>CM051024.1:85155203-86355203 GCA_027627225.1 Congeria kusceri
GAAAATTGCTGTCACCTTTTAGAGGCAACATCTGCCCAAAATACCAATGCATCACAAGGGGAACATTTTCATGCACTGTCCAGTAAACAATTATTCGAGGATCGATTGTTTAGCAGAGGGCCTGAAGCTCTTTAATTGCCATTGCCATGTTTGAAGCGAAAATGATGTTCCTTATAAGGCAATTAAGGGGAGATAGGTCGTTTTGCTGGCAGTTCTCTCCATTGTATGGAATTTGGGGCTCCAGAGCTTTTGTTAAGCTCATTAAATGTGTGAATTATGACAACTATGACTCATTGATGGATGATTTTCATTTATTTTTTGCTCATTGTGTCAGGTCAATGTATGACATTAACCGTAAAATACTTGGTGACACACTGTGGTACTGGAAAACATTGGATGGCAATCAAATCTCAACAATATTAAAGTTATGATTCACTAATTCATATTATTATTCATTATTCAGGATCAATATATGACATTAACTGTAAAATACTCGCTGACATGTTCTGGTCATCCAAGAGAAGAGCAAGGCTCTCAAAATAAAAATTATATCACAGTCTGCACAATAATTTTTTTCAACAAGAATTGCCCAATCAGGCATAAGCCCTGGAATTTCAACTTGCTCCAAACTACTTTGAAACTGTCTGAATAGAAAACATTTAGAATAGAAATGGTTATCATGTAATATTATAATATTTGGAGTAATGTTGTAGACATTGAAGAGATGGGAAGGCTCTCATAAGTTGACTTCAAAATAAAATCCCAACAATACTAATGAAGCTACTGGGTTATTATTGCAAATCTTTTCCTCATAAAGATATATTAACTTGTTGGAAAAGCAAAACAAATAACAATCCAAGTCAATCCAATTCGACAATTACACCATGGTTGCTATTTGACTATGGACTATCATGGTCAATCACAGTTGTTCATTTAAAATATATTTTAGTAAAAAAAAAAAATAGCTGGAAATTGCAGCTATGATTCAAAATTCGTCCCAACTTTCGCGAGTCTCAGGTAAGTTAATTAGGTAGGAGTGCTGGGTAACACTCCGGGTCCTCACATAATGCAGCCTCAGACGCGGAAGGACCTCATAAACTTCGAAATACACATACACACATGTTCAAATACCATGCATTTCATCCGGGTAATTGTTTACTGTTGAACAAATTTAATGACAGTACTTAATTAACAACCAATATAGAATATAAAATAACTTCCTCGGTTTCTATTACTGAAATGTAATTGTGAGTTATTAAAAGTGAATAAACTGGTTTGAATTTGTTTTGTAACAAGATAAGGAAAATATTGCAAACAAAAACAGAGCATTCAATGGATTTATAAGTAAACATATTACATAATCATTGTTCTAAATCTAAGATATAGTTTTATAGTAATTATATATTATAATAATATAACATTCAGAGATAACTGTTTACCTTTACAATATGCCTACTCATTTTACTTCAAATCCTTGTCTTCACATATATATATATTTTTATATGACAACATCAGTGGATGGGACACCAGCACATTGCATCAGACGTCACACAAAGCTACTTTCTTGCAACATATGTAAAACGACAGTGACAGAAGTCATACACTCTCTAAAAAGAGAATTTAGAATTACTCATACATATGTGGCAAGTCATGTAAAGATGGTCCGTCTGGAGAATCCAAGAACACCAAATAACTTTCAAATCAGTTGTTAACATTTAACAATGTGCAAGACATTCTATAACTACAATTGTTTAAATGATAAATTATAATGATGACTGCTGCTGCTGCTACTGCTTCTCTGCCTGCTATTACTAAAACTTAACTTACTACTACTATAACTTTTTACTACTGTTACTGCTACTACTACTACCACTACCACCACCACTTAACCACCACCAACAACAACAACATCATCACCACCACCACCATCACTTAACTACCTATAAAGGAAATTCAGCATGTTTCTGTATCAAGTATGGCGCAGTAATAAGGATATATGTGGTAACCAAAGCAATCAATAGATTATGGAAAGTAAATGCAATATAACTATAGGAAGGAACGTAACATATTTTTTAAACAGCTTGCAAGACATGAAACCAGAAATAAAAAGATTTCAATCTTGGCAATCTTGAGTCTGCTACTGAACGAATGTACAATGAAGTATTTGTAAGCATGACATTAAGAAATAGAATGATCTAATGTGAACCAATTCCTTTTAATTTTATAGAAGCACCGTCTTGATATTAGATGTCTTATCAAAATATTAATGTATAAAATAATTTTGATTATGATGACAAGATAATGTGACCAGTTGCATTATGTGAGCAAAATGTTTTCTTCTGTAAGAATATTATTTTTGTCATACATGCCATAAGTTTTTAAGACTAAAGCGGGACATTGATAAAAAATCGGCGGGACATTTTAGCAGGACACCTTAATATTGTAATTTTTAGGGTCCGTTGATCGCACTCACTTTTTTGCCGAATTGGCAGCTCATTTATGTACATATGCATGACTGTATACACTAGCCTATTTTTCCCAAACGTAATTAACTCACTTTTTTCATTGTTTTTAAACATCCATAATGTGGTATACCCATATGTAAAATATTCCATTTGTACATATATATATTCCATGATTCCTTCTAATTAAATAAAAGTCGAATCTGAAACGCCTATCTAAATTTTACTGTTCACATGATGTAAACACAATCGTTTGTTCTGCTAGAAAAGTGCGCGAAAATTATGCTAACATATATACAACGTCACATCATCTGCATTGGGGTGTATTGATTGCAATATAAAAACTTTGTATCACTGAATACTGTGGGATCTTTACCTCTGCATAAAAATTTTGTAGCACATAACAATAAAATTAGGTATCTGTATCACGAACGATGTACAGCTTACATTTCCTGTTGAACAAAAAACTAGTTACGCCAAATCGATAACATTATTGTTGTCGTTCCAATAGGTCAGTGTTGATCTATGATATACAGTAACAGTATACACCCTACACGCGGACAGCGTGTATTAATTCGGCTGCTAATTAAAGCGACAGAAGCGACAGCAGTGAAAGAACATTTTCATGGGTGGAATGCATGAAATAAGCGGATGACCAACAGCAGTTAGCAACCGCGGAATACACCACCTCATGAAAGCGTGACAAAAGATCAATAAACCGCTGTTTGGGGTATCATTACTGCCCCTCATTGACACAGGGCTAGCAGGTATTGTTGTCATAGGAACCAATTAAAGGTTTAACAATGTCAAGGTAATTTTTATTGCACACTAACATTGATTTTTGCGATGAACCGGGACAGAAAGCAGCAGGACGCTGGGACAAATGTCACGAAAACGGGACAATCCCGGCAAAACCGAGACGTATGCATGTATGTCTTTGCATCGAAAAAATACTGCTGTACATCTCTTTAAAGGAAATGAACATTTGGAATTATACTTTGCTGCATTCTGATTGGATAATCCGCCCAAGTGACCTGTCATTCATACCCCAATGAACCGTCTACGTATGCAAATTACCTCTCCATTACTCATGACCGTACTACTTTTATCATTCTCTAATAGCGAAATGACATCATTGTTTTGCGCGAACCTTTATGATGTTTACTTTCATTCGCTACTGGCGAAATGACATCATTGTTTTGCGCTAACGTTTACTGTGTATCTCCATCGTTCGTAAACAAAATGACTTATTTATCGGTTGCCAGTGTTGCAGACGATGAAATTGTTAACACATATTGGGAAATTATTTTTTTGTTTTTACAAGAAAAAGTCAACTCCAAAATGATCCACAGCGATCTGAAATGTCAGAAATGTCTGAAATGTCAGACAAGATAATGAAACTTAAACGGCGATTCATACGCCGGAGGCTACACATCAGTTGCGGCTATTAGACAGTTAGAAGTAAAGTTTATATCCACTTTTGGTTGTAATTATTAGAATTGAATACTATTTTTCTTCATTTCATTGGTGTATGAACTGTCGGGAAAATTACGCTTTACACTTTATTTACGCATAAATGCCGTAGGTGTAATTTTCCAGACAGTTCATACACCAATGAAATGAAGAAAAATACTATTCAATTCTTAAATAAACAACTTAAATTTACATTTCCTATATATTAAAGAATTAAAATGTCAATTTTTACTTCCAGTTAGGAAAAATAAACACGTTTTGGGATAGGGTCAATGTGTCCTTTTTCTGGACACTGTCAAATAAGGCAAAAAATCACTGAGTTAAGCATTGCAATTTCTCTGGTTCTGCTTCAGGATAAAGCAAAATAGCAAACCGATGAAAATCAAGACTAAGTAGAAAATCCAAATGCTGACAGCTTAGAAAGACTGTTGGCGACAAAAGAAACTAAAAGCATGCAAATTATGAGTGCATTTTTTCTAAACGGAAACATTTGTTTGAATGAAGTTCAATTTCCCACATTTAAACTTTACAATTTGGCTTCTTATTCAATAGTATATGACATCATAATGAAAACTAATTTTTAAGTAATGAAACAATATTTAGTTTGAGCTAATTATGTTTTGGAAATGGAATTATATACAAGCCAATTAACAAGTCAATCTGCAAGGGCCAGAATAAGCGATGAAGTGTAGTAGTTAGGCCCACTGATTGTTAGTACTTCTTAGCCAAACATCTATAAATAAACATGTTTATTTATAGAATTTGATACGTATCCTACTAAGTCATAATAGATCATATGATGCAAGCTCTCGATTGTCCATTGTACAGTTTAAAATTAATAAATTGCAGTAATTTGTTGTCAAAATATTCAGAATGAGAATTGGTAATAAGTCAAAAATAACCGATGTAGCGCATTAATTTGGTGGACTTATTCAGACACTCCGGCAAATATTTCGGTCACATACAAGTAAATAGCAAAAGTAGGGGTGTCATAAGTTTAAAGTTATTTTTTTATAAAATGACCTTTTTACAAACTGTAATTGTAATAAATCACATGATATACACATTATAATACATATTACATACATTATCTTCAATAATTAAAATTTCAGAAAACGTGTGTGAAATTTTGCTGTTTTGAAGAAGGACCCTTTCTGGTTTCGATATACTGACTAATAGCCTGCAAAGAAAAGAAGTAGTTTTCTGTGATGCCTGTTTTGGAAATAACCATCTCAAAAGACAGTTGGTTTCTGCCAACAGTCTAAAGACTAAGCTTAATGGTCAATTAAATGACTATGATTCCAGAATATGTTTCCAGAATATTAAATTGGGCAACAAAATATGTCATGTTAACATAACAATTTCTTTTACTGGGGTTATAACAATTCAATTAGGTGAACAGAATATCAGTGCACTAATTTAAAAATAAAATAAAATAGAAGACAAAAACATTACCTATAACTTAACAAAACAACTGGCATTTCTATTGCTTGTAAAATTGGCCATTAAATGAGGATATTGCATGACAAAATTCCATTGTCCTTTCCTGCAGACAGATAAAACCCTTGTATTTCCAATCACAATATGTAAATGTTTTATAAGGTCTGCGTGAGAACAGCTATTGTTTTATTCATAGAATCATTCACGGATGACAACCCTGGTGATCTTATTCCTACAATGAAAAGTAAGAATGTCATTTGTTGTCTCCCTTGGAATGCTTAACACTGCTAAAGATCTGTGAATAAATGAGGCGTGTCGTAGGAAAACCGGGCTTTATGCACGTACATAAAGTGCCGTCGTGGTGCAGCCTTAGGCTGATCCAGAATGACAATCTGCACAGGCTGATCCAGGAAAGACTGTGTCATAACTTAAGACAAGAGGGTTAACTTGAAGACTGAATGCATAAGTGTTTTGAAACACCATACAAATTAATTATTACAAACAGAAACTTTTAAATAAGCCACAATTATGACAATTACCACAAATATTGTATGAATTCATAACATGTTTCCATGTGCACTGATGTCCTTGAAATTTAGCATCAGAAATTTTTTATCTTGTGTGGAAAAATATGCAAATGTGCAGCATCAAGATATGCAAAGTAGGAAAAAAAGTGTCAAATTTTATCAAATCTGTCCGGCACTGCAGAAATCACCTTGGAACATGCTATTTAGCCTAATACACGAAAAAACTTCCACTGAATGTGTGATGAATTTTACAACCACAGAATAAACTAATCAACTTAGAAAGAGGACCTGAAATAATCTCATTCTCTTTGTTAAAATAACTTACAAAACAATTTAATATATAACACATATATATAACAGCAGAAACTGAAGCAATCTTTGACACATATATCAAAGGTTGTGCGAGAAACTGCTTTACCTGCTTATCCCCTCTTTTTCAGGTACAACAGTGTAACATTCAACCCTCGATATATATAACAGCAGAAACTGAAGCAATCATGAACTTGCGCAAACAAAGTCTCAAAACATCCATTCCTTTGCTGATATAAATACCAAATCCCTGTTGCTACTCTTCCTTTTAACAAGAACATTTGCGCCATGTCGTGGGAAAACCGGGCTTAATGCATGTGCGTAAAGTGTTGTCTCGCATTAGCCTGTGCAGTCCGCACAGGCTAAGCTGGGACGTCACTTTCCGCTTTTATGGTATTTTCTGTTTCAAGGAAGTCTCTTCTAAACATAAATCCACTGTAGGCTGAAAGTGCCGTCCCCGATTAGCCTGTGCAGACTGCACAGTCTAAGCCGGGACAACACTTTACGCACATTCATTAAGCCCGGTTTTCCCATGACTCGCCTCATTTTAATTTTCCTATAAGCAATCTCAGCACTTTTATCAATGCAAGAAATTTCCTCTAAGCTCCGACTGTTCAAATAGAGATCTGTAGTTCATTCAACAGAATCAAATAAGGCAATGAGAAAACAAATTGCTCAAATTAAATCGAGACCCCTTTTCAGACAAGCCAAACAATTAGATTGCTGTTTTACAGTATCAGCAGAAATACACAGCAAATGATTTGTGACAGCCGTCAAACACTAAATGGTTGACCTTAACATAACTTAGATATTGAAGTATGACCAGTAACAGAAGATGGAAAGAAGTTCTACGCACATGAATTATTATTCATGAGCAAATGTTATTCCTGGAAACATTTGTGTTTTAAGACTCCAAAATGTCTGTGAAAACAGTCTTTATCTTTTTCTTTAAACAATGTCTATTGTTATGCAAATAGTGTGTTTCCGTACAATATTTCAGGAAGTCTGTTTCCGTCTCTGAACATGGTATTCTTCTATACTATAATTATATACACATGCATTAAGGTTGTGTATGAAAATTAAAAATATCATCATCATTGTCATCGTCCTCATCACTACAACCACCACCACTACTACCATCTCCACTACCACCACCACTACCACCACCATTTCTATGACCACAACAACCACCACTACTACCACTACCACCATCACCACCACCACTACTACCACTACCACTAACCGTACCACGTCCGCAATCTATATCACCATTATTGTGACCATCATCATTATCATCATTATCACCACCACCACCACCACCACAATCTACATCACCACCATTATTCCTGTCCTCCTCCTCCTCATCATCATCAAAAATCACCATCATCCTGTCTCAATGAAATTATGATTACATCAGCAAAACAATAACTCTCCAGCCTTTCCAGCCATTAGTGCTCCCTTAACGATAATTATGACTGCCTATACCATAATAGACAGGACACATTTACTCCTAATAGGATTGTTCTTCTGGGAATGAAAACAATTTCAAAATCAATCTGCAAGCTTACCCACCAAATGCTGATGATCGACTTTCCTGCATACATGTTGCATGGCAAGACTAAAGGCCGGTTCCCACGAAGCAGAAAACATACGCATTTACAGCAAGGCTATATTTGGAGCCGAACACGCGCCTATTAAACATATTTCGCTTCAGTAATATTGCATGATGACGTTTCCATTTACGCGTTTTTCGGTGTGGAATATTGTCGGTGCCGAAGAAAATCGCTTCGGGTAGCGATTTTTCTAGAGTTTCGGCACAGAAAATAACAAAGTTCCTGGTCAATCAACAACATCGGACCATTTTATAAACAAACTTGAAATAGATATGAAGTTCGATGTTCAAACATGAGGAGCTTACAGAGCTGGTGAGGAGTCATAAATATATTTTTGATTCCTCCGTAACATAATTTAAAGACCATACGTTACAGAATAATATTTGGAAAGAAATAGCCAAAACGCTGAATAAAGAATCCATGACTTGTAAGTACCGTGACTGTTTCCTCAATAAAAGGTTAATAAACGCACATGCGTTTTAATTCCATGCGTTTTAATCCCATGCGTTTGCGTTTTAATCCCATGCGTTTTAATCCGAAAACTGCGTCGGGTTTCGGCTGCATTTCGGCACCGATAAAATATGTGCTGAAAAAGTACGCTTCATGGAAACCCGGCTTTTTATGCCATTCGCAGGCTTAAGGGGTGTATCGATGGTAGATCGACAATACCAGTTGCAAACATAAAGTTCATTTATAGAGAAGTATTATTAAAGCATTGTTAAAAATAAAATTCTATAAACAATTAACAAATATATTTTAATATATAAACAGTTGTTATCGAGGACACTTTTGCTGGTGTGGGAAAATTAGCAGTTAATAAGTTATTAGTAAAAACGATATGAATGAAATGTACATGAAGTACTATTTTGCACATGCGTAACATTGATACATGTTATGTAGCACAAGACAATTTTCATTTAAGCACATGATTTTGTAGTCCTGAGTTTTAATCCTTCTGGAACCATGTTTCCCAAACAAAATTTAAACAAGATTCTGCGTTTGATAAACACACATGCCCCCGGTTGGTGCTGGGTAGCCCATTTCTTAGTCCAAATTAGGTCAAGGTCAAGGTCAAAGTGAGGTTGGGTGATATGGGTGGATTGGGAACGGTCATAAGTAACAACTGTGTAAATATCTAAGTGTTGTAGTAAGAGGTGTTGGTGCTAGACGAAACGGTAAAAACTAGTTAACCAAGAAATGGCACTTTTGAATTATTAGAAGTCCAAATTAGGTCAAGGTCAAGGTCAAAGTAAGGTTGGGTGATATGGGTGGATAGGGAATGGTCATTAGCAACAACTGTGTAAGGACGGAAAGACGGACAGACGGAAGGATTGACAGGACGATCACTATATGCCTCCTGCATCAAGAAGCCAGGGGCATACAAAAAAAATGAAAATATGTCTTGTTTTAATATGTGTCTATATTAATGGAAAATACTGTCGATAATTGCGCCTTGAAATTGAATAATGAAGGACCTTTGGAGATTACGCCTTGACAGACTACTGGTAATATTCAAACAGTTTTCAGACAGATGAAACAACATACAATATTATTAATTGAATGTGCATGAGTAAAATCAGCTTAAAATCAAAATTATTTGACTACTGGCATTTTACTCTTGTAACAGAATGTAAAACTTGTGACAAAGGATGCATCCATTAGTACCAAAATAACGCCACATTGCAAGATTTATGGTGACACACTTGTTCAAAGATTTCTTCCGCCTATAAACACCAACTATTTCTATGCAAAGACGTCCTTTAAACAAACTACTGGTAGGAAGTATTTGATCTTTTAGTTTTGTTCCAACTTTATGTGAATTACCAAAACAGCATTGTCAACTGCTTGCTTGATGAGGTTAAAACTATACAATATTCATGTATTGTACATTAAATCAATTATTAAAATAATGACTGTGTTAATAATTGACAATCAAGTGGTTTTCTGTCACATTATTTAATGTATAAAATACGTTTATTTTGGTATTTAATGGCATTGGGTTGAATTCACCACCCAGGAAATAATTAATCAACAATGACAATTTTAAACAGTTGCGGATGCAGCAGCAGCTTGCACCATCAAAACAAGCACCCAGCCCACTTGTGTCCCGTATGTGGAGGAGCCTTAAATATCCCCTGTGAAATGAACAGTTACTGTTCATGAATAAGTCATGAAATATTCAAGAATATTTCATATACAGAGTTCATGAAAAATCGTGAAAATACCTGGAACTGCAAATGAGACAAATCTTGAAATGTGCATGAACAAATCAGTTCATGAACTGTGCATGAAATACAATCAAGGATAGTTCACAGACTTTTCATTGCCAGAAGTCTTGAACAATTCGTGAACAATTCATAGGACGAACTATTTAATGCATAGTTCAAGTCCAGTTCATGAACCTAGGACTGCATGAACAATTCATGAACTTTTTTCTATATAATTTGTATTGTCTCATTTGCACTTCATGATCTGGATATGAACTGTTCATGCTCATTAGTTCTTTAATAGTTCATGAACTGTTTAAGACAGGCAATTATTGACGAGTTCACGACAATACTGTTGACTCAACTGGAGGTGATCTTTGTAACTAATAGTCCATGATTTCTACAATAGTTTGCTTCTTAAAGATTGAGCTGTTGCTGCACTTTTAAACTTTGTTCCTATCAATTGTGTCTAAGGGTAGAACGGGTGCCATTGGTTAGTTTATATAAATAATAATGTATTTCAAACATTTGATACCGTGGCCGTAGAAGTAATAACAGCAAGACAATAAATTGGTTAAAAATTGCATAAGCAAATTATTTAAGAGCGACATACACAACGATGGCAAAAAGGATTGACCAACCAAAATGACGTTATCATTCAGTCGCGGCAAAATTTTCGAAATCTAACTATAGTGTGATACTCATGGATTGAGCCATAACTATTTAAACAAACAAAATGTGACAAGTCCAAGACATACTGAATAAGGAACCACAGGTTATGAATAATAAATTTTCTGAATTTGTATAAATAAGTTGCCATTACAGGATGTAAATAATTCATGAACTTCATGAAGAGGTCATGAAAAAACATATTCCCATCAAGCAACATAAAATACCAGCTTTAAGCAATTGTAATTAATATGAATAATTGATATAATATTATAAAACCATTATAATACACTACTGTCGTTAATATACAATAGTTCCATGATGTTAGAGACATAGAGATATTTTCTCTTTTTCAAATGAGAAATGTCAATAACTCCAATGGCTTGGCCAGACAATTAAATTATAAAATTAATCTAATAAGAATAGCAGGCACCTGAAATGTTAACACACCAGTTCATAAAATTTACTAAGTCAACAAGCTACCTTCCTGTCACCTAAATGATTTAAAATTAAATTTCTTCACAACAAAGATGGCTGGCTTTTTTCCCACCAAAAACTGGCTGCAGAAAACTTGATTGTCAAAATAAACAAAATTAACCGATTGAGGTTAATCACCACTAGCAGACTTCCCGAAAGCTCAAAAAAAGTATCAGACATTCGGTCCGACAACCAGTCAAAACATGCCGAACCGAAATAAAAATTGCCGGACAGAAAATTCATTCATGTATGTATAGTCTATAGTATACATTATACATGTATACACTAGTGTGTTTTCGCGATCTCAAACAACAAACGTAACTTGCTCACCTTTTTAATTGTTGTTAACACCCATAACATACAATATACAATATATTTAATTAATATCAAACTACGATATGACAACGCTAATCCGAAACACCTATCAGAATTATACTGTTCACGAGACATACACACATATTCTATTTACATTTCGTATGCACATGTTATTCATGTAAAGCCCGTGGTTAGCTAAAAAAAGCCAGCGAAATTATGCCGACAATCACAATGTCACGTCATCCGCATGGAAAGCGTGGACGTTACAGTAATGACCGTGATATAAACAATTTGTAGCGCAAAGAAATGTGAAATCTTTACTTTTGTGCAAAACAATTAGGTGTCTATACAATCGCGAAGGATGTGCAAATTGTATGTGTCATATTTTCACTCAGTCTAGATCTTTTATAGACACCATTTATTTTACCTCTAAAACACGAAAGCAGTTACGCAGTATCGATAACGTTGTTGTTGTATAGGTTAGTATAAATATATCACTTACAGTGACGGTGAACACCCACCACATGGACGGCGTGCAACATGTTTTTCACGACCCACAGCTGTTTGAAATTATGCTGCTAATTAAAGGGACTGCAGTGAAAGGACGTTGCATAAGCTGGTGACGTCAAACTGTACACGATGTTGCGCGGGTCGTGTTATTGTTTGTCGCATATCACGAGTTTAAATGAAAAAGTAGCGATTAAGGCGCGAAAATTCGGACCAAACAGGATTTATTTACAGCAGTTGGGGTAATAAGATAATCAATAGAGCATGAAACAAAAAAATCATGGTAAGATCCACGGCCGATTCGCAAAGTGCGGATCAAGATTATAGCGGGGCTGTATTCAATTGCTCCGATATTAGGTATTTTTTATCCAGTTACATAATAAATTATAGGAATAAGTCTTTAAAAAGTTGTCGGACGGTCAGACCGATTCTTAGTAAATAAATGTCGGACCCACTCAAAATTTGCTGGTCATTCGGGAAGCCTGCACTAGATTACGATCTTGATTGGTTCATGAACTGTTCATGGCCCAATCAATACTGAACTTATTCTTGATCAGTTCATGATCATTTCATATCCATATCATGGACAATTAAGGACTTCCATTGATCCATGATCAGTTCATGAACATTTCATGAACACCTCTCAAAGACAGTTTATGTCAAAAAGTTCATGAACCAAGATTAAGAACTGTTTAAGCCCAGTTCATGAACAATTCTTGATTAGCTTGAAATGTGCATCATTTCATGCATAGCATTTTGCAGGGGATGTCCTAACACTGGCCAAGTCTCTACCAATCCAGTTGACTTTAGAAGTCACGGTCACCTTTAGATACACAGCAACCGGACAGGTGTCTCACTTTCTAAGCACAAGGCCCGCACAGCTGAAGAGTGAAGCATCGTCAATGAACAACAAAAGGGCCTAAACTGGCCTGATCAGTCACCATCAGACACACAGTAACCTGACAGTCATCTGACTTTCTAAACACAAAGACTGCACAGCTGAAGTGAGATGCAACATCAAAGTACAACAAAAGGATCTAAACTGGCCTGATCAGCCACCTTCTGACACACAGCTACCGGACAGTCATCTGACTTTCTTAACACAAGGCCCGCACAGCTGAAGAGCTACGCATCATCAAAGTACAACAAAAGTGCCTAAACTGGCCTGATCAGTCATCATCAGACACACAGCAACAGGACAGCTGTCTGTCACTTCTAAACACATTTTTTACAGGACCGCAAAGCTGAAGTCCAAGGCATAATCGCTGAGTACAACAAAAAGGTGCTATATACATGTTCCCAGCGTCATCCACTGCTGGCCTGCATATCTATGTTGCCTTGATCAGTCACCTTTGAACCGTGACTGCTGTCCACCTCTGGCCTGCACATCTATGTTGCCTTGATCAGTCACCTTTGAACCGTGACTGCTGTCCACCAATGCCTTGATCAGTCACCTTTGAACCGTGACTGCTGTCCACCAATGCCTTGATCAGTCACCTTTGAATCGTGACTGCTGTCCACCTCTGGCCTGCACATCTGTGTTGCCTTGATCAGTCACCTTTGAACCGTGACTGCTGTCCACCTCGGGCCTGCACATCTATGTTGCCTTGATCAGTCACCTTTGAACCGTGACTGCTGTCCACCAATGCCTTGATCAGTCACCTTTGAACCGTGACTGCTGTCCACCAATGCCTTGCTCAGTCACCTTTGAACCGTGACTGCTGTCCACCAATGCCTTGATCAGTCACCTTTGAATCGTGACTGCTGTCCACCAATGCGTTGATCAGTCACCTTTGAACCGTGACTGCTGTCCACCAATGCCTTGATCAGTCACCTTTGAACCGTGACTGCTGTCCACCAATCAGTGCATGTTAGAAGACAAATGGTCATCTTCGCTCACAAAGGACGAAGAATAACAACAATTCATACTACTGAGCATATAACTTTTCAATAGAAAGATGTTATAAAAATAGTTAGTTTTTTTTCACACATGGAATTATATTAATTAGGTTTCAGAACTTGTCAGGAAAATCCTGCTATAGGGTGGACACTGAAATTCTGAAGTAAAAATTCCCTGATATTTCCCTCACCGAATGTGATTTTTCCTGACATTTACTGTCAAATTTCCACCACAATTGGTGCATAGTGGTTGCAGTATATATAATATTTGGATGCCAATCTCCATACCTAGCCAGTTTTACTTCTGTTCTATATACTTTTTATTATACACATATATGATATTTTGTATAGTCCGTCACAAGAGTCTATTTATTTCTTATATTTTACATGTGATTCCCTGATTTTTCCCTGATGTTTTCAATATTTTAAAATTCCCTGATTTTTCCCTGCAGGGAATGTTTCGGCGTAGCTGTCTAAGATCGCTTTTGACCCAGATTTTCTTGTGATAATTATGCAGCGGGAAAATTGAATACCAATACAATTGAGCGAATTTTCTAACTCTAGGGAATGCAAACTTCAAACAATGGTTTAACGTATACCAATAACTGTTGCATACTTTGGGGGATTAAAAATTTACATAATTGTTTACATAAGCGGTTAAAATGAAGTTATCAACATATCTTTAACATATACTCTAGAACTGAGGCTAATTATGAACGTATTTTCTCATTGTATGCCATAAACAGAATGCTATATTCATTCACGTAACGAAATAACTATTTTGTTTAGCCTACATTTATATAAGCTGTACGCCCTATAAATAGCAATTGTGCAATGTTCCCATTCATAAATCTCATTCACAGTGTTGCTGTTCCATGTAGCCAATTGATTCTAGTGATTTCATCACATTCCAGAAACAGTAGTGTTATTAGCAACCGTTGTATAGCTGTGTTAATATACTCGTACATGCATCAATAATAGCGTTCTGAGAATCATAAACCTAAAAATGTCAATAAATGGGGAATTTATATTTATAAACTTACTGTTAATTTGAATTAAAATTGTGGTTACGATTTTTTAACGATTATTTATAATTGCATATTTCTATCAACTTCTCCAGTAGATGTTATTTAATCTATAAAAAGATGCTACATTTTCTATAGATAAAATGTTATGAAAGAAGATTCGGAATACGTTGAATTGTTATTCGCGTAGCATGAATACACAATTTGCAATACTAATTATACACAGGAACCCCTGATATATCATATTTCTACTGATATAATTTAAAATCGTCATAGTCTAATGAATTTGTATGGTTGCGTTATCAAAAATAAAGTCTTAACATTTCAAAAATCGCTCAATGTTCCCTGACTATTGCTTTTTATTGGGATACACAGTATAAATGCTTATTTGACTTCAAATCGTTATTATATTAGATAACTAACATGAATGGTATATTACCGGTACTATAAATACTCGTCTGATACATACTAATTTTAATTCATTCCCGAAATTATTTTCTTACATTGTTAATTTGTTAAATTGGCTTGACAAATTCAGATAACAATTATGTTAACCTAAATTATTTTGGTTATTCATATATCACTGGTGGAAACATGGAGCTGTATGATTGGTTTATTCACAGCATTGATATTAATTATAATTTAATTTAATTTTAAATTAATAAATTTATCTCAAATTAACTTTTGGGTCCGAGAAGTTTTCTTATTGTGTCCGAACAATCTGGGGTCCAATAAGTCTAATATTGGTGGGGACCAAAAAATCTGGGGTCTGAGAAGTCACGTAACCGATCGTCTTGGCCGTCTGTTTAGGTAATTTTTAAATGGCATCTCAATATTAATTTCAATGCCAATTTTCTTTTTTAAAGACATTTCTTGTTTTGACTGTTTTCCCCACCCTGAGCTACACTTGCACTGTCCACATGAAATTCATAGAGCACTTTTCTATTTGATCCATCAGACAGACCATATTGATTGCAGCACTGCGTCTACCATCATATATTGTGCAATAAAATATCAAATTCTGCAACTTCTGGTAACTAATATCTCGCCCATTATTCTGCCATGGCAAAATTATAAGGAGTGGTCGACCTATGTTTACTTCCAGCAATTAAAACTGTACAGCAAGTTCAGGTTTAGGTTTTATTATTGCAGATAAATACCATGCATGGTAAACTGCAGAGTTTAATGACACCCAAAACACACTTTAATTAAGAAACAATTTTCGATTTATCGTTGAATATTGGCCAATGAACAACGATTTGGAGTTCGGATTTTAACTTATTAATAAATTAGAATGTTGAAGCTTCTTAATATTAAAAGGTTACTATAACTCTACATGGAGTAACACATTAACAATCAAGCACTTTCAGTATCCCATTGGGACCTCAAGTCAGCAAAGGTTTACAGCATAATATAAATGGTAATTTCAAATTGGCAGGGCAAATTATTCTTTAATGGCATCACTAATCATCACAAAACATGTTAGGCTACATTTAACCTAATAATATGCAATACTAATATTACTGATAAGCCATCTTCTGAACTGGGACATCACCACATTGCTAACGACTGATCAAGCTGACAGTGTAGCCAACTGTGAAGGCATATTGGGACTAATCAACAAGCGGATCCATGGTCTGGTGTCAAGTTCAGTGGCTTCCCAACCCAGGGGTTTGAGGTTCGAATCCCGCTACACTCTAACCAACCAACTCTTCTTTAGCATAAGGCGTTAAACCAAGGTGCAGTGAACTAGGTGCTTAATACACCGGGCACTAAAAGACCCAGAGTCGCCTCTGAAATGGGGGTCTCCTGTATCTTGCACTAGGTTCCCCCTCTTACCGAACTAAAATTATGAGGGTTAAGCGTGAAAGTATTGTATCTGATATAGAAATGTTAAGCAGATAAAATAATTTCACGCTCAACCCTCGATTAGTCTTCTGAAGGGAAGGCAATGGCCATAATAGAGAATGTTTGCGAGAATAACTGGCATGTATTGTGCAAATGTCCATGTTGTTCAAATGTTGGTGAACAAACCAAGTAGGTGTCGTTATTACACAGAAACCATGCATCAATACAGTGTTGTCTGTCGCAGTAGCTGAAAGGTTATTGTTAGTAACTTTTAAAAGCCCATTATTCCATTATAACATACTCTCTATTCCTCAAGCACAGAGTAATTTACAACCAATACCTCAGTTTTACTAATGAAATTTTAAATTTAATCGCCAAGGCTAAATAGCTCCACAAATAATTATAAAATAGGTCTATTTAGAAATAACTGGTACTTCAGCTGACAACAAAATGGTGAACTACTGGAGGGCAATCTTTGCCTGCAAACACTGCATTATTGTATAATGAAAAGCAGACACAAACATCAGCGAACTCCCATGGGTAGCACATAGCATAAAGTGGTAGCACATTGCATAAAGCGGTAGCACATTGCATAAAGCGGTAGCACATTGCATAAAGCGGTAGCACATTGCATACAATTGCATAAAGCAGTAGCACACTGCATAAAGCGGTAGCACATTGTATAAAGCGGTAGCACATTGCATAAAGCGGTAGCACATTGCATAAAGTGGTAGAACATTGCATGAAGTGGTAGCACATTGCATAGTGGTAGCACATAGCATAAAGTGGTAGCACATTGCATAAAGTGGTAGCACATTGCATAAAGTGGTAGCACATTGCATAAAGTGAAATCAGCAATGTTTCATTGTTTTATCATATTTATCATGTCAATGCTCTTCGAATCTTGCATCTCTCCAATGTATCAATAACCTGAACGACTTTCAGACTTGTATCTTCGAATCTTGCATCTCTCCAATGTATCAACCACCTGAACAACTTTTCAGACTTGTATCTTCGAATCTTGCATCTCTCCAATGTATCAACCACCTGAACGACTTTCAGACTTCGAATCTTGCATCTCTCCAATGTATCAACCACCTGAACGACTTTCAGGCTTGTATCTTCGAATCTTGCATCTCTCCAATGTATCAACCACCTGAACGACTTTCAGACTTGTATGCTGTCATGTTTGAGTGTAATTGTGTTACACAATTTAATGATATCATATCCTATATATGTGGGCAATCCAATGATGTTTAAGTTAGGCCTAAATTAAAATTTAGTTTGTTTGCCCTTTACCGACCGACCCACAAAAAAGCCACCAACTCCAAAAATTTCATTGTAAAATCTGCGGTAATTATTTTTTTATTTAGTTTTTTTTTCTTGCTTTAAATTTCGTTTTTTTTTTCGCTCACAACTTTCATAGCCTAAATTTTGATCATTAAGGCGCTTGAACAAAAGAGTATCATGCGTTTGAATGTGAAAACAAGTGCCTAGAGACCGGATAATAGTAGACATGGTGTGTTTCATGTTTTGTAGTGTACACACCGGTCGACGTATGACGTCATCATCTGTGTGTAGAATTACGTATTGTTTCAAGGTTAGGTACCAGTAAATAGTAGGGTGATCCCCTTCAAAGTTGTCCGTATATGAAATAGTTAGTTTTTTCTTCTGTCAAAATAAAGAGACATTTAGAAAAACGGACAATGGTTTAAACGGTTATTTCCTGAAAACGACGTCTTTTGTGCATGACACCAAATTACTTAAAATTGGAATATTCAGCAGTTTATGTATAGGCAGCATGTGCTTTTGTAAAAATCGCGAGTGTTTCTTACGGGTAACTACCATCGAGTGAGATAAATTTTCTTAGAAGTAGCATAACATATCTTTTTTTTATTTTAAATTTTGAAAGCAGAGAGAACTATCTTTCTAAAGAGATAAGACTCACAATATCTGAATCAAAGAGAAGTGGGGAACGATGCCAGGAGATTTTGGTATTTTACAATAGGACCATATGGAGATTTGATTTACCTATTTCTAACCTTCAGCATGTGTGTTGAAATCAATAAATAAACACAGAAGTTGATAAAAGTAAAACGCGGGATGATGTACTGGTGAGCGAATATTTATCGGACAGTAGTATTATCCAGACGTTTTTAAATATTTGGGGTTTTACCAAAATATAAACTCACTATTTTCGAAGAAAAAAAGGAACGTACTTGAAAATATTCGCGTTTCGTAACCGCTTTTCGTATTTTATCATCATTATACAAATCAACGCTTATATTTTCAAGTACGTTCCTTTTTTCTTCGAAAATAGTGAGTTTATATTTTGGTAAAACCCCAATTGTTTATGCTGGTAGTCTGAAACGCATGCAACTGTTGTCTGGGGAAGTAAAATGACGTGCGCATGTGCGAATAAATCCCAATTTGGGGCCCAGACAGGGTTTGTTATAGTTTTGGCTGTCTGCTCATTATAGCAGATGAACTCTGGCAGAACATTATTTAACCCGCTACGACGTTAAGGTTGTGCATTGTAGCTACATAGATACCATACGTCTAGTAAACTCTTTAAAACGTCATGCTTCCGTATTTGTTTCAACGCCTTACTTATATTCTCTAGTAATTATTAAATCATTTAATAAAGTGGTATTATTTTGATATAAATTACGCATCTGATTATTTATTTGTTGTCTAATATAGATTAAATAAAGTTATAAAGCATTTCTGCGTATATTTCACTGTAAAAAAAAAACGTCCGGAAAATACGACTGTCAACGTGAAAAATACTATGTTTTATGTACCACTTTCAGGGCCTCTATTGTTGCGCATGCGCACAAGTGAAACTTATTTTTTTTACATACGCAAACGGGTGATCAACCCCAGATGTTACAAGGCAATTTTCATTGTTGAGTTTGTTCATGAATTAAAACTGTTGCAAAATAAATGCATATTTCGTCCGACAAATACTCGCTCACCAGTATTGTATGATCTATTGTGTGTGGTAGATGAGAACAAGAACATTACCGACAAAGTTTCGATTTCACTTAGCAAATCAACAAGTGGCAGTGCAGAAACGTTTCACCCTGATATTAACAAAAAGAGTATGTCAATACTGGCTTTGTTAAGGAATAATTTCTTTATTAGTTCTTGTAACTGTTCTTTGTTAAGGAATAATTCCTTTATTAGTTCTTGTAACTGTTCTTTGTTAAGGAATAATTCCTTTATTAGTTCTTGTAACTGTTCTTTGTTAAGGAATAATTCCTTTATTAGTTCTTGTAACTGTTCTTAGTTAAGTTGTCATTTACAGAAACACAGTTTATATTTGAGAGTACAGAGACATCCGAGTTAACAACATTTCTGATTTTTTTTATTGGTGACATTTTCATCAAATTATCTTTAATTTTCAATTCATTGATTTGACATATTTCTAGCCAAGCAGTATGTATTTGTACTGTATTAATATGATTGGGACTGTTTAGTAAGTTCAGCCATTGATAATAATGTTTTCTTGTCAGACAGTATGTACCTATGCTGTATTAATATAATATGTGTGTCTAGTCAATTCAGACATTGGTATTAAATAGAATACGTGCTTCACAAATTGTTTTAAAACATTGCATACTCTATTTTACGTTATGTCCCTTATTAAAGCCAGTTTTGCCATGTATAATCTTGGTTGTATCAATCAGGATGAAGAAAGTAATCGTGATTTATATATTTCATGTATGACAAAGATGACATTCTCAAAATAAAATAAAATAAAAATTCTAAAATTTTGGGTCGGTAAAGGGCAAACACAATATTTTTTAATTTAGGCCTTACTCTTTAGTAGATTTTCTTGCTTTCCAAAATCATAATAATAGGAAATTAATGTTTTCAGTTGTAACTAGTACTGTGTGAATAAATTATTTAATAATTATTGTGTCAGATTTATCTATAAATTTTTTAATTTTTATTGAACTTTTAGCCATTCGATTTCAACATTGTATATATTAAACGTTTAGAGAGCACGAATTTACCATTTTCAAAGGTAAAATATATTGTACTATCATACCACACACAATATTGAATGCACTTTCCATTATGGCTTGCAATAAAATATTGAAATCCTGCAATTTCTAGTAACTTACCGACACCAGGATTATTCCCAAAGCAGAAAGAGAATTGACGGATTGCTGCACTATATTTTGTGCATTTCTTCTTAAATTTCTCCTCAAGCCGCATAATTTCATGTATAATGAATGCATCTAAATGGACTGAAAATGCATAACAAATAAAAACAAGAGATGTTTGCAAAACATGTATGCCCCCCGACTTGCAGCCAAGTTGTGAATATGTGCAATTGTTGAGCAAATTTGTTAATAAGCAATCCCAAGCGAGGTCTCGATATATGGTATCTATGTATGAAGTTTCATTAAAATATCTTGATGCGTTCTCAAGTTATTCAGCAGAAACCATTTTTATATTTTTAGCAATGGTGACCTTGACCCCACCCACCCCATATGCAATCCCAAGCGAGGTATCGATATCAGGTATCTATGTATGAAGTTTAATTAAAATATCTCAATGCTTGTCAAGTTATTGAGCGAAAACCGTTTTTCTATTTTTAGTAATGGTGACCTTGACCCCACCCACTACATATACAATCCCTAGAGAGGTCTCAATATAAGATATCTATGTATGAAGTTTCAGTAAAATATCTTGATGCGTTCTCAAGTTATTAAGCGGAAACCATTTTCTATTTTCAGCAACTGTCACCTTGACCACACCCACCCCATATGCAATCTCAAGCAAGGCTTCGATATAAGGTATATATGTATGAAGTTTCATTAAAATATCTCGATGTGTCTCAAGTCATTGAGCAGAAACCGTTTTCTATTTTTAGTTATGGTGACCTTGATCTTGACCCCACCCACCCCATATGCAATCCCAAGCGAGGTCTCGATATATGGTATCTACGTATGAAGTTTCATTAAAATATCTTTATGGATTCTAAAGTTATTGAGCGGAAACCGTTTTTCTATTTTTAGTAATGGTGACCTTGACCCCACCCACCCCATATGCAATCCCAAGCGAGGTCTCGATATAAGGTATAAATGCATGAAGTTTCATAAAATATCTCGATGCATTCTCAAGTTATTGAGCGGAAACCGTTTTTTCTATTTTTAGTAATGGTGACCTTGACCCTGACCCCACCCACCCCATATGCAATCCCAAGTGAGGTCTCAATATAGGGTATCTAAGTATGAAGTTTCATTAAAATATCTCGATTCGTTCTCAAGTTATTAAGCGGAGACAGTTTTTCTATTTTTAGTAATAGTGACCTTGACCATGACCCCACCCACCCCATATGCAATCCCAAGCGAGGTCTCAATATAAGGTATCTATGTATGAAGTTTCATAAAATATCTCGATGCGTTCTTAAGTTATTGAGCGAAAACTGTTTTTCTATTTTTAATAATGGTGACCTGGACGCTATTACCCCATATGCAATCCCAAGCGAGGTCTCGATATAAGGTATCTATGTATAAAGTTTCATTAAAATATCTTCATGCGTTCTCAAGTTATTGAGCGGAAACCGTTTTTATATTTTTAGCAACGGTGACCTTGACCTTTGACCTGTTGACCTCAAAATGAATAGGCGTCTTCCCTTCCTCCCAAGTAACCAGCATACCAACTTAAATGATCGTAGGTCAAAGCTTTCTCTAGATATTGTGTGGAAACGAAATGGTCTACAGACAGACCGACCATCCGACCGACCGACCGACCGACCAACCAACCGACCGACAGACAGGTGCAAAGCAATATACCCCCACTTCTTCGAAAGGGGGCATAATAATTGACCATTTTTATATTGGATATAGAGAAGTTTAAATGAAGAAAAAAAGGACAAAAAAAAAACAAGTATAGACAAGTTTGAAATTCTTGTTGGCAAACAGTAATTTGGTATCATTTTCCTATGTTTCAATCTTTATCAGAGTCCTCTATTACCATTTATATTATCCAGTTATTTTCAGCTATTCTTCTTACAAAAATCACAGAGGGTTCTATAGCTGCATAAGAATTCTGGGACCGGAGAGAAAACTTCGAAATAATGATTATGAGTTTGGATTAAACATTTTCACCACTTTATAAAAACCTGTAGCGGTCGCATCACATTTTGCTTTTCATCCACAAATGCGACAGAAAAGGGCTAAATATAGTTCCAAAAAAAGTAAATAAAATACCTTTAAAATCAAAATTTTTATCAAGCGCACCTGACTTGGTATAAAGATATAAATGCAAACCATTCGTTAAATGGTTTACCTTTTTAAATGGGTATACAGTTTTACCGCTCGTGGACAGTTAACGGATTTAAAGTCTTACGTTGGCGGGACACCAATAAGAAAGTAATTTTAATTACCAAGAATACCTTGCGAGAACTTATACATGTAGCACGTCACTTACCTTATAATGATCGTTAATTGCACCCATGAGCGCATAACGGACATTATTTTGATATGCTCGGTACGCGCATCTTTTCATCGAAGGTGTGAAAACATCGAGTGTCAATCAAGTCCGCGACTTCGAATGAATAATAGGCAAATAAGTGTGAAATATTCATTTGGGACTGAATTTTAGACTTCGAAATAATGAGAATTCGAAATAACAGAGTTCGAAATAACGATGTTCAAATGTATTTATTTTAATTTTGTTACATTAAAACCCTCTGCAGCATGTATGTATGCAAGCCTTGATAATAGCAATATAGTAGGAACTGATACATCTGCTATAAGGACATGAGATAATTCTGTTAAAGACACACATCTTCTGGAAATATATGAGGTGTGTTGTGGGAAAATCAGGCTTAAATGCATGTGCATAAAGTGTCTTCCCCAATTAGTCTGTGAAGTCCGCACAGGCTAATCCAGGACAACACTTTCCGATTTATGTTGTTTTTTTTAATTATGTTTCAAGGAAGTCTCTTCTAAACATAAATCCACTGCACAGGCTAATCCCGTATGCATTAAGCCTGATTTTCCCACGACACGGCTCATAACTGTTACAAGCGTACAACAAACCAACTACATGATTGCGAGTCAATAAATCATATCAAGCATAACACTTTTGCATCTTTATTAATGAGGAACACTAGAATATAATCACTAATATAAGTATATATCGCAGACATAATACACCGCCTAATAACTTCTGTACACGCACCCTGATAGTGGGGTAAGTTCAGTAATGGAATATTATATCACAGAACCTATTTATAAAACATACATACTTGATAACACAACATTGCCCTAGATTATAAATTAATGACAGCCCAACTTGCTAGGTGGGTAAAACAACAATTTCATTAATGGAATAAACCCCTGATACAGGAATCATAATTTGTTTGGAAGACTAATTTATCAAACAGAACATATTGATTGCAGCTCTGCGCCTTACACTGTATTTTGTGTAATAAAAATATCAAATTTTGCAACTTCTATACCTTCAGATTGTTTCCAAAGCTGAAACAGTGTGCTCAAAAATGGGTTGACAGTGTGATTTATGTAATGAGGGGTGTAGCTCAACTCTGCAGATAGTGAGTGCACAATGGTCACCATTCATGGTATTTGACAGCCAACCATGAAATTACATAATCAGCCATCCAAAACCATGATCATGACCACTGTCAGCTTTAGCTATGCCATGGTTAACCATTATAGTCAACATAACACTTAATTGACTGCCAACCAGGGAAAAACATGGTCAATCATAAACAAGAGGGCCCTCAGGGCCCTAGGACGCTCACCTGAGACCTTGAAACCCATTAGAATTTGCATCTCCGAGAAGTGGATTATTTTTATCCCAGGGGCATAATTTGAACAATCTTAACAAACCTCTGGGCCTTGCGGTTTCAGGTAAAGCTTTTTAAAGTCATTCTGCTATTTAAGTCTATATAAACCATGTGACCCCTTGGGGTGTGACCAGATTTGACCCCAGGGGCATAATTTGAACAATCTTTGGAGTGGACCACTATGCAATGTTACATACTACATATAGGAAAGCTGTGGGCCTTGCCGTTTCAGAGGAGAGGATTTTTAAAGTCATTTTGCTATTTAAGTCTATACAAACCATGTCACCCCCTGCGCGTGACCAGTTTTGACCCCAGGGGAAAAATTTGAACAATATTTGTAGAAGACCACATATACATACCAAATTATGAAACCTCTAGGCCTTGCGGGTTCAGAGGATTAGAATTTTAAAGTCATTTTGCTATATAAATTTATATAAACCATGTGAATCATGGGGCATGGTCAGTTTTGACTCATGGGGCATAATTTGAACAATCTTTGTAGAGGACCACTATAGGATGTTACAAACCAAATACGAAACCTCTGGGCGTTGCAGTTTCAGGAGAAGATTTTTAAAGACATTTTGCTATTTACATTTATATAAACCATGTGACTACGAGGGCGTGGCCAATTTTGACCTCAGGGGCATAATTTGAACAACCTTTGTAGAGGACCACTATACGATGTTACATACGAAATAAGAAACCTCTGGGCCTTGCGGTTTCTGAGGAGAAGATTTAAAAAGTCATTTTGCTATTTAAGTGTATATAAAACATGTGACCCCTGGGGCATGGCCAGTTTTGACCCTAGGGGCATAAATTGAATAATATTTGTAGAGGACCACTACAGGATGTTACATACCAAATATGAAACCTCTGGGCCTTGCGGTTTCAGAGAAGAAGATTTTTAAAGACATTTTGCTATTTAAGTCTATATAAACCATGTGACGGCCAGTTTTGACCCCAGGTGCATAATTTGAACAATCTTTGTAGAAGACCACAAAACGATGTTTCAGAGGAGAAGATTTTTAAGGTTATATTGCTATATATTCTATATAAACCATGTGACCCCCGGGCGTGGCCCGTTTTGACCCCAGGGGCATAATTTGAACAAACTTTGTAAAGGACCACTAAAGGATGTTACAAACAAAATATGAAACCTCTGGGCCTTGGGGTTTCAGGAGAAGATTTTTCAAGTCATTTTGCAATATATTCTCTATAAACCATGTGACCCCTGGGGCGTGGCCAGTTTTGACCCCAGGGCATAATTTGAACAATCTTTATAGAGGACCACTATAGGATGTTACATACCAAATATGAACCTCTGGGCCTTGCAGTTTCAGAGAAAAAGATTTCTTAAGTTTACACTTTTAAAATCTATTTTTAGATCTGGTGACCTACATATGCAGCAGACTGTAACAATTTGAACAACTTTGAAAGAGGGTCACTCTATGATCATTCCTGTGAAGTTTGGTAAAAATCTGCCAAGTGGTTTACGAGGAGATGTCGTTTGAATGAAAAGTTGACGACCGACGCACGGACGACGGACAAGGGGGCGATCACAAAAGCTCACCGTGAGCACTTTGTGCTCAGGTGAGCTAACAACCAGTATTGCGACCTCGGTCATTGTAATTGTTAAAACTTTTTGACATGATGGTCTCAAAATCATGATCTATCATGGTTGACCTTGTCCAAGTCTTTCATGGTCAACTATGGTGTATTTTATCCGGGTCAGATAAAATACAGTTACTTCATAGGTGAGTACTGGGAGACAGTCAATGCTGTGCCCTTAAGTGTCAGGGATCATTCTGAAACTGTTGCACGATCCCAATCAAGGCCCTTACACTGATCGAGGCCCAAGAGCTTTGACTTTTTATAAAATGCCTACAAAATTAAATCATTACACAAAATTCAGTTTTGAATCAAAATAACTTCAGATCATTTGTCAACCATTTCGCAGGTCAGTTTGATTGACCAACATTGGTGCTTGGTGACCATATTGGGCATTTTACGTGTCCATTCTTAAAACCTAAGATTATATGAGGCGCGTCGTGGGAAAACCGGACTTAATGCATGTGCGTAAAGTGCCAGGCTAATCCGGGATGGCACTTTCCTCTTTTATGGTATTTTCTGTTTCAAGAAGTCTCTTCTAAACATATATCCACTGTTGGCGGAAAGTGCCATCCTGGATTAGCCTGCGCGGACTGCACAGGCTAATCCAGGACGACACTTTCCGCACATGCATTAAGACTGGTTTTCTCACGACGCGCCACATATGTATTCAGTCCTTTAACAGTCCATATATAAAGAGCTGCTTCTTCACTGGAAATTTGTAATTTATGTGCATGACTTAAAGAGGGACAGTACCATTTTGTATGAACATAATAATGTCAAACCATTCATTGATTGCAATGATGTCAGTATATTTTTAAAACAATATTATAATAAATGTTGAGAATAACATGTTCAGAAATGCGTTATATGAGATAAATTTAAAACTAAAAATAAATTCTTTTTTTTTTTAACTGAAACATTTTTCTCAGCGGATTAAGCAACCTATATTTTGTAGACATATTTACCAGTTGCTGAAAATGTGAAAGGAATTATCAATGCCACCCGGAATCACAAATAGTGCCTAGAAAATTTGGTTCGATTCTGCTCAGTTCTTCGACCTTATCTCTCATTGATTGCAAGTTGTCAAAGCTAAAATTGAATTCTACTGCACAGACATGGAAATTTGCATTATCCCTGTATTTGAATTCCAATCTAGCGCAGGATATTTGATAGCGAAATAAAACAAATGCCACTCAGAAAGATTGGTTGTGTGCAATGTGCTTAGGTTATAAACATATTCCAAATAACGCTTCAGATTCGAGACGAAGAACATTAGAATGCTGCTGATCGAGCTACATTATTAATTTATAAGTGCTTGGTATGATGAATTAGCAAAGTAGTATGTGTCAAAAATAGTTTATACACTCAACAAAAGTTATAACATACCACATAAAAATTGTTGTATTTTCTAAATTTATTAAGATTTCATCTGTGCCATGGTAAACACGAAATACTTTCAAATTTTTTCCACTATTTTGGTATGAACACATGCATGTACAACTCAAATAATATAAACAGTGGGGATCATCAATATACTCATTTTGCTGACAAATATATATTACAATAAAAAAACTTAAATGAATCACGATATTGAATAGAAATCCACATTGGTGGTGCGATGACACGATGACAATGGCAAGATGAGAATGGCACGATGGTATGATGATGATGGTGCGATGACACGATGACAATGGCACGATGACAATGGCAAGATGGTATGATGATGATGGTGCGATGACACCATGACAATGGCACGATGACAATGGCAAGATGGTATGATGATGATGGTGCGATGACAGGATGACAATGGCAAGATGACAAGGGCAAGATGGTATGATGATGATGGTGCGATGACAGGATGACAACGGCAAGATGACAATGGCACGATGGCATGATGATGATGGTGTGATGACACGATGACAATGGCATGATGACAATGGCAAGATGGTATATGATGATGATGGTGCGATGGCACGATGACAATGGCAAGATGGTATGATGATGATGGTGCAATGACACCAAGACAATGGCACGATGACAATGGCAAGATGGTATGATGATGATGGTGCGATGACACGATGACAATGGCACGATGACAATGGCAAGATGGTATGATGATGATGGTGCGATGACACCATGACAATGGCACGATGATACAATGGTATGATGATGCTCACACGATGGTAGGAAGACAATGGTGCCATGGTATGACAGTGATAGCACGATGACATGATGACACAATGGTGATAGTGTAATGTAACATCGTGCTGACATCATCGTACCATCGCACCATCGCCATCACCATCTTGCTATTTCGATTTTGAATAGGAATCTAAATCATGATGGCACGATGGTGCAATGTCGATGACATGATGGTACGATGATGATGGTGCAATGGTACGATAACAATGGTGTGACGGTACGATGGCAATGCAAAGATGGTACGATGATGATTACATGATGTTACATCACACTATCACCATTGTACCATCGTACCATCGTGTTATCACCATCGTACCATCATCTTAGTACCATCGTGTCATCGACAACGTATCATCGGGCTTTCTATTTCTATTCAAAATCGCGATGACCATAACGGAACACCATAATTATAGTATGGCAAATGTTTTAGATGTTTATACCCATCATACTGAAAACAACCCATTTCATTCTGTCATCCTAACACTAATCAGGCCAAAATCAACATCCAACCCTAAGAGTGATGCAGAGATGTTTTGGAAACGGTGTCCCCCTTTGCAAGCGGGAGATCATGGGTTTTATCCCAAAAAGTCACTCAAAAGTGCCTGAATAGGCTACTGGCATTCGACGCAATCAGGCTTAATTGAATAAGATTAACATAAAATAACTTTCAGCCCTAGAAGCAACTAAATACCACTCCCTACACATTTCTAACATATGTCAGGCTCAGAAACTTGTCAAGAGACCTTTAAAGTTACATTTTCTGTCAAAACAACATACAATAAAAAAATAAACAATAAGTAAATATTGCTAACATAATATATTATAATTGAGTATATATAAAGCCAATAATTATTCACAAAGGTATTTATAAAACAAAGTAAAACAATTTGTACTAATTATATGCAAAATATAATCAAACTTTAAGTAAGTAACTGTAGGATTCCTTTTATTATAATAATGTTTCTTACGTTTGTATAAAATTTAAATGTGGCCTGTTTCCCCACATCAAAATTATACTTATATATTATTTTGTAAATATTATACCCTGCAGTAATAATATTGCTAACACTTTTTTGCTAAATAATATACCTGTGTTTTAATGACTTTAAAAAAGATACAAATAACATACCTTAAGCTTGCTAGGGTTCTGCACGTGACCTTCCTTGCGTGCCGAGATCGGGATTTTTGTGTTCTTAGGGCTGGACACTTCCATGGAGATCTTCATATTACGGTGTTACTCACGGACGCTTGTTTTAAATCCATTTACAATCTTTCTCTCAATTCCCAATTAAGACACTAAACTTCACTCATTTCTGAATTGAGGCCCTAAATTCCATGTGAAGTAATTCAATATCCCTTGTGTACCAATCATTGTCAGTCATTCCAAGTATTTCATATACACCTAAAATTTCTTATATTCATGAAATAATGTACTATAAAATACAGATTTGCCAAAATTAATTTAACCATTGTCATAAAACTGTATTAAGAAACTGTATGCTTTTAACAAACATACTCCTATTGCTCATAAAACATTTTTTAGGTGATAACTGTATCCTTGTTACATTGACAAAACATTAATTTTCAACTGAATGCATAAATACTTTCCATTATTCACAAAACACATATTTTCCAACAAAAATATTCCACATTGTAATTGGCACCATCATAATTTCCAAAACCAGCATGCAGTTTCCATTAATATTCACAAAGCATATTATTTTCCAATAATGGTACACATACAATCCACAGATAATTTTGAATACCTGCATGCAGTTTCCATTATTCACAAAACACAAATTCCAATAAAAGTATGCTTTCACATGGGCAAAACATCTGCATCATAAGCATGATGTTCCCATTATTAATAAAACATTTTTCCCAATAATGTATGCTATTCACATCGAAAAACATAAATTTTCAATAGCTGTATGCAGTTTCCATTATTCACAAATCACTTTTTTCTAATAGTAAAATATGCTTTTCATATTGGCAAAACAAATAATTTTCAATATCTACATGCAGTTTCCATTATTCACAAAACCTATTTTTTCCAATAATGGTACACTATCCACATTGGCAAAACATTAATTTTCAATATCTGCTTGCAGTTTCCATTATTCACAAAACGTATGTTTTCCAATAATGGTATACTATTTACATTGGCAATACATTATTCACAAAACATATTTTTTCCGATAATTGTCTGGTCTTCTAACTATTGAGGAAACACTAACTTCCATTAATATGGGTATGTTTTCTATGCTCACAAATATGTATTTTTATCAAAATGATGACTGCTTTGTAAAATTAGAAAAAAGTAATAATTCTTTTCGAATGTAGATTGCACATTTGAAGGATCTACAAAAAAATGTGCGAAAATAAAGTTATTTAACAGAGAATTAATATTGAAGCATTGTTAAATAGGATGGCCTTGTGTCTATGAACAGTTGACAAATATAGGAGGCGTGTCATGGGAAAATCGGGCTTAATGCGTGTGCGTAAAGTGTCATCCAGCATTAGCCTGTGAAGTTTGCATAGGCTAATCCAGGACGACACTTTCCGCTTTTATGGTATTTTCTGTTTCAAGCATGTCTTTTCTAAACATAAATCCACTGTAGGCGGAAAAAGTCATCCAGGATTAGCCTGTGTGGACTGCACAGGCTAATCCGGGATGACACTTTATGCACAACCTGCCTCATATATAATTTGAATATATAAACAGAGGTGACACTTTGGCAGGCTCAGGGAGTTTGGTAGTAGTAGTCAATTCTAACCATGTATCCCAAAATATGTTTGGCTTTATTTTATTTTTTCTGAAGGATTCCATCAATATATTATTGATACTAGAAAAATATATTCGAGAAAAATGGGAATATGTCTCATTTTATTGCGTGTCTACATTTATAGGAAAAATCAATATGACCCTTTTAAAATTCACAGTAATATTCTTTATTTGTTATGTTTTTGTTATGTTTTATTAATGACAATTGTTGTATTACATCACTGATCACACATAAGCTTACAAAAAAGTACTTACGACAATATCCTAAAACAATGTAGCATCTCTTCCATCAATACATTTTACAAGATAATTTTATACTACTTAGATATAAAACAAATTACCAGAATTAATTAAACATATTTAAATGTCACCAACCAAAAACATTTAGAAAGTTTATTATATGTAAATTTGTTATTTAAGTAAATGTTAACTTCAAAAGCCACTAAGTATAGTTTTCCAACATGAAAATAATGTCATCTTTTAAACCAAATAAATATAAGAATTTGTTTTGTAATTAACTCGATAGACTAACACTTCATTTTCCACATTTGATTTGTTTAAAATGCTGATTCCGCTGCAAATTTACATTGCTTAATCTTTTATCAATATCGCCTACATAATGCAATTGTGAATGCATTGGAACAGTGCACAACTTTAAACAACTTGTTTGAAGTATGTTTTTGTCTTAAATGCTAATATGCATCTCCCACAAGAAGAACAAACATGGTAATTTTACCTTTCTGTTGACAAATTCTAACAATTTTCCAGTAATGATACCTTAATGTTTTGTAGAAATTTGTTTCAAACTGTATGCAGGGTCATGTTAATTTCTATTGTTTAAAGAGACAACTATGTCAACGAAAAGGGCCTCAAGGGGGTAATTTCTTTAAAAACTCTGAAATTAAAATATTGAAACTATCATATAATAACAGTTAAAATAACATATAATGGGAAAAGAGTTTCAGATTCTTAGATAAAAATCAATTCATAATATGGGTCTTGTTTGTTTGGCCCTTTTCATGTTTACATTTTGACATCAGAATTGTGAGTATTTGGTATAACCATAGTTCAATATGTTTGCTTACAAAGCAGAATAGCGTGTATTATATTATTTATTCCTTATTTAATGTACATGTCTTAGTATAGCACATTTCTAACATCTAATTTCATTTATAGTGCATTAGTAATATCATTTATAGTGCATTAGTAATATCATTTTATAGTGCATTAGTAATATCATTTATAGTGCATTAGTAATATCATTTATAGTGCATTAGTAATATCATTTATAGTGCATTAGTAATATCATTTATAGTGCAATAGTAATATCATTTATAGTGCATTAGTAATATCATTTATAGTGCAATAGTAATATCATTTATAGTGCAATAGTAATGTCATTTATAGTGCAATAGTAATATCATTTATAGTGCAATTGAAAACCAATTTTTTGCTGACATAGTCCCTTTAGCTTCATCATTATGTTATATAAACAGTTTCAGTGATAATGTCACTTAAATTGCTTAAGCTATCATTTATTAAAATATTCCATTCGAATCAATTCTGTAATTACACAATTCTACAAAGTGTAACCAATGCAATCCAATTGATGCTTGACAAATATTTGCACTAATGGTTTCAATATTGATAATGGCACTAGTGTAATGGTATGGAATAATAATCTTTAAGAGTCAGAAAAAAAGTGAAATTATAATTTAAAATGTTCACCATTAATAAATTATATTTCAATATACTTAGTATTTTATTAATAATAAGAGCATTATAAATAACTGTTAAATTTCATAAAAGTCTCAAACATTCATCCAAGCATATTCGCCTAACAACATTTTTTTCTAATATCATGAAAAATAATGCGTGTGTGTCCATCCCACATTATAAGGATCTTTGTCCCCTGTCACCTAAAATGATTGCAAATAAGTGCATTCATCAACCATAACTAAATCTTTCTGAAAGTGGACATGATACACATGTACAACTTTTCACTTATTTTAGTAATGAATTTTACAGGTGTATTGAATGGCATTTGAATCTGAGCTCCGTGAGTTATAATTCTAACCAACGGGTTATCACCCTTGAAGACCATTAAAAATGTAAAATGACCAGAGTCTTGACATTTTAGCATTGACATCAGTTAAAATTATGTTTAACCTTTGATATTAAACTATTACATAAGAACCTTTCACATTTTCACAAGATAATTATGATGCACATGTTAAGTCAGACAAGAGTTATCAGACTTTGTAGTTGGATCTCCAGTCAGACAAGAGTTATCAGACTTTGTAGTTGGATCTTCAAAACATAGTGACAGTTAATCTTATTTCACATATGCTGACATTGCGATACATAGATAATTGATATAGTGTTAATAAGATGGCACATTTTTTTTTAACAAAGTTTTCATTCAAGTCATCCAACGGCCACAACTGGCAGGAATTTTTAACCTAGAGTTATCTTACTACAGTTTAGTGAAGCCTAAATCATTTTGAAGCATGGGTCAAATAAGGCCATGTTTTTTACTCAGACACCCATAAGTACCTGTTCTGATCAGGCTTTAAACTAATTCCAAGCTCTATGAAATATAATTCCAAATATTTTATTTAACAAGAAATACTTAACAAGATAAACGATAAAATATGCCTATATCCGCTTATGTCAATTTTATTATCAGAAAAAGCAACAAACACACGCACGCATCACACTCATCGTATCCAGTTAATTAAAACCAGGCTTTGAGCACTCACAATACTAAGGAATCAATGTTTCCAACCCCGCTGTTTATTTCCAATGATTGCCTTCTAATTCACCTTAAAAAACAACAGCAACAGCAGAACTGACACCACTTGTTCGACATCAGGTTGATTGTTAAAGTTCTATCAACGGAAACTCCAAGCAGCATGAGACAATTCTTCCCCACTACTCAATGGTATGCTCAGCGGTGGAGCTGTTATTGGAAACAAAATGAACTCCGATGTCTCCTAACTATATATTTCCACGTGTTTGTTTTCATGTTGACGTATTTGTTGTCTTTAAACTATATATTTCCATGTGTTCGCTTTCATGCTGACATATCTGTTGTCTTAAAACATCATGAAAACATAATGCGTTATTGCAATATATATAACAAATGTCTCACGCAGTATTGTTTTAAAGTAAATTATTCATTTTGATATTGTGTCAGGTGTTTGTTTCAAAACAGTTATGAATAAAACATTTAACTGATTTATTTAGTCATCTGAAACTGCACTTCCCTTCAGCAGACTATTGGAATTGGTCCAACTTGCCAAAAAATTAATTTAAATTCAAGGCACTTACAGATCCCATGCTCTATTTTCTGCTGGGACATGGAACAATATAATTACGGTCACATGCATAATCATCTTGGAATATAATTATTCATAAATTTATAAATAAAACCGGGCTTAATGCAATTGAGTAAAGTGTCATCCCGGATTAGCCTGTGCAGTCTGCACAGGCTAATCTGGGACAACACTTTCCGCCTAGAGTGCATTTATGTTTAGGAGAGACTTCCTTAAAACAGAAAATACCATAAAAGCAGAAAGTGTCGTCCTGGATTAGCCTGTGCAGACTGCACACGCTAATCCGGGACGAACTTGACGCACATGCATTAAGCCCGGTTTTCCCACGACACTCCTCAATTCAATAAATTAAAGCAGTAAAAAAAAACAGAAGATATTATTTACAATACTAGAAGTCTCCGCGAGTCGGATGTGTCGCCTGATGGGGCATAAATGAAGTACAATATGAGCTATTATGCCGAAAACTGAACTTAACCTTCCTTTTATGCCTTCCTTTTATGCCGAACACTTCCCTAAAGGTTCATAATGATTGCACAAAAACTGCACGATATAAAGGGGATGCTCCGCAGCTGCAACCGCCAAAGTATACACAAGAATAAGGATTCTTATGAAGTAACACAGCAAGTGTAACAGAGCCACTTTAAATTCATCTAAAGGAACACTCAGAAAAAAAAAAAAATACTTATAATTATATTATTTGCATCTTGTAGAAAATGTATATGTAATACCAGTAGTTTACTTCTGAACTGAATAGCTTTTCCAGCAGTGCATAAGTCATAAACCACTTTGCATCCAGCTTATTTGCACATTCATTAAAGGGACTTGTTCACAGATTGTCAAAATGACATTTTCCCAACTTTTTGTCACAGATTCAAAAAATAAAAGAACACTGTACACCAGGGAGCGAAATGACACTAATGGCGTAGACTCATTATGAAAATACAGTTTCGTTTATGAATAGTGATCATTTGAAATTGATAAAATTATAAAGCGTTACAAACGCCAAACGATTGAATAATTTGGAATGTTTCTGTTGTTTCCGTTAAATTTTGTAACAACACGTGGATCACTTATATCAAGTATTAAACGCAGGCTTCTTATAACAGTCCGGATGGCCGAGTGGTTACGGCGATAACCTTTTAATCCAAAGGGCACTGGTTCGAGCCCCGATAGGGACAAACTTTTTTCTTTTAATTTCTCTTTTTTAATTCTATTCTTGTTATTATAATGGAGCTCTAGAGTTCCGATGTTTAAATCTAACAATTTAAGGCATTTAATGACACACTTCAAAAAATGTCCCAATCTGTGAACAAGTCCCTTTAACTCTACTAACATGGGACAAAATTTAAGGAACTCATGGCAAACATTTTTTTGCAAAAAACGACCAGGGCCCGTATTCACCAACCGATTCTTAGACTTAAGACTTAAGAATATTCTTGAAACTGTTTTTTTCTAAAAAGGATGTTAATTTGAATTTTACTCAGTATTCATCAACGCTTATTTTAGAATTCTTTATTTAGAAAGATTTATTAATGACATATGAACCATTTGAACCTTGTATATTTGTGAACGCACGTGTATTAATTCTTGAGTCTAAGTCTATTCTTTATTCTTGAGTCTAAGAATAGGTTGCAGGGGCGTAACAACTAACTTCAGCTAAACCCCGATTCTACAAAATAATTGTAAAATAAGCGTGTATTTCAATAAATTAATTTCATATTGACGTAATCGACTCGTTAAACAATGAAGTATCAACACAGCCAAGAAAGATCCCCTCACCCCCATCCCCCCCCTCTTGTTTTTATGACATTTTTGGGCCCTGATTACGATGTATTAAACAAGAATATCAGTAGAACAGATGGATGCTCCCCGATGCTGCTTTGCCCTCTAAATGTGGCCTTGACCTGAAACTTAAGAACCTGATTCATACGGAGACATGTTGTCATGCTGAGGCTAACATTCGTGTAAAGTCTTAAAATCCATTCAAGAAGTTAAAAGTCTGGACATGCAATAGCCAATTTGGACTTTTGACCTTTAAGTATGACATTAACCTTTGACCTACAGATCTTATTCATGCTTGTAACATGCGGTCTCATTTAGGCAAATTTGTGCCATTTAATTGGAAAATAGCTCAATCTATGACCATGTTATAGTCCGGACATTTGTGCCACGTAGTTTTTAAAATTCATGGACAGCTAAAGAACAGACAAGCAAAGTGTCAATTTTGCACTTTGATCTCTAAATATGACCTTAACCTTTGATCTAGGGACCAGATTCAAGAGCGGCACACACACCAACTCATTGCAGCAAATATTTAATCCTTCCATCCTTGGCCAAGTTATAGTGTGGACAAGCAAAATAAGCCAATTAATAATCAAAGGGCAATTATTCCATGAAAAATCATTAGACCGGAATGACCTGACAATATGTGCATTTCCCCTTGGTAGGAATGCTGCATATAAAGTTTCAATACATTCGAGTCATTAGTTCCTGAAACCTCGTGCGGCAATAAAAATTTCCTTAGAAAATGTCCTATTTCTAATCAAAGGGCAATAACTCCCAGAAAAATCATTGGACCGGAACGACCTGAAAATATGGGCATGTCCACCCTATAGGGATGCTGCATATAAAGTTTCATCAAATTCGGGTCATTAGTTCCTGAGATCTCGCGTGGAAACAAAGTACCGGACGGACGGACGGACTGAATGACGGAAGGACAGACTGACGGAAGGACGGACAGCAGACATGGAGTATGATACAAAAAATCATAGGGGAAATTTGCTCTACACCCGGACAAACTGAATTGCAGTAAAATTAGAATTCAGACGAATGGACAAAGAGGCGACTATATGATCTCCCCTTTCGGGGTGCATAAAAACAACAACAACCCATATATGAATTATGTCTAGAATCAGGTTAACTATCCCAGCTTTCAAGCATCAGTGTCAAGGGAATTATACCAAACTGAGCATGTGACTTTTATCACTCCATCACACATGGCAGTACAAGGGAAAGATTTATGTATTTTTAAAGATGTCATGAACATTGGTGAGTGGATTCCTGTGATCATGCAAACATGGTAGTATTGTCACAGTCAGTGAGGTTCCCATAATCAGTTCCATATAAGCTTCAGGAAATTTTCTATTTGCTTTGAAAATTAGAAAGAAAGTGGTAACATATTGGTGTTTGAAAATGATTAGTTTGTATGTACTTTACGTAATTATTCTTTGTACACTGTACTGAATAATTATAATAATTGTTGTTTCTATCTACAGAGTAACAATAATGTAAGGCCTAGCGAGTCATTGCTGCTATACGATATAAGTATTGGAATGCTGAAGAGAAAATTGAAGTCACCAATTCTCATGGATTTACCTTATAATCATACAGATTACATGACAAACGATGATGATGATAATCATGATGATGATGATGATGAACAAGAGCACTGCCTACGGGTGCTGGACGCTGGACTTTATCATATTTGATAGTACTATGGGCTTTTGTTCATAGAATAAGTGTATCAATGTCATGAAGTATTTTGAATTTCAAGTCAATACCTCTTATAGATATTGAGAAATATGACATAAAGCAAAAAATTGTAAGTTGAAAAAAAGGCAATAACTCCACAAAAATGCTTGATATAGTTACCTCATCTTGTCTACAGAATGGTTCATAACTGTGACCAAGTATTTTGTGTTTTAAGTCAATACCTCTTATAGATATTGTGAAATTTGGCCTAAAGCGGAATTTCTAAGTTGAAAAAAGGGCAATTATGCTCCGGACAGGGATAGAAGGCTTAAATTCTTATATTTGACCTTTGACCTTTAAGTGTAACCTTAACCTTGGACCTATGGATCTGGTTCTTGCACGTGACACACCAACTCACCAAGCTCAACACTTGTACCAAGTTATTTGAAATTCCTTCCATGCTGGACAATAATATGTTTACTGACAGGTTTTGTAAGACCTGACATCCGACACTGTTTCAATATTATACTTCTGACAGGGTCTATGGCTTAAATTCTTAAACTTGACCTTTGACCTTTTAGTTTGACCTTGACCTTGGACCTAGGGACCTGGTTCTTGCGCACAACACACACCGTCTCACAATGCTCAACACTTGTGCAAAGTTATTTGAAACTCCTACCATGCTGGACAAAATTATGCTCTGGACAGGGATAGAAGGCTAAAAAAAAATTATTTTACTTTCGACCTTTAAGTGTGACCTTGACCTTGGACCTAGGAACCTGTTTCCTGCGCGCGACACACCGTCTCATTATGCTTAACATTTCTGCCAAGTTATTTGAAAATCCTCCAATGCTGGACAAAGTTATTGTCCGGACAAGAATCCGAACACACATACATAAGTACACAGACGCAGACGACACGGCACCGACAATAGCTTGATTTTTTTTCTTCAAAAAGTGGAGCTAAAAAGGTGGTGACCGTGATAATGATGATGATAATGACAATTATTATAAGGATAACAATGATGATGATGATGATTATTATGATGATGATGATGACAATGATGATGGCAATGACAATGACGACAATATTGGTCATGATGACAATGATGACGATAATGATAATGACAATGGCAATGATGACAGTAATGATGATGATGACAATGATGATGACAATGAAGACGATGGTGTAATGGTCATAGTATCAGTGATGTTTTGCTTAAGTAAATGCTGATGATGATCCAGATGATGATGATGATGGTGTTAATCATTTTAGTCACCTTTAAAACATGTATTACCCAACAGAAATACAAACATGTATTCGATAATTATAACCTTACTTATCAATACTGTTTCTATAACATGGCATTAATTCTCTGTTTGTTCATACCGTGATGACATGAACTACAAATAATGAATGTTTTCATTTTCAGCATACAGCCTTGGCACTCCAGGAATTCCATTTAACAGCTTCATGACACCAGCAATTTCTCTGCTGAATTGTCAAAGGCCAGAATTTTGTCATTTTGACAAGACTTTGACAACTTCTGCAAGATTTCGAGCAAGAAATCAGACAATTTGATTTGTTTGTTCCCTTAAAACTTCAATTTCTTGGAATAATCTTCTTTGTTCACTGATATGTATTTTCCCTGAAGAAGAATGCATTGCACCAAAAAGACATGATGCAGGGTGTTGTTGACATGCAAATACCGGTGAAACCGATTGAATTTCCAAAGAATAGGAATTTAAAACTATGAATGAATCTTGCAAGGTAGGTTTTGTTTTGTTGTAGTCAGTATTTAAGAATTAAATTGCTCAATTTCATGAACTTCATGAACCTTTTTTAAAGCAGTATAGCCAAAAAACAAAATTTACCATTGTTAAACTCGCAATAAACAATGCAAACAAAATAGTCTGTACCTGTAAAATGTAGTTCACATTGTTTGTTATTGCAGAATTTTTTGGTTTTGTCAAGTTAGAATCAAAATAATTATCACACTATCACTGATTAACTTTTAATAAACAACTGTTTGTCATTCCGATGATCGTTTATTTAGCCACAAGGCTGTTAACATCAGAACTCTGAATTGTTGTTTATTAGCTGATAAACAATGATATATCGAAAGTTATTTCTTAATTTTAACAGCCAAAACATTAGCATTGGAAAGCAGCATAATCAGGGTAAGATCCAATAGTATAAAGGACATGAAGCATCTTGCAATTAAGAAACAATTTGAGGCGCGTCGTGGGAAAACTGGACTTAATGCATGAGCATAAAGCGTCGTCCCGGATCAGCCTGTGCAGTCTGCACAGGCTAATCCAGGATGGCACTTTCCGCTTTTATGATATTTTCTGTTTCAAGCAAGTCTCTTCTAAACATAAATCCACTGTAGGTGGAAAGTGCCGTCCTGGAATAGCCTGTGCGAACTGCACAGGCTAATCCGGGACGACACTTAACGCACATGCATTAAGTCCGGTTTTCCCACGACGCGCCTCATTTCTATTTATCAGTGTTCAACAGTTAATAAACAATGGTTTTGAATTCAGATGTGAAGAAAGCGAAGTGTGCATCAGAACAGCAAACCATTGTTTATTCCTCAATAAATAATGACATTAAAATTAGTTCAACTCTAACATGCTGTGACAAATATTGCTCAATTACAATGAAAACTGTCAGAGAGTGTTATTGTGTTCCTAGATGTTCCCATGCCATGCTGCATGTTTGTAAAATCATGAAGACCAGACTTGGTCAGTAAAACCACCAGGACAAAAGGCTTAACACTGGCAATTTCACTAATATGTATAAACAATATTTTTGAGAACCATGGGGATATTGGCAAAGCACAACAAGGTCTTGCATGTTTTGGACAGTTCCACAAATAGTTAATCCAAAAGAATGCTGACTACAGTTTTATACAACCACTATGTCTGGAAAATGATTCAGTAACTAATTGTTATTTGCAACAATGCTTACTTATAAAAACCAATGTTAATCTGCAAAAATTGTGTTATGAGTCAAAAAGGTTCACGTTGTTTAGTATGGGCATTAAACAATAAAGGAGCAATAAATTAAATGGATCAGTTGAAGAATTTTTTTAACCACATCTCAATAAGTGTCTTCCATAAACCTCGCCTTTTAAAGTCAACAAGAATTTCTTTGTTATCCAATCACAAGACAACTCAATTTTCTTAACTTTATTTGAAAATGAAGTTTTGTTCATAATTTCCGTGAAAAATATTTTTTTAAAAGAGGGCCACGATGGCCCTAGGTCGCTCATCTGAGTTTAAGGCATCATAATGGCTTATAACAAGAGGGCCAAATGGCACTAAACCACTTACATGAGTATAAAGATCTGGGTCTTGCAGTTTCAGGAGAAGATTTTTATAGTCTATATAAAACATGTGACCCACAGGGAGTAGCCACTTCCTACTCCAGGGGCATAGACCACTATACAATTTTCATGCCAAATATGAAACCTCAGGGCCTTGTGGTTTCAGAGAAGAAGATTCTCAAAGCGCACTTTCCATATAAGTCTATAGAAACCATGTGACTCCAGGGTGGGGCTTCTTTTCACTCCAGGGGCATCATTTGAACAATATTTGTAGAGGACCACTATACAATGTTACATACAAAATATGAAACCTCTGGGCCTTACAGTTTCAGATAATATTTGTAAAGTCCACTTGCCATATAAGTCTATACAAACCATGTGACCCCGGGCGTGGCTAGGATTGACCCCAGTGGCATAATAACTTGAACAATCTTTGAAGAGGACCAATATAAGATGTTAGATACAAATTACAAAACCTTTGGGCCTAAAGGTTTCACAGAAGAACTTTTTAAAGTCATTTAAGTCTATATAAACCATGTGACCCCTGGGGTGTGGCCTCTTTTTACCCAAAGGGCAAAATTTGAACATTCTTTGTAGAGAACCACTATACAATGTTACATACCAAATACCAAACCTTTGGGCCTTGCAGAGGAGAAGATTTTTATAGTTCACTTGCCATATATAAGTCTATAGAAACCATGTGACCCCCAGGACGTGGCCAGGTTTGACCCCAGGGGCATAATTTAAACAATCCTCGTAGATCACTGCACAATGTTATATACCAAATACAAAACATCTGGGCATTGCAGTTTCAGAGGAGATTTTTAGTGATTTTGCTATTTAAGTCTATATTAACCATGTGACCCCAGGGATGTAGTCACTTTTTACCCCAGTGGCATTATTTGAACATCTTTATAGGGGACCACTACCATATTTATTCTATGTTTTCAGACACACTAAGTTTTCGGACACCCGCAAAATCTGTCAAAATAATTTTTTTGGCGCCTCTATATTTTCAGACACTTTCAGAAAAGGAATTAAAATGTGATTCCATGTTTTCCGACAGATAATTTATGTCAACTATATAAGTATATACAATGCAACTACGATGGGCTAATTTTCATTTGTAACGATTTATGACCTACCGGCATATACCGACATATAGTACATGTTAATGTGTGTTAATGTCCGACCGGTCACTTTGGAGTCGAACGCGGCAACAGTGAAGTCTTTCAGCTTAAAAGCAATGCTTCATCAGCACTGCTGTACCGACGAACAAACTTATCCATTAATGACAATATCGAAATATCCTAAGCCAATATGCAATTACCAAAACTGATTAAGAAAAAATGAATGCAAAGTAAAGGTAATGATATACATTTATTTCAATATATTATATACGATCTAAAATTTAAAACCAAGCAAAATATTCTAATCAGTTCCATATACTTAAATAAATCACATTTTTAAACCAATCAAAACCTGCTTACTCTTCCTAAAAAACAAATATTTTTAATCGATAATTGGTAATTAACACCAATTATACTAAAACCTTTCATAGGGAGCGACAGGTTTTATAACAGATGTCTCTCCTATTGTTTGCCAATTTCATCTTGTGATAAATTTGCAGCACCATTCTGCATGTCGATTATCAAGTTAGGGACAATATTATGGCTTCAATAAACAACCTGTTCAAAAATTAACACCTCCGGCTATAAACGAAGTCCATAACCGCAGACAACTATACAAACAAGTGCGTAGCTTATTTGCGATTTTTACGACTTGAAAATGTTTCAGAATCTTTGTTTTCAGACAGATTTCAATCAAATATTTTTGTGTGAATCTAAGAATTCAGACGCTGAAACAAATTATTATTTTTAAGCGTCTGAAAACATAGAATAAATACGGTATACAATGTTACATACAAAATATGAAACCTCTTGGCCTTGCAGTTTCAGAGGAGAAGATTTTTAAAGTCCACTTGCCATATAGAAACCACGTGACCCTCAGGGCGTGACCAGGTTTGATCCCAGGGGCATAATTTAAATAATTATTGTAGAGGATCACTTTACAATGTTACATAAAATGAATTAAATCTTGGGGCCTTGCAGTTTCTGAAGAGAAGATTTTTAGTCATTTTGCTATTTAAGTCTATATAAACCATGTTACCACCAGGGTGTGGTCAGATTTGACCCCAGGGGCATCATCTGAACAATCTTTGTAGAGGACCACTATACAATATTACATACCAAATATAAAACCGCTGGGCCTCACTGTTTCATAGGAGAAGATTTTTAAAGTCATTTTGCTATTTAAGTCTATATAAACAATATGACCCCCGGGGCGTGGCCAGTTTTGACCCCAGGGGCATCATTTGAACAATCTTTGTAGAGGACCACTATGCAATGTTACATACCATATATGAAACCACTGGGCCTTGCTGTTTCAGAAATTTTTGAAGTAATTTTGCTATTTAAGTATATATAAACAATGTGACCCCAGAGGCATGGCCAGTTTTGACCCCAGGGGCATCATTCGAACAATCTTTGTAGAGGACCCCTTTACAATGTTACCAACCAAATACCAAACCTCTGGGCCTTGCGGTTCAGAGCGAAGATTTTCAAAGTCATTTAGCTATTTAAGTCTATATAAACAATGTGACCCCCCACGGCGTGGCCAGTTTTGACCCCAGGGGCATCATTCGAACAATCTGTGTAAAGGACCACTATGCAATGTTACATACCAAATATGAAACCTCTGGGCCTTGTGGTTTCAGAGAAGCAGATTTTTAAAGTCATTTGCTATTTAAGTCTATATAAACAATGTGACCCCCGGGGCATGGCCAGTTTTGACCCCAGGGGCATCATTTGAACAATCTTTGTAGAGGATCACCAGAGGATGCCACATACCAAATATGAAACCACTGAGCCATGTGGTTTCAGAGGAGAAGATTTTTGAAGTAATTTTGATATTTAAGTATATATAAACAATGTGACCCCCGGGGCGTGGCCAGTTTTGACCCCAGGGGCATCATTTGAACAATCTTTGTAGAGGACCACTATACAATGTTACCAAACAAATACCAAACCTCTGGGCCTTGCGGTTTCAGAGAAGACGATTTTCAAAGTCATTTAGCTATTTAAGTCTATATAAACAATGTGACCCCGGGGCATGACCACTTTTGACCCCAGGGGCATCATTTGAACAATCTTTGTAGAGGACCATTATGCAATGTTACATACCAAATATCAAACCTCTGGGCCTTGCGGTTTCAGAGTAGAAGATTTCTTAAGTCATTTTGCTATTCAAGTCTATATAAACAATGTGACCCCCGGGGCGTGGCCAGTTTTGACCCCAGGGGCTTCATTTGAACAATCTTTGTAGAGGACCACTAGAAGATGCCACATACTAAATATGAAAGCTCTCAGCTATGCAGTTTTAAAGAAAAAGATTTTTAAAGTTTTTACTTTTAAATCTAATTTAGCTCTGTTGACCTACATATGCACTGGACCAGAACGTTTTCAACAATTTTAAGCAACAACTGTGTAAGTATGCAAGTGTTGTAGTAACAGGTGTAGACAAAACGTCAAATCTACTCAACATTGTCACGGACAGAAGGACGGACAGGACAATCACTTTGGGCCTCCCGCATCAAGATGCCAGGGGCGTAAAAAATGACATGTATAGATTTGCAAAATAGTATTTTTTATTTCATAGGGCTAACCTAGAATTTTTTTTTATGTCAGTGGGTAGAAAATTCTTAAATGTAAGCAATATATCCTTAACAAATATATTCTAGTATAATGAATGTCTGCATACAAAAAGATCAATCGTTACATAAGAATGATTTTTATATGCAAATCGTACACCAACACTCCCTTCTATAGGGGATGCAGAGCTTATAATTACCACATCAGAGTTACGTCAACGGCCGATTACGAAAATAGAAAATTGCACGACGAAAACAATTCGTTGCCATAACTCAGAGACAGTTTTTCATGGCCATGGCAATCAATGCACAGATATACATCAAAGTGCCGAAAATCTATGTGAAAATGGAGTCTTCATCTTTCCTCTTCAGACAGATACGACCATTAAAGCATCAAATGTGCATTTACATCATATGTAAAGAGGGAACGTTGGATTTCTCCTAATTTTCTTTACAGCAATATACCCGCCATATCGAGGGTTGAGCGCGAAACTATTGTATCTGATGTAGAAATGTTAAGCAGATACAACATATTCACGCTCAACCCTCGATATGCAATTATCTTATCTTGTTATACAATGGTGCAATCATTCAATTTCGTAAAAGATGTCACTTAAAGTGATATATGTGCATCATTTACAGACAAATGTTGGCCTGACATACCTGTCCTCTCTGTCTCTGACAAATATGATCTGTCTTTATTTTCTGACAATCCGTTTTTCTCCACAAGAAAGCAGACAGACTGTTATACTTTCATTCAATATTTGCATCATTATGTCAAACATGCTTGGAAACCTTGCAGAACCTTCACCATATGTGGAACTTGAGATTTGGCTGCATACACTTCCATTTCAAGGCGTAGAATGACCGACAAAACAACAGCAACAACAAACATGCATGGACATCCTTCATTAAATTGCAACACACATTTTTACACTACACTGACCTACATTTGCATTGAACTTTGAGGTTTGAGGTTTGCATGTGGGTTTAAATTAGTGACCACCTTTCTTACAATTCTCTAATGAAAAGACAAGCATAATCAGAATAAATTACACCCATCTCTCTATGAGTACTTGTTATTTTGCATGCTATAACTGTGATTAATGGCTCCAAATATTCACCAATTGTGTTTAATGGCTCAATATTATACATAAATTGAATGGTAAAATTTTGGCGAATAGCTCAATACATGCATAAAATGCATGCCTCGTTATTATGATGGTAAGATATTATGTTTCATGTTAAGTGTATTAAAAGCATTACACAGAATGATATTGGCAAAGGCAATATAATTATAATACTTTGTATCTTTCATTGTATCAACAACAGTTGGTCTCTGTTTGAGAAAGATGACAGATTTTTTTTTAGTTGGCACTCTCTTTTGAAAACAAAGCAATTCAAAATGCGGAAGACATTGGAGATTAAGATCCACATTTATGTCTTCTTAAGTCTCGTGGAATTATTAAATATTAGCTCTTTATTTGACACTAAACATATGATGACAAGTAACCATGGAAACAATGGTGATAAATGACAGGATAAACATGGAAAACAAACATCTAATATGCTCAAAGAAACATTACGTATCAATCACATACAATGATTCGAAGACAATATTATCGGGGAAACATAATTACCAGCAGTACTCAGTCACATCTCTATAAATGATGACAAATGTATATCAGATTCTTTCCAGTGCATGTTATACAATAATGATGTCAAATTTTGCAATATAAAACATACATTTCACTTGAAAATTGTCATAAAATTGCATAATTATTGTATAGTAATATGATAATATTGTAACTACTATTATTGAGTATATAAATTCTAAATTATGCAAAAATATAACTTCAATACAGTTAAGACTGTTTGTATAAATTTTATGCTAAATGTAAACAAATGCTTGAAGTAGCTTTTAAATGTTTCATTTATATTCTGCATATCATTAATGTGAGTGAACTTATTTTACACTGATGTTATTTCTATGTATTGTATCGACATAGAACACAAAACAACTGTGATATTTATATACAATCATAATACATTTAGCTTAATTGCTAAACAACTTGTGTCTGAAATAATGATTCATGCCTTGATATGTGTCCAGTGAGAGTGGACATCACAGTTCACAGACTGGTCAGTTGGCTGGATAAGAAGGTGACCAAAGGCTAACAAACCTTGACCACAGGTAACTTCCCCTTATAATATAGTTAATACATTAAATAATAGGTTTTCAACCTATTGAGTTCACCTGACCTGACTGCATAACTTCTCATGTAACTCTTCCCACATGCACTTAAATATAATAGGTTTTCAACCTGATACAAGGGGGACTCCACAAAAGCACTTGACCAGCAGTACAATACAAATTGTGACCTTGTCACAAAACTACTGTCAAAACTTATCATATTAGGTTAAACATGTGCTTTTCTCAGAAGTATATCAAACTATATGTTGTTCTACCTTTCTGCCAAAATCTGTCACCATTATGTCTGGCTAAGAAGCCAAATTGTCAACTTGTAAAAAGTTTATACTTTGTATCACTTGAATATTTCTTGCAGGAAAAATCTATCATAATTATTCGTCCCTTGACAGCCAATAGGGCTAATCAGCATAAGTGCAAAGAAGACTGATAGGCCCTTTGGGCTTTCAATCGACAAATGAGGCGTGTCATTGGAAAACCGGTCTTAATGCATGTGCGTAAAGTCTGCACAGGGCTAATCCAAGATGGCACTTTCCGCTTTTATGGTATTGTCTGTTTCAAGGAAGTCTCTTCTAAACATTAATCCACTGTAGGCAGAAAGTGCCGTCCTGGATTAGCCTATGCGGACTGCACAGGCTAATCCGGGACGACACTTTACGCATATGCATTAAGTCCAGTTTTCCCACGACGCGCCACAAATTATGGTGTTCATATGGTATGTGACACAAAATCCTCCGACACTCTGATCACATTATGACTTTAACACGTCGCTTTAAACATTATGGAATATTAGGCAAGTACCCAAGAGACATAGGCCAATGTTTAGCCATTATATGATACAAAGTTGGACAATTTTTTACTCATTTGCAAACCTTAAAAATGAATTTATTGTGAAGATAAATAGTGGATATGTATCACAGTTTTAACTACAAAGACATGATGAATGGATTTTGAAACTGGTTATTTATTTGGTTGACAGGAGATTGAACAATCTATTTTTAGAAATCACAGGGCTTGCTTTACCTGTATTTCAAAGTTAAAGAAGTCCATCTTTGCCCAAGATGCATAATGGGAGGACATGCGTCGGGACCTGGAAATGAACACTGGTCACGAAGGTATGAAGAAAGAGTGCCAACTACTGCGCTAGCCAAACAGCCTACTTGCTTTACCATGTGTAGCAGAAGTCTTAAGAAAGTGTTTATTATAAATAAGTGTGATTTCCCTCTCGTCCTATAAGGCCTGGCCCCCCCCCTTTCCCTGCCTCTGGATTAGGAACGGGCCCATTTAAGTGTCCCATCTAAAGAAGGATCGTAATTGCTAGATGGTCCAACTTGACACCATGACAGGCAACTAGTCCTCTACTGGGAAACGTACGAGAACATACTGGGAAATTGGAAATGAAGCAGATTTACGCTGCCATAGTCTTCACATTGAAATAGTCCCAGCAGTGTACTGGGTTTTATCCATTCCTGAAACTGTACAACTCCATGCTGGTGCAATAAATGTCACCCTTAGATGGTGGCAAAAACTTCCAGTAATCTCCTACAATCCTTAAGTTCATAAAAGTTTCATTTACTCTGAGGACAGGTCTTTACAATCATTGTAATCATGAAAGTGTATTAGTCCATTTCACATCGTGTACTGTAAAAATGCAAAACAATATATTTAAGAGGTGGGGGAGGGTTTTTTTGACACTAAAATGTTTTCAGACTAGTTTGAACTTTGCAATGTTTCATTAACACCGAAAGAATTTTCTTGACACGCTACAATACAATGAACCTTGTTGAAATCTTGTCGCAAATAGGAATATGCATTTTTAGCTGGTCCAAGATTTGAAACTAACCAAGCTTGCATGTACACTGAATTTTAATTTTATAATCCAGTCAAATGATGCCCAAGATGTTTTTTTCTTTATTTCATGTGCATGCCTGTTATTGTATAATAATGCAACAAGACCAAAAGCTAAATTACAAGAAAACACACTGTGTACCATACTTCTTGGACTAATAAAATTGAATTATTAGCTGGTCCAAGATTTGAAACTAACCTAGCTTGCATGTACACAGAATTTTAATTTTACAATCCAATCAAATGATGCCCAAGATGTTTTTTTCTTTATTTCATGTGCATGCCTGTTATTGTATAATAATGCAACAAGACTAAAAGCTAAATTACAACAAAACACACTGTGTACTTCTTGGACTAATAAATGTGTGCCTTTCCGCATAACTATAACTAAATTACAACAGGATTGCATTTTTCTTGTTATATTCTTGCAGGAAAAAATAGTTCATGCCAACCATTGTGCCACTCAAATCACTTTGCACCGCTACATTTTTCAATATGAATGATCAAATTTCAATTAATCACTAAAGTAACTTACAACAACAAATTTAAGCCTTAAAATCAGTCATCAGGTGCATAGAAGTAATGTGAAAAGACTCGCAACACAGAATCAACTTAATGATGAAAAACAAAATATTGCAAGTCAGAAGCTTCTGATTAAAATGCCTCTTTAAAAGGTAGCTCAATACAAGTACGGACCGATAATTAGAATGAGATATCACGGCAAACACAAGCCGTTTTCAAATGACATTCATTTGTTACCCCTGCAAAAAATAGTTCATGAGTTCATGAACTGTTCATGAACATTTTGTTGACTTCATGAACAGTTCATGAACACCAAAAATGGTTCATGAACAGTTCATGTGGAGAGAAAAAAGTTCATGAACGTCTTGTGCCAATTCATGAACTGTTCATGAACATGTAGTTCATGAACTAAAAATTTCAAGAATTGTAGTTCATGAACTGAAAAATTCATGAATGTGTAGTTCATGAACAAAAAAGTTCATGAACTTTGCCACACGTTCATGAACATTTGGTTCATGAACTTTCAGTTCATGAGAAATAAATTAACTTTATGAGAAATGAATTGTGCATAAATGTATTAACATCAATTTTTAAAGTTCCAGTTACAAAGTTTGTACTTGATAACTTCATTTTCAAACATCTACAGTACGGGAACATGAATGGAGCCGTATTCGGGAATGGATGAACATTCCATCGGCTGATATGTCAATCAGAACAGTGAGTTGACATAAATCATACTGAGCAACCATATTCCAAATTTGACGAAATCCGTTCATAAATAATCCAGAAATCATGAAAAATGTAAGTGTTGCGTTAGAAGTGCCTTTGAGTGTACATTTTATCAACATGTATATCACACTATCGACACCATCAATTGTTAACTGTCAACGATGTTGTTAACACATCGTTATAAGTGTTAACATGTGCATATGCCTACACACGTCCATATGTGGTACGAAGTCTCCAAAAATGGTAAGACTTTGTAGTGGCACGAGGTTGCAGTGGTGCAAAGACTCCAACATCCGATTTCGGTACCCACACCAGCATACCTCAGCACATCAATTACCGAAATCACTTATTCAACGCGGTTATCTTTGTCTGTACAATCAATAAATATATATAAATAACGAAACTCAAAAAACATTGTCAGGAGATAAATAACTCTTAACTAAGACACTATAAATTTCACTATTTGAATAGTAGGCCATATCCTCAACTTAAATTACGAAAATGTATGGGGATTTCGGTTTATTCAAGGAATTTCGTTTTTTTGTTTGAATGACGTCACCACAATTTTATTCCTTGCCAAAATATAAAATGTGAGTGTTTTTTTTATTTTGCCAATAACTTTCGGCTACTTAAATGTTTTAACAACAATAAAGTCTTGTTTATTAAAAAAAAAAAGCAACATTTATCCTCGTCACATTAAGAAAACAAACTATTGATTGGCTGGTGAAAATAGCATGACCAATGAAAGAGATCGTTAGAAGTTCCAAAAGTTGAAATGCGCGTTCTTTTTCAAAAAGATGGCCGCCTCTCACGAGAATACATACGCTGTTATGCGTTGGCTAAATGATGGGAACCGTCTCTCCGTTCATAATTTGAAGCAGGTTGTAGAACCAAAACTAGACGAGTACAAGCCAGGGATAACGGGCGTAGCCCGTTATAAGGGATACAACGGATTATGGAATTTCCGAATTTTAAAAGTCGGAGGTAGGTTACAAATAGTACGTCTATTGAGTATTGTTCATATTCTCGCAGTACTTAACCCTTAACAACATTTAAGGCAAATGCAACCAAACATTTTCTTTCAATAATATGCAATTAAATTATCATTTTTTTATGACAAAAAGAACTGAAATTGTATTTTTAAGTTATTTGTTATTAAATTGTGTATGTTTTTAATTTGGAATATGAATAAAGTTGATGACATGCAATTCTGCTGTAATTACAGAACTGTCATAAAGTATCATCGTGCATGTGAAGATGTGCCAAATTTCAGCTTTATATGTCTAGTAACTACGTGGATGCAAGCAGATGCACTTAACAGATAAAATTAGCCCCCAGTAAATTTATTTGTTTGTAAACCATGTAAAAGCACATGCACAGAAAAACAGATGTTGGAGTGTGCCATGTATCGAAATGTTTTGACAAAGTTTAAATGGTGGTAGCTTGTACATTGAAACAGCTTCTTTCAAAATTCCAGTTCCTTTTTGGTCACTATATTATAGTTCGGTTATTGATATTCAAACTTTAAAATGTAGCCTACCTTGTAAATGGATATTCAAACTTTAAATGTAGCCTACCTTGTAAATGGATTCTATGTCTTCTGAGTATGCACTTGACCAGTACACACATTTTCACATGGGCTGCTGTTCTCCACCCCTCCATTTGTTTTTCTTTCAAATAGATGTATCTTTCAGGTAAAAAGGAGTTGGACAAGTGGCTTAACAGTAATTTTGCATCACTTACAGAAGATGTGACAGATGCATTTTGTGCAGTAGCAGGTATAATATAACGAATGGAAAGGAAATAATAATGATTTTATTCTGTCATGACTTGCAGCAAAACTGCAAACTTTCAATAGTATATTGGAGTTAATTGTAGTTTTGTAACCTACGGTTGGTTGTTTTGTTCTTTGCAATTTCCTTGTCCAGAGCATAAAGCAAACGGGTATTAATCACATTTGTGACAAAGTTCTAGTTTCATATGTGTTTACAATGTCTGGAGGACATTTTAGAGCTTTACATAGGGTACGACACATTTCTCCTTGACATTCAAATAACATTGAATTTGATAGGAAAACATGCATTATTTTGCTGATTGCTTGGTATCTGAAGTTAAAATGTCATTTTAAAGGTGTACCTTCTGTTATTGGGCAAGAAGCGACACAACAATCTGCAACAATCAAGCCATCCCAAGGCACAGCTGACGGTAAGGTTTTCCTGTTGCTGTTCGCTATCTTTAATCAAAGTTTAGTAAAGGGGCTCAAACAAGAAAATATTGAAGTCGCAAATTAAATTAAATGTCATGCGGAAACCTTATAAAAATTATTTTCATTAATTTTTACATAAAATTCTCAAAATTTTTGCTTTTGATTCCACCAGGAAATTAATTGACCACAAGCTTTGAATTAAAATACCCACATGGGAGAGGCTGTAATGAAGTCACTCTGTTGGTCGGTCGGTGTGACCGCATAAAATGTTATAAGTTTGTGGAGCGAACTACCTCCACATTTCTCAAGTGATTACATTGAAACTAAAATATACAATCATCGTGAAGTGAAGATGTGCAAGACACTTTCATGTCAAACATAGCTGCCCAAGCTATGTATTGTTACAAAGTTCTAGTTTCTTATGTGTATATATTGTCTGAAGGACATTTTAGAGCTTTGCATAGGGTACAACACATTTCTCCTTGACGTTAAAATAGCATTGAGTTTGATAGGAAAATATGCATTATTTTGCTGACTGCTTGGTATCAGAAGTTAAAATGTCATTTTTCAGATGTACCTTCTGTTCATCGTCTAGATTCGGGACCAGTCACTCAGTCTTCAACAACTAAGCTCTCCAAGGCCACTGCTGATGGTAAGGTTTTCCTGTTGTTTTTCGCTTTTGTATATCAAAGTTTAAAGACACTTGTTCACTGATTTTCGTTGTTTGAAAAATGTCATTGAATGAATTTACTAACAAAACTAATATTTGGAATATTTTTAAATAATTATAATAACAAGAAAAAATATATAATAAAAAAATGGGCCTGCCCTGGGGTTCGAACAGTTGCAAGATGACTGCTTGGTATCAGAAGTTTTAATGTCATTTTCAGATGTACCTTCTGTTAGTAGTCAAGATTTGGCACCTTCGACACCTTCTGAAGGCACTGCTGATGGTAAGGTTTACCTGTTGTATTTAGCTTCTTTTTTTTATAGTTGGACTTGTTACCATTTTCAACAGTATTATATCACGGCGGTCAGTTAACCAACTCACTTTTCCAGGGTTAGCTGGTTTACCAGTACTAAGTGCACATAATTATGCCAGTAACTGACAACTGCCCTACTTGAATCAGAGGTAGGGGGAGAATGGCCGTATGTATGATTTCATGACCAATCCCCACAAGTTATGTATCCTGGCCGGGGATCGAACCCGCGATCCTCGGATTTGTAGTCCATTGATCTATCAACTGAGCTAGCCGGCCTGGATTGTTACTAGCTTTTTAAATCGATAATAAATGTTGCAAATTAAATGCAGTTGATTTCGCTTCACTGAAATAAAATGTCATGCCAAAAACCTTCTAAAAGTTATAAATTTCTTTGATGTTTACATAAAATTCTCACAATTTTTTTTTTTGATTAAGTATGGAAATTGGCTAAAAGCTTTTAATTATTATACCCCCGCAGGGGATCAGTATGTTGGTCGGTTGGTGTGTGATTATTAAGATTGTCGAGTGAACTACTTCCACAATTTTCAAGCGATTAAATTGAAATTAAAAATATGTCATCACTATAAATTGTAGATGTGCAAGAGACTTTCGTTCCCAATTGTCCACACATTCCTGAGTTATTTGCCCTTAAACATTGCTGACAAAGTGGTGTTTGGGCATTAGTCATGTTGTACAAATCTCCAGTTTGACATTACTGTTTACAAATCATTTTCATTTTTTTTACCAGGGCTGGTTAATGAAAAGAACTACCTGAACAGACAGCCCAATGAAACACCTAGGTTTGTTTTTCACTCTTTGTAAGGTTAAACATTCATCATTGGATAAAAAGTTTCCTTTTAACAAATGTCGACATTTGAAGCCGTTTACTATGGAAAGATGTCCTTTTGCCAAGGCTTTATTTCTTAACTTTGAACAATTAGTAACAAACATCTGTCTTCGAACTAGTGAACACCTAGAATCCCTAGATGGCAATGTGTAAGGCTGTATACACTTATTTGTTTAGTAAAGGGTGATTTAATCAAACGACCTCATCATATTAATAATGGCATTGTTTTTTTGTTTTCATAGGAAAAAGCGAATAAAAAAACTTGAATCTGAAGTTAAACTTCTGAATGAGGAGGTTAAATACCTCAGAAGAAAGATGAGGAAACTCGAGGAAAAGGTGGAAGAAAAAGAAACGAAAAGAGAACAACTAGACGAAGAACAGTGCAAAGAAGAAGAAAAAATTACACAACAAAGCCATGAAGTGAAATCCACAGAGAAAGTAAAGTCTCCTGAGCCTGACATCAAGCTGTCGTTGGCAAATGTACTAGACCCGAATAAAAAATTCCAAAGGATTTGTAAACATGTTTTCAACTTGGAAGAACTTTTAAACTGCAGTCCAACTGGAAAAGTAACTGTTAAATGTCAAAGTGCAGCTCGACCCCCGCTGGCTGAGGAGAAACTGACAATGCTGTATCAACTGGCACAGGAGCATTGTTCCTTGCCATATAAGGAATCTCATAAAAAACTGGAGAACTTTCAGAAAGTGCTGAGAAGGAAAACGGTCAAGCAGAATAACAATAACAAATAGATACAGAGAGTTAGTGTAAAGATAACTATTGGTTTATGTTTGTTTGAAACAGTTCATTATTATTGTTGAGTTTAAAATTTGTACGCATAACATTTGTAGTCGTCACTTGTTTGAAACTGTTCATTATCATTGTTTATTTGAATTTACAATTTGTACGCAGAACATTTTTGTAGTCGTCACGACAAGTCTAGTTCATGAACCATTCATGAACATGTTGTTCATGAACTGGTTCATGAACCTGTTGTTCATGAACTGGTTCATGAACCACTTCATGGAACAGTTCATGAACAGTTCATGCACAACAACAAATGGCCGCTTTGTTCATGAACCAGTTCATGAACTAGGCTCATTATGGTTCATGAACCAGTCATGAACTTGTTCATGAATTGGTTAATGAACTTGTTCATGAACAAAGCGGCCATTTGTTGTTCATGAAATGTTCATGAACAGTTCATGAACAGTTCATGAAAGTTTCGCAGGGGCAGTCATATACAACTTTGTTGATGGCGTATTGTAAATACCAATTGCGAATAATGCCGATTCTTATTAATTTTTTTTTTTTCAGGAAAGTCTCTGTTTGAAAACTGTTTCCAATTTGTATCTTAAGGAGTAAAATGGATTCATAAGCAAGACAAGGCTTGTCACAGGATTATTAAATTAAAATTCCCCCGAAGCATATGCTCGTCAGAGAAAGGCAAAACAATGTCAGAGTACAATATTTTGTCCACTGGACAAATATCTGGAGATTTCAGCAACACAGCTGTTTGTTGTTGTGACATACTGCCTTATAATGATCTTCATTCCCACCCAGTTATTACATTCCTTACATGTTGGCAAAAATGATGATTCCTACAAAAATTCATTCAAATATTTGACCTTTTAAGTGTAACCTTGGACCCACAGACCTTGACCGAGGAGCATGTAAGTGGTATGCCACACATCATCTGGTCATAGGAAAAAATAATCTGAAGTAATATTAAAATCTTTCAAGGCTTTTGGAAGATATAGAGCAGAAAAAAATTCCTCGACATATGACCTTGAATTGTGACCTTGACCTTTGACCGAGGACCATGGGAGTTGTACACGACACATCGCCTGGTAATGGGAAATAATATTTTAATGTAATATTAAAATCTTTCCAGACGTTTATAAGTTATAGTGGATAAACAGAAATCCTTGACCTTTGACCTTGAATTGTGACCTTGACCTTTGACAGACGAGCATGGGAGTTGTACGCGACACATTGTCTAGTCATGGGGAATAATAATCTGAAGTTATATTAAAATCATTCCAGGCGTTAAGAAGTAACTGAGCGGAAACAAAAATTCATGACCTTTGACCTTAAATTCTGACCTTGACCTTTGACCGACGAGCATGTGAGTTGTACGAGACACATCGTCTGGTCATGGGGAATAATAATCTGAAGATATATTAAAATCCATCCAGGCATTTAGAAGTTTTGGAGCAGAAATGAAAATTCATGACCTTTGACCTTGAATTGTGACCTTGACCTTAGACCGACGAGCATGGGAGTTGTACGCGACACATCGTCTGGTCATATGGGATAATAATCTGAAGTTATATTAAAATCCATCCAAGCATTTAGAAGTTATGGAGCAGAAACGAAATTCATGACCTTTGACCTTGAATTGTGACCTTGACCTTTGACCGACGAGCATGGGAGTTGTACGCGACACATCATCTAGTCATGCGGAATAATAATCTGAAGTTATATTAAAATCCATCCAGGCATTAAAAAAGTTAGAGAGCGGAAACAAAGTCTGGACGCACTGAAAACCCACCCACGCACCCACCCACCCACGGACGGACGGTGCAACTACTATATGCCCTCCTTCGGGGGCATAAAAAGTTAATTAATCTTTAATATGATAAAGAAATATATTCCTATTTTAGACAAACAAGATAAATTGAAACAGTTTAAGCAGTGTTTTAATATATTGTCATATTTATCACATGTTAACTCCCACTATTAACTAACAGCCACACTGATGTTTTTTTGTTGTTGCATAGCTGTCTGACCCAACTTTTGACCTTTCTTAATATCCAATCATCAAAAATAAATCCTAATATTACATGCTAATTTTAAAATATTCACACTACACTGATCTAAAAAGAAGTGGTGCAACATACCAAAAATAAAGAGGAAAGATTTCTATCAAGTCAATACACTTTAGGATGACCCTTCTATATATGTACATTATAAATAGCCACATAAATGGTGTATTTTGCTACGGCATATTGACCGCATACTTGCAAAATGAATTTATCCTGGACTTCAAGGTCAGTGCCCGGCCAGTCTGTTGCTATAAGCTATATATAATTCGTCCCTTGAAAGCCAGAAGCATCTATCAACCTTGCTTGCATATATGCTGATGACACCTTATGACTTTCAGGGACCATATGCAATTAAAGGGCAATTGTTAATGGTTACAGCTGTTGAACATAGTACTGACTGGATAATTGGTGAATTGTAAAGATCTTGATTAAAATACATTTATATTATACATGCTTTGTTCTTGGAAAAACGGCCGAAAAATTTCCTCGTGCACAGCGTGCCTTCGCGCGTCAAATGTTAAAGACCTGTATTTAGTAAAGCACATGATCAGTACACTCATGCTTTCCATGCTTGGAACATGACGTCGTGGTTGTCAGCAGACATTTCGCGCTCTTTTGTAGAAAACACGGGTTTTACATGGCATACAAGTACATAAACAATGTCGGACGCCATGCTTAAAAAAATTGTCCGTGAAATTCTGGAACAATTTGTCGATCTTGATCGGCAATCATCGTGTGATACTTTCAAAAACTAAAAGCAGGGTCACGGAAGTAAACAGACTTACCGAGCAAATTATTATATTCGTACTCAAAATATTTCGAAAATTTGAACATTTCGTCCCCCATCGGTAAAACAAAATCGTAATTATATATTTAATTTTTTCACTTTCGGAAAATTACGTTCGCCGGTTTTGTAAACCGTAAAATCAAAAAGTCCTGGCCTCATGCGACGGATAAGTGAATTATTAGTGAAAAACAACAACCAAGGTACACATTTGTCAGTTTTAATTGTCAAAAGTTCAATTTACCTTCCTGATTTTCAAATTTACCATAGACACCAAATATCTTCGTAAAATATATGTCTTGTCTATAACTGCTTTCTAATACATGGCAACTTTTATTTTACATTTTGTGGCACCAGTAATTAAAGATAATATACAAATGCACCGACCAGTTATTTTAAGCTGTAATAAGAAAGAGTACAATAAATTGTTACAATTACTGTTTATTCAAACTTGTTTCAGTCTTTTCCAATACACCTAAATGCATGCAATAATAGCTGACTCTCTATTTATAAATGCACAGAAGTGTCAGCTGTACTTCCGATTGCATGGAAGTTTCCACACTGTGCTGATTGAATGACTGCTTCCCAGTGCATGTGACACTCTCCAACAAGGACTATCTCTGGAAAAGGTTGGCCAACAAATATTTCTAGAGAGGCACTGTATTTTCCAGTGCAAGTGAGACACTCTCCCACAAGGACTATCTCTGGAAAAGGTTGGCTGACAAATATTTCCAGAGAGGCACTGTGTTTTCAAGTGCATGTGACACTCTACAACAAGGCCTTTATAATCTCTGGAAAAGCTTGGCTGACAAATATTTCCAGAGAGGCACTATGTTTTCCAGTGCACGTGACACTCTCCAACAAGGCCCATCTCTGGAAAAGGTTGGCTGACAAATATTTCCAGAGAGGCACTATGTTTTCCAGTGCATGTGACACACTGTGAATAGGAAAATCTCTGGACATTGCTGGCTGACAAATATTTCCAGAGAAGCACAATGTTTTCCAGTGCATGTGACACTCTCCCACAAGGACTATCTCTCGAAATTGCTGGGTCAAAATGTCTCCAGAGAGGCACTATGTTTTCCAGTGCATGTGACACCCTCCAACAAGGACTATCCCTGGAAAAGGTTGGATGACAAATATTTCCAGAGAGGCACTATGTTTTCCAGTGCATGTGACAATCTACAATAACGACTAGCTCTGGAAATTGTTGGCTGACAAACATTTCCAGAGAGGCACTATGTTTTCCAGTGCATGTGTCTCACTGTAAGTAGGAATATCTCTGGAAATTGTTGGCTGACAAATATTTCCAGAGAGGCACTATGTTTTCCAGTGCATGTGACAATCTACAATAACAGTGCATGTGACAATCTACAATAACAACTATCTCTGGAAATTGCTGGCTGACAAATATTTCCAGAGAGGCACTATGTTTTCCTGTGCATGTGTCACACTATAAGTAGGAATATCTCTGGAAATTGTTGGCTGACAAGTATTTCCAGAGAGGCACTGTGTTTTTCAGTGCATGTGACACACACTGCCAATAGGAATATCTCTGGTAATTGCTGGCTGAAAATGTTTCTAGAGGAAATGTGTCTTTCTTAGTCCTACAGAGCCGAACGTGAAGTTTGAAATGACAATGATTACATCAGATATTTAAGATCACATATAATTGTATACACAATCATAAATATTGAATGGGGGGCCACCAAATATTTATAATCTAATTCCAGCATGTCATAAGCTGGAAATTCAATCCTTTTAAATTGGTCCACTGTGTGTTACCTACAGACCATTACATTAATCTGAACTATTAATATAAAACAAAAACCAATACAGTCTGACAGTCGATCATGTAATAATTTTCATTGCAAGAAAAACATAATAAATCCAGCAAACTTCAAACACAAGTGATTAAACTTGTGAATATAACACTGGTTCACATTGCACACAATTGCTGCATGACCTATTTTTCACATGGTGTACTACAACTGGACATCTATATTTGGTAGTTGCTGCTTCACAGAACACTCTGAAAAACAATGCGGGTAATGGCCATAGAGCCATAACACCATAAATAATCCATATTTCATGGAATTATCAGGGAGATATTCATATGTCTGCTTTCCCATAAACAGTCATTTATACCTCTAATCATGGTCAGTAATTCATCTTTATAACTACCTACTGACCACTGAGACAGAATCCTAATTTGCCGATGAATTCCCGGTCATAATGTGTCTACCATGGCCGAACAGATGAGGAAATCAAATCAATAACACAAGCATTAATGACAATTAAACATAGAAATAAAGTAATCAAGAACTATGACCAAACAATCATAAAAAATAATCATCGATTTGCAGGGTCAAGAATCTGTCCCCTCAAATTTGGAGAAAAATATGAACATTTTTTAATATAACCAAGCATCATTACAAACAAATACAGTCTTGTAAATACTAAGGAATCATTACCACACCAATTATTTGTACAGAGGCCTTAAAATATAAATCTTCAGAGCAAAACTCATCTGATATGCCAACCATGAGAAAGAGTCTTCAGTATTGCATGTACAGTTTTAAGCAAGGCAAAAAAAAATAACAGTCTCAAAAACGTTAAATAGGGTAGGGATTTTTTTTTTTTTTTTTACTTTTTTTTAAAAAGTCTAGACACAAAAGCGAAACAAATCGCAAACATTTAAATGGCAATACTATTCATCCATGAAGAAATCCACAATACTCAAGTAATCATACAAAGCGCCTTTTTGTCACGGATTATCTAGTTTATCACAATTAAATCTTTTGAAAAAAGAAAAATCTGACGAATTCAGATTTCACGGAAAACGATCGTCTAAAAAAAATTCCGGGTCTGGCATTTTCGCTAGGTAGGGTCCGGTTGCACGAAACACACAGCTTTTTTGTTTTGGCCCAATCAATGTATAGTTATTCTAGGCTATTAACTTGAAGAATGTACGAAGGTCACACCATCTGTCAAATCTTGAGGATTCCTTTTAATTATCTGCCATGCAGTTGTTTTGCACAGGCAACTATTGCAGCAGCCACAACTTCAAAGCGCACGCCAATAATGCATTAAAATGTCAACCGACTTTGGTACGTTCATTATTTCACCAGCACAAAAGCAGGAAAGCAAAACAAACTGGAACCAGGGACAACATATTTGGTATCTTCAGTGCATAATACATTGAATATTCTCCCAATGGATCATTTACAACCGTATTTATTTGCTCTCATGTGACCGAACAATTATGGCAAAATATGACCACCACACTGCTGCACAAAATGTCTATTTTGCATTATGACAAGGCAGTTTCCAAGTGCATAATAATCACTAAAATAGGTTTTTACCTGATTCAAGTACTATGTAAATGAACAGCATGTCATGCCAGTTTGTAAAATAACTACAGCAATTAAAGCTGCAGTATACGGACACTTGACAACGGACGACGCAGGAGAGGTCCCCTATACCAAAAAGTTCGAAAGGGTAGAGATTGAGTTTTTTTTTACTTTTGTTTTTGAAGTCTAGCCACAAAAGTGAAACAAATCGCAAACACTTAAACGGCAATGATATTCATCAATGAAGAGATCCAGAAGACTCAATTTATCATATAAAGCGCCTTTTCGACACCGATTATCTAGTTTATCATAATTAACTCTTTTGAAAAAATAATTAATCTGACGAATTCAGATTTCACGGAAAATGATCGTCTAAAAAAATTTCCGGGTCGGGCGTTTTCGCTAGGTAGGGTTGGGTTGCCAAAGACACACAACTTTTTTGTTTTGGCCCAATCAATGTAAATTTATTCTAGGTTATTAACTTTAAGTATGTACAAAGATCACACCATCTGTCAAATCTTGAGGATTCCATTTAATTATCTGCTATGCATTTGTTTTGCACAGGCAACTATTGCAGCAGCCACAACTTCAAAGCGCACACCAATAATGCATTAAAATGCATCAATATTTCACCAGCAAAAAAGCAGGAAAGCAAAACAAACTGGAACCAGAGATGTAAATGGACAGCATGTTATGCCGGTTTGTAAAATAACTACAGCAATTAAAGCTGCAGTACATAGAATATAATTCAATACATCTTAAATTGGCATTAGTTATAAATGATCGTTAATGGCGTTTATTAGACTGAAAACTGTTTCTTATTTTGGCAGAGTGATTTCAATACATCGAATCGCGTGACCTACTTTTTAGCCTTGCAGGCTAAGAAGCACTAACAATTGCTAACCCCTACTTTATGTGGCATGATGTTAGTTGGTATTCACAATCTTTCATTATTCGAAAATATATTTTGCCTTGAAATAAAGTGCTTTATATACCTCTGTAAATGTAAAATGGTGACTCCAACAATTTATGGCATTAAAAATAGTAGCAAACAAGCTTTTGCAGTTATGCAAAAAACGTAACTAACTGATAAATAAAAAAGTGTGTGGGAGCTGGTAGGATTTTTTTGTTATAGTGATTTACCTCGTTAATTGTCTGTATTGTATGATCATATATATGATATAGTTTGGCATGCCTTTTTTTCATAATATATGCTCGTGTTGTATGTATATTCCTGTGAAGTGAAATGTATGATGCATATTTGTGAAGAAAAAAAAGTTTTTATTTACAAAAAATCTGTTATTAAATAAGATCTTTTATTACATTAACACCAAAGGAAATATAAGTTAAATTTAACAACAAATCATGTCTTGCATGGTCCTAAAATGCTGCTGCGCAACATTTTGTTGTCTTTAATATCCACAAGTAAATAGTTCTTGGACTACACTACACGAAGACCAAGACCGTGACTAAACTCAATAATGATATTTTACTGTTTCAGACAAATTGTTTAAAAATAAATCTGTCAAAGAAATTTTTAAAAAAACCTGGAAGCTACGAGGGAAGGTCAATTGGATTAGTCTTCAGAATTGGCAAAAAAAAACAAACACAAAACATGTTAGGCTCCTTGGCACAACACTTGAAGACAGTAAAATACAGTGTGGTTTATGAGAGAGGACAATATCACATGGCTCCCTTATCGCTTGATTAATCACCTTAATGTGGAAACAATGACAGAGGTCTTTGGCCAGAAATGGAGAAAAACAAGATAAGGAATGATTTGTCATATGTTTACATGCCTGTAAACAGAGAACCACATTTTTTGTTATTTTTATTTTCAATTAAGAAATACAGGTATTTCTACTGGCTAAAATTAACGCAAAGTATTGACAGATTTTTATACAATACAATTGTGACAATATTATCAACTTCATGTAAATGTAAGCTGATCTAGTATAAAATGCACTCATGAGTATTAAAGTATGTATTTTATACATCTTTATAACAACTGAACTAAACAAGAGCTGTCTCAGGACAGCGCGCTCGACTATTTAACCGATTTGTCAGAATTATTGTCCTTTATCACTACAAAAAAGTGGCATAATTCTGCTGAAATGCTGGTCACAGTTATGTACCTTGGCCAGTGACCTTATATACTGACCTTGAAGAAGTGTGTGAAGTTTTAATTGAATATCTGTAGCAGATATAGAGATATTAAGTTGTTGCACACAAACTTTAACCTGAAATTTCTAAGTAAACAAAGGGGCATAATTCTCCTAAATTGCAGGTCAGAGTTATTGGCCTTGGTCAATGACCTTATCTACTGATCCTGAAGACATATGTAAAGTTTCAATTGAATATCTATAGTTGTTATAGAGATATACAGTTGTTGCACGCAAACTTTAACCTGACTTTCTAAGTACAATAAGGGGCATAATTCTGCTAAATTGCAGGTTAGAGTTATGGGCCTCGGTCAGTGACCTTATATAATGACCATGAAGAAATGCTTGAAGTTTCAAATGAATATCTGTAGTAGTTACAGAGATATGGACTTGTTGCATGCAAACCTTAACACGAGTATTATGCCTACGATGATGAACGGGTGAGTATTATAGCGCGAACTATTGGGTGAATAGTCGAGCTAATAAAATGAAGTTTGATTGAAAAACATAATAATACACAAAGTACAACTAAGGCTTTTTAGACTGTTAGAGGAAGCGAACGGTCTTTAGTAGGGCAATTTTGAGAGAATTATTCGAGTGACCTACTTTTTAACTTTGCAGGCTAAGAAGCACTTACAATTGGTACCCATTACTTTATACGCTCCATCGGATAATTAGGCTGTTCAGGATTAGCCGACACATTGACTGTTTTGCATATCATTGTGTTTGCATTAATTAGTTTGCATACAAACTTTTATATCTAACAAGACGTTGGAAGTATAGGTAGTATAACAATGAGTAGTTCAATTTTGCTTGTGTAAAAATGGCATTGCAGAAATTCAATTTCATTCAAACAAATGACTGTGTCTTTTCAGTTAGAACCTTTCTGAACTTTATTTCCTTTGATTTTGGTTTCTTTCCTTCTCTTTGGCCAACAGTCTTTCTAAGCTATCAGCATTTTAATTTTGACTGCGACAGTCAGCTCAGCTGTGTGTGTTCGAATATTCAACTGTACAGTCAATTAATATTTTGGTATTTTAAAACTACTTAATGTCTGTGTTTTTTAACCAAAGGTTCTCTGAATGTTATGATTTATACATTTGTTTTGTACCACATATTCTTTTGAAAGATAATATACTACCGTTTACCTGTTGTGTGAACATGATGCCTGGATTCTGTGTGTGGCCATGCTTGAATTTCACTTCCTTATACATCAATAAATGTAAACATAAAACAGCTGCAAATGTCCCCCCACTATACTTTTCTTGAGACCAATTACTGTGTGATACTACACTAGCATCAAGTTGGATGGAGTCACAAATGGAAATATCTTGGCTGAGAAACCAGGGCTACCTATTCATTACTAAATGTACTAATCTAAGCACGAGTTTTCCATAAACCATGGTATTACAGGAGGCCAGCATTTATTCCCCCACTTATCTAGCTTCATTAATTACATTAGACCACCATCATGACATGCATTTGGGTCCAGTTTGGTTTCTCAAGATGTGAAGACTCATGCTAGGTTATTACTCACTGGTTTTCATTAGCAGCCATGTGTATTCAGCTCATGGCAAAGAGAGTTTGCTATTTTGTGACCAAAAAGGACAACAGGCACTTACATTGCTGTAGACACCTTAAGTATAATTCAAAAGACTATTGGCTCAAGACTCACAATTTGAAATGATTTTTTGAAACCAGACACTTAAAGACCCAAGGCGACCTTTGGAATGGGGAGTCCCCTCCATCGTATTAATACTATCCCTCATAACACAACTTTAACAAGTCTTAGGCAAATAGTACATGTAATTGAGAATGAGTTTAAAATGCCATACAATTATCAGGACCTCAATATTAAAAGGGACCTCCCATGCAAATCAATGCATCAAATGACATCAGGGCCTCATACCAGAACAGGGCATTTACACTCGCCCAGTCGCCAATTGCGCGTTGTTTTGCAGCTGAGCGACTAGATCTGAGCAGTAATTAGCCCAGTTGGCAAACTGCATACGGTAAATACCCAGCCAAAAGTCAAGCAGTAAATATACATAATTTTGTATTAAATAATTAAATTGTATACAGACTTTGGAATCCTGAACAAACCAGTGCTAAAAATGTTCTGAATTGTGAATTTAACTTCAATAACTAACATAAGCTAAAAATTGTAAGTTCCAATAAGGTGAAGTCAGGGGCGTAGCTTGGTCCCAAAATATGTGTAGGCCACTTTATATGTTGTCATATGTGGCCAGTGTATGGGGGAGTGCGTTTCCGCAGCATTCCTTTTATTTTCGGTAGGTGTTGGAGATGATATTGGTGTATTTTTGGTAGCATCACATCATTTTGAAGTATTATCACGAACTTAGTTAAATAAGTAAAACAACAAGAATTTAGCTGAACAGTCATATAGATCCCGCACATCCTCTGCCCCTGAAACTTTCAATTTTATTGCAGATTTGCCATTTGTATTTTTCATTATTTCTGAAAAAAATTTGTAGGCTGCAGCCTACATGGCCTAATAGAAGCTACGCCGCTGGAAGTAGTTCCAGATTTCATGACTGGGCTTGAAATTTTTCAGGGTTGTGAGCCCAGTTGGCCTATATTATCCAGGACTGTTCATTTATATCCCTCTTACCAGTTAATTGTTAAAGCAGCATCACTGCTGAATGACACTTACACTGGGATGTATCAGTATCAACCCCATATTATTATTTCGAGTACCGGGGTATTTGTTCTCATGTTATTTTATCAATATTAACTATATTATCTTTCATATGCATTGACACATGAGGTCCCAAGATTATGAACTTTGTTTAGCTTAATCTACATTAATTAGGCCCCAAAAAACAATAATTTTTTTTTGCCTTAGCCATTGAAAATCAAAGCTCATGAGATTAGCTTTGTTATATATTGTAGTATACTGCCATCTTTGGTATAGTAGATTTACTCAGTTCGCGCTGTTCGTGTCAGGATGGCAACAAGGCAACTACGAATCATTTCAAGACAACTGTGGTTTCTATTTCAACATATGTTTAATTGTTTCATAAAGTTCAGCATCATGAACGTATCCAGCAATATATTATAATGTATAAATGAATAATATGTTTAATTGTTTCATAAAGTTCAGCATCATGAACGTATCCAGCAATATATTATAATGTATAAATGAATAGATGATGAACAGTGCTGATAAACTTTCGAGCTCTCTTGATTTCATATCGGTAGCTCGATACTGTAAGATCTATACTGTGTTAATTTTTACTAAATATTAAGCTTACCATCTTGGGAATGTTGAATAAAGACATGAAGATCTAATAATATGATCTAAACTATAGATGATAATGGATCAACTTAGTGATCGTAAACTGAAAGATCGCAGTTTTGTTATTGTAAAGATCTGAACTTGATGATCATGCAAGATCGGACTTCAGTGATCATGAAATATTGGAACTAAATGATCAAGAAATATCGGAACTAGGTGACCAAGAAATATCAAAACAAGGGGATCATGAAAGATCTGACTATGGTGATCATGAAAGATCAGAACTAGGTGATCATAAAAGATCGGAACTAGGTGTTCATAAAATATGACGAATGTTTGTTTATCTGCGCTATTTATACCTGTCGCACAGCAACTTAGGATTAGGAATTTCATCAGCCAATCAAAATGACTTCGGATTTACAACTACCAATCAAATGCATTTAGGAATCCTAATCCTAAAACTAGTTCTGCAGTGCCAAATATTTAACGATAAAATTCATATTTTATACTAACAATAACAATTTATGTTCATATATATATATAAACAAAAGACTTTGCATCAAACAATAGACAAATATACTACTGTCTGAACAAATCTGCTGCAACAGCAGAGAAGAAATATTTTGGGTAAGAAATGTCCAAAAACATGCCACAGCTAAAAAGTTCCTTAGGAATGGCAAAATTTACAAAAATAACAACAATAATAAACATTAACAAAAATGAATAGTGTCTAAGAGTAAAATGACAGCATATTATTATAAATGTGCAAAGTTAAATCGCTTGGATAATAATATAAAACAATAAAATCGCTACAAGATGAACGTTAGGCCAGCATCATAGCAGACGGACAGTGACAGTAAGTTTTAGAATTGAAGTTATGTTCATTTCATTATAGTAAACATGCCTAAATAATTAAAATCAGTTCATACCTGATAACATACTGTCCACTATTTTAATGAAAGAGTGTCATGGATGAATGATTTTACAATAAACAAATAATAATTGTTCACTTTATGAACTAGACAATAATAAACATGGTAGTGCATACTCCAGGGCCTTACAATATTATTATGTAACAAGTGTTGTAATTTGTCACTATTTTAAATTAGAAACTAATTTAGAGCTCTGCATTGCATTGTCTAACCACCATCTCTTAAACTTCATAAAACAGGAATGTTCCTAGACTTGGATGCAGTTTGAATATCAACACACAATGTAAGAATAGTAAAAACAACCTTTCTACATGAACAACAAAACTTTGAAGTCCAAATCAAATCTTCTGTATTCCCTGACAAGGCACATTTGTTCATGATGGCACTGATAGAGAGCTAGGCTGATGGGTTTCCAGCCTGCCCATAAACTGGGTACATCCTCCCAATAATTGCATTTCTTGCTATCCATTTAGGCTGCAGTAATTAAACCATTGCACTAATGACAATTGTCACAACACATACAATGCATATACACAGGGCAAGTAACTCTTACACAAATTTTGTATTAAGCCTGTTCTGAATTATTCCCCTTGTACACATTCTTATTTACATGAAAGTCATTGCCAATTTTATAGGAAATTAATGCTACTTTAATAAAATAAAATATAGACCCTTGATGCATGTTAATAAATATGGAGAAATCTGTCAACAACAACACCTGTATATAACGACATCCTGTCGTATCCGACATTCTTCTGTGGTCCCGGCAGAATCCCTATATATTCCATGTACACAAAACCTGTAAATAACGGAACCTGTAAGACCTGACATCCGTAACTGTTTCTCAGTCCCGTAAACATACAACACATGTATGTCACACCTTTTTATCTGACACTCCCTCTTTCTACTGAGCATCTCGGGAGTAGGTACGCTCTTAACGCAATCACCATACTGTCCTTAATTTGTATGTATATCTTGTTAATGTGTGAAAATTGACGAAGAGAAGTGCGTAGGAACGGGATAGTATTGATTGGCCGCCTTAAAGCCAAAAGAGACTGGACGCATTACATAATGTTGATAATGTCAAAGGAATTGAAATGATATACATGTACATCACAAACACAGAGAAAGTGGTGTGTATAACTGAAATAAGAATCCATTAATGTGAAATAATGTTATTGTCAAACCCTTTATTATACATTGTATGTCTTAAAACGTTTTATAAGGAAACCTTTTTATCCTATAACCTGTCTTATCCGATATTTTCAGGTGGAACCAGTGAGTGTCGTTATTGGCAGGCTTCTCTTACATCATTTTTATTTAATACTCACTTAAGTTGAAATGTAAGCATATGCATTCAATACATCACTTTGTATTCAAAGAAACATATCTTTAAACAAAAAGGAACATCGCACCGTCATTGAAACTAGAGGAAATAACTTGCATAAAAACTGCTGGATTGGCAATCCAGTTCTCTCCCTTGTGCATCACAATTTCCTTCAGCAAAATTGGTTTGTTTTATATAATCTTTTACGGTATTTGTCTATAATCTACTGAGCAGCATTATATGGCTAAGATTCTTCTAAACATAAATCCACTGTAGGCGGAAAGTGCCGTGGATTAGCGGACAGTACAGGCTAATCCAGGACGACACTTAACGCACATGCATTAAGCCCGGTTTTCCCACGACACACCTCAATTGTTTCCACATACAGAACAAACGCTATCAATAAATAAACAGTTAACAGACACAATATTAATTAGCTATTTGCAAAACTTCAGATTGTTTTACTCTATATTTCCCATTATGATTATTACAACTTGTGTGATATTAAGTGCACAGCCAATCAATATACTTTTTGAAAATTATTACAAATTGACAGTGTATGATAAAAAAAATTAATATACCGTACGTTGTAGAGCACTGCAAGTCATTTCTGGGATATCAACTAAACTAAGGCCAGGACTTTTTGATTTTACAGTTTACAAAACTGGCAAACATAAATTTTCCGAAAGTGAAAAAAAGATATCTATAATTACGATTTTTTTTTTACCGATGGGGGACGAAACGTTCAAATTTTAGAAATATTTTGAGTAAGAATATAATAATTTGCTCGGTAAGTATGTTTACTTCCGTGACACTGCTTTTTGTTTTTGATGGTATCACACGATGATTGCCGATCGAGATCGACAAATTGTTCCAGAATTTCACTGACAATTTTTTTAAGCATGGCGTCCGCCGTTGTTTATGTATTTGTATGCCATGTAAAACCTGTGTTTTCTACAAAAGAGCGCGAAATGTCTGCTGACAACCATGACATCATGTTCCACGCATGGATAGCGTGAGTGTACTGATCATGTGCTTTACTAAATACAGGTCTTTAACATTTGACACGCGTAGGCATGATGTGCACGAGGAAATTTTCCCGCCCTTTTTGCAAGAACAAAGCATGTATGATATTAAATGTATTTTAATCAAGATCTTTACAATTCACCAATTATCCAGTCAGTACTATGTTAAACAGCTAAAGATTAAAACAGTGTTAAAACACTAAATACATGCCTATATGTTGAATAAACAAGTCTTCATCAGTAGATCGAGTGTAACCTAAAGATTCCAGAATTATGAGAATAGTGGGTTTGGACATGATGTTACTGTGCAAATGTGATGCGCACTGGACATAAACATCCAGAAAAAATCATTACTTTCAATTTCGCAACAAAAATGATGCTTTTGCTTTTAAAAGGCTAGAGGTATGCCGTTCAAATGGTGATGTTTCGTTTATTTCATTTTGTTTATACTTTTACAAAAATTGAAAACATCTTAGCCATAATTTTAATAGCTAAAATGCACCAGATAACGTCATTTGACACATGCCGCCAAAAAAAAATTGACATTGGGAGGGGATACCCCTCCCTAACACACCCCTCTCGTTTTGCAAGGTCTGTGTTCTGGCAGTCATGGACTCCAGTCCTGCACAGGTTAACTCGTCTTCTTTTAAAAAGGCGTATCACTTTACATTTTGTAAATCCATACAAATATGCAGCTTTGTGGTAAAATCAATTTTAATTATGCAGTTATTTTCTATGCAGGCATCTATTACACTTATTTACTCTGTAAAATTCATTAATACAAATGGTTAAACTGCATATAAAACATCGGTGCTATAAAACAGTTTATGCCATGTTTGATGTCTTATTCTAACTTCACATAATAGTGTGTTTTAATGTTGATATTGTTATTAATTATAAATGACTAAATTGCTAAATGGAAATAGTTTGTTGTGTTAAGATTTGAACACTTTTTTTTTTCGACCTGCCAGTTGCCATATTCCCCCAAAAATTTTGAAAAGCAAACAATAAAAAAGGACTGGCCTAAGGCATAAAAAAAAAATATGTTTGTTTCAGGTAACCCGACCTACCCTAAAAAAATGCCCTGACCCTAGAACATTTTATAGGGTTTGTCAGATTGATTTTTGGTTTATTTACCTTTTTCAATAATTAAATGTGTTTTTGGATAAATAAGTGTTTTGTTTTGATAGTATCCACTTATAAACAATGTTTAAGGATATTACTGATACGTTTTGAATATTTATTCAGTTTTAGAATCTTCAAGTTGACCATTTACCAAAAAAAAAAAAAAAAAAAAAAAATCCCGACCTACCTACCCTAATTTGTTTGGGCATGTTACCTGAAACAAACATTTGTTGTTTACGCCTAAACTCTATCTAAAGGAAAGTAATAATAATCTTTAACATATGATTTTTGTATATTCTATGAATAAAAACTAAAGAATTACTCATCAATGGAGACCATCAAATATTCTTGATCTTAAGCCTTTAACCAACCAATCAGCAATGCGAATTATAATCACATGACATAGCAGTGACCAGTCAAAAATTCTCTTACAAATATATTTTAAGTCCAGCTTGACAACATGTCGACTAATAACACTATTGTCATTTCTGATAAAAATTCTATCAGTTATGAGCAAAATTAGTCTATAGGTGTTAACAGGATGACATGTTCGATTTCCTGTGAGATTTCCACAGGGACCAAATGAATGCACGAGATCCCAAGAAAAGAGCTTATATTAATCCCCACGAACAAGCCAACAACTTGGGAGACAAGTTCCAGCTTATTATAAGCTGATGTGATAGAAATTATAGAAATTAGCTTCTGAAAATCTTTCATGTCCATACACACATATAACGAGCCATACATATGAGGCGCATCATGGGAAAACCTGGCTTAATGCAAGTGTGTAAAGTGTCATCCCAGATCAGCCTGTGCAGTCCACACAGGCTAATCCAGGACAGTACTTTCTGCCTACGGTGGATTTATGTTTAGAAGAGACTTTCTTGAAACAGAAAATACCATAAAAGCAGAAAGTGTCCATCCGGATCAGCCTGTGTGGACTGCACAGGCTAATCCGGGACGACACTTTATGTATTACAGCAGTTTCAAAATGGGCAGTATGACTTTTAAATCAGGCCTAAGGATTCAACTTAAGTATTTATCCGAAATACTGGCCAATGAAATAACCGATATTCAAAACTGAGGTGTCATGTTCAAACTTTAATAGTCATCGGTCCTGAAACTTTGTCATTTTATTGTGCATACAATAAAGATGAAAATAATGCATTGTGTCTTTTTCTCAGTTCTAATTAATTAACTGTAATGGATATAGATCTAGAGTGAGACTTGACAAAATGCTTAAAACACTAATCTGTCTAGTAAATTAACGTAATGTACCCAGGAGACTTGACTTGACTTGACTGTCTTGACTGAATTGACTGGACTTGACTGACTGACTGACGGGATGGGATGGATTTATAATTATAGAAAAAAAATCATTAAAAAAGAAAATCCCTTTTCATAATTAAGATCAGCTGAAAGCATGTGATCAAATACCAATTTCAACACAGTAACACAGGCATGTGGATTAAATGTTCAAGAAGGAACTTCAACAGTTCACAGTGAGACCTACATGATTTACTAGACAAGTTGTATTTCCAGGGCATGTAAATCTGTCAAAGTCATTAATTTAGGATACAATTTCCATAGCAACCAAATCACTGATCAAGGTATCACATGGGGCCAGCAAATACTGGAACTGATTTTCTTGGAAACCTCTAAGAACATTTTTGAAGTAAGTATAAATATGAACTTTATTATATACCTATAGATATTCTGACTCTAATACTGGTATATTTTTGGTATAAAATACAACCAGTCAGACAGAATTCCCATATTTCACACTGGGAAATAATTTTCCGTATCGTACAACTGAAAAAAAGGACAACTTTTACGTTTGTTGAGTATCATATATTTCCATAACGTTCCATTGGAAAACTAACCGTTCTATTTATAGACACGATGACGTCATTGATCTACAAACATGTATTCATGCGCGTTCTTTTACAGTACTATTTTGTTATGACTGTGGTGCTCCAGTGTTTGCATTATGTTTCTCAGACACTGAGGAAAAACAACATGACTGGATTCTGAAACAATCCAATCTTCTAACAGTACCGGTATAATCACCCTGTGACTGTTTGGCAATGTTTAATGGCACAAGTCTACCAATTTACTCAAAAAGGTGCAAACAATCTATACAAATTACATCAAGTTTTGGAAAACAGTACAAACCTGAGTGGGGTTTCTGAAACCACTTTCACCATAATACTATGTGTGGCCAGTAAAACTGAATTACCAGTAGACTCTGTGAGTCTCAAAGGCACCAACAGTCTAGTACGAATATCAGCAGAAAATACTGAAACTCGTTTGACTAATAACGGATAACAATCTGCACAAACAAAATGAAAAACAATGATTTCTTGAAAATTATTGCAAAAAAAATGCAGCCTTCTTAATACTGGCAATTACATATTGTGTCAACAATTTCTATTATTGCATTGATTCATACAAACACCTTATTAACTGTTTTCCATGTTCTTAAACTAAAACTGTACGCATATATTATTTTCTCAGAATTTAAATTGCCTTCAAAATCATCCACTTAATAATATAGCTTAACTAAAAAACAAGAACAACAAAAAACATCCACGAACATATATGACATCAACTTAAAATCTGAACTGATTTATATTTAAAAACAAAATTCTTAATACTTTTTTTTCTTCTATTATTGCCATGTGAAGTCAAGATAATCTCTAAAACGTCTTATCTAACAAGCTTAAAATTTCCTTTTTGTCAATGATTTATTAGCTTAATTGAATTTAGAAAACATTATCGGTTCCAGCAACAAACTGGCAATTTGTTCACAACAAGTGACGACAGGAAATTCCAATAGCTGGCAATGAATAAGGATACTCAGCCAGGAAAAAAACTCGGGGAAATGTGTAAAAATTAATGGTGAAGAAACCAGTCTGAGTTTATCCACAAGGGGTTTTCTCCCCGTTTAGAGACATTACAAAATGACATTGAATCCATGAGTCATCCATGACGATGTCCTCATTTCTGAAGACGATTATACTGAAATACTCTGACAGACACAAACGCGACTCTGTGGAAATCAATTTATACATATTGTGACTGGGAATGGGGAAAAAAACAAAAACATTGGGATTGCAGTTCTAAGAATGCCAATGTGGAACCCTCTCCTTACAATTGAAAGAATGTTATTGATCTTGATTTTCAATGAGTGCCCAATTTCATGCCCCTGGTGCTAATTTAACACACACTTAATTAGTGAATTTTCTTCAAAAAGCTGGGAATTCTTAAATTTTAAGTAATTTTCAATTTGGCTTTTTCACAATCATATTAAGAGAGAGTTAAGAAGATGTGATAATTTCTGCACTGACAGCTATTTATTTGCCTTTCCTTGTACACTTTTTAAAATTATGTTTAAAGAACTGCAAACCTATCATAAACAAATCATACAAAAGCATATCTAATAACAGAAAATTACCATAACAAAAGACGTGAATAAACATATGAAATAAAATAAACTAAAATGTGTGCATGAGAATATATATATATATATATAGAGGATATTTGTTGGTTTCGGTAGAATATCGATTTTAAACACATTTAGTGATCATAGAAATTCACGGCCACGAGTGAAAACATATATTTTCTATAATCACAAGGGAATCAAAAATTGATATTCTACCGAAACCAAGAAATTTTCTTTTGTTATGCTTAAAATTGTGCTATTTTGGTATTTTCCCGACTTCCTTATGAAAAAATAGTTCCATTATAAAGTGGTAATTTTCACTGTTTTAATACAGTGAATTATCAATTCGATTTCACTTATATTTTGATCCCTATAAACCACAGGAAGACATTAACTAAAACAGTCTCCATCAGAAACTTCTGTTCCTGCTGACACCATGTAATTAGCAAATGGAACTTCTAAGTAACAAATCAGCTACCTGCCAAAGGTGATGACATTTTTCTAATTATGCAATTAACAACACCAACAACCAGAAACAGTCTAGAGTTTAGGTTAAAACCATTGTATCTGCTTAACATTTCTACAGTGGATACAACAGTTTCACGCTTAAAACCATGAAGTTAATCTATACCGGTAAATACCACAATTACAAACCTGTATTGTTTCTTCCAGTGAACTGGCCGGGGGTCTCTGTGCCTGGTAGGACCGTGCTGGGCTCGAGCCTGGGGTTGCCATGGTAACAAACAATCCCCAGTTTCATGAGCACACATTACATCGTTTCTTGCTCACTGCTGATTTCGGCACAAAAACATGTTTTGGATATCTGAAATAAAAGAAGAAAAAAAACTACAATTACATTGGAACCATAACTGTATTACCATTATTTATTAATGGCGGTTGTTTTTCATTCTTGATAGGATTTACATAGATGTATAAAATTGGGGAAAAGAGGACATTTCTTTGTAAATCATGATTTATAGACATGTTTAATTTACACTTTTTGACTTTTGTAGCATATGTTGAACGAATTTCTTTTACATTGTGTGCAATGTAAGAAGAAAACATCTTACTCTTCATGAACAATTGAATAGTACTTTGTAAAACACTTGGAATGACCATCCCACAGAAAACCTCTGGTCAAAATGTCGTCATTGTCATTGGCTGATTTAGTGGGGGGCGGAAGCGGTGTACGCAACCTCTAAAAATTGTCTTGCATTCGATTTTTAAACCTCACAATATTTTAAAACATATGTTTTTTGTTCCATTGAACAGTTTTTCAATCTATTTATTATAATAAGCAAACACAGTCTATACGGGTATATTCGTTCAATTGTACATTTTTATAAATATCACATCTTTCTGACATTTATCCAAACACATATATTGACCAAAATCAGGCTTTTTCTGCAGACTTTTTCAGTTTTTTAATATTTCCTCCCTCTCTACATCAAAATCCTGTATCTGCGCCTGATTGTAAAGACAATACAAACAAAATCTGTATCAACATTTTCCTGTTAGCGTTACCAGTAGCCAAAATAGGCAACGGCTACCAACATTCTGGAAATTATTTCAAAATGAGGCATTATTTACCATTTTCCAGGAATAAAATTACATGAGGCGTGTCATAGGAAAACTGGGCTTAATGTATGTGCGTAAAGTGTCATCCCTTTCAGCTTTTATGGTATTTTCTGTTTCAACGAAGTCTCTTCGAAACATAAATCCGCTGTAGGCGGAAAGTGCCATCCTGGATTAGCCTGTGCAAACTGCACAGGCTAATCCAGGACGACACTTAACGCACATGCATTAAGACCGGTTTTCCCACTACACATGTATTTTTGCAAAAGTTAAAATTTTGGCTACTTAGCACCAACCTCACACGAACTTAATGAACGAATATGTTTGCCCAAACAAGGAAAGAACTGTCATGTTATCAGCTCGGAATTTGGGTCCCTTTCTGGTTATGAGTTAAAAAAAACAGGACAGTGGTTGTGACGCATCAGGTCATCTGAATGGGTTGCTGTAAATTAAGAATTTAAATACACAAACATCAGAACGACAAATTGTTGTTTAGTAGATGATAAACTATTCAAAAATAATATGAGCCACGTCGTGGGAAAACCGGACTTAATGCATGTGCGTAAAGTGTCGTAGCGGATTAGCCTGTGCAGTCCGCACAGGCTAATCCAGGACGGCACTTTCCGCCTACATTCGATTTATGTTTAGAAGAGACTTCCTTAAAACAGAAAATACCATACAAGCGGAAAGTGCCGTCCTGGATTAGCCTGTGCGGGCTGCACAGGCTAATTCGGGACGACACTTTACGCACATGCATTAAGTCCGGTTTTCCCACCACGCGCCTCAAATTATTTTGATTCTAACTCGACCTGATAACATATTTTGCAATTACAATACAAACTATATTTAATAGTTTCGGAACTACGTTTTCAAGTTGTAAATTGTTCTTAGTTTACAGAAAACACAAGTTGTTTATTGGAGATTTAACAGCGGAACATTGTTCTTAGTTTACAGAAAACACAAGTTGTTTATTGGAGATTTAACAGCAGAACATTGTTTTTAGTTTATAGAAAACTCTGCATGTATGATGTCAAAAAGAAACTTATACTAATGTTAAAAAGAAACTAATCATTCTGCAATGTGGGCCTAAGTGCCGATGAGATATCACACACTGAGCTTGTTAACATTGTCCACATCAGATAAGTTCTGGTTACCAGGAAACACTCTTAAACATGTGACACTAGATAAGATGAGGTTATATATAGACAAATATTTATTTTAACCATTCTAAATCTGAATAAATTCAACATGCTTAAATTGAAATAATTTTACATTCTAAATTTGAATAGATTGACTACTCTAAATTTTAAAGGAAAACAACATTATAAAATGTGCATAATTTCAATAAAGTTAAAATTCATCATTTCAAAAAAAATAAAAATCATCATTTCAAAAAATTTAAAATTCATAAATTTCAACGATTTTGAAAATCATTAATTTCAAATGAAATTGAAATTCTTAACTTTCAATAATTTTAAAATTCATAACTTTCAATAAATGTAAAATTCAAAAGTCAGTCGAGTGTTGAGTATGAAACTGTTGTATCTTCAACATTTCTATATCAGATACAATAGTTTCACGCCCAACACTTGAAATGTAAAATTCATAAATTTCAATAAATGTAAAATTCATAAATTTCAATAAATGTAAAATTCATAAATTTCAATAAATGTAAAATTCATACATTAAAAAAAAATCATAGACTTCAATAAATATACAATGCATAAATTTCAAATAACATAAAATTAATACATTTTAATAAGTTCTAAATTTTCATAAATTTAACATTCATACAGTTTAATAAATATATCCTTCTAATTTTGATATGAATTTAGCTTGGTAAATTATAGTTATTTATTTAACATTCTAAATTTGTATCAGAATATCCCATACATAAGCAATTCTCTTATTGGCTTGATTACTCATTTAACATATTTTCATATTTTCAATGTTCATTTTTTTGCATTTAAAACTTCATAGTAAGTATGCTGTTCTTTGTTAGCACAGTGTCCATGCAACATGCATGTCACTAAATTAAACCAATTAAAGTAGAGTTACCATAATCAGTGGAACATAGATAAGATAATTTGGTGTGACTGGGGGAGGGAGGGGGTCTCATTGATAACATGATTACATCAGGCATACAGGTTAATATTGTCCACAGCAACTGACCATTCGCTACTTGGTCATCAAAGAGTGTCAGGTGCCCATTGTCTCACACTGTATCAATGTGTGCAAATGGCAGCTTTGAAGATATTATTGTAGCCATATAACTGTAGACAATAGGCACCATTAAGTACTGGGATGTGCTTAATATCCTATCAGTAAATGCATGAAGATTCTATTATTAGTGTAAGGTCCCTGATCAAAGTGCAGTGTTACAATAACACTGACTCATACTTCTTTAACTGGATAAACTGAAATAATTGTAATGCCATTAAAATATTCTGTGTAAAAAAACTAAGCAACTCTGCTGTAAGACCACATAAAATTAAAAACACTAAGTTCACTGAATATGTATCCATTGTTATAACGAGTTTATTTTATAAAAGGCATTATGAATAATATTAACTGCACAATGATACATTATTCAACGAAAAAAAATCTTATTTTATAACTCTACAAATAATTTTAAAAGGTTATATTTATTAAGTAAACAAATACATAACATACCAAATTACTAGCTGTTGCTTTACATTCTGCTGTACTGAAGTAAAGTATTTATTGATAAACCATTCATAATCACATTTTGTTTTATATCTAAAATATGTCTAATAAGACATGTAACAGAAATCACCATTAGCATTTTTTGAGATAATGATTTTCCACATATTTCAAGATATGAAGCCTTTAAACGCTTAACCACACAGTTCCAATAACATTCATGTACATAAATCCACGTGAGTGATTAGAGTGTAAACAAACATGTACATTTGTATTATTTCACTATTGTTATCACGATTTTATATAACATAAATAAAAGACAGTTCAGTTACACAGAACAAAAATAGCTCCATTTTGTTTTCTGCTTCACCATACTGTATAAGAGAGGCTTTAATGTTTTACTAATATTGTCCCACGGTTTCAGACTTTCTCAATAAACATCAGTTAGTCATCCTCAGCAGCACATTGTGTGCTACGTCATGGATTTTTGTGGCCTCCAAATCGAATATTTTCGTATGGATTTTTCATGTAAACAACAAACGTTCAAAAGGGACAAGGGATATCAAATTCTTAGTTTTGGTACGATTTTTAAAAAGTGGTGTGGAGGTCAAAAAATAAGCTGAACCTATGCAGGCTATGGCAATACCAGACTTGACATGTTTTCCCGTACTTTTTCCATACCTGTATAAAACGAAAACAGTGCATGGACTTGTCGAGACGAGGTCAATTAACGAGTTGACCTCTGTGTGAGAAAGAAGCTCGCTTCTGATTGGTTGCCTGTTCCCAACACCGAAGAGTGGCGACTTTTCATTGGATAACAAGAAGTGGGCGGATAAGTCTACCCTGTAGGTTTCATCATACCGCGCCAAATAATCCGTGAAGATTTTGTGTCTTTATTATGGAATGGAAATTATAAACAAAACTGAACAATACATTTGTAGCCGAAATAAATAGCGTATTTGTATAACGATAGAATTTAACAAAATAGTGCTATAGATTGCGAATTTCAAGCAGTTAGAGATATGGGAAGCTTGACATATTTTTGGTGACGTAGATGGATGATTTGCTAGAATACTAAAGAATTATACTGTACAAGTGCGTTTGTCGGGGTAAGTAATGCCATAAATTGGTCTATTATTGTACGAAACAGCGATAATGGTATAGATGTGTATTAATAAGTAACGGGATCAAGGGTTCTGTCTAGACGTGTGGTTGACCTAATTATCGGCGTGTCCAGCGATATTGTTCACTTATTTCTATACTGAGCATTATTATATGGGTTTTAGCAATTTGATGAGAGAATAAATTGACGACTATCACGTTTGTTAACTTGGAGCTTTAACAGCAGTGCATAATGTCGCGAAATATCCTGTCTTACGTGTGGACATGTTGGATTTATTCCGCGAATTTGTGGCATCTCAAATCACATGACCTTGAGTTAGGCCATGGAATAGGCGTTTGTAAAACATAGCAATTTATTGAAAGATAACATTATAACGTATACGCATATACCAAAGGATGAAATGCAAACAAAAATTATTATCAATAAAAATTGTTATGTTTTATCAAACATGCAGTCATTGGTATCGGAAACGAGAAAGCACATGCAATGTTTTATATATCCATGAAACGCTATCAAATAGCATACAATCACGCGCCAATTTTGAACGCGCTGCTACAAATCGTCAACAAACAGAAATAGAACGTCGGCATACGGTTTTTGTAAAAGTTCTTCTATAATATTGGCGCCGATTTCGAGCAATAGTGTCTGAGCTGTTGTTAAGAGTATTCCCAGTAACTCCATTGTGAGATGAATGTTTTACGTGAGTAATAAGTGGTGTTTCTGAAAAAAAAAAATTGGGGGTAGTTTGGCGGAAAAAAACGGGGGCGCGACAGGTTCTTGTTGTTTTTCTACATCTGTGACAATGTCTAGCCTATCTCTTGCTTCTGTGAACAACGCTTTGGAATTTACTTGTTGTGAAAGAGGAACATATAAGGCAGATATTATTTTCAAGGAAAAGTCTAAATCCATCATTATTTTTGTGTCTTGTTCTCAAGGCGACAGGCACAGTTCTGTTGCTGAACGTTAGCACTAACAATAAAAACACACGTTTGCCTAATTTGAACTCTCACTATGGTGCATTTTGTTAATACATAAATATTGCATATTTAAGTTGTATCAAATTTAAAGTAAAAAAAAGTATGTTGAAAAAATTTAATGCTAAATTAATCAATAAGGGTTTTACTTTTAGCACCTCATTTGTAAAATGATAATTGATTTCATGTTACTGTAACACCACAAATATTTGTGTTTTTCAGAAATGAGTCAGGTGGACAATCTGATTCCTGACCACATCAAATCTTCACTGAGTGAAGCAGAGGTGGATAGCGATGGGGAAATTAACATGGACCGGGTACCATTTGCAAAGAACACCATACGAATGGACCTGAAACAAATAGATAAAAGTTTAAAAGCAATGAGTGCTCAGCAAAACAAGGAAAACAAGAGGAATAGTGTGGATTCAGATGAAAATCAAAATCGGACATATACTCCAGTAAATGAGACAGAACAGCCAGGCCAACCTTTAACACCAACGGCAAATTTAAAAGTTTTGTTCAACGCAATGAGTCCAGAGCTGAGAAACAGAGATGAACAAAAAGCAATGACTTCAGATGAAGATGTGAACCTTTCTGTAAGTCAGGACTATGAATTTGAAACGATTATAGAAGTGCCTGCTACTGCTGAAGCTGAGAGCAAGTTTGGTCCTTCAAGAAAAGAAAAATCCCTAGGACTGCTATGTCAAAGGTATTGTATATGGCTGTGGCCAGGACTTTCTACAATGCAAAAGTGTTGGCCTGGTATTCAAAATGAAAATCTTAAATCTACATACGGAAAGCTCGCCCTGTACTACATGACAGATTTTGTGTGTGTGCAGCGTTTTTCCTCTATATAAAGTCGGTACCGGAAAACGGTACCATTCCCAATCGGATTTTCTTACTATTTTTCCCAATTTGAAGTTAATAAATTCCCAAATGTAAGGAAAAAATCCAAAAAGACCCTGAAAAGATTGACGATGTTCCTGTATTTTACTTGTCTTTTACCAAACCGTAAACCTCCACGCACAGCTGCAGGGCCTTCCCCAGGCCGTTTTAGCTCCCCGATGCCCGGGCGTTTAATATTAACTTGAACATATCCAGGGCGCCTAAAATTAGTGTTGCGCTTATAAACATCGCCCGGGGCACGTGTATTTTATCAATTAATTAGCTGTGTTGACTGGTGCAGACCAACAATGCCTGCTGTGAAAGCTAATCTCTTACGTCACAATGGCCGTTTTTCACTCTAGAAACATGTACACCACTCTATAAAGTCAGTGAATGATCAAAGCGAGTGTCACTTTGCCGAAAATGTTAACAATTAACAGTTATTCCTAAGCAGCAATCAATCACCGTGAAGCACCGACCTGTAGGCGGAGTTTCAACAAGCAGTAAAATCGATATGAGCCAATAGAAACGCTCAGTTTATCGGCGCAGTTGGCATGTATCCACACACAAGTAACCTTATATGAGCGTCAAGCGTATTATTGACCTAAAAAGTAAATGAGCTTTCATATTTTATGATATGCACACTTATTAAATTAATAAGTTTCATTACTTTAAAAAATAAACTGTGAAAATTCAATCTCAAATACGCTAATATGAAATCGTAATCGGAAAAGCCTATCCAGTGTTACTGCTCAGTGTTGTAGTTTCGTAAACACAATCGGTCTTGTTTATGTACATGTATGCCGTGTAAAACCCGTGTTTTCTGCAAAAGAGCGCGAAATGTCTGCTGACAATCACGACGTCACGTTCCACACATGGAAAGCGTGCGTGTACCAACCATGTGCTTTCTTAATACAGGTCTTTAACACTTGATGCGCGTAGGCACAACGAACACGGGGAAATTCTCCCGCCATTTTGCAAGAACAAAGCATGTATAATATTCATGTATTTTAATCATGATTCTTACAATGACGCTTTTGCTTTTAAAAGACTAGAGGTATACCGTTTAAACTGTGATGTTTCGTTATTTCATTTCGTTTAAACGTTTACAAACAATTGAAAAATTGTTAGCCTTAATTTTAAGAGCTAAAACGCACCCGATAACGTCATATGACGCGTCGCAAAAAAAAAATTTGACGTAGGCACCGGGACGCCTGAGAAAAATCCTGGGTTACTGCTAACAGCTAGGAGAAGTAACTTACTCTTTTTACATCTTGACATGTTTTAATGAAAGTGATAAAATTTGGCTGAAACGACGCTAATTTGACCGGTACCGGTACCATTCCCGAAGTGGTGAGGAAAAACGCTGGTGTGTGAAACAGAGAATTTGCAGCAAGTTAACACAGGTTTTTTCCCTAGCTTGGGTATAGGGCCTAGGACCATGACAGAATATTTTATAACTTCTGGTCCTGCTTCCTTGAAAAAAATTTCAAGTCTGTTATAACAGGATTTGCTTAAAGTTCACTGTCTTTATATAACAATAAAAGTGTGCATAAATAATGTTGTATAGACAAATTACATTTTAAATATAAATTATATGACTTCAAATAATCACAATAAATATTATATTGTGCTGTAACATTTTTTCTAAAATAATTTTGATTGATAAAATAAGATACTTAAGCCGGTTATACTTTAAAAAAATGGTTATACTTAAAAAAAAAAATCAGAGCATTAATTTATTCAAAGAAAAACAAACAATTCCAGTGTTTGCTTAGGGCCAATTTGGAGCCAAATTTCGGCCCCATTCCCCTACTAAAGAAGTATATATTTTTCACCTAAATTAACCTTAAAAATTCCCCTCAGAAAGTAAGCTTTATTTTGAAACAAATGACCAAAATTGGACAAAAATTGACTACGATAGAGGCATTTTCGTAAACAATCCCAGGAATTTTTCATCAAACCAAGTTAGTGCATAATCTAAGGTTATCATTTGTAGCAAAGCAATTGATTAATGTTTTATAACAAGGTAGAATATAAACATGTACTACTGCTTTTCTAAAAAAAAAAATTCCCCTTGTGTCGTAAAATTCCCCATCTGAAGGGCCCCGCCACCTTTCCCCCAAAGGTGAAAAAAAACACTGAATTCAACTAAGTAACAACTATTCGCAATGGTTAATATGTGGAGACCCAGATTGAGATCGAGGAGTGCGTTGGTGGGGGGTGTACATCTATGATCTTGTTTTGAAAGTCATTTCTTCACTTTAGTAAATTGTCTTTGTTAGTACCTTAAATACACAAATAAAAACATTTACAGATTCTATGGTATACCAGTACCAGTCAGAAATGTGGCAATAATATTAAATGTTAATGCTGCATTTGTTAAATCGTAATACTTGGTTATGCAGTCTTGGATATTTTTTGTGTAAACACAAATTTATCTGCTTTTAGGTTTCTGTCCATGTATCCTGAATATCCGGAGAGAGGGGAAAAAATTGAGATTTGTTTAGATGAAGTAGCAACTGAACTGCGTAAGTACAGTTTATGTGCACCAACTCTCGTATTCTAAGGTACTACTATTCTAATTTTACTCAATAATTGGGCAATAGATCTAGAGCGAAATAGCAGGGTGCTGCACCCTGCTGAGGGTTTTACATCAATGAAATTTAAGGGGTCCCCAGGACTCGGGGATGATTTCAGGGGTCCTGTCAGTAAAAGAGGGGGTTCCAATCATTGTGTTTGCTCGTTGTTACTGTTATATTTTTTTTGTGACTTTGTGCAATTGAAACATACTTTAGAAAGTTTAAACATGGCATTTTACATTTTGGGGAAGCAAATAAAAACGCGGAAATATTTACTTGTAGGCCATTTGAACCATTAGGAATATGAATGAATGCTAAGTCGAAAGAAGAGCCATCGTTAAAAATAGCACACATTGTATTGGATTATTTGAATATAAAAGAATCCATGATAAATGTTTATTGTTATATTTATACCCAACTGAAACATTTATGTAGTACTTTTCTGTAAATAATTCACATCTACGCCAAAAAATCATTTCATCTCAATTGCCTTGTGTTCTTTCTTCAATTTAGCACCCAATATAGCTTAAAACAAAACACACTAAATTTGTGAGATAAATATCGAAGTATTCCGAATATGTGCTTAGCAATGACAGGTGCTAATACGATTGGTCAATAGTCAACAAGAAACACGACTCGTACAACGCTGTACAAACATGACTAACGGAAGTTGTCTTTCTTGTAATGATCAGTGTACCGATACGTTAGAACAATTGTGCGTCTGATGGGACACCGATTTTAAAAAAATGATGGGTCCTGACAGACAATATATGCGTATTTGAGGCAGAAAATCGCGTCCCGTAAATCCCTGCCTGCTCCTTTTTACTTCCCCCTGCTGCCCCTCTGGGCTGGTCAACACAAAAAAATCGAAAATCTTTTAAAATGTAATATATTTTTGCAAATATTCAATTGCAAATGAATAGTCTATGCTTAAAAACCTTAATTACAAGTATTAGACTTAGAAATTATCTTGATTTAGATAATTATTAGAAAATGTCAACAGACTGGTCTTGCTTTCCACCCTGCTCTTTTTTAGCAGCACCCTGTACCTTGTGTGATCATAGATCTTTCCCTAAAATACTAGAGCTCATTATTTGTAAACATCCTAGCTGTGTTTATATCATCAGAGCAAGGATTTGGTCAGAATTGGGTATTACCCCATCATATTTTAAAATATTTAGTATTGAAAAAAATATTTGAGAACTTCAAATTATGTTACCCCATTAGAATAAAAATTGAGTATAAAAAGGAAGTTGATCTCCAAATTTAGTTCTTTAATTTAGCCATTTCTCTATTCACAACACTAAATCTGCATATTGTTCTCAACACATAAGTAAATAAGCTATGAAAATATTTTAAACTTTGTTTGGTAAATAATGCAGTTTTCAGTGCGAGGTCTGATTAGTAGAGGCCAGATTTGGACACTATTAAACATTGCCTCAAAACATTGACACTGGTAAATAGTAGTATTATTGTCAATTGTTGCCTCTGTGTTTTTGTGGCCTAAATGACGTCGGAAACAGTATGCGATTACCCTGGTGTGTCCCCAATTCGATGTAACCTCAATTAGGCGATGTTTTGATATTGTATAGCAGTGCTTTTTTTAGAGCCAATTTGGCCCCATTCCCCTGCTAAAAAGTATGTATTTTTCCCCGATATTTGCCTTTAAATTCCCCTCAGAAGGTAAGCTTTATTTTGAAAACAATTTGACCAAAATCGGACAAAAATTGACTAAGATAGAGGCATGTTCGTAAACAATCCCAGCAATTGTTCACAAACCAAGTAAGTGCATAATCTAAGCAAAGCAATTGATTAATGTTTTATAAGAAAGTAGAATATAAACATCTAATAACAAATTCCCCTTTTGCCGTAAAATTCCCCATCTGAAGGGCCCCACCACCTTTCCCCTTCAGGCGAAAAAAAACACTGTATAGAATATCTTATACTAATGTGAACGAAAATATTACTGAATATTTCAATGGTTTCTCGACTATTTTTAATTGAAACTATCACATAATTTCGCATATTACAATAGAAATATTATCTTCGAATTTAGCGTACATCAAGTTCGGGTTCCACTAGGATAATTATGGGTCAAAGGCAGAAATAACGTCGCTAATAATGGTATGGAAATAGGCTCGACAATGGAAATTGAAGATGAGTGCAAGGCAAATCAAGTCGGTAACCTTTGTTTTTCAATTTGTATTCAATTTCAATTTGTTTTGCCTGCCTCTGTGCGACATTTGTTTGCCAGAATAATGACAAACATGACCAAAGTAACAGAAGCAAAACGTAAGTTGCATAATGACGTCATCAAACACAGACTATTACGGAGATACTCTATTAATCTCAATTGGACAGTAACTGTTGTGGTTTACGTTGAAAAGAACATCCAATCAAACTGCTTCGTATTATACGTTTGCCTGCCATTTCGATACATAAAAATTTCGTAACCATTCATTTTCGGATGCTTCGTACCCATGTCAGTCAATCATTTTACACACCGAGTTTGCCGTTTTTTGCGTATTGGGTATTTTAATTGAGTTTTGTTACTCATCAAGTGTAAAAACAATTAAGTAAAAGGGGTTTCAGAATTGCGTATTTACGCAAATATGCGCCTTATATGTTGTTCTGTATCCTGTTGTAGCAGTCTTCATAAGGCAGCAAGCTGAAAAATGACAATTTTTGTCATTGAATATATTCAGGGTTGTTTTTGAAGTTTGTAGTGATGGTGTTCAAACAGTGTTTTTCCTCTATATAAAGTCGGTACCGGAAAACGGTACCATTCCCAATCCGATTTTCTGACCACTTTTTTCAATTTGAAGTTTAAAAATTCCCAAATGTAAGAAAAAAATCCAAAAAGACCCGGCTGCTAAAATTTTAACTTTGGAACATATCCGGGGCGCCTAAAATTAGTGTGACGCTTATAAACATCGCCCGGGGAATGTGTATTTTATCAATTAATTAGCAGTGTTGTCTGCAGCAGACCGACAATTCCTGCTGTGAAAGCTAATCTCTTACGTCACAATGGCCGTTTTTTACTCGAGAAACATGTACACCCACTCTATAAAGTCAGTAAATGATCAAAGCGAGTGTCACTTTGTCGAAATGTTTAACAATTTACAGTTATTCCTAAGCCGCAATCAATCACCGTGAAGCACAGCCCTAATCGGAAAAGCCTATATTTAGTGTTACTGCTCAGTGTTGTAGTTTCGTAAACACAAGCGGTCTTGTTTATGTATATATATATGCCATGTAAAGCCCGTGGTTTTTGCAAAAGAGCGAGAAATGTCTGCTGACAACCACGACGTCACGTGGAAATCGTGCGTGTACTGACCATGTGCTTTCTCATTACAGGTCTTTAACATTCAACGCGCGTAGGCACAACGTGCACTGGGAAATTCTCCAGCCGTTTTTGCAAGAACAAAGCATGTATAATATACATGTATTTTAATCATGATTCTTACAATGAGGCTTTTGCTTTTAAAATGCTAGAGGTATACCGTTTAAACGGTGATGTTTTGTTTATTTCAATTCGTTTAAACGTTTAAAAAAAAATGAAAACATGTTAGCCTTAATTTTAAGAGCTAAGATGCACCAGATAACATCATATGACATATGTCGCTAAAAAAAATTGACGTAGGGACCGGGGCGCCTGTTTTTATATCTTTTATTACATTTTTTTATGAAAGTGATAAAATTCCCAATTTGGCTGAACACGACGCTAATTTCCCCAATTTGACTGGTACCGTACCATTCCCGAAGTGGTGAGGAAAAACGCTGTCAAACATTTTCATGTGGCTTCTTTTGTCATTGATTCTGTTTGTGATCGCCTGTTGTCCGTCGTGCGTGCGTCTGTCGTCAACTTTTTATTTAAACAACATCTCCTAAACCACTTTGTAGATTTTCACCAACTTCACAGCAGTGAATTTTTTTGGAATTTTTACAACTACCTGTGCCTTTGAACTAGGGGAATTTTAGCGTGACAAACCTCAAACCTGGGAAATTAGTAAATATTTTTATATTCTAAATTGTCAACTGTGAACATTAAAGATAGATAATTCTTGTATAATAGGCAAAAGGACTAACGGATGGTAGTAAGTGTTCTCTCCTGATGATATCTCTGGAGTTTTATTATTCCTATATGAAAGTTGAACCAACAAATGTAAAACTGATATCAATTAGAGTTACTTGATTGTCACAGCAAATGTTTATTTAAATTTTACAATATTTGAATGATGAACACAAGAGTCAGATTTCTTTGGGCAATTGCCTAGTCGCAATGCTTGTTTAATGGCCCTTGACTTTGTCAACCTATAGTTTAAGATCTTCATCTGTGAGTTGTCTTTGGTGGTGGCAATCCTCATATTGGCATCTAGATGACCTTGGGTTAGCCTGTTTCTCTTCTTAGTATGTAGGGTGGCCATTAGAGAGAATCTTTTTACCCTATAATTTGGCTATGAAAATGTGGTGCAAATTATACATTTTAACAGTGATAAAATTTTAGGTGTTTTTTTTCTATGAAAAATCGTTATATATTCATCATATTTTGTTCATAATTAATTCAAAATGTTTTTTATAAACATAAACACTGCATTATAATAAATTGCAAAAATATTTCCGATTAGAACAGACAATAAAATCCTTTAAAAACGCGATTCGAATAATATAACATTTTAAAACTAAAGAATGACAGCGTGACGTCATCAATTAACTGGGCTTCCAAATCTGCAAGCCGTTAGAAACACCCATAGCAACGGTGTCGGTTTTACTTCAAATGGCTTTGATGTGACAGCCGAATTTGCAGCTATCGTCAAGCAGTTTGTACCTGAAAAGCGCGTAACACGCTGAGCACGTGGTCGGTGTCAAAAAGCATCGCTTGATGCTACTTAGTACTGTACCTGAACAAAGCAAGTGCTGTCGATACAGCATTAATTCATAAGCGTTTAAAGAGAAATATCAAGGATTTATAAAATGTCAAACGTTTGTTTTGTTGCATTGGATAAATTGGATATTTAATTTCTGGGTGACGTACTATGCATTGTCTGGATTATTTAGAGGATTAAATTATATTTGGATTATAAATACGTGTTTCATGCATAAGGTAATTATATGTGCGTATTTAAAATTTACTTACTGTAAATTACGTTTTGATTTAATTAGTGTAATATTACAGAATATCAACTTTCAACAAAAGCGGACAAAAGAAGTGCAATATAACATCAACATACATGGCAAAATCAGTTGCAAATGGTTACCAGATTTTAACCCTCAAATTTTGCTTCTAAAATCGGGTCCGCGTTATACAGGTAGTACCAGAACTGTTTTTATCGATGCATCGAACGCTGATTTTTGGTCTATTTGCAACCTAATATCGTGAGTAAGGAAGCAATAAAGTTTCGTCAATTTTTGATTGAAATACTAACCCAGCCTGAGGGGAAAATGTTTCTTATTTTGGGGAAATAATGGGTCATTTTAGGGGAAAAATTGATGTTTTTTGGAAAGGGGAAACTGCCGTTATTCGGCAGTAAAAATAGGCAAAAAAAATCACTGCACAGGAATGATCATTGGGTGACCCTCTTTAGAAGATATTCAAATCATACAGGCCTTTTTCTGACCTTTTGGGAAAAAGTACCTGGTTTGAAATTGCGAATTTCTCAAAGTAAAATGTGGCAAATTGGGAAAGGAATGTACAAATAAATCGTGTTGTCAGTATCAATTGCCATCGATCAGTTGATTAAATTTCAATTTATATCTAAATTTCATTGGGATTTTTAATGTTTTTATTCTTAAAATATTTTTTGATGGAATTTTTTTCAAGACTGTTATAAATGTCAAACTAAATTTTGTAGTGGAGGGGAAATTATTTTTTCAATTGGGAAAAAACATCCATATTTTGCATTGGGAATGGGTGAGATATTCTGACCCGGGAGAAAAAGGCCTGTCATATGTATGTCACCAGAGCTACAAAATAGATTTTAAAAGTGTAAACTTGAAAAGTCTTCTCTGAAACAGCAGGGCCCAAAGACCCAGAGGTTTCATATTGGGTATATAACATCCTATAGTCAGGGTTCCCGCTGTCGATCGCCATTGTCGCCAATGGCGACAAAATAAAAAATTTGGCGACAACTTTTTGAATTTGGCGAAAGTAAGTGGCGACAACTTTTCAAAAATGGCGATTTTTCAAAATTCCACATTTTTTCTGCGTAATATTTACTTAAAATGACATAAGAGGCTCTGTTTACCAGCCGCTTTACGGCAGTCGCTGTGCAATGGATTTCCGTGATGTAAGCGACACTGCTGAAATCAATGGAGCGTGCTGATTGCCGGAAAGTGGCAGATTATGGTGATAATTGGGATTATTGGTGGTGTTGTTACAAGTTATCTTAATTGGTCGTCAGTTTTATTGCTTCAGAGATAAGACAACTGTGAAATGTACCGACTTTGCGCTGAAGTGTGAAGTGTTTGTCACAGTATAGGAAGCAGATTAAAGCCTGTTAGGTTGACAACAATGACAATCAAAAAGGTAAATATGGATTGTTTTTAGCATAATCGGTGTGTTTAAAGGCAATAATTAAACATTTTGCCTTGATTAGTGCTATATAAACATGAGATAATATTCTCTGTTTCACTCGTCAAAATGGCAAGTTCAGAGTGTATAACGCCTGTTAAAAAGCGAACGTTAGATTCAGATGATGTTGAGACTCCTTCAAAAATGTATAAAACTCTAAATTCACCAGCTAACAGAAATTTCAAAGACAGTTGGAAATCAAATTTCCCGTTCCTCAAATATGATTCCAACACAAAATCTATGCTGTGTGAACTCTGTATATCCTCAAAACTGAGCAATTCATTCACTACAGGATGCACTGTATTGAAAAAGGAGAACATTGTTAAGCATATGAAAACCAAAGGTGAGATTTACTGTAGAGTGAAGTACACAAATACTTAACTTATTTAACTGTGTTCTGTACAAGGCACTATGTAGTAGTTCATATAATATAACGCGTATTTATATTGTTTATATGCTATTATTGTTATTAGCAGAATTTTTAATGTCTTCATTTTCTACAATGCAAATTTGGCGACAACTTTGTGAATTTGGCGAAAGTAAGTGGCGACAACTTTTTGAATTTGGCGAAAGTGGCGACAACTTTTTGATTTTGGCGAAAGTAAGTGGCGACAACTTTTTAAAGCCCAGAGGGAACCCTGATAGTGGTCCAGGGGTTCCGCTGGCTCAACAAAAGTTGTCGCCATTAAAAAATTTGCCACTTTAAAAAGTTTGAACCAATTTTATTTGTCAATCATATATCGACATGATTCAGAATCTAATTAACTGTAATTGTAACAATAAAATAGCATTATTATAATTAAAACTTTGCAATATCAATAGCAAAATGTCTTTAAAAATCTTTTTCTCTGAAACCACAGGGCCCAGAGGTTTTATATTTGGTATGTAACATCCTATAGTGGTCCTCTACAAATAGTGTTCAATTTATGCCCATGGGGTCATAACTGGCCACGCACGGGGGGGTCACATGGTTTATATAAACTTAAATAGCAAAATGCCTTTAAAAAATTTCTCCTGAAACTGCAAAGCCCAGAGGTTTCGTATTTGGTATGTAGCATCCTATAGTGGTCATCTACAAAGAGTGTTCAAGTTATGCCCCATTGGTAAAAAATGACCACACCCCAGGGGTCACATGGTTTATATGGACTTAAATAGCAAAGTGACTTTAAAATTCTTATCTAAAACCACAAGGCCTAGAGGTTTCATATTTGGTATGTAACATCGTATAGTGGTCCTCTACAAATAATGTTCGAATTATACCCCTGGGGTCAAAACTGGTCACCCCCGGGTGTCACATGGTTTATATAGACTTAAATAGTAAAATGACTTTTAAAATCTTCTCCTCGGAAACGGCAAGGCCCACAGCTTTCCTGTATTTGGTACGTAACGCAGGGCATAGCCGTGAAGGCGACGTGGGCGATAACTTCGCCCTGGAGCTGTTTACATCGCCCATAAATTTCATCAAGGAGAAGTCCACTTCGCCATCTGTTCTAAACTTCGCATAGCAATAATTATCAATCAAACACCAGTCATAAAGTCAACTGCCATAAAAAAGAGAACGTAATCAAAGTAAATTTCAAAAACACACATAATTACCTGATAAGCAAAACACATATCAATCCATACTAGATGTAAATATTCATGTTAATATCCAATAATTTCCCTGGTTATACAGTTTCCATTTAAATTCCAAGATGTTTATTTCATCACCCCATTTAAATATCCATTTGATTCCATGCAATAAAGCAACTGTCTGATTTTGTTCACACCCTTGACATTTCCTCTGGAACACTAATTCATTAATGCTCTATTGACAGTGCTTGCATTGTTCATGTACAGTGATATTGATTGATGATTTTTTCACTGACCATGTGTGTGCAAACTTAGTTCTACAAACTGCTAGACAATGGCCCCATCTCAGCAGTCACATCAAAGATTTTTTGAAAGCCAAAGGGACACCCTTGCTATTAGCTGTTGCTAAAGGCTTGCAGATTTAAAAGCCCAATCTAATTGATTACATCACGCTGTCACTCTTCTTAGATTTAACATGTGTTATTATTAATGACTGGTGTTCAAGTTAGATAAATAATTGCAAGGTAATTTTAATGAAGTGTTTAATTGAGAAAAAAAATGAATTAATAACTAACAAAATATAATTAATATATAATTAATTTTTTATTCCAAAAAACAATATTTTATGATGCACTGTGAACGTTTAGATAAAAAAAAATTATTTAAAGTTTTATTGATGTGTGTATAGCGAGAATGGAAACTTGGAAAAAAAACTTGGACACTAGAATAATGTAATACAACTTGAAAATATCTTGTTGTTAATTTATGGAGAATTTGATGATGATAATGACCTGATGATGATGATGACGATGGACTTGGTACTATGATAATGATTGACATGTTCTGATGATGGTAATAACAAGCATAATTATGTTTAAGCGCTTTTTGGAAAACACTACTCCTTGACATGTCCTCACTTTATCCTAAACTGAAGTGAGGGAGAAGTGACTTCTCCCTAAAATTTGTCCCTAGGCTGAGCCCTGACGTAGCATTGCATACATGTAGTGGTCCTCTCCAACTATTGTTCAAATTATGCCCCTGGGGTCAAATCTGGTCACACACCGAGGGGTCACATGGTTTATATAGACTTAAATAGCAATGACTTTAAAAATCTTTACCTGAAACCGCAAAGCCCAGAGGATTGTTCAAGGTTGTTCAAATTATGCCCCTGGGATAAAAATAAGCCACGCTTTGGGGATGCAAATTCCAATTGGGTTACAAGGTCTCAGGTGAGCGTCCTAGGGCCATCAGGGCCCTCTTCAGGGCTTTCATTAACTTTTTGAAAACTGGAAGTTTGAACTTCCTGGTCTCTGATTTTGGAAGTTTTGCTCATTATATTTGTAAGTTTTGACAGTATTTTGCGACATACATATGTACATAACAACTTTCACACCAAATATATTTTACTATCATGTTTTTCACTCCATGTTGTTTTTTAAGACCTATTCTACATTTGGAGTTACAATAAGGGCTTGCACTTTTAGGATGCAGGGATCTCGGAAACGCAAAATCAAGCGCATTTGGACTGATATTTTTTCAAAAGGACGCATGTCAAACCCATGCCAAGGGTCCTTGGGACGCATGCTTTTTCGCTTTCTGCGTATGTCCTGTTACTTAACACATATATGAGTGCCTGCAGTAAACTCGGCAGTAGTCGCGACAAAATCAATATCGGCCCCAGTACACACTGCAGCTGTCAAAGTCTAGTCCTTTAGCTCCACCCACAGCAGTCCCTTAGCTCCACCCACACCATTCAAGAAAGTTACTGTTAATTTTCATTGGTAAATAACATTGTCACTCATTGCTTTGCTTTAATCCATATGTCATTTAGAATGTGCGAAATCGCCGAAATGTGACAAAAGGCGTCCCCAATTAAGAACAACTAGAACATAGTTAACAACTTAAAACAAACAACATTGTTAAAATGAGTGAAAAACAGCTTCAGCTGATTTCACTAATTTATACTGCCAATCAAATTTCATGAATAACAACTAAATCTCAGTAAATTGAGTTATGCGGTGTAGGAGTATTTGTTTTGACAGAAATTTTATGCGAAAATCTAGGGCTGAATTTTGACAGGAATATAAAAGCATTGTTCAATAATCATATATTAAGGAACTTTCTAGTATATAACACCTATTACAAGACATAAATTAACAATACAGGTGGCAATTTAAGTACAAATTTTCGTCGCCGACTTTACAAATCACAAAACATTTGTAAAACACATGCAAACACATAACTTGGTGTTTAATATCACCAATAATTGCTCCTTTCATACATTTTTGTGTTGTAAAACCTGTTTCACAATTACACTACTTGACAGTAACTTACGCTTTGGTACCTGCCTGCTGTACTGTAATTGACGCATCATGACTTTTCTAGGCCTACACATCAGTTAACAAGTTTAGACCATCAATTGCTATTTGTCCAGAATTTACCTGTTTTAAAATTAATTATTGGTACAAAAATATTGTTTTATAAGACATGATTAAGTATTATGTATTATTATCATTATAATTACATAACCCAATAATAATAATAATTATTATTAGTAGTAGTATTATTATTATTATCATCATTATTATTCTATTTATAACTGTCATTTATTGTATAAATGTATAAATTGTAAAAAGTCCATTCCCTCTCACGTGTCACATACTTGACTTTATTTCTTTTCTATTTGGGACTCCTACTTTTTAGGGGGAAGGAGTCCCAGGACTCCTTTTTTTTAAATCCTAGTGAGATCCCTGGGATGTCCTCACTTCCAAGTGTTGGATATTGGAAGTTTTAAGCATTTTTTGGACTTTTTGATACTTCCATGGCTGCAATTTTGGAAGTCCTGTGGCAAACAGAGTAAATTACTCCCAAACTTCCCTTAATGCAAGCCTCTTGTTTGTTGTTTTGAGGTTTTTTTTCCAAAACTATCGAAAGATATTAAACAGTTTGCTGTTGGCCAGCCTCAGTAGGCAGCAAGGGGAAACCAAAAAGAAGTAGGATGCATCAACCAGCCCCCAGCTGTTTCACTCTGGATCGTTTGCAGCCCATCTATTATATACAGCATTAAGGGAATGAGCTCCTAAGTTGCATCGTTCTGTAACACCTGCTGAATATGTTCATATTATATAGTGTATTTACAGAAGCAAGCTGTGTTGTTGTTTCAGAGGTGGAGAGGCGTAGGATATACGACATCGTTAATGTGCTGGAGAGTGTGGAGATCGTCAGCAGAGTGGCCAAGAACAGATACGCCTGGCACGGCAAGAGGAACCTTGGTACCACTCTTGCAAAACTCAAGGTAAACTACAGAATATGGATTGATGGAATGCATCAGAGTTTTAAAGAGATTTAATTTAGTAAAAAAAACAACACATAAGTATTTATTCAAATGCATGGTTCCAATCGTTTAATAGTATTGGTATTGAAAGGCATCAAGGCCCTCAATCTACGATTTTTGCCTCCGAATACCGGCCCCATTCCCCCACCAGAAAAGTATGTTTTTTCCCCTAAAAAATGGAAAAATTCCCCCTTAGAGGTCTGCAAATAAATACAAAAACATTAACAGGAAACCTTGTTAAGATGCCAGTAATCGTCCGCATCATAAGTATAGCCGTTTTGGTCTAGATCTCTACATCGCTAATATTTCATTGACACATGTTACGTGCGATAAACAAACCGATCCGTTCAACATCAAAGTGCAACAGTTTGACGTCATCAGCTTATATTGCGCGTGCCACCCATGACGACGTCCATTCACTGCTGTAGCTTTAATTAGCAGCCGAATTACACGCAGTCCACGTGGAGGGTGTACACAGTACCTGTATGTCATCAATACTGACCTATCTGAACGACAATGTTATCGATACGGCAAAAGTGTTTTTTTGTTTAAGAGGGAATGTTAACTGCACATCGATGGCGAAAAAAAAAATTGGTTGGTATGCGCTACAAAACTTATTCAAAAGTAAAGATCTCACAGTTCTCTGCGCTACAAAGTTTTTATATGGCCATCAATACATCCACGCTTTCCATGCGGACGACGGGACGTTGTACATGTCAGCATAAATTTTGCGCGCTTTTCTAGCCGCACAAAGGCTTTTCATGAAGTACATGTGTATTTTAACTGTAAATAAAATTTGTGTTTATGACATGTGAGCAGTAAAATTTGGATAGGCGTTTCGCATTTCGATTCAGTATGTGTTGTGATAACTGATTTAAAATTAATTACAAGTAACTATATAATATTTTTATATACAAATAGAATATTTTACATATTGATATAACACATTATGGATGTTAACAACAATGAAAAGGTAATTTAATTACAGTTACGTTTTGAGATAGCGAAAATAGGCTTGTGTTTACATGTATATGCACATGAATGACCTGACAAGTTATATTGCGATTGCGATCCATGGAACCCTCAAAACGCGATATAATGGAATTGTAGTGTATTTCCATTTTAGGTTTTCTAAATGAATACATTAAATTAATTAATAATTTAAAAAGCGGGACTGCAAATTACTTTTACAAAAAAAAATATGTGTTGCATATTGAATTATATTAGTTTCATATCTCCGTTATAAAATCGTGCTGGGCTAGAAAAACGCGCTAACTATTTATTGACGTCAGCGAAATCACAAACAACTCGTGGAAATTACGCGTGTATGGCTGCAATGTTATATGTATACCGCAGCCTAGTCCAAATTTTAAGCGTTATCGGTAGATTCTGAGCTATGATTTTTGTGCTTAAAAATAATTAAAGTTATATTTATAGAAGTTTCACTTGCTGTAAAGATTACATGACATTTTTACCAAACTACAATTAGACGCGAGTTTGTTCGGGTTGAGTTAGTTTTCAAATCAGTTAATCTGTAAAAACTTCCGTATTAAAATATTCCCCCCGTCAGTCAAAATTCCCCCTCCAGAGGGTGGTGGGCCCCTTCCCCCAAAACTAATTGAGGGCCCTGGGCATATTAAACTCTTCCAGTTTCTGTCTGTTGAAACAAATTCTTATTTGGATAGTTTTCGATGCACTGCATTTGTTAATATTTTTATATTGTTAAACGTTTCAAGTTTCAATGTGAATGTTACGGCCATGTCATTCCATTTAAGTAAGTGTACAAATATAGCTTGATGACTTTATAACAGATTTTTAAGGGTAAACCCGTAGTTATTAATATGATAAAAATGCTCTTGTCAACAGTATGTGTAAATTTATTGTCATCTTCACCTGCTTTCAAGACAAATGCCTATGAAGTGCGTCGTTTAAAAACCGGGTTTAATGCATGTGCGTAAACTGTTGTCCCGGATCAGCCTGTGCAGTCTGCACAGGCTGATCCGGGACGGCACTTTCTGCCTGCAGTGGATTTATGTTTAGAAGATACTTCCTTGAAATTGAAAATACCATAAAAGCGTAAAGTGCCATCCTGGATTAGCCTGCTCGGACTGCACAGGCTAATCCAGGAAGACACTTTACGCACATGCATTAAGCCCAGTTTTCCCATGACATGCCTCCTGTATTGTTCCCTGTTCTTCAGGCCTTAGGAGATAGTGAAAGATTTGGAGAGCAGATACAGAAATTGAAAGACTTCGAGTTTAACCGCGAGCTAGAGGAGCAGTTTGGGCGCTCTGACCCGAGGTTAAAGGCAAATGGGGTGGATGCAGACTTCTCCATATTTGGAGAAAGTTCTTTATTTAATCAAGGTAAGCTTTGAAACTCCATAAGCAAATGTGAAAATGGATTTAATAAACTATTAATTATGCCCCACTTCGAAGAAGTGGGGGTATATTGCTTGCACCTGTCCTTCGGTCAGTCGGATGGTCGGTCTGTCCGTAGACCATTTCGCTTCCGCACGATATCTAACGCTTTGACCTACGATCATTTAAGTTGGGTGGAAAGGAAGACGCCTACTGATTTTTAGGTCAAAGGTCAAGGTCACCGAGGCTTATAACATGAAATTCGTTTCTGCAGGATATCTAGAGAACGTTTTGACCTACGATCATTTAAGTTGGTATGCTGGTTACTTGGGAGAAAAGGAAGACGCCTATCAATTTTGAGGTTAACAGGTCAAAGGTCAAGGTGACAGAGGCTTGTAACTTGAAAACTGTTTCCTCTGTAGACCATTTCGTTTTCCTCATGATATGGAATACGCTTTGACCTACAATCATCCAAGTTGGTATGCTGGTACCTCAGGAGAAAAGGAAGACGCCTATCAATTTTGAGGTCAACAGGTCAAAGGTCAAGGTCACAGGGGTTTGTAACATGAAAACTGTTTCCTCAGTAGACCATTTTGTTTCCGCAGGATATCTAGAGAACGCTTTGACCTACGATCATCAAGTTAGTATGCTGGTTACTCGTGAGGAAAGGAAGAATCCTATCGATTTTGAGGTCAACCAGTCAGAGGTCAAGGTCACAGGGTCAAGTAATATGAAAACCGTTTTCACACAATATCTAGAGAACGCTTTAACCTAGGATCATATAAATTAGTATGCTGGTTAGTCTTGAGGGAAGGAAGACCCCTATCGATTTTGAGATCAAGAGATCAAGGTCACAGGGGCCTGTAAAAAAAACAAATATTTCCACTTAATAACATGAACCATTGGTACATGGTCCTCAAACTATATAGGTACAATGGTCAGTTTGAGTAGATAACCTATTACATAGTGATAATTACTGAATACTTGGGTCGAGCCGTCAAATTTGGTAGGAAGAATGCTCTTGCAGAGAAGACAAATCCTATCAAGGTAATGGTTAACATGTCTCGGCTTTGATTTTTCAGAAACAGTACACTTCTGTGATGAACAAAGGCTGCAAGTCGGGGAGGCATACATGTTTTACAAACATCCCTTGTTTTAGGCAGTTTCGTAGTTCTTAGTTAATACTGCCAATTCCGAGTTCGTGAAGTTGTAACATGTAAAGCTCAAACAAAATCTGAGTAGTAGAAGACAAACAGTGTAAAACATTTGTCATGCACTAACATGTTTTGTATTTATACTTGTATGCTGTTTACTACCATGTTTCTGTGTTTAAGTTTAAATGATCTTTAACAATGTTTGAGTTCTTCCCTTTGAGGTAATGTTTAACAATGTTTGAGTTCTTCCCTTTGAGGTAATGTTTAACAGTGTTTGAGTTCTTCCCTTTGAGGTAATGTTTAACAATGTTTGAGTTCTTCCCTTTGAGGTAATGTTTTGCCTTTCTTTCAGCAGCTTTGCGTAAAGACAAGTCTCTCGGAATAATGAGCCAAAAGTTTCTGATGCTGTTTCTAGTTTCTAAGGTAGATAGCTTTTACAACGACATTTTAAATTATGTAAAAAGTTATCCGATATTATCAATTACTGTACATTTATTTACATTAAACCAATATATGCTACATAGAAAAATTCATGTCCAGTATTAATTAAACTTGACCAAGATTCAAGTAAATGATGACCATAGTTTTCCTATGCATGATTTGAATGTATGTATCTCTTGTACACAGTTATTTGTTGTTACTTTATAAACCATCTATCATAATGATCCATTTACATTTCAGCCAAAGACTGTAAACCTGGATTTGTCTGCCAAGCTTTTGATTGGTGATGCTAACATTGACAGAACAGAAAATGCAAAATTTAAAAGTAAGTCTGAAAATCTTGTTTCAAGTATTTTTAAAAACAATTTTGTGTTAGCTTGTTAAGTATAAAACTATGCAATAAAAAAGCACAAAACAAACTGGTATGGTATTGTATTGTAAGCTTCTTTCATTTCTGGAAAAAGAATCATATGAGTGACAGTTATTTGCAATTGTGATATCTTAATGCACCACACAATTCTGAAATTGTCATCGTGATCTGTAAGAAATATGCATTGTTGTTCAACCCAGTTACATTGTTTTTTCAGCGAAGATCAGACGGTTATATGACATAGCAAACATCCTGACCAGCCTCAATCTGATCAAGAAGGTGCACGTTACAGAGATTAGGGGGAGGAAGCCTGCATTTAAATACATCGGTCCTGACATTGACGTTCCTGGAACGGACGTGCAATTAAGTACGAGAGCTATAGCTCAAGCTAACAAACCTTTAGCAAATTAATTTAGTAAATTAATGTCAGACAAGTACATACATAAAAGTAATAGCTAATAATAGTAATGAGGCGCGTCATGGAAAAACCGGTCTTAATGCATGTGCATAAAGTGTCGTCCCGGATTAGCCTGTGCGCTCCGCACAGGCTGATCCAGGACAGCACTTTCCGCCTACAGTGGATTTATGTTTAGAAGATACTTCATTGACACAGAAGATACCATTAAAGCGGAAAGTGCCATCCCGGATTAGCCTGTGTGGACTGCACAGGCTAATCCGGGACGACACTTTACGCACATGCATTGAGACTGGTTTTCTCACGATGCCGCTCTAATATATTTTATGAAGATTTGTAGGTGTAAATTAGATTTGTTGTAAATAACACAATGGGACCTGTTTATGTCAATATGCAATTATTTCTTAATTAATTTGCATTCAAAACAATACTACATAATTGCTTTGAAACTGTTGGTGCAAGTTTTTTATACTCTACTGATCCTGATATTGATAATGCTAGAACTATTATCTGATAAGTATTTCTGAGTTTTTAATGTATTATTGATGCTTACTTTTTTACCTCGACAGCATGTTGCAGTGACGGATGCCACCGGCCAAGTACCAGGCATTCTATACTCGACTGTATACAAAATAACAGGGGTAAGCAACCAGTAGTCGTTGAAATGGTCAAAAACATGCTGCAAATTTAGGCATGCAAAATGTTTTCTGTTTACCAGTAAATTGTATATGCTTCCTTTCGTTTCTTAGACATACACTTTTTGGGAAAGATCTAGCATCAAAAAGGAACAGGGTGCTGCTAAATAGGAGCATGGTGGAAAGTTGGACCATTTTGTTGACATTATCTAATAATTTGCTAAAGCCAAGTTTTTAACGAGTCGAATGCATTCAATTAAGAGTTTTCATCGTAGTTTATTCATTGCAAAGATATATTGAATTTCAAAAGATAATGAACATTTCTTTATTGACCAGCCACATAGGGGCAGCAGTGAGAAACCAATAAGGATCAGGGTGCGGCATCCTGCTATTTTGCATTAGATCTTTCCCTACATTTTAATGAGAACTTTGATGTTGCCTCCTTTTAGCTGTTTTCCTCCCTTTTGAATGGTATAGATTATATAATGCAAATGTAATGATGTTTTGTTTTGCTGGATCTTAAAATGACCCTTTGGTGAACCCTTGGAAGATGGTAGAGAGTTTCCGCCATAGAAGTGTTTCTGGACCCCCACCCCTGGCTATGTGTTCTGTCTGGTGCACTCGGCAATTCTCTTCAACATTGTGTTGTATGAATAAAGGCTATGTACACATTTCCTCAATTTCAGTTGCCAAAATAATTGACTCCTACAAAGAATCTACACCAAAGAGTTCATCCTCATCAGAAGGTTAGACATATTTTCATAACTTTAGATATTAAATAAAAAAGAAAACCGGTTTTGTGCAGCATAAGTTTTCGTTTAAATAACTATGCAAGATGAAAATCATACTATTATAAAAAAATAAAGATAATAATGTATGTATATAAAAAATGTTTAATTCTTCCCAAGGATACACAATCAGTTAAAAACCGATAAATTGATCAAAGTCTATAGTCAACAAACCTACAAAGAGCTTCATAGGTAGATAAATCTATGCGTACAATCAAAAACATCAGTAATTGATGAATTTGCTCGAAATTTAGACACAAAATAAAAAGGTTGTACAGTATTGCTGGGCATGTGTGAAGGTAATTGCATATTTGGTTGATTGCACCTCCAGGAGAGGGAGAGGACAAGCTGAGGTTCAGTCGCCACTCCTCGTTCGAGACACTCTGTGCTGTAGCCTCTGTGGAAACAAACAAGCTCAACTCGTCAGCGCCAAACAGCCCTGTTAAAGGAGGTAATCTTTTGTGTGTTATTAACTCGTTGCTTTCATTGTATTAAGTATTTTATCTATTAAATCTGGCACACATGTTGGTTTAAATAAGTTCATACGCAGATTTAAAAAACTTATTATATGTTAAGTTGTTTAAAATTTAGTTGTTTAAAATTAGTAAAATAACAATACTTTCTGGGATGTGATTTTCTCTCTGTATAGTTCCAAAAAGTACATACAAATAATGTCCTAAAGTCCAGTATGCGAACTATCTGTTCAGAAATGATGCCTTTTGTTAAACCTTTTGAACAGAGTAGGGTTCTCTTCTGTAGTGTTTTTATAAATTATACCTGTACTTTGATGTTTTGTGATAAGTTTCCAAGTTCCCCATGAAATGATAGAATAATGTTTTATTCCTAATTGCTTGCATTGCCATGTTTCAAATGATAATCGTTTCTGTTCATACTTTCAGACAAGGCACTGGACAACAAAGGAGCCTTAAGCGACAGTGAGGCAAAGCTTCCAACCCGTGGGTTTGTTAGAAGACGTCAGGGGCTCAAACCAGATGAACAGCAGGGCGAGGGAAAGGCTCCCGATGCCATCATCATCAAGACTCGAGCCCAGCCTGCAAAGACTGTCAGGCAGCCCACGATTATCCCCCTTACCAAGGAGCAGATTGACGCCGTCTTGAGGTCCCTGAAGGTCCCTGTGCCTGTGAAGAAGAACCAACTGACCGATGCCACGACACAGTCCTCACCACCCGTGGACGATCAGTTGGTCATGTCTGATGGGTATGAATGTGTTTCCTCTGTTAAAGAAGAGGGTGGGGAAAAATTTCAGTTGCAGCCAGTAGAAATGAAAGAACTTAACGAGAAAACGCCAGTCGTGATGTCTAATACTCCAGAAAGAATAGGGCCAAAAAGACCAGCACCCACTGGTGATTCCATCCCATTGGAAAAACGGGTAAAACTCACATTTGCTTCTCCAAGTTCGGTAACTGATGATAAGTCGCCTGTTCCAATAAATCCAGATGCAGTTCTGAGATGCAAGAAGGCTGCAGATGTAGTGAAGCCTTCTCCGCAGAGGGCTTTGCATCTCACCCCCGAGTTTGCGAACCCCAAGGTAAGCCTTGTGCCGGGCGGAGATGCAAGTAATTCAGATGCTGAGGAGCGCACTCAGGGCAAAAAGATTGAGATTGTAATCAATGAATCTGGTGGTAAGACAATCAGTCCAATTCGGCGTTCTGTGCAGGAAGTGGTCCAACTATCGAACACTCAGACCATATTGATTCAAAGCCCGATACCTACGTCAGCTGCCAAGCAGCCTACAGTAGTTCAACTGGGCGGCCAGCCAACCACTATCTTTCAGCTGCCAGTGCAGCAAGGCCAGCAGCAGAGGCTGGGGCAGATGACTGCGACCACCATCACCTTACCTCAGGGAATGCAGCTTCTACAGAATGGACAACATCTGGTGCAGATACCAATCAGCCTTAATACCTCGGCTCCCAACAGCCCGAGGGTGGTAACATACACATATTCCAGTTCCCAGTCAAATCTTCCAAATACTTTTACAAACTTTCAAGTGTTATCTACCCAGAACACCAATAAGGGACCTGGAAATCTAGCTACACTCATACGCCCTGTAGCTACAAAAGCTGCAGCTTCCCCACAGGCTGGATCTCAAATTGCTGCCCCTGCTCTGGCAAATCAGTCACCCATTTACCTCCACAATAGCAGTGGAGGTTTTGTCCCCATCAGCAGCGTTGCAGTGAATGTCCCCAAGGTTATTGTTGCCTCGTCCAATCATTCTCTCGGCGACATTGCGGGCACTGTTTTAATGACTGGCGATACCTCTTAACAGTGGAACTGATGAGAATATTGTTGGCTGTTGCTTGTGAAAATAGGTTTTTCTACTTTGTGAACCTTCTAATTATAGTATGAGGTTAGCATGTTCAACATAATTGATTTCCTTTGTGTGAATTAGATGAGATTAAGTGTTAATTGTATTTATAATAATGGTTTATAACCAAATAGTCTCGTAATGGACATGGCTGGTTCAGTATAGTGTCTTGTTGAGCAATTTCATCCATAAGTTATTATAGTCTCTTTCTGGATCATTTATGTAAAACAGTAACTTGTTTAATTGAATAACCTCGTTGTGCATAACAGCTGCATGAAGTAAAACAAAGTTAGGTTTGTGCTTTCATTGTTAAGTATTCCTTTAGAGAGTATTTTATTTCTGTTTTAAGTGCTTTTAAATGTTGGAATATAGGGATGTAGTATCTAGTCTTCACCATAATATAATATTGCCTACAATCGTATATAATTATATTAAAAATGAGGCATGTCGTGGGAAAACCAGGCTTAATGCATGTGCGTAAAGTGTCGTCCCGGATTAGACTGTGCGGTCTGCACAGGCTTATCTGGGATCGGATGGCACTTTCCCCTTTTATGGTATTTTCTCTTTCAAGGAAGTCTCTTCTAAACAAATCCAATGTAGGCGTTAAGTGCTGTCCCGGATTAGCCTGTACGGACTGCACAGGCTAATCTGGGACAACACTACGCACATGCATTAAGACCCGTTTTCCCATGACACGTCTCATATATTGTTAGGTCTGATGATCACTGTTACTCTAGTGCATGATTTCAAGTAGTTCTGTGTTATGAAGTTGCTTGGCAACTACTGGGCTTTACCATAATTGACCAAATGGCATTTTGATGTGTATGCTGCAGATGTGTATCTTAACATCTTGAATGGAAACATACCAATTTAACCAAGGAGCTTATAATTATTTAAGCATTATTTAGTTGTTGTTGTTTTTTTGGGTTGTTTTTTGGTTGGCTTAAACTTTCTTTGACTTGAAAGTACAATACAGTTTGAGTTACTGCTCTAGTGGGTTCTGATCTTGATTTGGGAAATGTCATGATGTTCTTGTCAATATATGTTGAATTGTATTCCCAATTATGTAATTGTATATCCACTTGTAGTGTTGTGACACTCTACTACATGTCTACAATTCTATTTACTTAAATCAAATTTTACTGGCCAGTTGCTGTTTGACCAGGTCTGAGATGCTCAGAAATGTTATTTGATTTTCGTCTGAATGTTTTTTTTTCTCTGAATCTTAAAATGTTTGAAATTCCAATTTTATATTCTTCCATTCTAAGTGACTTAGCTGTGTCAAAGGTGAAAACTGTTTAGAATACCAATTTATACAAGATTTTGATTGATCATTAATTGTAAAATATTTATTTTGAGTAGTATAATTGTATATAATTTCTATTGTTATTTATATAAACTTAAATAGGCAGCATATTCATAAGTATTATTTAGTTGTAAATTGCCTAGGATAGGTATTTCTATTTAAGAAGTTACGAAAACGTATGTTTTCTTGGGTTTTTTGTTGCATGGCTCTCAATTTGTAAAGATTATAGACTATTTGTATAGGCATGTTATATTCAATTGCTGGAAATTGTCAATATTCTTTTCTATATATTAGGATTATTTTCAAATTTTCCTGGCACAGCCAGTTTTTGTGTATATTTGCTTTAATTCTGTACTTCACTTTATTTTCATGTTTCTTAGTTATGTCCGAAAAGTTGGATGAATGTGGTACAGTGGCTTGGCTCATATTATAATTTTCTTATAATTTATGTCGAAAGTATAATTATTTTCAAAAGTCACCAGGAAAACATACAAATGTAGAAATTATTGTTATGTTCAATGTGGTAAAAATGATTGTGTGTTAGAATTTGTCCGAACCTAACTTCTTTTTGCTCAATGTCTGTGTGGGTATATGTTATCTGAACTGCATGTAGAAGAGTTTGATAAATAGATTGTAAGTAGAGGACTGTCTGTATGGGTACCGAGTATTGTTTCTGTGCACCTGATTATGTATAATATGTTGGGTATTTGTTAGTGATTTATTTATTAGTCTTTCACTACATTTTTCAGACGAATACATTTTATACCAATAAAAAGTAAGTTTGTGAGCATGCATGCAGTTTTCATTGCTCAGTGACAAACTTTTATGTTTTCTTTTGACTTTTTGTTTAATGTAAGATTTTATAGGGACATTTTATAATTTTAGTATGTTTTATGATTGGAGAGTCTTATTGTTTTATCTTGCAGCATGAAAAGTGGTAGTGGTAATTCATTACGATCATGCAGCCTTGAGAGGGAATATAAAACATTCCAATACTTTATACACTGGATGTATAGTTTTGCTCACAGTCTAAACAATTTCCCTACACACAACTTTAGTGTTAATATTCGTAATATATAATATTATTATATTTGGAAGGATGCAGATCAGCTAGTGCTATATTTGAGATCTCTCTGCTCAGACTTTCTGTATATAATGGCACTTTATTTAATCACTTACATAATTGAACCGATGTGTTTGAACAAGTCGATGCTGTGCAGTTTTGAAAGTGTCAATAGTGTGTGTATGCGTGTAATTTATTTGTTCTCTTTTTGCTTTCCAAGTAAAATTTAATCACAATATAATATAATTATTATAAATTTATAACTACTGATCACCTGGAATAGTTGTTGCAGTTTATTTGGGGACTTGACAAAGCCGGTCCAATATCAATCGTGCAGTACGGGTATCAATCATTTCTTGTAGCCTTCACATGTTGCTTTTACTTGAGTAGCGTGAATTGTTTTCTTGTACCCAAGATGAGATAACTAAATGGTAAAGCCCTGTTGGTACATAACATGTTTCTAACTGTTATTACTGAATTTCATATCTTCGCTGTTTTATGGCATGCTTTTGCTATATGGTTCTTGCATGTAATTTTCCACTTTAAAGGGACTTGTTCACTGATTTTTTGTATTTTGGAAAAAATGTCATTACTGCAAAAGCTACAATATTTGGAATAATCGAAAACAAATATTACCGAGAGAACAACAGTTTGCCTTCGCCGGGACTCGAACCCGGAACTTTTGAGTTTGAAAATCTCATGGGCTAACCACTCGGCCACTCAGACTTATACATTTAGTTGTGTATTTTTAACGCTATGTAAGTGAAACACGTGTTTTCCAAAATACTGATGAAAAGCGTTACAAACGCTTTATAATTTTATCCATTCTGATTGATGATTATCTATTAACGAAACAATATTTCTAATATATTTCTTAGTCATGAGCGTTATTTTGCTTGTTTGTATATAATGTATAATTTCTTTTGGAATCTATTACCGGTCTATGTAATGTCACTTTTATTTCTTGCTCTTTACAGCTGCAAAGTTTGCACATTGCAAAGTGTGAATGAATATCAACATAACGTCCCGTTTTAATGGATGTTGATGTATTGCATTAATTAATATTGTGTATGAGTGAACATTGTACTAGTATTTGTAGTCGATAATTCTATGCCCTAGTAAAAATTAAACAATTTATTGAGAATGGTGTTTGTTATATTTTACTAGCAACCTGTTTTCAGTCACATAATTATCCTAACAGCGTTATTATCCTAATAATATACAACAAAGAAACCTTGACATATAATAGATGACCCTCCACCAACTTCCTAAAAATGGCAATGATGAAATACATATTTGGTTAAGCTTGGATGAAAAATGTAAATTCTTGTAGGTATTCAGTTTTTAGCTAACGTCAAGACTGACCTATTGGGTATCGGGTCAGGACAGCCCAAATCCATGACGGCCCTATTCGTTGACGTCCCGTGTTGACAGCTCAGACCACGAAGGCCCAAATTAACTATTATAAGTGTTGTTTGTTATTAGTTATAGATAATACGTTAATAAAGCACAAAATAATACGTTTTTTCTCTTATTATTTATCACATACATAAATAAAAATTCAATCGTTAAATGAATTATCTCAAATAAACATTAAAAAAAAGGATATTTAATGACCAAAACATAAACAACATTAACACACGAATGCAGAAATTACCAGTATAATACATTAATTGTGGCGCGTCGTGAGAAAACCGGTCTTAATGCATGTGCGTAAAGTGTCGTCCCGGATTAGCCTGTGCAGTCCCCACATGCTAATCCAGGACGGCACTTTCCGCTTTTATGGTATTTTCTGTTTCAAGGAAGTTTCTTCTAAACATAAATACACTGTTGGCGGAAAGTGCCGTCCCGGATTAGCCTGTGCGGACTGCACAGGCTAATCCGGGACGACACTATGCACATGCATAAAGTCCGGTTTTCCCACGACGCGCCACATTTTATTCAATTAAAGGGACTCGTTCACATGTTTTCGCATTTTTTTTATGTATGCCATTAAATGTCTTAACTTAAGATTTAAGCATCGAAACTAAAAAGCTCAAGTATAATAACAAGAAAAGTATTGAGAAAAAAAAAGAAAAGAAAAAAATTGGTCCCACCGAGGTTCGAACTCTGGACCTGCGGATAAAAGGCCGTCGCCTGAACCTCTCGGCCATTCCGACTTCTATATTTCATTCTGCATTATTTACTTTATGGAAGTGTTCCACGTGATGTCAAGTTTCAACGAAAACAACAGAAACACTCCAAATTATTCCATCGTTTAGCGTTACAAAGGGTTATAATTTTATCAATTTCAACTGATGATTACTCATAAACAATACGGTGTTTACAGTACATTCTAGGTCCGTAGTAATTATTTTGCTCTCTTGTATGCACTGTTCTTGTATTTTTGGAATCTGTGACAGAGTTTAAAAAGTGTCAATTCGTCAATCTGTGTCCCTTTAACTACACGCATCATTTATTAACATAAATACATATACAAAAAGAACAAAAAATTCCAGTATAGCAAATAAACAAGCATAACTGAACACACAACATGAGTCCTTGTGAACATCAATCTAAGCTCGGACACCGTACAGCTCCGAGCACGCCCGCAGAAATCCAGCTGTCGTTACTTCTTTTTCCATGTACCTGGTCCAAAGGCTGTCCAGTCGTCTCTGGACCACCTGGCTGCGTCCTCGCACATTCCGCACGAGGTCACCACCTCTGCCAAACGGACCAATTCCGCATCGCGACGCAACAGCGGGACAAGTTCATAGAACTGCAGTCCGGCGTGGCTTGCCTTCCGGTTCAATCGGTGATGCCATCCTACTATCATAAAATCGTTATGTATTTATTGTATTATAATGAATTATATAATTAAGTACAGTAGTAAATACAAATACTTAGACGCGTAGCAGAACAATATATATTTCAAACATATAACATATTAATACACTTTAAATAGTAACTTACTCCTCACAGATTTCTTCTGGATTCTCTGTCCGTGATGTCGAACTCCACTATCACGTCATCATCATCTGCTGCTGTGGATTCTGCCATCACTTCATCAGTTGCGGTAGATTCCGCCATCACTACATCATCAATTGCTGTGGATTCCGCGACCGGCTCTGACCAGTCCATTTCCATCATGTTGCGGAATTACAATACATGAAATACGTGTAACAGGAACTGTTTAATGCTTAGATCTTTTGAATTTACACTTGTGTACAAAGTATACATTGCGTTTCTAAAATTCAATAAATTAAATAGACTTGGCGCTCAAAGGTATTAGCGATGACTACACTTGGGGCTCAAATATATCAACGTAACGCTTTCCAATTATTATGACATATAAAATTGGAGAGGGAAATACACAATTTAATTTTTGATATTGAATACAATACCTCGTCATCTGTCAATAAGTCTGGTGTCAGTGTCAGACTTCCGCGAGTTTCCAACAAAAGCAGCAGCTCTGATGTTCCCTCTTCCACCTGAAAAATATACAGATTTGCTTGCTATAAAATAAGTCTTATTTTTGAAATGACGTCGCAATTAAGTAATTACCCATTTTAACAGAATATGCACTGATAGTATGTAGTGAAATCATAATTTGCTATTTATATAAACTACACGTCACTTTTTGTTCATTAAAATACTAATCTCATCGTCAACTACTGTCACCATCATGTAGGCTGTGTCATGGGACCTGTCTAGCAAAGGTGGCGGCAGGTGTGAACAGTCTGTGGCTGCGTCAGGTTCTCTTGCTCCTAATAAATTTATTACATAAATAATTCAATGATCAACTACATTAACTCATATATGTGCAATATAATAGACATTATATACAACTAACTCATATATGTGCAATATAATAGACATTATATATAACTAATGTTCACCTTTTATATAGGTTCACTTTATTGATAATGGTTGAATCAATATTTATACACACAACAATTACATTTAATTATTATTATTTTATTATTACATTTTACAGTTGTTTAAGTTATAAATTACTTACGGTGCATGCAACGCAAACAAAGGGTAAATCTTCGCCCGCACGGATTGCATCTCTGTATGCTGCTTGAGTGATTCCTGTAATGATCATCATCAACATCAACAACAACATCATCAGCAGCAGCATCACCATCTTCATCACAATCATCACCATTCATATAATAATGGTGATGATTGTGGTGAAGATGGTGATGATAATAATAATAATAATGATCAAATTATCTTTATTATCACCACCATCAGCATCAGTAATAAAAATAATATAGACTTATTAAAACTGTAATACATTATACTTGGACAGGGCGCAACTTCACACTCATTAATATTGTAAGTACATTATACTCGGACAGGGTGCAATATCAGGCTCCTTAATATTGTACGTACATTATACTCGGACAGGGTGCAACTTCAGACCCCTTAATATTGTACGTACACTATACTCGGACAGGGTGCAACCATAGACCTATTGATATACTCGGTACTTTATACTCGGACAGGGTGCAACATCAGACTCATTAATATTGTACGTACATTATACTCGGACAGGGTGCATTTTCAGACCTATTAATATACTCGGTACTTTATACTCGGACAGGGTGCAACTTCGGACTCCTTAATATTGTACGTACACTATACTCGGACAGGGAGCAACTATAGGTCTATTAATATACTCGGTACTTTATACTAAGACAGGGTGCAACTTCAGACTCATTAATATTGTAAGTACATTATACTCGGACAGGGTGCAACTTCAGACTCATTAATATTCTAAGTACATTAAGGTCGGACAGGATGCAACTTCAGACTCATTAATATTCTAAGTACATTAAAGTCGGACCGGTTGCAACTTCAGACTCATTAATATTGTAAGTACATTTAACACGACATGGTTCAACTTGATTCTCATTGATATTGTAAGTACATTATACTTGGACAGGGTGCAACTTCAGACTCAGTAATATTGCAAGTACATTATACTCGGACAGGGTGCAACTTGCGACTTTTTATGATTTTAAGTACATAATCTTCGGACATGGTGAACCTCAGACTCATTAATATTCTAAGTACTTTATACACGGACAGGGTGCGATTTGAATCTCATTAATATTGTACGTACATTATACTTGGACAGGGTGCAACTTTAGATTCATTAATATTGTAAGTACATTATACATGGACAGGGTGCAATTTGAAACACATGATTATTCGAAATACATTTAACACTGACAGGGTGCAATTTGAAGCTCATTAATATTCGGAGTAGATTATACTCGGACAGGGTGCAACTTGACTCATAATTTTTTTAAGTACATTATACTTGAACAGGGTGCAACTTCAGACTCGTTAATATTCTAAGTATGTTATAATGGAACAGGGTGCAACTTCAGACTCATTAATATTCTAAGTATGTTCTACTCGGACAAGGTGCAACTTTAGACTCATTAATATTCTAAGCACGTTCTACTCGGACAAGGTGCACAGTGCTCCAGCTAGGCCTAAATAGCAGGGCGCAGCGCCCGTTCCTCTTTGCCCCCCGCCCTGCCGCCCTCAACCCCGCATTGCCCTCTTTGATCTCGGCATATACAAGTTTATTGAGCCGCCGCGTCTATATACATGTACTGCGCAATGAAGCAAAGCGGATGCACGCTGCGTCCAGTTAATCTCCAGAGTAAATACCGACCGACAAAAGGCGTGCATGCATGTATATTACATCATTTATCTCGACTTTGATCATGTAGACCATAAGCGCTCAATCGCTAATTTTGCCGATCTGATCATGACGCTCAGACGCTAGCAATTAAAATGGCTATTAATTTACCATATGGGCATATCGTCACTGGACGTATCCGTACACAAAATTAGTCATGTATATGCAGTTTCTGCATCTGGAGAATGCACGCACGTTTTCCATGAAGTGTTCTTGACCTTGGAGAATTTAGCGTAACATTCTAGCAAAACACGTTTTTATCATGGAGTTGCATGTCAGAAACACGATACACACGTGTTCGTGAAATGAGAAAATATTACTAAAACCTATCGTGAGCAGTCGAGACGTCATTTACAAATTAAGCACATCAAACCCACAAATCGCCCGTACATTAATAAAAATAAGTTAAACACTTACTGTATTATAATATATTTTAATCCGATCTAAATTATCCATAAATATAAAACCTCACAAGCATATTAAATGAAACACAACAAATTGCATCATAATTCTGTACTTTCCCATTTACGGCACACAGATACTTAAACATGTGCATGTTTGCTGACGGCACATTTTACATTTTTGATCAGTTACTCGTCGAACGGATGTCGGCTTTAAATCAAAAGCGCGATTTGCACTTTGATACTCAAACAAAGTCGTGTGCAGCTTACTAGTAATTAAAATCGCGTAAAAAGGATTTTGGAAGTACTCAGAACGGGTCCTGGAGTAAATGCCAAAGTGTGAATTGTAACAATGAATGTTTCAACAGTTGAATTTAATGTGTAAAGAATAAAATTAAATTGGATTTTAATGGAAATGAAAGTATTTATTAATTTGATATATTTAAAGAGCCGTTATGAAATTTGGGTTCTCACGTTAATTACCAAAGCAGAACATCAAATTAAAATAATTTCATAAAAAATGTTTTGGTGCCCAGTTACATGTATATTAATAACAATTACACATATCCGTGTCCAAATTGTGTTTTGTTAGAAAAACGTGCGAACTATTACTTAACGCTAGCGACGTCATGAAATACTCGTGGAAAACGCGCGTGTAAAGCGCGTACTATTTCCAATGCCAGCGACATCATGAAATACTCGTGGAAAGCGTGTGTGTACAGCTGCTGGTAAAAACGCTTTTGTACATATATTATATTTACAACAACCGTGTCCTGTAACAAGATCACGTTAAAAACGGACAATGTGCCGTTATGTCAATATACATGTAAGTTTTTTAAAGTAACGGCGGTTAGCGCGAGTTCGTTCGGGTTCTGTCTAAAGCGTTTTGAAATCAATTAATCGGTAAAAAAAATCGGCAAATTAGCGTTGGAAAACGTATCAAAATTTAAATAGCAAATATACATGTTTTTCGTTATTTGATAAATTGTTAATTCATTTGATTTATTGTAGTTACTTCTTCCACAACTGTATACAACTATTGAAGAATCTTTGATGGTTCGATTACCAATATGAATAGTCAAACTCTGTATTTGTAATAAAATGAATGTTTTCCATTTTGTTTTGAAGTATTTAATAAGTTTCCAGTCACATATTTAAGTTTTATATTGAAATAGCAATGTATAGAACATTTTGATTATTTTATGAAAAGTACATGTTTTTGGACGTCGTTTCATTTCGGACGTATGTTTGTACATAGCAAATACAACCCAATGCATTTGATTATATTTATACTAGCTGTGTTTGTACATAGCAAATACAACCCGATGCATTTGATTATATTTATACTAGCTATAGTTAAAATTGTTTAATTTAAATGCTATTGATAATATTTGGGGGTTATAATTACAGTTATTTTTTTTTTAAATAAATATATTTGTTTCTTATACAAAAATTTACAATAATTTTGCTTGAAAATATGATGGTATATTATATTAGAAGAATAATGACTATTCTTTTAAACCATTTACTGGTATTATGCTTTATATAAGTTATATAATAAAATAGTACAGTTACTTTATTTAGTTTAATTCAAAATAAATATTAAGTATGTAAAAAAAAAATGAAAAAATATATATAACCTATGTTTGTGCATTTTTAAAGCACATATATTGGTATATCCCCTTGCAAAAATAAGAACGCGCGCAAAAGTGCCCTTGTCAGGATTTAGCACCCTGCCCTTTTGAAATCCTGGCTGGAGCACTGGTGCAACTTCAGACTCATTAATATTCTAAGTACGTTCTACTCGGACAAGGTGCAACTTAAGTCTCATTAATATTCTAAGTATGTTCTACTCTGACAAGGTGCAACTTAAGTCTCATTAATATTCTAGGCTCATTATACTGGTAATGGGTACAACTTCAGACTCATTAATATTCTAAGTACATTAAAGTCGGACAGGATGCAACTTCAGACTCATTAATATTTTAAGTACATTAAAGTCGAACAGGTTGCAACTTCAGACTCATTAATATTCTAAGTACATTAAGGTCGGACAGGATGCAACTTCAGACTCATTAATATTCTAAGTACATTAAAGTTGGACCGGTTGCAACTTCAGACTCATTAATGTTCTAGATATATTATACACGGACAGGGTTCAACTTTAGACTCATTAATATTCTGAGTACATTATACTCGGACAGGGTGCAACTTGCGACTCATTTTTATTCCAAGAACATTATATTCGGACAGGGTGCAACTTGAGACTTATTGATATTGTAAGTACATTACACGCGGACATAGTGCAAGTTTAGACTCATTTGTATTAAATGTACATTATACGCAGACATGGTGCAACTTGAGACTCACTGATATTCTAAGAGCTTTATACTTGGACAGGGTGCAATTTTACTTTTTATTATTTTAAGTACATTATATTCTGACAGGATGCAAATTTAGACTGATCAATATTCTAAGTACATTATACTCGGACAGGGTGCAATTTCAGACTCATTATTATTCCAAATTTATTTAACACGGACAGGGTGCAACTTGAAACTCATTAATATTCCAAGTACATTATACTCGGAAAGGGGGCAACTTGAAGGTATTATAAGACTTAGATTTTTGTTATTTGCCGGTTTCAGGACTTTTTACTTGCAGGTCTATAAGTCAAAGGTAAGACATGGAATTTTTCAAGAAAACGAAAGATAGGATTTAGTTTGTGGTTATGTATGGAAGGTATTGCAGGACTGTAGGGATTGTAGAGATTGTGGCTATAGACGCATGGCAAGACAAAGAATGTTAAAGAACTAGAAGGTATTATAGGACTTATATTATGGTTATGTCATCACCACTAGATTCATCAACTGGAGGTCTACAAGTCAGTGGTAAGTAATAGAATACAAAATAACTTGAAGATTTTGTATGACTTAGTCTGTGGTTATGTGACTATTGGATGATGCATTTGGAGGTCTATAGACCAATGGTAAGAAATAGACTGTTAAAGACCAAGGAATTATAGGACTTAGATTTCAATTATGTGAAGTTGCAAGATTCCTCACTTGCAAGACTAATAGGTCAATGGTAGGACATAGAATGTTTAAGAACTAGAAGGGATAATATGACGTAGATTGTGGTTATGTGACCATTGCAAGATTCATTACTTGCAGGTCTACAAGTCAAATGTAAGACATAGAATGTTTGATAGGACTTGGGCCTATGTGACTGGTGCAAGATTCACCACTTGCAGGTCTATAAATCAAAGTTAAGGCATAGAATGTTTAAGAAATAGAAGGTATTATAGGATTTTGATCAGTGACCATTGCAAGGTCATCCCTTGCAGGTCTATAAGTCAAGGTAAAAAACATACAATGTTAAAGAACAAAGAGTATTATAGGACTTATGTAGCCCTTGCTAGATCCATTAATAGCAGGTCTATAGACGTATGGTAAGACAAAGAATGTTAAAGAATCACATATTATAGGACTTAGATTGTGGTTATGTGACCGTTGCAAGATTCATCCATTGCAGAAGGATAGTTTTATTTGGATTTGATAGCTTCAAGCAAACAGGTAGTAACTAAAGACCGACTGAATGCAAAAGTAAACACTGGGCTAATAGAACGATAGTTGTATTTGGTTTGATGGGCTTATTCAGAAATAGTTGTATTTGGTTTGATGGGCTTATTCAGAAATAGTTGTATTTGGTTTGATGGGCTTATTCAGAAATAGTTGTATTTGGTTTGATGGGCTTATTCAGAAATAGTTGTATTTGGTTTTAAAGTTTCAAAATATGGGCTAACAGAATATTAGTTGATTTGATATACTGAAATATTGGTACATATCATGGCAGTCTGCTGTATGTAGATTTACAGGTTATACGAAGGGCATATGTATGTAGTTTGATCGTTTAACATGGCTCAAGGAATGGTTGTTTTATTTGGCTAATATGTCAGGAAATGATATATTGAAGGAGAGTTGTATTCAAGTTGATAATTGTTTTTGGTTGGATAGGTTAAAAAATGGGCCCATATAATTAAATGGTTTAAAGTGTTCACAATGGGTTTATATAATAATAAATAGAAGGAAAGTTATATTTGGCATAATTAAAGGCTAGTTGTATTTGGCATGATTGAAGGCTAGTTGTATTTGACATGACAGATTGGATGCTGTATTTGGCTTGGAAGGATATTTGGCTTGACAACAGGACAGTTGTATTTGGCTTGAAAGAATGGAGTGCTGAATTTGGCCTGATAGAAGAAATGTTTTTTGTGTCATGACCAAAGGAATACCTGTATTTGGCTTGACCTAAGGAATACATGGAGCTGTCTTTGGCTTGAAAGCAGGGATAGCTGTTTTGGGTTTGACAGAAAGGAAAGTTGTATTCTGCTTGCCAGAAGGGACATTTGTATATTGTATAATAGAAGGGTTATAGTATTTGGCTTGATAGAATGATATTTGGCTTGATAGAATGGTTACTGTATTTGGTTGTGATAAAGGCAGAGATAAATTCAACTTGATAGAAGGGCAGGTGTATTTAGCTTCACAGAAGGAAATATGTATTTGGTTTTACAGAAGGATGTTTAACTTGATAGAAGGTAGTGGTATTTGGCTTGATAGAATGATATTGGTATTTGACTTGATATAAGGGGAGTTGTATTTGGCTTAACAGAAGGGAAAGCTGTATTTGGCTTGGCAGAATAGATAGTTTGATGTTTTTCTTCATAAAAGGTTATTTGTATTTGGCTTGACAGAAAGCAATCTGCATTTGGCTTGACATAGGGATATTTGGCTCGACAGAAGGATAGTTTTATTAGGCTTGATATAAGAATTTGCTTTTTATTTTACACTTACATGTTTTGTGAATAATTCTGGGCCAAGTGTGAGGTTCGTGCGCACATAAACCAGTTTAAACCCCCAATGCTTTGCATTGACTGTTCCAAGGCGGTGGCCCCAGTTTAATTTATGTGTGTTTTGTGTTTGTTATGTGTTTTTGTGATGTCCTGTGTATTGTTTTTGGCAATTGGTCACTTGCCATAAATAAATGACCTCGGGCTGCTAATAAGAGTTCTCTCCTGCTGTCACAACTGGAGTTTTGCTTTGTTTATATTTTGATAGAAGGGAGCTGTGTTTGGCTTGATAGAAAAATAGTTTATTTGGCTTGATAGAAGGATAATTGTATTCGGCTTGACAGAAGGGTAGTTGTATTTGGCTTAGAATTGACACAAGGGATAGTTTTATTTGGCGTCATAGAAAGCGATTTGTCTTTAGCTTGACAGAAGGCTTTTTAGCTTGACAGAATGGTAGTTGTGTTTGGCTTGATAGGAGAACAGTTATATTTGGGTTGATAGAAGTGTAGTTTTATTTAGTTTCACAAAAGGAAGTATTTGGCTTGACACAAGGCTATTTGGCTTGATAGAAGGGTAGAGGTATTTGACTTGATAGAAGAGTAGTTGTATTTGGCTTGACAGAATGATATTTGGCTTGATAGAATGGTAGTTTTATTTGATTAAATAGAAGAAAAGCTGTATTCACCTTGATAGAAGGGTAGTTGTATTTGGATTGACAGAAAGGATAGTTATATTTGGCTTCATAGAAGAGTATTTGTATTTATTTTGACCGATATAAATCTGTATTTTGCTTGAAATAAGGATATTTAGCTTGATAATAGAATAGTAGTTGTATTTGGCTTGATAGGGGAACAGTTGTATTTGGCTTGATAGAAGGGTAGTTGGATGGACAGAAAGGATAGTTATATTTGGCTTCATAGAAGAGTATTTGTATTTATTTTGACAGATATAAATCTGTATTTTGCTTGAAATAAGGATATTTAGCTTGATAATAGAATAGTAGTTGTATTTGGCTTGATAGGGGAACAGTTGTATTTGGCTTGATAGAAGGGTAGTTATATTTGGTTTCACAGATAAAAATCTGTATTTGCCTTGACAGAAAGATATCTAACTAGATAGAATGGTAATTGTATTTGGCTTGACAAAATGGAGAGCTGTATTTGGCCTGATAAAACAGATAGCAGTATTTGGTTTGGCCGAAGAGATTGCTGTATTTGGCGTGATAGGATGATTAGCTGTTTTTGGTTTGACAGAAGGGATAGTTGTATTGGCTTGCCAGATGGACAATAGTACATAGTATCATAGGAGTGTAATTGTATTTGGCTTGACAGAATGATACTTAGCTTGATAGAATTGTAGTTGTATTTGGTTTGATAAAGAAATACATAAATTTGGCTTGATATAAGGGGAGGTGTATTTAGCTTCACAAAAGGGAAGCTGTATTTGGCATGATAGACAGATATTTAACTTGACAGAAGGTAGTGGCATTGGGCTTAATAAAAACAAGAAATGTCTTTAAAAAAGACAATCGGCATTGAAATTAGTATTGAGATGTCATTTAAAAATTACCTAAACAGACAACCAAGATGATCGGTTATGTGACTTCTCAGACCCCAGATTTTTTGGTCCCCACCAATATTAGGAGACTTATTGGACCCCAGATTTTTCGGACACTATAAGAAAACTTCTCGGACCCAAAAGTTAATTTGAGATAAATTTATTAATTTAAAAATTAAATAAAATTATCATTAATATCTATGCTGTGAATAAACCAATCATATAGCTCCATGTTTCCATCAGTGGTATATGAATAACCAAAATAATTTAGGTTAACATAATTGTTATCTGAATTTGTCAAGTCAATTAAACACATTAACAATGTAAGCAAATAATTTCGGGAATGAATTAAAATTATTATGTATCAGACGAGTCTATATAGTTATTTATTGTACCGGTAATATACCATTCATGTTAGTTATCTAATATAATAACGATTTGAAGTCAAATGAGCATTTATACTGTGTATCCCAATAAAAAGCAATAGTCAGGGAACATTCAGCGATTTTTGAATTATATCAGTAGAAATATAATACATCAGGGGTTCCTGTGTATAATTAGTATTGCAAAGTGTGTATTCATGCTTCGCGAATAACAATTCGACGTATTCCAAATCTTCTTTCATAACATTTTATCTACAGAAAATGTAGCATCTTTTTATAGATAAAATAACATCTACTGGAGAAGTTGATAGAAAGATGCAATTATAAATAATCGTTTATAAATTTGTAACCACAATTTTATTTCAAATTAACAGTAAGTTTATAAATATAAATTCCCCATTTATTAAATATTTTAGGTTTATGATTCTCTGAACGCTATTATTGATGCATGTACGAGTATATTAACACAGCTACACAACGGTTGCTAGATACGCGCGCTATTTTTAGAATGACACTACTGATTCTGGAATGTGATGAACTCGCTAGAATCAATGGGCTACATGGAACGGCAACATTGTGAATGAGATTTAAGAATGGGAACATTGCACAATTGCTATTTATAGAGCGTATACCGCTTATATAAATGTAGGCTAAACAAAATAGTTATTTCGTTACGTGAATGAACATAGCATTCTGTTTATGGCATACAATGAGAAAATACGTTCATAATTAGCCTCAGTTCTAAAGTATATGTTGAAGATATGTTTATAACTTCATTTTAACCACTTATGTAAACAATTATGTAAATTTTTCATTCCCAAAAGTATACAACAGTTATTGGTATACGTTAAACCATTATTTGAAGTTTGCATTCCCTAGAATTTGAAAATTTGCCCAATTCTATTGGCATTCAATTTTCCCGCTGCATAATTATTGCAAGAAAATCTGGGTCAAAAGTGATCTTAGACAGCTACGCCGAAAAATACTGCTATTTGACTTGTTATAACGGGAGTTGTATTTGGCTTCATAGAAGGGAGAGCTGTATTTGGCTTGGCAGAAGAGATATAGGGAATATTACATGACTGTGGTGTTCCTGTGGCTTGTATCGCTCGAGTTGATTGTGTAACACTGTATTCCACGAGCCCGCAGGGCGAGTGGAGCTGTATTCAACTTTACACAATCAACGAGAGCGATACAACCCACCGGAACACCACAGTCATGTAGTATTCCATTTATTATATACCTCCTTACGATCAAAACATCACAAATACGCTACGAAACAAACAAAATAATAACAAAATAGTACCGTTTAAGAACGCGCACGAACACATGTCATCTACATCAATGACGTCATTCAATTCAATCAACATGTTGCAACGGCGTTGTAGTATCTATAAATAGAATAGGGTATTCCCAGTGTTGCTCGGAACATTACGGAAATATACGATACTCAACGAACATAAAAGTATTCCGGTTTTTGCAGCCGTGAAATACGGGAATTTTATCTGGCCTATTGTATTATATACCGAAAATACATCAGTATTTGAGTCAGATTGTCTATAGGTATATAATAAAGTTATATATTTTTCTTCATAAAGGGTATTTGTGATTGTCTTTACAGAAAAAACTCTGCATTTGGCTTGACAAGACGGATATATGGTTTCATAGAATGGTATGTGTATTTGGCTTGACTGAATGGATAGCTGTATTTAGCTTAGAAGAGGAATAGTTAATTAGGCTTGATAGAAGGATAGTTGTATTTGGCTTGATAGAAAGGATAGCTGTATTTGGATTGATTGAAGGGATAGCTGTATTTGTCTTGATAGACAGGTGTTTGGAAGAAGAGACATTTGTACATGGTACCATAGAAATGTATTTATATTTGGCTTGAAATAACAAAATCTGTATTTGGCTTGATAGATGGATATTTTGCTAAACAGAGTGGTAGTTGTATTTGGCTTCATAGAAGAATAGTTCAATTTGCCTGACAGAAGGGGAGTTGTATTTGGCTTGACAGAAGGCAATCTTTATAGAAGGATATATGACTTTATAGAATGGTAATTGTATTTGGCTATATAGAAAAATACATGCATTCAGATCAACAGAAGGGAAGTTCTATTTGGCTTGACAAAGTTATATTTGGACTGATAGAATGACAGTTGTATTTGGTTTGATAAAGGATTAAATAAATTTGGCTTGATAGTAAGGTAGGTGTATTTGGCTCGACAGAAGGAAAGCTGTATTTGGCTTGACAGAAGGATATTTAACTTGATAGAAGGTAGCTGTATTTGGCTTGACAGAAAAATACTGGTATCTGAATTGACAGAACTAGAGTTGTATTTGGCTTGGTAGAAGGGAAAGCTGTATTTCGCTTGGCAAAAGGGATAGTTTTATTTTGCTTCATAAAAGTGTATTTGTATTTTCTTGACAGAAGGAAGTCTGCATTTGTCTTGACAGAAGGCTATTTGGCTTGATAAAAGAATAGTTTATTTGATTTCATGGAATGGAAGTTGTATTTTGCTTAGCAGAAAGATATCTGGCTTGACAGAAGGATATTGTATTTGACTTGATAGAAGAGATATATTTGTACTTGGCTGGATCAAAAGGTAATTTTATTTGGCTTGACAGAAGGATATATGGGCTTGATAGAATTGTAGTTGTATTTGGATTGTAAGAACAAAAGTTTAATTTGGCTCATAGAAGGAAAGTTGTAATTAGCTTAACAGAAGGAGATACGTATTCCCTTGACATAAGGATATTTGGCTTGATGGAATTGTAATTATATTTGGCTTGATACTAGTAGTAGAACAACTGTATTTGGCTTGATAAAAGAAAAGTTGTATTCAGCTTGATAGAAAGGTAGTTGTATTTGAATGGAAAGAAGGGATAATTTATTTGGCATCATAGAAAGGCATTCGTATTTGGCTTGACATAAGGACTTTTAGCTTGACAGAATGGTAGTTGTAATAGGCTTGATAGGAGAACAGTTGTATTTGGCTTGATAGAAGGGTAGTTTTTTTAGTTTCACAGAAGGAAATCTGTATTTGGCTAGACCGAAGAGACATTTGAACATTATATGATAGAAGGGTATATATATTTGGCTTGACAGAATAATATCAGTTCTGTATTTGGCTTGACAGAAGGATATTTTGCTAAATAGAGCGGTAGTTGTATTTGGCTTCATAGAAGAATAGTTGAAATTGCCTGATACATGGGAAGTTGTATTTGGCTTGATAGAAGGAATCTGCATTTTGCTTGATAGAAGGATATCTGACTTGATAGAATGGTAGTTGTATTTGGCTATATAAAAAAATATGGTATTCATGCTCGATAAAAGGATAGTTGTTTTTGGCTTCACTTAAGGGATAGTTGTATTTAGCTTGAGAGAAAGATAGCGGTATTTACCATGCCAGAAGAGATATTTGTACTTGGCTTGAAAGAACACTATTTTATTTGGCTTGACAGAATCAAAACTGTATAAGGCTTGACAGAAGGATATTTGGGAATGATTAAATTGTACTTGTATTTGTTTTTATAGAAGAACTGTTGAATTTGGCTGATAGAAGGAAAGTTGTATTTAGCTGGACATAAGGAAATCTGTATCTGGAATGACAAACGATATTTAGCTTGATAGAATAGTAGTTGTATTTTGGCTTGATAGTAGAACAGTTGTATTTGACTTGATAGAATAAAAGTTGTATTCAGCTTGACAGAAGGGTAGTTGTATTTCTATTGACAAAAGGGATAGTTTTATTTGGCGTCTTAGAAAGGTACTTGCATTTGGCAAGACAAAAGGATATTTAGCTTAACAGAATGGTAGTTGTATTTGGCTTGATAGGTGAACAGTTGTATTTGGCTTGATAGAAGGGTAGTTTTTTTATTCACAGAAGGAAATCTGTATTTGGCCTGACGGAAGGCTAGTTAGCTTGATAGAAGGGTAGTGGTATTTGGCTTGATAGAAGAATAGTTGTATTTGAATTGACAAAAGGAGAGTTTTGGCTTCATAGAAGGAATAGCTGTATGCGGCTTGACAGAATGAAATCTGTATTTGGCTTGGCAGAAGGATATTTGGCTTGATAGAATAGTCGTTTAATCTGGTTTGATAGAAGAAAAGCTGTATTGGCTTAATAGAGAAGTAGTTGTATTTGGATTGACAGAAAGTATAGCTCTATTTGGCTTCATAGAAGAGTAGTTGTATTTGGCTTGAAATAAGGACATATAGCTTGACAGAATGGTAGTTGTGTTTGGCTTAATAGGGGGATAGTTGTTTTTGTCTTGATAGAACGGTAAATATATTTTGTTTCACAAATAAAAATCTGTATATGCCATGACACAAAGATATCTGACTTGATAGAATGGTACTTGTATTTGGCTTCATAGAATGGAGAGCGGTATTTGGTCTGATTGAAGTTATAGCTGTTTCTGGCTGGACCAAAGGAATAGCTGTATTTGGCTTGATAAGAGGGATAGCGGTTTTTGGTTTGACAGAAGGGATAGTGGTATTTGGCTAGCCAGAAGGGAAATTTGTACATGGTATTATAGAATGGTAATTGTTATTGGCTTGACAGAATGATATTTGGCTTGTATAATGGTAGTTGTGTTTGGTTTGATAAAAGAATAGATAAATTTGTCTTGATAGAAGGGGAGGTGTATATAGCTTCACAGAAGGGAAGCTGCATTTGGCTTTACAGAAGGATATTCAACTTGATGGAATGTAGTGGTATTTGGCTTGGTATTAAAATACTGGTATTTGACTTCATATAAGGGAAGTTGTATTTGGCTTCATTGAAGGGAGAGCTGTATTTTTATAGGGATAGTTTTATATTTTTTTTGTTCATAAACATTTGGCTTGACAGAAGGGTATATGGCTTGATAGAAGAATAGTTTATTTGGTTTCACTGAATAGTAGTTGCATTTGGCTTGGCATAAGAATATTTGGCTTGACAGAAGGATAGTTGTGTTTTGCTTAATAGAAGGGAAAGCTCTGTTTGGCTTGACCAAAGGGATAGTTGTATTTGGCTTGAAAGAAGAGATAATTGTACTTGCTATGCCAGAAGAGATAATTGTACTTGGCTTGATAGAAAGGTAATTGTATTTGGCTTGACAGAATCAACACTATATTAGGCTTGATAGAAGGGCATTTGTGTCAGCCCATGAGATTTTTGGCCCAAATGTGGTATCTGGGCCAAAATGAGCTATTGGCAGTTTTGAATACACTAATATGTGTAGAAACTGGAAATGGCTTCTCAGTCATGCGGTTTGAGCAAGAATGAGCAATTTAAGTAACACCACCATAACGATAAATGTTCAATTTTCACACAGATTTTAATGTTTGTCATGCATACAAAACTGAACCTAGCAAGGTGAGGACAAGTAATTTATATTATATATATGTACTGGACTGCCTTTCCCAAATAACAAACTTTGAATGTAAAAATGTTTCAGACAAAAATAAAAATAATAAAGAGATGGTTGCTATGGCAACCAAACAAGCAATCATAGCATAAGTTATAATTTTTCTACAAATAACCTAATAAATAACATTTTTGTTGACAATATTCAAGATTAAAACAATTATTTGAAATATCTTAATCCTGACTTTCTCGTAAAAATCACGTGCCTCAACTTTGACGTCAATTTTCTCGAAATGAGGCAGGCCGCAATTGGGATAAAAATCTTATGGGCTACCACATTTGGGCTTGATACAACTGTAGTTGTATTTGGTTTGTTAACAGAATAGTTCAATTTGGCTGATAGAAGGAAAGTTGTATTTGGCTTGACAGAAGTAAATCTGTATTTCACTTAACAGAAAGATATTTGGCTTGATAGAATGGTAGTTGTATTTGGCTTTATAGTAAAACAGTTGTATTTGGCTTGACAGAAAAAACGTTGTATTGATAGAATGGTAGTGGTATGCGAAACTAGAGCTACCACTAAAGTACCCCACGCACTGCTTTGGCACAGATGTAGAGCTTTGACACAGATGTCGAGCTTTGACACGGAACAATATATTGACTGACAAAATGACCTGCATAAAAGGAAAACTGAGCTTGAAATGCAAAATGAAGAGTACAAGCGGAAATGATGCACACATATTCAACCTTGAGTTGTGATATTGACCTTGGACCGATAAGCATAAGACATGTGCGTGACACATTGTCTAGTCATGTGGAGTGTAAATGTGAAGTAATGTTAGAATCCTTAGAAGTTACAGAGAGGAACATTATGCAAATAGTAAAACTTTGATCTTAAATTGTGACCTTGACCTTTGACCTACAAACACAGGTCATGTACACGACACATCATCTGTTCATGTGGAAACATTATTTGAATTTATATCTAAATCCTACTGGGCATTATGAATTTATGGAGCGGAAATAAAATACTTGAATATTTGAATTTTGGCCTTGAATAGTGACCTTGACCTTTGATGGACAAGCATGGGTCATGTGTGCGACACATCGTATGGTCATGTGGAAAAATAATCTGAAGTTTTATTAAAATTATTCCATGCATTATAAAGTTATGCAGCGGAAACGAAATACATGTATATTACCTGTATTTGACCTTGAATTGTGTCCTTGACCTTTGAAAGACAAGCATGGATCATGTACGCAACATATCGTCTGGTCATGGAGAATATTCTCTGAAGTTATATTAAAATCCTTTCAGGCATTAAGAAGTTATGGAGTGGAAACAAAATACAAGTATTTGACATTTGACCTTGAACTGTGACCTTGACCTTTGACAGACACACATGGGTCATGTACGCGACACATCAGTTGGTCATTTAGAATAATAATCTGAAGTTATGTGAAAATCTTTCCAGAGATAACGAAGTTATGGAGCGGAAACAAAATATGGGACGTACTGACGTACCAACGTATATACGTACCGACGTACAGACCAACACGCATGATTCCTATAATTAAGCCCCAACTTAAAAACTTTAAAAAAAGGGGGGGGATATAATGACATAAGTGATATTTTTATTTGGTGTCATAGAAAGGTATTTGTATTTGACTTGACAGAAGGATATTTAGTCTGAAAGAATGAAAGTAATGGTAGTTCATTTCGCTTGATAGGAGAATAGTTTTATTTAGTTTTACAAAATGAAATCTGTATTTGGCTTGACAGAAGGCTTTTGGCTTGATGAAAGGGTAGTGGTATATAGCTTGATCAAAGAAATAGTTGTATTTCAATTGACAGAATGAGAGTTGTATTTGGCTTCATTGAAGGGAGGGCTATGCGAGTGTGGCTACACAGAAGAAAATCTGTATTTGGCTTGACAGAAGGATAATTGGCTTGACAGAATGGTTGTTTAATTTGGTTTGATAGAAAAAAGCTGTAAGACAAGCTTGATAGAAGGGTAGTTGTATTTGGATTGACAGAAAGGATAGTTGTATTTGGATTGACAGAAAGGATAGTTGTATTTGGATTGACAGAAAGGATAGTTGTATTTGGATTGACAGAAAGGATAGTTGTATTTGGATTGACAGAAAGGATAGTTGTATTTGGATTGACAGAAAGGATGGTTGTATTTGGATTGACAGAAAGGATAGTTGTATTTGGATTGACAGAAAGGATAGTTGTATTTGGATTGACAGACAGGGTTGTTGTATTTGGATTGACAGAAAGGATTGTTGTATTTGGATTGACAGAAAGGATAGTTGTATTTGGATTGACAGAAAGGATAGTTTTATTTCGCTTCATGGAAGAGTATTTGTTTTTAGCTTGACAGAATGAATCTGTATTTGGCTTGAAATAAGTATATATTTAACTTGATAGAATGATAGTTGTATTTAGCTTGGTAGAAGAATCGTTTGCTTGATAGTAGGGTAGTGATATTTGGTTTCACAGATAAAAATCTGTTTTTGCATTTACTTAAAGATATCTGACTTGATAGAATGGTAGTTATATTTGGCTTGACAGAATGGAGAGCTGTATTTGGCCAGATAAAATTTATAGATGTTTTGGCTCAACCAAAAGGATAGCTGTATTTGGCTTGGCCAGAGGTATAAATGTATTTTGCTTGATAGGAGGGATAGCTGTTTTTGGTTTGATAAAGGAATAGATAAATTCGGCTTGATAAAAGCAGAGGTGTATTTATTTTCACAGAAGGGAAGCTGTATTTGGCTTGGCAGAAGGATATTTATAGAGAATACATGGTTGGTGCCAAGATGGAGAAAGTTTATCCAGCCCCGTGTTCACAAAACAAGTTGAGCCTAATTTTCAGGATCAGGCTCAACGTTGATGTTCACAAAGCAAATGACGCTCAATTGAGCTTCAAAATGACGCTCAAACTGATCTTGATCCTGCTATATTTTGAACCCAATCTCAAGTAGGTTTAGTTTCAAATATTTGGATCCGTTGTTAAGCAACCCATAGAATTTACATCATGGCCGACTATGTCAGACGGAATAGACGGATCCAGTATGTTGAAAACGTTTAGCCATTTGATAGGCGGGTTTTTCGCGATCGTTTAAACCCATTAGAAATGTTCACGGGAAGCGAGATTCGAGAAAGGTATAGGTTTTATCCGGAAATCATTGTGTACATTTGTGGACTGGTTGATCTACGAAGACCAACTGAACGATCCTCACCTCTTCCACCGCTGATCACCACATTGACGGCGTTGCATTTCTTTGCCACAAATGCACACCACATTGTGACAGCGGCATTGCACGGGGTATCCCGGGTAAGCGTGTCTCGTGCAATTAGTCAGTTCACAGATGCAATGTGTGCCGTTTTAAGGAACTTTCTACATTTCCCAGAGAATGACGCACTCGCCGCAGTTCATGAAGAATTTTACGGTATTGCAGGTATATTTGTGTCTTTTCCGTCATTGTTTCTCTTTCGTTGTTTAGTCTAATAACAACAACAACATCATAACGGCGTTCATTTTTCTAACGCTTTGTCTGTGTATGGAAATTGATAAATTGAATAAAGAAATGTTTAAATGGTTTAAGAAAGCATAATTATTATAAGCTGACCTCGAATCAGATGGATTATGTGTGTGCATTCGGACTAAACTTTGTGTTTTGCAACGCACCATTTACGGACAAGCGTTAATTTCGGATACTTCTTTTCTGGACCTTATTTTGAAAACGAAACCTGTGACAATATCGGATTTAATGATGAATTGTGCCGCAAGATATTGCTTCAAAAACCTGAATTGATTCTCACGTCACACTGATAAGGCTGTACTGTGTAAAATAAAAAGTCAGTGTTAATACTTCTGTCATTGGGTGATTCCAAAATCATTTCTGCCAAATGCCCGTTTCATGTATACAACAATGTACATAGTTATGAATGATGCATGCTGTTTTCGTTTACCTTCATGGTACATATGTTATGCATGTTTATATTGTGCATTTATATTCACATTTAATTTTGTAGATATTTTGAAATCATTGTTTAAATTTGAACAATACATGTATATACTGTGTCAATAACTTATGCATGTTATGCTCACTTCAGGTTTTCCAAACATGGTTGGCGCAGTTGATGGCACCCAGATTAGGATAAGAGGCCCGCGTGTTAATGAGGAAGATTACTTTAACAGAAAAGGATATCATTCGATAAATTGTCAGGTAATAATGTACATGTTTATTGTTTATTTCAGAATCATAGTTAAATATTTCAGATTTATAGCCACTCTAAAAGTTTTCAGTCTGTTTGATAAAATCACAATATTTTGCATGCATTTTCAGTTTTATTGATGCTGTTACGCGCCTTGAAATTACCATTCCTTTCACCTATTTACAAAATAATCCCCTGTGTAATGAACAGTTTTGTAAGTATCAGTTAATTGAAAATGTGTATATTTATGTTGTTGTCTTTGGCACGATTAATTGACTGTATCATAACCTTTTAATCAACCTACTGCTGTCCATGCAATATAATTTATCATAATTTGACAATAGTCTTACGAACGTAAATAATTTATATTCGTCTGAAAACTGTTTATTGTGTACGAAATGCATTTTATACTTTTTATGTTTGAAAACGCTTCGTACAAACGGAATATGCAATAATGTTCATGCTGATTTATTCAAGAGGCATCACCATATATCCCATAAATAGATTAGAAAAAGTTACCAAACATGTATTATTGCACCGATTTCAATGTCTTTATTTGCATGTAGATTGGTAATTTCCATTAGAAACAATGTAGCAAATTTCTTTTAATGAACACATTTCTGTAATGTTGCTTTAAAATGTGCATTAATAAAGTGCTTCTGAACATTGTGAACATTGTCCAACATACATTGTTTTGTATAGTATTAAATTATATATGTCGTTTCTTCACAGATGATCTGTGATGCAAGCTTCAAAATCACTGACATTGTCGTTAAATGGCCTCGAAGACATATCTGATGACCCCATACCCAACAAAACACCAGCTCAGGTATGTGTATTTGAAATATTGTGCACAATTGTCGGATCAATAATAATGTCATTGATTTATATTTGTTATTCCCACGGCATCTTGATGCGGGAGGCATATAGTGATTGTCCTGTCCTTCCATCTGTCCGTCCGTGACAATGTTAAGTAGATTTTACCGTTTCGTCTAGCACCAACACTGCTTACTACAACACTTGGATACTTACACAGTTGTTGCTTATGACCATTTCCTATCCACCCAATCTCACTTTGACCTTGACCTAAAGTGCACTTAAAATAATTCAAAATGGCTGTTTCTTGGTTAACTACATTTCACTGTTTCATCTAGCACCAACACCACTTGCTGCAACACTTGGATACTTACACAGTTGATGCTTATCACCATCCCCAATCAACCCATATCACCCAACATCAATTTGACCTTGACCTTTACATAATATGGACCTATAATAATTCTAAATTGCCATTTGCTGGTTAACTGGGTTTCACCATTTTGTCTAGCACCAAAACCGCTTACTACAACACTTGGATATTTACACAGTTGTTACTTATGTTATGACATTTCCCAATCCATCCACATCACCCAACCTCACTTTGACCTAATTTGGACTAAGAAATGGGCTATCCAGCACCAACTGGTGGCATGTGTGTTTATCAAACACAGATTATTGTTTGAAAGTAAAATTGTTTGAAATTAATCTAGGATGTAAGCATTTTAAGCTCGACTAATCACCGAATATTTCGAACTGTACTACTCACCTGTTCATCGGCGTCGACGAAATGCTATGGTTAAGGCTAGTGTGCACCAAAACCATATATCTGTCTGCTACAAAATATTTAATCGAAACTTCACACATGTGTTTGGGTCATTATGTGAGGTCACTGACCAACGCCCATAACTGTTAAAAGTATTTTAGCAGAGTTATGCCCCTTTTTTATTCTTAAAAAAAGTCAGGTTAAGGTTTGCGTGTAACAATTCCATATGTCTATAACTCAATAACGTATCGAGCTATTGTAATGAAACAATATACATAGATACCATATAGCGAGGCCTCATTTGGGATTGCATATTGGGTGGGTGGGGTCAAGGTCACTGTTACTAAAAATAGAAAAACAGTTTCCGCTCAATAACTTGAGAACGCATTTATGTATTTTAATGAAACATAAGTCATAGATACCTTATATTGACCTTGGTATTGCATATGGGTGGGTCAAGGTCAAGGTCAATGTTGCTGAAAATAGAAAAAATGTTTTATCTCACTACCTTGTTAAAGTTTTGAGATATTTTAATGGAACTTCATTATAGATATCTTACATTGAATGCTCGCTTGGGATAACGTATGGAGTGGGTGGGGTCAAGGTCAAAAAGGTCCATAACTCTGACAAAGTGGTTGAATAGCCTAGTGCTGTTTAATTAAAGATTTATCTGTCTGTTTTTTTCTGAACATGTTGAGTGCATAATACATTAATTACATCAGTAGCAAATTCAGATCTGCTGTTTCCATCTACTTTTATGCATGTTAATCAGTATCAAAAATTATGGGCAACATATCTGTGATACAATATAGTAGAAAACAATAAGTTAATAATGGTATGCTCTGTTACTTTATTTAATATCATATATGTGTGTTTGAATACTAATTGTATTTGTAGGAGAGATTCAATGCTTAATTGTGGCGCACACGCGTTGTGATCAAGCAAAGTTTTGGAGTTCTGAAAAGGAGATTTCCTTGTTTAAGCTATGGACTCTGCTCATAGCCTGAACACTGTTCAAAATTAATTGCCACTTGTGTAGGTCTGCACAATATCGGTATGGAAAGGAGTGACATTTTTGGCAGACCATGTGACACTGATGCCAATCAGCCCGATGTACAGGTTTACAATGGGCCAATGACGGGTTCTTCATACAGAGACTATTTGTGCAATTCATTCTTCAAGTTCACTAGTGTAGGATTACAGCATTAAAATCAAACATATTGTTAGGTAAATATATTTGTATTTGACAATTGGTACTTTTATAGTAAACACATGGCAACATATAAAAATATCAACGGATGGTGATCAACATCTGTTTTTTTAACTCACATTGGATTTTTATACAACAGTAACTCATCTAGATCTACTCATGCAAATTTTTTTTTTTTTAAGGCATAGATCTACAGTATATTTTTATGCTTAAAATAAAACTGGATATCGTAAAATTGAACACATGTATGCATTATTGTTATTGAATAGTTTCATATAACATAATATCGATAAGTTTAGCCAATTTCGAGTATTACTGAATGGTATCTTCCAGTACATAAATTTAACATAACGGGGTATTAATGTATTGGTTTACATAAATTGTTGACATTTGTCAAATCTGTACATTTAAAAACCAGTTAATAGGTCACTTGAACTGTTTTTATTGTTCATTTATCGCTACATTCACAATATGATAACATAAAGTAGCTGGTACCATTTTATGGACACTTTATACTGTATTACATTATTCTCACATATGTGTAGATTTTGTTATATATGAAGAAGACAAAAATATAATGTTAAATTGCCAATAACCGACTTGTAGGTTTTAATCTGATTTCAGGGCAAACACATATAAAATTAAGCATTTGTAGTCTTTTTACCGGACCCTGTTATATAAGAAAGTCACTAAATACATTAAATATAATGTAGCAATATTAATAAACATACGTAATTGACATTCATTTAATAAATACTTTAAATATTAATAATAATGAAAGATCACTGCATGTGATTGAAATTGAGCTGACTTTTAAACTGTGCTGGAACACACAAACAACGCACCAACGGATCGCCCTAAAACGCGGACCAAACTGCGGACAATATAGTTTATATTGGAAAGTGCGGATGACATAGGCAAAGAAGAATTATTGGAAATATGCGGACCAATTGAACATATGTGGAAAATTCGGACCATATGAGATGTTACTGAACACATCGTGATTTTGATAGTGTTTACGCATTCATTATCAATGTTCGATTGATATGCATTTTGTCGTGAAGATAAGTATTTTATCCTGATACATAACAATTTCGTCAATGCAACGGATTAAATCAATGAAAACTACTAAAACCTCAACATAACCAAAACTCCTACATGTACAACATTCCAGACGACCGAATTACTACCTGTTTTGTGGCAAAAAAAATAGTTCCATATTAAAATGTACATTTTAGTGTTTTAATATAGACAATTTTAGTAAAAATAAAAAATGAATTGAGAACATAATAATTTTATTGTTAGTTATTCATGAATTTGTGCAATCACATATCACAAACACATTTTGAGATATTTTCATTTTAAGTTCAAGGTCGTTGACTTCGCAGTTGAACAAGTGTCTGTGTAAACGGATCAACAATTTAGTTTTCACACTACACGACGGATTATTTCATATAAACAGTGAAATTTTGGATGTTAACAGTTGCCCCTGCAAATAACGATTGGAAGTTTTGGTTGCTTCGTCCATCAATGGCAATGGAGACGTTCGATGCTGCTGTCACGTTGGGAGGAATCGGGGATGCAAATCTGGGAGAGGGACTGGCTGAACCTGTGCATCTCTGCCTTCAGGATGAAATGCTGATGCTGATCATCGATCCTGCCCTGTTCTTCAAGTTGCATTTCTCCTTCAGCACTGGTTGAGGTAGGATTATACTTAGAGATGGTTTCATTTTTCATTTTTTTTATTGCTGATTTTATTCAAAATTCTGAAATTTGCCTGTGCTTGCTTTCTGACAGAGAAGAGTAATTTAGGACAGATTGGATGTTTTTATGCCCAGATATCTGCATAATGTCTGTTGGTGGAATGCCATTGTCTCTCAGTTTTGACACTAATGTCTTTCGTGTTGCATGGTTGGTTAGTTTTTTGTTAGTGTCTAGGCCAGCTTCAACGTACATTAATTTTATTTTTAATAGTTTTCCTAACTTCTTTTCTCCAACTGGATTTTTCGTAATCCATTTGTCATTTTAATTGGTGACTTAAATTGTTCTAGGGGCCAGATATAATGGATGGTCCGGATTCAAATATTCTTTAGGTCTTTTCTAGGTGTACAGTTTGTACATTTGCACTGGGCATCTCTTTGGGTCATCCGTTGCCCAAACTTTAGGCTTAACTTTCCTGATATCTGACACATTATCGCCAGTTCAAGCTTAGTTTGTCTTTCATTAAGTTGCAGATATTCGGTTCCATTAGAGTCTTTCTGCAGAGTTATGTCACCCCATCTGTAAAAGAATGGCATTGTTAAAGCTTTTAAAAGACTTAATTAGATGGTGATCACTCATAACTGTACTGTCGTGTGAAAACAATATCAAATTTAAACACTACTGTATTTGCTGTACTAATAATCAGCGTTTTCTTCACTTCTATGGGTATGTGTCTGGTTCCCATCAAATTGGGAATTTTGTGTCGTGAAATCTTGAATGGGGAAAAATAAACCATATTTGGAGAATTTTGAGGATTGGGTTCTTTTATCTGACCTGGTTAACTACGGAAAAATCACTGATAATTATAAATAATTTTTAATGTCTCACATTAGTGACAAGCTTTTCCTTACCAGTTGGATTTAATTTTTACTTATTTGTAGCTTTTTAAAATTGTTATCATGGTTTTATTAGTGATTGCAAAGTCATTACAGTGTAAGCAGAGTTCTGTAGTTCAAGGAAGAACACCTGTCTTCAATAAGACATGGGTATTTGAGTTCGAGTCTCAGCAGAAACTTTACACCTGACTTTGCATTCCTAAAAAATGTTACTATTATACATTTATTGTACGGTACTTGCAATAATAGATCACATATATTTTATAATGTTAAAAGTACATTATTACCTCAAGTTATAATTCTCGGTGGTTCCTCTCAATCCAAGTGACACACAATTGTTGAACCACAATGTGTTCAACAAGGATTTTGGTGATGTGCCACCAAGCACTTCACGGTCATACAACATTTCAATCTCCTGGTCACTTATTGGATCTGCCGCGTTTGGTTTGTTGTCCTTTCCCATTTTTTCAGTGTCCTTTGTTTTGCCTTTAGTGCATCCCTTGTCAGCTGGAAGTGATTTGTATTGTTTTCCTGCATAATTTGTACTGGGTATTTGTTGCGTTTTAGTTTCCGGTCAATGCTTGAAATCATGTTCCTGATTGTGCTTGGTTCATATTCAGAGCCATCACTTTTCCTAACTGAAAGCACATAATTTGCCAAGTACTCATCTAACATATCTGGTGCAATGTCATGGATTTCCCTTTTCTCTTGTTTTGTAAGTAAGAATCTTTTGAACTTGTTCACATCAGCCATTGTTTTTTTTAATGTATTTTTGTTTTGAGCTTGGCAGATTTGTTCTTTTACTTCCTTGTTAGTAAGTAGTTTGAAACAGTCCTTTATTTTGGGGGTTGTGTTGTTGTTAGCAGGCATAGTACATGGTTTATCAATACAAGTTTCTTCTGTTGGTTCTTGACAGTCATAGTCATTGAGGTCAATGCCATAGAGAGCTTGAAAATCAGAAGGACTAATTTCAAGGACACTAGCCTGTAAGTCTTCAAAAGGTTTGCGACATACTTGTTCAATGTTCCCCATAACTGCAGTGTTTTCCTTATTTTCTTCATCAAGCTTCTTATTTTCCTCATCTTGTTCCTTATTTTCCCCATTTAAATCATTATTTTCCTCAGTTTCAGTCATAATATCTTCCCAAATTAAATCAAAAGTTACTGGATTAATATAGTCAGACATTGTTCTTCAAATTTGTTGATAAATTTTACTGTTAACTTAAGTTTGCTTCCAAATAAAATAAATTGCAGACGACACGGAACACTGATATTTTATTAGTGGAGTGTAACCATTGATCTCCTAAAAACCAATCGCCGTAAAGTTAAGGTTATTGTTAACTAAATTATAATGGATACGCTTAACAGTTCAATGATAATTGCTTTTGTTAACATATATTAAAGAGTGTTTATTATGATTTTTTGATAGTTCCTCGGGAAAATGTCGTTATTGTTGTATGCATGTATCAGATTCGATTTGTCAATTTAAAGGTCAAATTCTATTACGTTGTTAGGGGGCGCGTAGGAATACCTATTGACGGTATATCACGGTCACGTGATCTACTGCCGGATATCAACTAGTTTATACGGTCACTGCTTTATTAGGTCACTGTTTGGAATAGTAGCAGGATAAATGGCTTTATAGAAGAATAGTCGAATTTAGCTTAATAGAATGGTAGTTATATTTTGCTTGGCAGAAGGATATTTGGCTTGACAGAAAGACAGTTGTATTTGGCTTGATAGAAGAAATAGCTGGCTTTTTTTTTGCTTGATAGAAGGGATAGCTGTATTTGTCTTGATAGAATAATAGTTAATTTGGCTTGATAGAAGGGCAATATTTGGCTTGATACACGTATAGTTGTATTTGGCTTAAAAGAAAGGATAGTTGTATTTGGCTTGAAAGAAAGGATAGCTGTATTTAGCTTGATTGATGGGATAGCTGTATTTGGTTTGACGGAAGGGATAGCTGTATTTGTCTTGATAGGCCGGATAGCTGTTTTTGGTTTGACAAAAGGGACATTTGTACATGGTATAATAAAAAGGTAAATATATTTGGCTTGCCAGAATGAAATCTGTATTTGGCTTGACAGAAGAATATTTTGCTTGATCAAGTAGTAGTTGTATTTGGCTTTGTAGTATAATGTTGTATTCAGCTGAATAGAAGTGAAGTTGTTATTGGCTTACAGATTGATATTCAGTTTGATAGAAACTTAGGTGTATTTTGCTTCACAGAAGTAAAGCTGCATCTGGCTTGACAGCAGGATATTTAGCTTCATAGAAGAATAATATAATTTAAATTGATAGAAAGGGACTTCTATTTCGCTTGATAAAAGGGATAGCTGTATTTGGATTGGCAAAATGGATAGTTATATTTTGCTTCATAAAAGTGTATTTGTATTTGGCTTGACAAAAGAAAATCTGCTTTTGGCTTGACAGAAGGATATTTGGCTTGACAGAAGGATAGTTGTCTTTGGATTGATAGAAAGGATAGTTTAAACTTCAGAGAAGAGTATTTATATTTAGCTTGACAAACAGAAATCTGTATTTGGCTTGAAATAAGGATATATAGCTTAATGGAATGGTAGTTGTATTAGGCTTGATTAGTGGAAAAGTTGTATTTGGGTTGATAGAAGGGTAGTTATATTTGATTTTACAAATAAAATCTGTAGTTGCCTTGACAAAAAGATATCTGACTTTATAGAATGGTAGTTGTATTCGGCTTGACATTATGAGGAGCTGTTTTAAGCTTGACCAGAGGGATAGAAGTATTTGGCTTGACGGAAGCGATACACTCATTCTCATTTTTTCGGCCAAATGCATGTCACAGGTACAATAACTATCACAAAATGTGTATTTCCATATATATGAGTTATGTAGGCACCTTGTTTTATAAGCACAATGTATTTGTTTTAAATGAAACCAAAAAAGATGTATCAGAAACTCTTTTGAATTAATTAAACGTGTCCTTTATCAACATACCCCCCTATGAAATCCACTGTCACAAACATAACGCCATATTTTAAATGGGTAATTTATTATGCATTTTGACCGAGTTCAATAAGTTTTGTTTAATACTTGATTGGTTATTGTTGAGGTTTCAAGATAGAAAAAAAATACTGCAGAATTATATCATTAAAAAAAATAATATTTTATTCGTGTCACAAGATGCTTGAAGTTTACGTGACACTAACTTATTTGCTGTGCTATCATAAAATAGTTTTGAAGAAAATCATGGTTTAACATTTCAATTGATAAGACTTTACACAGCTTCTTATGAAAAAACAAAGTTTTCATCAACCTTACCATACAAAATCAAGATTTAAGCCATTAATGGTCTAAGCTCATATCGGGGAATTTTTCTGTGAAGCTTTACGTGACGACTGTTTGTCTCTTGCCAGACTTTTCTCTATGAAATTGACAGTGTTATATGAAATCTCTTACTAAGAACTGTATATTATGACAAATAGAGTGGCGAGTTATCAAAAATATTACAGATTTTGGTTATTGGAAAGGTAAACTTTAAGTTTACGTGACTGAATACTTACGAGACAATTTTATGAAACGTGCGCTTACCGCGGTGTAGACAGCGAGCAAATAATTCGTTCGGTATTTTCGGTTTATGCCGTGACATTTATGACGTCACTGAATGTTTTTCTAGGGCCATTTAGTTGAAATCAATGACACATGATCTATTGTGTTAGGTTACTTATTTGAACTCCCCTTGTTTTTGTTTTGTCAAATATATCGTGATAACTTTATAGAAAGAATCTGTTTTAATTGCACTTATGCTAAGAAATTATTAAAGATAAGTACTGTTATGACGCATGGTTGATTATCAGGGTCTGATATAGAGCAAATATTAAAATGTCACGTAAAATTCATAAAATGTCACAAAATTCAAACATAAAATGTTGAACTTATTGTTTTTGTTTGTTTTAATTTCACTAATATTATGTTTAAATAAGTTTGTTTGTCCAATAATACAAACATATAAAGACAGGGCTACAATAGCTGACATCTTGAAAAAGTTAGTTGAATTTTACGCGACAAATATGAACTGAGTTATGTCATTAAAATGTCGAATACTCTACAATTATCCATCATCTACCACATTTATATTGGTAAATCTAGTTATTCAGAAAACAAGGATGTCATTTCAAAAGAGTTTGCAATAGTTTTACCACATGTGATGTCCGTTAAATGTAACAGTTGAGTTCATTGAATTTTACGTGACAATTGGTATGGATTTAGCATTTTAATGGTTCTATGTCAATTATAATCCTTATTTTTCTACAAATTTTTATATTTGCAAGTTATTTTCCCCACATCTACGATAGATTAACCCATTTTCTGCTGAAGTACGTACTTGTACAATGTGTTACTTGTTTAATGAATTTTACGTGACAAAAGCACATGTTATAAAAAAAAATCCTGTAAAATGGTCTTATATCAGTTGAGCTCTATTATTTCTGCTTTAGGGTTATTAACTGCTAACAGAACAATAATTAAAACAGTCGCAAGTGCCAGTCACCTGTCAGCATTACCTATATCTTCGATTAGGACTATTCAATCAAACAGACCATAGTACTTTATGTATTTCCATTTTAATTGTATTTTAGGTCTTATAAATGATATTTAGCTCACTGGTTAACAGCTCAAATACCCAAACCAATTAACCAGTTACTGAAATACTATTTCTTGCAATCCCATGAAAAATAAAGTCTCTTTCCTGAACATATTTCATTTTTGCTTCTTTTTCGCAAACAATGACCAATAACGACCAATAACTTTGTTCTTTATACCCTCATCAGGGCAAAACATTGGTTATTATGAGATCTTATGGCCACAAGCTGTGCATTCTTTACCAAGATTAGATGAAAAATAAAGTTTCTATGTCACACAAAGTCCATTTTTTGCAAATTTTCTCATAAAGAAGGGGAAAAAACTCTAGTGTTCCTTGTTCTATCTGACGTATCATTGCACCCTGATGAGATCTACTGATCATACACAAACTGTGCAAGTTTAGTCAACAAGGAATAAGAAGTTCATTCTCTATGAAGACTGAAAGCCAATTATTGACAAATTATGGATTTTTTTACACAAACAAGGGGTCATAACTCTAGTCTTTCTCATCTGATCTGTTCCATATTGGGAATTGACTGAGACCTAACGGTCAAACACAAACAGTGCAAGTTTGGTCAAGATTAGGCTATAATTGAAGTCTCTATACTCCACATTGTCCACTTATTTTCACAATCAAAGGGCAATAACTCTGCTGTTTGTACCCCAATCTAGGCCATTGTATACATTATTTCTAAATTATTCAGTTAATACACACACTGCTTAAGTCTGTATGTTGCACAAAGTCCATTTTGCAGATTTTCTCATAAACAAGAGCAGGACAGCGCTCTCCACTTTTCACTCTGCTTTGATAGTATATATATTCTCTCAGTGTACTTGCACAAAAACTTAGACCTGAATATTTCTAAGTACAAAAAGGGGCCTAATTCTGATAAAATGCTTATCACAGTTATGGGCATTGACCAGTGACCGTATATTATGACATGTGTGAAGTTTCAGCTGAATATCTGTAGTAGTTACAGAGATATTTACTTGCACGCCAACCGTGAATTTTGTAAGTACAAAAACAGGGAAAAATTCCAATAAATTGCAGGTTATGGTAATAGGCCTTGGTCAGTCACTTACATAATGACCCCGAAGACATGTGTGAAGTTTCAATTGAATATCTGAAGTAGTTACAGATATATACTTGTTGAACGCAAACCTTAACCTGAATTTTCTTAGTACAAAAGGAGCATTATTCTGCTTAATTGCAGGCCAGAGTTATAGGCCATGGTCAGTGACCTAACCTGATTGAAGGGATAGCTGTATTTGTCTTGATAGGCAGGATAACTGTTTTTGGTTTGACAAAAGAGACATTTGAACATGATATGATAGAAGGGTATTTATATTTGGCTTGACAGAATAATATCAGTTCTGTATTTGGCTTGACAGAAGGACATTTTGCTAAATAGAGCAGTAGTCGTATTTTTTGGCTTCATAGAGGAATAGTTGAAATTGCCTGATACATGGGAAGTTGTATTTGGCTTGACAGAAGGAATCTGCATTTTGCTTGATAGAAGGATATCTGACTTGATAGAATGGTAGTTGTATTTGGCTATATAGAAAAATATGGTGTTCATGCTCAATAAAGGTCACAATATACTAAAAGATTTCCTTAACAAATTCAATGTAAAAGCAATAAATTCAACAAAAAATAAACTCAACATTTTGCGCGTAGAGACCCTCATAACCATACCTTTTCTTAAAGAGCATTCCGAGCCGAATTGATTTAGACAATAAAAAAGATAGGTCATGTGATATGTAAGAAAGAACTCGACGCGAATCAAAGTTCACTGTTTTACGGCCATCTTTTTACCGGCTACTCTCCAGTTGAAGGTATACTGCCAACTGTCAAAGTCTCGTCATGTAGTCTCCAACCTTCAAGCGAAACAGTGAATTTTTAGTACACAACAATATTTTTCCTACCACACGTACAAAGAAATATTCAAAAATAAAGTCATGGCAAGTGACTATACAGAAAATTGGGTCTTCAAATAAATGGTGTTAATTTATTTAGAGAGTATAGCATTGCACACCTGAAATATTTAGTATACTGTAACCTATAAGAGAAATTTGTTCTCATTAAAATTAGTTTTTCTTGCATATAATTATCTTCCCATGCATATTGCACCAATATATTAAGTTTGGCTTGTATATCTGTCCATTTGGCCATTTTATTTCATATTTTCAAACACAGGTGATTTTGGTCGGAAGCCGGCGATTTCAAGCGTCTTGAAGCTTAAATGTCCCTCTAACAATTAAAGCTGATATTTGCAATATTTGTGACAAAATACCCAAACAAACCAAACAAACATGTATGGGGGGCTTATGTGGGGTGAGGAGAGAATGACTTTGTTAGATATTTTTACTCTAAGCCATTTTGATAATGTATTTTTTGTGTATTTTTAAAAAAAAATCACCCCAAAAATGTAAATTTAATAGAAAAAAAATTCCAATTTCATCCAAGACAATTAACAAATTAGTCAAAATGGGAGATCAAAGATACTTTGAAGTGTAGAAATCAATCAGCTTCCAGTAATTGCTTGTTTCAAACCAATAAAGTGTAAAATCTTTAAAGCACCTTGTTTGTCGCAGCCTCTTTAATTACAGGCCACCAATTATATATTCTAGTATATAATGTCATGAGTGCCTTTAAACTGCAGCAGGTGGTCAATTTGCATTGCCTGCTCACATTTAGAGGTTTAAGGGAATACAAAATTGCATATTTTGGGCACAAAATAAGTACTTTGACTTTTTTTAAGGTGGCAATCTGGTCAAAATGGGGTTCATAACCAAGCAAAAGAAAAAGTTGCTCAATGTTGGTTTTAAACGAGGTGGGACTAGTCCGGTGAAGGGGAAAAAACATAATTATGAAAGAAGGTCAAATTCCAACACAACCTATGTAAGGTTAGAAAGGTCATCCTTTGAAGCACGGGTAGCTTACAATGACAAGGTTCTTACTTTTCGGGATGTAGACGGCTCTCAAATCCCAGCTAAGCCCTTGCGTCCGAGAGCGAACAAGATTCGCTATGTAGACCTGTTACGGGTTCCTGCTCCATCAAAAGTCCATCCCGACTTACTTACGAACAAGGTCTATGTCCCCGCCCTACTCCAGTCTATGATGTCCTCTGAAAATAGAAAGCATAGGTTAAGAAGTGATAAATGTAGGGGCGACTTGGTAATTGACGGCAGTGCTTCCATAAAGTGGGGCTTAGGCTGGGAGGAAAGGTTAAAATGTACAAGATGCAGATATGTAGGCAAGCATTATAAGCTTTACAATGAGTTCCATCAAGTACCAGGGGCAGAAAGGCAGCTCAGATCAATGTAGGCTTCCAAATAGGTGTTGCAAGTACTTCTATTGGGAACACAGGTTCCCGCAGAATTCTCAACACAACCAATATCATTGCTCCCTCTCCACTTGCTATGCAAAAACAAGCAAATAAGGTCAATACTGCCCTTAAATCCCTAAATGAGAGAAGCATGTACCAGATTAGAGAAAACTTAGTTGCTGAAAATGCCAAAATTGGTCAAAAAGATCCCTCTAAGGTAAATGTTGAAGGGGACACTTGCTACAACAATCCAATTTTTAACTCTGACGCGACACCCTTTCAAGCCGGAACTATTGCCATAAGCACTATGTGTGAAAACAATACCAGAAACAAGCAAATTGTAGGGGTACAAGTAGCAAATAAACTATGCAGGACTGCATCAATGCTTAGGAATAAGGGTAAACCTGTTCAGTGCCCCAATCATAGGGGGCATTGTTCTGCAAATGTTTCAGAGGGGGAACCAATAGGTGATGAAGGCAAATGGAATAGGTTGTTAGGTGACCAGATCTCTAAGGACATCAAAATAGCAAATTTCACTTGTGATGGGGACAGTAGGGCATTCCAAGGTGTTCGTAACTCTCACGGTCAAAATGGGGGTCATCTTAAGGATCTGAGGCACCTAGGCAACTCGCTGAAGCGCGAGCTCAACAAAGCGCCTTTCTCAAAGGGCATGCTCAAGGGTCATTCCAAGTCTAATATCAGGAGTCGGTTCGCTCTCTCGGTCAAAGCTAGGTGTATGGCTGAGCTTAAAGCTGCCCACAATAAACACCAGGGTGACATCAAGGTTCTAAAGAAGGTCATGGTTGATGTAATCGCAACCATTGTTCTATGCTTCAGTGGTTACTGCGGTACTCATTGTGCAAAGTACAGTTATGTCTGTGCTGGTACAAATAGGCAAGCTAAGAATTTCATGCCAGACAATGTCAAGGTTAAAATGGTTGACAGTGACCAACAAGTCCTTAAAAAATGCATTGAAATGGTTTTAGGTCCAGCTGCTCTTGACGCTACCAAACTTTTAACCACAACCCAAAAAAGTGAAGCAGTAAACAGGTCGTACCAAGCTGTCAATCCTAAAACTGTGACTTTCTCACGCAACTGTGTAGGTCGAATTCACGGGCAGGTTCACAAATTAAACAATGGCTATGCTGACTCTGTAATTGCAAAAACCACTGAACTAAATGCTAACCTTACCCAGGGGTCAAAGATTATTAAGCAGATAGCATATGAGGACCGCAACGACCTTAACCGAAAGCAAACATCCGCTACCAACAAAGCACGAGCTTTACGTGCCAGGACGCGGAATTATCGATACAAACTGCATGAGGAATTACACTACGGCAAGGGCATGAGTGACCCCAAACCTGATTATGACAGTCTTCCACACCTTAAGCATCATAAATATGCTTAGTTGATTGTGTACCTGATAATAAATTGTTATTATTACCTGTTTTGGCATAAGAGACCTCTAACAAGTCGCCCTCGCGTCAGCATCAGGCGTTCCTCTACCTGAAAAAGGCAAAAATACCCAATAGAAATAGATATAAAATGAAAAAAAAACATGCATTTATGTATTTTAAGTGTATTTCTATGAATAAAAGGCAGTGATAAAGCTTGTTGTATTCATGTTTTTACCAAATATGCAGGCTGGCTCAGTTCCATGCCCGCTGCACTGTCCGAACTGTAAACATGTCCGCCGTTCCATGTTGGTGGAATGGGGCTCTATGTTTAAATGTCCAGGCTTAACACACAAGCTATTGTTGCATAAGTGGCTCACAGAGTCCCTGGCGTTCAATTCTGACTTCATGTAGCACATTAACGCTACACGGTGAACCAAGTATGTCTCTGATTTTATGTCCGAAGGCAATTTAGCCCTCATTCGGCCATAATAGGGTAAGGAACTATTTGAAATACAACCATTCCAGATCAAACAATCTGAATTGATGCATTTAATGCACTTATTTTCTACTCTTTTGCTCAGAAATGACTAAAAATCATCCATATTTTGCACTTGCAGACGATATTTTATTTTAACCCAAAGTCAGTTTATCACAATATACTAAAAGATTTCCTTAACAAATTCAATGTAAAAGCAATAAATTCAACAAAAAATAAACTCAACATTTTGCGCGTAGAGACCCTCATAACCATACCTTTTCTTAAAGAGCATTCCGAGCCGAATTGATTTAGACAATAAAAAAGATAGGTCATGTGATATGTAAGAAAGAACTCGACGCGAATCAAAGTTCACTGTTTTACGGCCATCTTTTTACCGGCTACTCTCCAGTTGAAGGTATACTGCCAACTGTCAAAGTCTCGTCATGTAGTCTCCAACCTTCAAGCGAAACAGTGAATTTTTAGTACACAACAATATTTTTCCTACCACACGTACAAAGAAATATTCAAAAATAAAGTCATGGCAAGTGACTATACAGAAAATTGGGTCTTCAAATAAATGGTGTTAATTTATTTAGAGAGTATAGCATTGCACACCTGAAATATTTAGTATACTGTAACCTAAAAGGATAGTTGTTTTTGGCTTGACTTTAGGGATAGTTGTATTTAGCTTGAGAGAAAGATAGCGGTATTTACCATGCCAGAAAAGATATTTGTACTTGGCTTGAAAGAACGCTATTTTATTTGGCTTGACAGAATCAAAACTGTATAAGGCTTGACAGAAGGATATTTGGGAATGATCAAATTGTACTTGTATTTGTTTTTATAGAAGAACTGTTTGGCTGATAGAAGGAAAGTTGTATTTAGCTTGACATAAGGAAATCTGTATCTGGAATGACACAGGATATTTAGCTTGATAGAATAGTAGTTGTAGTTTGGCTTGATAGCAGAACAGTTGTATTTGACTTGATAGAATAAAAGTTGTATTCAGCTTGACAGAAGGGTAGTTGTATTTCAATTGACAAAAGGGATAGTTTTACAATGTATTTGGAGTCTTAGAAAGGTACTTGCATTTGGCAAGACAAAAGGATATTTAGCTTAACAGAATGGTAGTTGTATATGGCTTGATAGGTGAACAGTTGTATTCGGCTTGATAAAAGGGAAGTTTTATTTAGTTACACAGAAAGAAATCTGTATTTGGCCTGACGGAAGGCTATTTAGCTTGATAGAAGGTAGTGGTATTTGGCTTCATATAAGAATATTTGTATTTGAATTGACAGAAGGAGAGTTGTATTTGGCTTCACAGAAGGGCTGGTTCTATGTGGCTTGACAGAAGAATATTTGGCTTGATAGAATGGTAGTTTAATTTGGTTTGATAGAAGAAAAGCTATATTCAGCTTGATGGAAGGGTAGTTGTATTTGGATTGACAGATAGGATAATTTATTTGGTTGCATAGAAGAGCATTTTGCTTGACAGAAAGAAATCAGCTTTTGGCTTGACAGAAGGATTTTTTGCTTTATAGAGTGGTAGTTGTATTTCACTTTATAGAATAATATCTGTATTCAGCTTGATAGAAAGAAGTTGTATTTTGCTTGACAGAATGATATTCAGCTTGATAGAAAGGTATGTGTATTTGGCTTTACAGAAGGAAAGCTACATTTGGCTTGACAGAAGGATATTGAACTTGATAGAAGGTAGCTGTATTTGGCTTGATAGAAGGGGTAACTATATTTGGCTTGGCAAAAGGATAGTTGTATTTTGCTTCATAAAAGTGTATTTGTATTGGCTTGACAGAAGAAAATCTGCATTTGGCTTGACAGAAGGATATGTGTCTTGATAGAAGAATAGTTGAAATTGGTTTGATGGAATGGTATTTGTATTTGACTTGGCAGAAGGATATTTGGCTTGACAGAAGGATAGTTGTATTTGGCTTGATAGAAGGGATGCCTGTATTTGGCTGGATAAAAGGGATAGCTGTTATTGGCTTGATAGAAGAATAGTTGCATTTGGCTTGATAGAATAGAGATTGTATTTGGCTTGACATAAGGGTAGTTGTATTTGGTTTGATAGAAAGGATAGCTGTATTTGGCTTGACAGAAGGGTTATCTGTATTTGACAGAAGGATAGTTGTATTTTGCTTGATAGAAAGGATAGCTGTATTTGACTTGAAAGAAGGGATAGCTTTATTTGGCTTGACTGAATGGATAGTTGTATTTGCCATGCCAGAAGTGATAGCTGCATTTGGCATGCCAGAAGACATACTTGTACTTGGCTTTATAAAAAGGTAATTGTATTTGACTTGACAGAATCAAAACTGTATTTGGCTTGACAGAAGGACAATTAGGCTTAATAAAAATTGTAGTTGTATTTGGTTTGTTAGAAGAATAGTTAGATTTGGCTGATAGACGAGAAATTGTATTTGGCTTTACAGAAGGAACTTGGTATTTGAATTGACAGAAGGATATTTGGCTGATATAATGGTAGTTATATTTGGTTTGATAGAAGAAAAAACGGTTTTCAGTTAAGGGTCATTGTAGTTGGATTGACAGAAGGGATAGTTTTGTTTGGCATCATATGTAAGGTTTTTGTATTTGGCTTGACAGAAGGATATTTAGCTTAATAGAATGATAAGGAAAGGCATTTTATATCATGGGAAACAATATTATATAGATGCAGGCCATGTAATACTAGGCGCAAGCCAAATCTTGTATGTGTTATTTATGTCAGATACATTACAAATCATATTGTATAAGGGGAAAGCCACGTCATATATGGAAAAAGACATGTCATAATATAAGGGAAAAGCCATGTCATATAAGGGAAAAAAGCCATGTCAAGGGAAAAAACCATATCACATAAGGGAGATGACTTGTTACAAATATAGGAAAGCCATGTCATATAGGGGGAAAAGCCTTGTCACATAAGTAAAAGGCCATGCCATATAAGGGAAAAACCATGTCATATAAGGGGAAAGACACGTCACATAAGGGAAAACCATGTCATATACAGGAGAACTATGTCATTATGTCATATAAGAGAAAAACAATGTCATATACAGGGTAACTATGTCATATAAGAGAGCCATGTCACAATATAAGGGAAAAGCCATGTCATATAAGGGAAAAAGCCATGTCGCCACATTGCTTTGGGGGTGGGGGGTATCAGAAGATAACAACACATGTTGTTGCAGCCAAAAACAGTAGGTTTATCTTACATGTACAAAGAAATAACCAGTTCACAATTTTATTAAACCTTGAATGTAAAGAAGAATGCTCATGGGTGAAAAACATTGTTGATATTATAGTTAATAAGAACATGGACCTAAGTCAACCGTACTCTTTGCAAATCCGACCACTGTTCGGTTAAAATTGTATCCTGAGGAAAGCAAAATGCTATATTGATATTTGGTGGAGACCATTTTATGTTTCCTCTACAGTACTATGACCCATCATTGCCATAAGCAATCTTAAATAAAGCCTAACAGAAATGTATCTATTACTAATTTAAATGAAACTGATGACTCCATTTTCCAATGATGAAGTGGAAATCATTTTATTGAAAAATACAAAGGCCTTGACCCATGTCCCTCAGCTCCTCTAGTTATGCTACAAAATATAATGCCTTGTCATAAGGTCCCTGTATACAAATATTTATATAACTGTTATTTTGACTAGTCTCACTGACCACAATTTCAATAACAGATTAAGACCATGCTTTAAGGTATCTGTACGTCAAGTTTCAATGATATTTACATTAGTACCACTTACATCATTTTTTATCTCAAATAATGATTGTAACGAGGCTAGAGGATTGCATAGTTTTATTCTGTTACAACAATCCCAAAACTTTTTTTTTTCTAATTTTAGTCCATGTGACTTTTTGGAGGGGTCTTCTGACTTTTTCAAGTAAATGTTACCTTGACTTTTTCATAAGCATAGGTCCCTCAAGATATTAAACATAACTTGTTTGACCTGTGCCTCACTGACTGCAAATGCAATTCCAGCAGCAGAAAATCAGAGAAATTAGTAAAATACTCAATGTAATGTAATGTTATATTATACCATAAAGTTGTGTTATATAATGTATTGCATATATCAAATCATGTCCGACTTGATGAAATGGCAGTTGTATTTGGCTATATAGAAAAATATCTGTATTCAGCTCAATAGAAGGGAAGTTGTATTTGGCTTGACAGAATGATATTTGGATTGATAGAATGGTAGTTGTATTTTGTTTGATAAAGGAATACATAAATTCGGCTTGATAGAAAGGTAGATGTATTTGGCTTCACAGAATGAAAGCTGAATTTGGTTTGACAGAAGGGTATTTAACTTGATAGAAGGTAGCTGTATTTGGCTTGACAGAAAAGAATTGATAGAACTAGAGCTGTATTTGGCTTGGTAGAAGGGAAAGCTGTATTTCACTCGGCAAAAGGCATAGTTTTATTTTGCTTCATAAAAGTGTATTTGTATTGTCTTGACAGAAGGAAATCTGCATTCGTCTTGACAGAAGGCTATTTGGCTTGAAAGAACAATAGTTTATTGGTTTCATAGAATGGTAGTTGTATTTTGCTTAGCAGAAGGATATTTGGCTTGACAGAAGGATAGTTGTATTTGGCTTTATAGAAGCGATCACTGTATTTGGCTTAAGTGAAGGGAAAGTTGTATTTGGCTTGAGAGAAGAGATAGCTGTATTTGCCATGCGAGAAGACATATTTGTACTTGGCTTAATAGAAAGGTAATTGTATTTGGCTTGTCAGAATCTAAACTGTGTTAGGCTTGACAGAACGATATTTGGGCTTGATAAAATTGTAGTTTTATTTGGTTTATTAGAAGAATAGTTAAATTTGTCTGATAGAAGGAAAGTTGTATTTGGCTTGATAGAAGGAAATCTGTATTTGGCTTGACAGAAGGATATTTGCCTTGATATAATAGTAGTTGTATTTGGCTTGATAGAAGAAAAGGTTTATTCAGCTTGATAGAAGGGTTGTTGTATTTAAATTGGCAAATGGGACAGTTTTATTTGGCTTGACAGAAGGCTATTTAGCTTGACAGAACTGTAGTTGTATTTGGCTTGATAGGAGAACAGTTGTATTTGGCTTGATAGAAGGGTAGTTTTATCTAGTTTCAACGAAGAATAGTTGTATTTGAATTGACAGAAGGAGAGATGTATTTAACTTCATAGAAGGGATAACTGTATGTGGCATGAAAGAAGGCTATTTAGCTTGACAGAACTGTAGTTGTATTTGGCTTGATAGGAGAACAGTTGTATTTGGCTTGATAGTAGGGTAGTTTTATCTAGTTTCAACGAAGAATAGTTGTATTTGAATTGACAGAAGGAGAGATGTATTTAACTTCATAGAAGGGATAACTGTATGTGGCATGACTGATGGAAATCTGTATTTGGCTTGACAGAAGGATATATGGCTTTATAGAATGGTAGATTAATTTGGTTTGATAGAAGAAAAGCTGTATTGAGCTTGATAGAAGGGTAGTTGTGTTTGGATTGAGAGAATGGATAGTTTATTTGGCTTTATAGAAGAGTTTTTGTATTTAGCTTGACTGAAAGAAATTTGTATTTGGCTTGAAATAAGGATATTTAGCTTGATAGAATGGTAGTTGTATTTGGCTTGATAGGGGAACAGTTGTATTTAGCTCAATAGAAGGATAGTTATATTTGGTTTCACAGATAAAAATCTGTATGTGCCTTAACATAACGATATCTGACTTGATAGAATGGTAGTTGTATTTGGCTTGACAGAATGGAGAGCTGTATTTTGCCTGATAAAAGTTCTAGCTGCTTTTGGCTTGACCAAAGGGATAGCTGTATTTGGCTTGACCGAAGGAATAACTGTATTTGGCTAGACAGGCAGGATAGCTGTTTTAAGTTTGACAGAAGGGAAAGTTGTATTTGGCTTGCCAGAAGGGACATTTGTAAGTGGTATGTTAGAAGGGGGATTGTATTTGGGTTGACAAAATTATTTTTGGCTTGATAGAATGGTAGTTGTATTTGGTTTGATAAAGGAATAGATAAATTCAGCTTGATAAAAGGGGAGATGTATTTAGCTTCACAGAAGGGAAGCTGTATTTGGCTTGACAGAAGGGATAGCTGTATTTGTTCTGATATGCAGGATAGTTGTTTTTGGTTCGACAGAAGGGACATTTGTACATGGTATGATAGAAGGGTAATTATATTTGGCTTGACAGGATGAAATCTGTATTTAGCCAGACAGAAGGATATTTTGCTTGATAGATTGGTAGTTGTATTTGGTTTATAGAATTATATCTGTATTCTGCTTGATAAAATGGAAGAACGATATTCAGCTTGATAGAAAGGTAGATGTATTTGGCTTTACAGAAGGAAAGCTGCATTTGGCTGGACAGAAGGATATTTAACTTGATAGAATGTAGCTGTATTTGGCTTGATAGAAGAATACTGGAATTTGAATTGATAGAAAAGGAGTTGTATTTGGCTTGATAGAAGAGTTCGCTTTATTTGGCTTAGCAAAAAGGGTCATTTATAGTTTACTTCATAAAAGTGTATTTGTATTTGGCATGACAGAAAAAAATTGCATTTGTCTTGACAGAAGGATATTTGGCTTAAAAAAATAGAAGACTAGTTAAATTTGGTTTGATAGAATGAAAGTTGTATTTGGTTTGGCAGAAGGATATTTAGCTTGACAGAAGGATAGTTGCATTTTTTGGCTTGATAAAATGGTATCAAGGGATGGCTGTTTTTGGCTGGATAAAAGGGATAGCTCATAGAAGGTGGCTAGCCTACACAGGCAGTGGGTGCAGACTGAGTACCTCAGTATGTAGTGGTCGTTAGCTGCAGTCAAGGCAATGAGCACACAGAGTGAGTAACTTGGTATATAGTGGTGGTTAGCCTGCACAAGCAGTGGGCACATAGAGTGAGTAACTCAAACTATAGTTGTGGTTAGCCCGCACAGGCAATGGGCACATGGAGTAACTCAACCTATAGTGGTGGTTAGCCTGCACAGGCAATGGGCACATGGTGTAACTCGACCTATAGAGGTGGTTAGCCTGCACAGGCAATGGGCACATAGAGTAACTCGGCCTATAGTGGTGGTTATCCAGCGCAAGCAGTGGGCACATGGAGTAACTTGACCTATAGCGGTGGTTAGCCTGCACAGGCAGTGGGCACATGGAGTAAGTCGACCTATAGTGGTGGTTAGCCTGCACAGGCAATGGGCACATAGAGTAACTCGGCCTATAGTGGTGGTTATCCAGCGCAAGCAGTGGGCACATGGAGTAACTTGACCTATAGCGGTGGTTAGCCTGCACAGGCAGTGGGCACATGGAGTAAGTCGACCTATAGTGGTGGTTAGCCTGCACAGGCAGTGGGCACACGGAGTGAGTAACTCTGCCTTTAGGGTGATTAGGCTGCACAGGCAATGGGCACACGGAGTAGCTCGACCTATAGTGGTGGTTAGCCTGCACATGCAGTGGGCACATGGAGTAACTCGACCTATAGTGGTGGTTAGCCTGTACAGGCAGTGGGCACATGGAGTGAGTAACTCTGACTTTAGTGGTGATTAGGGTGCACTGGCAATGGGCACATGGAGTAACTTGACTATAGTGGTGGTTAGCCTTCACAGGCAGTGGGCACATGGAGTAACTCGACTTATAGCGGTGGTTAGCCTGCACACGCAGTGGGCACATGGTGAAACTTGACCTATACCGGTGGTTAGCCTGCACAGGCAGTGGGCACATGGAGTAACTCGACCTATAGTGGTGGTTAGCCTGCACAGGCAATGGGCACATGGAGTGAGTAACTCTGCCTTAGTGGTGGTTAGCCTGCACAGGCCATCGGCACATGGAGTAACTCGACCTATAGTGGTGGTTAGGGTGCACAGGAATGGGCACATGGAGTAACTCGACCTAAAGTTGTGGTTAGCCTGCCCAGGCAGTGGGCACATGGAGTAACTTGACCTATAGTGGTGGTTAGCCTGCACAGGCAGCGGGCAGATGGAGTAACTCGACCTATAGTGGTGGTTAACCTTCACAGGCATTGGGCACATGGAGTAACTCGACCTATAGTGGTGGTTAGCCTGCACAGGCAGTGGGCAGATGGAGTAACTTGACCTATAGTGGTGGTTAGCCTTCACAGGCAGTGGGCACATGGAGTGAGTAACTGGGTACATAGAGGTGGTTAGCCTGAAAAGGAAATGTTAGTTGGCACATGGAACAAGTAACTCCAACTTCGGACTTCTAAGCTCTGTGCTGTTTAGAAATTATATCATATAGTTATATGATTATAAGAATAACATAACCATTCCAGAAACATATCAAGTTGATCCATTGAACATTCCTGCTAAAAACTATCAACATGGTAACCATTGTTCTAAATTACATGAACTGCTTTAGGTACTTAGTTCTCGTGTTCTTAAGAAAGGATTAAGAAACCCTTGTGCTTTTTAGCATTGCTGTGCGGCATTTGTCCAGTACAACCCTTTATGTTATTCAAGATCTTATGGTATATTATCTGCAAGTTTGATCCTTTTTTCCAAATACAATATCTTATGGTCATGCACACTCTTCTAGTTTGGTAAAGATTGTGTTAATAAGGAAGTCTCTATTGTGAATAATATAGTCTCTACCATGAATAATGAAGTATCTGTTGTGAAGCAAGAGCAAGGGGCAATAACTCTGATTTTATTTTTGCACCATTATGTCAACTTGGTAAGCTGACAGAAACTCTCGGTGGAAAAACACAAGGCAAAAAAGAGGACGGAGTTTGAAGGAAATAATAATATGTATGGACAAAGTCAGTTGGCAGTGACTGAAACTGCAAAGGGCAATATTGATAACTGCAAAGGGCACTATTGATAACTGCAAAGGGCACTATTGATAACTGCGCTGCAAAGGGCAATACTGATAACTGCAAAGGGCACTATTGATAACTGCACTGCAAAGGGCAATACTGATAACTGCAAAGGGCAATATTGATAACTGCACAGGGCCAAATTTACAACTGCAAAGGGCCAGATTTATAACTGGAAGTACAGAATTTATGAATGCAAATGGCAGTTCTTAAAAGCAAAGGCAAATATTTCTGCAAAAAGGCAGTATTCATAACTGTACAGTACAGCTGAAATAACTGTTTGAACTGCTAATGCTGTAATGGAAACTGTGGGAAGCTACAAAAGGCAGCATTATCAACTGCAAAAGAAGGCAGTATTTGTAACTGCAGAAGGTAGAATTTAAATTTTGTACCTTCAGACGCCAGTGTTTTTCCACAAAACTTTGGTTTGGACTGCTAATGCAGAAAGTGAAACTGTGGGATGCAGTATTATTAACCCCAGAAGTCAGCATTTATAAGAAGAAAAAGCTTTTTATAACAGCACAAGACATTTGACTGCTAATGCAGCTATTGATACTACAGGGAGCTACAAAACAAGTATTATTTACTGCACAAGAAGACTTTATTTGTAACTGCAGAAGAACTCAGCTTTTCATTTTATAACACTTTGATTTTCACTGCTGTGAGAGAAAATCTGGGAAGCTACCGAAAACATTTTTATAACTGCATGCATTTATAACTATAGGCAGTGTTTGTAACTTCATAAGGCAGTATTTATAACTGCAGAATACTTAATAACTGCAGAAGACTTTACAACTGCAGAAAAAAGTGCTTTTCATTGTTTTGACTGCTTATGCAGTGTTTGAAGGCGGTCTTGGTGATTTCTAACACAGGATGTTTGAGCTTAAAAATTATATTCTGTTTGGAAACATGGTATTTTTGTAGCAGTTTGGTTGCTAAAGAAAGCACTATTTTAGATTTATCTATGAAAACTATATCATTTCATTTTTGTCAGTATATTTAGGGTCGATGGGAAATGGAGACAGACAGTATATTCAAGGTAAACAGTTTGGTATTTGCATAAAAGGGGCAATATTCATAAAGTCCTTTACATAACAACTTGAGTACATTAACTGAAACCTTAAAACCAATTGATTCAATGACTCTGTCATGTACATTTATTTTTACAAAGGTTTTATTTTTCTTAAAATTGAATGGTTGCTTCTTAAATAACTATTTTTCTTAATATTAATAATTGAATTTTCTTAAAGCTAATAATAGAATATTTGATCTGAAATTTTCTCTTAACTTAAGATTATCCTAAAATGCTTGTGTATATACATTGTACTGGCCCAGATAACTAAACTTTGCTTATTGCTACTTTGGAGAGGCATTAAAACATGGCAGCAACCAAAAAGATTATTATTTGTGGAAAATGTTGCTTTAGTATAGTCGAGTAACAGAAATATTTCTAGACAAGAATATCAGTACAACTGATGGATGCTCCCTAATGCATTGATTGCAAAGCAATATAAATGCAATTAGAAATATTAAAATGACTAAAAATCACAACTGCAGGACCATATCTGACATGACTTAAAATCACAACTGCAGGACCATATCTGACATCAGAACTGTGAGCATTCCACAAATATACCATATGAACATGCAGATGAAGCAAAATAGTAAACAAATCAAGGTCTACAAGATGGAATAAATCAAAGTGATAGATCAAAACTGTAATAAGGTTATTTCATCCTAGTTATTTAATTTTCCATCAGGTATCAATGAATTTCATACAGCAGTTCCAGAGAAATAGGCACAACACAATTCAAACTCCCATTACTTCATGAAAGTAATTGAAGTGGACCATTCTGGTAATATGCAAACCTCCTCTTGGTTATGAAGCTACCCATAAATTTTAATTTAAATCTGGCCAGTAGTTGCTGAGTAGTTGTCCGAACAAAAAAATGTGCACCATCAACTAATTTCTAAAGTCCCATTACTTAAACAAAAATCATTGAAGTGGAACATGCTGGAAATATGCACACCTCCTCTTAGTAATGACGCCTCCCATAAAGTTGAATTAAATTCCAGCCAGTAGTTGCTCAGAAATAGCCTGGACAAGAAAGTTAGACGGAATTAAGGACAGAAGCATTCAAATATAGTTACTTAAATAGAAAAGAAATAAAGGTTATGCCCGCCTCAGTTCGGGTGCCGGGGGTGTGACAAATAATAGAACTGGAGATGTTTTATGAGGTTAATTTTATAATTGTATTTACTTCATGTACATCAACATCTACACATACGTCTACGTCGAACTGAAAGTGTTATATAATGTGATAATGTAAACAATAAATAAGAAATCGGTATAAACATTTCAGTTATAAATTGAGTAGGTGCAACTTAATTAATGATACGACGCTCAAAATAAAAAAACTGTATATGATTCAACAATGTACTGAAATAATTAATTACTAATATATTCTTAATTATTATTAATGTTAATGTTAAAGATATATAGAACATGTACATTTTTTGGCAGTATACGCATTCAGGATTTCGACATTGTCAAATCACGCGTAACGAGACTGGCGAGATAACGCGAGATTTTGAGGTCAGGGGGCTCCGTGTTCTCGCTCTAAAGTAAACATCGATCAGCTGCTGATGCAGTTTCACATAAACTGCTATTAAAACTCAAAATAAACAATTAATTAACGTTATATGAAGACGTATTGCTTTAATTTACGATTTTAATGTTTACACACATAATTTAGACCTGGCTAAATAACAGTATTAATGATCACACGAGCAGTGTGTCAAAATAGGCAAACATGAACAAGACACACCACACCAAACCTACGGTTAGAAGTAAACAATAACACTCTTTTGACATGCTACTTTGAAAAACTCCACCCACCTAATTTTTAAAACATTTAACAGGTCAATTTTTCAAACAGTTACTTTGTACTAAATGTGTAAACAAAACATAGCCCAACATTGAGTACATTTTCATGGACCCAGACAATTAGTTTTATTTGATATGATGAGTGGGGTTTCTCACAGATATATTGATTTAAGGTATATATCATTTTTAAATGATATTTTTTCTTTCGACAATTGCATCCGGAATACAAACCGGGCCCAGCTAGCTTAGTTGGTAGAGAGCTGGACTGTCAATCTCTTTTACCACAAACACAACGCAAGTAAGAACTACAACTAGTTCAGCGTCGCCCGCAAAGGGTCAGTGTGGCAACGCTGCGCATGCGCAATTAGTTTAAGGGGAAACAAAAATCAGTGTTCACTTAAATCATTGTTATATGCAGTTTAATGCAAAGGTTTTGAAGTTATTTTAAAGATCAAGGGGAACTACTAGTGCAACCAGCAGATGTGTTTCAAATGGGTTGATAAAAATATGCTTGATGGAAAACTGGCGTTAATGACTGCATATGATACTACTTAAGTTCTATGTGGACAATAATGTAAAATGTCAGTCAGTACACTTCTTGTACATGTATATTCTTTGTCATTTAATTTTTATCATTATTTTACTGTACATGTAAATCATACATATGAGGCATGTCATGGGAAAACCGGGCTTAACGCATGTGCGTAAAGTGTTGTCCCGGATTAGCCTGTGCAGTTTGCACAGGCTAATCCTCGTCTACACTTTCCGCTTTATGGTATTTTCTGTTTCGAGGTAGTCTCCTCTAAACATAAATCCACTGTAGGTGGAAAGTGTGTCCTGGATTAGCCTGTGCGGACTGCAAAGTCTGATCCGGGACGACACTTCATGCACATGCATTAAGCCCAGTTTTGCCACCACACGCCTTATATTATTTTACCCAAGTAAATGTACTGATAACATATTCAATCAGACCCATGGATGTCTTCCTAGCAAAAGAGCTAGAGAGTGAAGTATGCTAACATTTTAATACCAAGGTAATACTGCCCTACTTCCGCATGCATCTGTTGTACTACTATGAAAACTATGGTTATAACTAGACTATATCTATGTGCAGGGTGAGACAGATTGGAAGACCATCCATGTTTTCCCGGACAGCTGTGATATTCACCAGCATCAGACTCAAGTCTCCAGCATCTCGTACTTCCGGAGACAAGAAGGACAAGATGCTTTGGTCTGGCTGTTGATTATAGAACAGTTGTCACAAAAATTAAAATAACAATATAAAATTTGATTGTCGCAGATTCACAGGAAATTTGTCAAAACTCATTTTATGTATTAAAACAAATGATATCAACATTTTAACATTTTAAATGTTGTATGACATTATAAGAAACAATATTATGTGACTGACTGCCATCTGCACTTTGTGTCAGGAGGTACATTACTTCTGGAACACTAAAATGTGAAACACTTAGATACATATGCAGTCCGGAAAATAGCAAATAAAATAAAAAAGTTGTACCTTCAATGTTTTTGAGCATTTTATTAGAACCTGAAATGGTGTACCTTTAATGTTGTCATATTAACAGTGTGTTCTTAAAGAAGAAGCACTACATTGGGCAACAACGATCAAAACAGAAAGTTGGATAATTAACATTTAAAAGGACAGTTTGACAGTTTTTGGCTGTGAGAAAAAAAAATTCACTTAACTTTTCCTGTTTTATAATACATATTTTCATATTTCAAGGTTTCAAAAGCACATTGCTTGTGCAAAGGTAAACTTATGATGAATATCTGTTATTTTTCGAGAAAAACCTGGTAGACATACCCTAGTAATGTTTTGGACAAAAAGGCATAATAATTATCAAAATAATTATGTTTTGCGACCTAAACATCATAACAGACAACAAAATATCGATAGATTCTACTAATTCCTGTTTTAAAATTCCATTGAAAAAAAAAAGTTTTTCCAAACCCAAACTGTGAAACTGTCCCTTTAAATCATGGAACAAGAAAGCGATTATTTGCCATGTGATGCGCATGGTGACTCCTCAGTAGTAGCAGCTAAGTGGAGAGTTCATTTAGAGCGTTTTAGTTGTATGCAGTCAGAAAGGGAATGAAAGACAATGAGCGCAAAAGAGCATTGCTGTTCCGCATGGCAGGAATGGATGTGCAGAACATCTGATAAACTTTGCCAAAATTGGTGGCATTTAAACGAAAGTGATCCTTGTCTCCGGGTCCAGTTACAACATTTGTAATACAAAAACATGGGATTACTTTAAACGCATGGTATTAAATGCAGGAATGAGTCCAGGAAAACTACACCGCAGTACCGGCTCCTTATCAGTGAATGCACCACTTTCCAGCGAAGACGAAAAAGGAGAAACGGAGAAACGGTGGGTTTGTATATATTGGCTTTTATACGTTTTTGCTTTGATTTTCAAAAAAATAATATTATATAAAGATGTCAGAAAGCAATAAAGAGTCATCACAGAAAATATAAACCTTATATTTTCCAAGAAAAGACGAGTTAAAATCGAACATTATGTGTATTAAGTTTATATAGTTTTATCGCCGCAAATAGCTGCTTTTGCAAAAATCTAAATCAACTGACATTTTGCGCATTGTTCCACCAGTAACCACACCAATTTTCAGATTGTTCATTGTTTTATATTAGAGATATAACGTCCTAAAGTTATGGGGTGTACAAAAAATGGCACCAGTTATCAGCGATTTCATGTTTTTACCGGCACCGGTGATCAGCGAAATTTCATGTAGTGACAAATTTAAGGTAGACCCAATATGTATGTGATTATAAAACTATATATATATATATATATATACTTAAAATTGCCGATATATTGGGTCTTCCCCATTATAAACTCCCATGCATGCTTTATTGGGTCGTGACCCAATAGTTATAGGGCTAACTTTTTAAACCAGCAACATTTGGGGCTCTAAACCTAACCCTTAAACTAACCCTAACTGTAACTAAGGCAAACTAACCCTAACCATAACCCTAATGTCACAATAGCTAAAAAAAACATTTAGGTAGACCCAATATGTATGTGATTATAAAACTATATACATTTGCATACTATTGTTTTGAGAGAATGAGATGTACCTGTGTTAACATGCATAAACAAAGTATGAAAAAAACTGCATTCTAAAAATATATATATATAAAATGCGCTTTAGTCACACAATGGTACAACAGCTGTCAACAGCAATATACATTTAAGGAAAACACCACATTATTTCTGTTGTTGTGAAGGATCATACGGCGTAGAAAATTACTTATTTATGGTTTCGGGCAGTGTGCGTTTGTACATGAATGCATGTAGAATCTTTCAAAAGGCACACCACATGACAAATGGTAATAGCTCGAGGGTTGCATAATATCCGCATGCATCGTTTTATGCATTTGAAAGTTTGTATAGTATCTTGTGGTTAGCTTGCTTTATTGCGCAAGGAGAGTTTCTTTTGTCGTTCACACCGTAGTACCGGCTCCTTATCAGCGAATGCACCACTTTCCAGTATATTTTCGTTTTTATACGTTTTTGCTTTGATTTTCAAAAAAATAATATTATATAAACATGTCAGAAGCAATAAAGAGTCAGGATAACAAATATAAAGTCTACAACGAACCCCAAAAGGCTAAACCAGCAACACATTAAGGTTAAACCGGCCCCAACAGTGACAAAACCGGCCCAAAATTGTGTGTGTTTTTTTTGTTCACATAAGTGGACAATTAAAAAAAAAAAATTTCATCTTCGTATTGGTCATCGTGAATGTGTGAGTAGTGTATGTGCGTGTGCGTCGAAACTGGTATATTAAAAATATAATTTACTACTGAGAGAATACAGATAGTTTATTGCATTCAGCATAATACAATTTTTATAGCAAACTTTATAAGAAAGACTTGGTAGAAAAAACAACAGCAATGAAGTAATACATTACATTACATAACTTTTACCTTCAGTTAACATAGGAGCAGTCAATAAAATTTGATTAGCTGCATGTATTAAAAACTGTACCCAAAATACTGTGTTAAATTAATAAATACAACATTGGTTGCAGCACACATTTTATCAACATATATGCAACTAAAAATGTGACCAAGTACCTTGGTTCCCGGCCCAAATTGCTGCATAGTCCTGTTGACTGCCATTTTGATACATTACTTGTATGAGTATGTGTCCCTTTTCTCTGGTTACGGTTTAAAGTATATACTGGTTGGCGAGTAGTATCGCTCCGAAGAATAAGATTTGCTTATTCCAAAAACACCCCCTGTACGTCGATAAACCAATTTGCAGATGATAAATCAACTTTCAGAGAACACATATCGTCCGCAATTGACAGGTAGGTACTTATTTTGAAGTTTTCGGCGATTTAAGTCAGTATATATACAAAGTTATTATACAAATGTATAAAGTAATGTCCAAAGCCATTATGTATTAAGTGTATAGCCAGAAATCTACGTTTTTCTAAGAAGAAATATAAAAATTGTCTGGGGTAAATACAAAATATTCACAACATTTACGTATTTATTTAATTTGTTGTATCTAAATCGGCACATTAGTGAACTAAACCGTTACAGAGCAGTGATATCATCTATCTAAAAGGGCATTTAAACGTTTGTTAGTTGATGTCGTGGTGGTTTCTGGGTTAATATCAATTATATATTGGAATGGTATGCTCATTTATGGATAAAGCCGACCTGTTTGAAGAAAATGTGTTAATAAAGTCCAAACTTAAACTGGATAAAGCTCAAACTGCGCGATAAAATGATTATTTTTTGCAAAGGAAGGTTTGTTTTTGGCTAGTTTTCATTACATACTTTCATTACATATACATATTTTTATTATATGTAATAGAACAAAAATAAAGTTTATTCAAAAATTGTACAATGAAGCATATAAGAAACGAACAAGGCCAACATGGCCCATTATCGTCATGAATAACAATTATACAAATAGGAACAAATAATATCACGCTTTAAGAAAGAGAAATAAATTTATTTATATTTATTTTCAAGTACTATATAAAAGTAATCTGTACTATATTCTCATGCTTTACAAACATAATTTATATCTTAGTAATACATAAAAGTGATCTCGAATGTATTCTCATGCTTTACAAAAATAATTGTTATCGTAGTAATACATAACAGTGACCTGTACTGTATTCTCATGCTTTACAAAAATACTGTATATTTAAATAATACGTGAAAGTTATCGGTACTGTATTATCATGCTTTGCAAACATAATGTGTATCTAAATTAAACATTAAAGTAATATGCACTTTATTCATAAAAGTTATACGTACTGCTTGTAACTTAGCATTAAATAGCATTTATCATAATGTACTGACAATATTTGTATTTTCAAAAGCTCTACATGCGTAAACAGCTAGTAACTTGATAGTATTTGGATTCTGTGAGGAAAATAACTATGTGGCTTTTAACAAGCTTGGGTGACGTATATAATATACTGATATATGTATTTAATGTTTGTCTTGTTTGTGAGTAGATGTTACATTAAAAAAATAAGATGATATTCATCTTCGAGAACAGGGCAAACTGGGCAAACACTATATTACGGATATCGGTATTATTTCACCTTACCTTCTCGATGTTAACCCATTTAAGGTAAAATTGAAGTTCAAAACAGAATATATTTTTACAAAATAATGCCATTAAACAGCCATTTATGCGTCCTTCTACACCTTGGACAAAAGTGTCAGTTATTCTTTGCTTAAACACACAAAAAACCATTGAGATCACTAACATCTTGTGCCAAGCAGACATGATAGAATCCCAATGAACTTAGAATACATTTCACTTGACTTGCCCATTTGTTTTTTATGGGGATTACTTTCAATATCGTCTAGGGCCGGCTAGCTCAGTTGGTAGAGCGACGGACTACAAATCCGAGGATTGCGGGTTCGATTCCCAGCCCGGCCACATAACTTGTGTGGGATTGGTCATGAAATTATTTCTGCGGCCATTCTCCCCCTACCTCTGATTCAAGTAGGGCAGTTGTCTGTTACTGGCATAAGTATGTGCACTTAGTACTGGTAAACCAGCAAAAGTGTGAGTAGGTTAACTGAAATACTGTTGAATACGGCGAAAAATCCGAACAAACAAACAAACAAAATCAATATCGTCATTTTAAACCAGTACTTTATTATATTCATTTTATTCAAAGTTAAAAAGTCAAGTATCCTGTCTCCGATAATATAAAGTCATTATGTGTGCTGATTTTGACACCTATTTGTCCTTCACCATTTAATAACATTTTTTAAATTAAAATAAGCAATTTTATTGTTGTTATGTAGACATTACAAAGCCATTTGATTATATTGTAAGGGATATCCTTGGTACAGAAGATACAGACTCGGTATTTGAGGATCACGTTTTACAGCTATAAAAGCAATGCATACACATGTGTAAACAAAAGTAAGACATCATAATAATATCGGAACTGCATTTGAGAGTCATTTAGGTCTAAGACAAGGCGAGTGTTTTGTTCCCGATTCTATTTTCTTTGTATATTAATGGCATGGAGGATATATTGTACTCAAAAGGTGCTAGTGGTATTGATATAGTCATGTTAAAATGCTTCCTACTCAAGTATGCAGACGGTGAAGGGCAAATACGTTATCTGTTGTTCCCATTTTCGCTCGACATTCAGCTTGTGCTGCCAGCAATACATGGTACTTTCAGCCCAGTTTGCCTACTTTTAATCAAATTTGTGAACAATTTACCTATGATACATAACATAGGTAACACTCTAAAAATATTTGTGTCATTTAAATCTCCTTTTTTATGTATATGTACAATAAAACATTCGGTCCATTTATCTGGAAAATATCCAAGACATAATATTTTGTTAAACAATTTAAGCAAATACGGAGGAAGTTCATCTCTGCCATTTATTATAAATTCATTTAAGATCAGATCTGGTCCCGCACTTTTTCCAGTTTTTATATTGGCAGTCCCTGTGAATAATTTTCCAGCAGTAAAGTATTACTGTGATAAGAACCTTAACAATGTCAGTGTTGTTATTTTCACCTTTGGGGGAAAGGTGGCGGGGCCCTTCAGATGGGGTATTTTACGGCGAAAAGGGAATTTTTTTTTAGAAAAGCATTATTACATACTTATATTTTACTTTGTTATAAAAAATTAATCAACTGTTTTGCTAGAAATGATAACTTAGACTGTGCACTAAATTGCTTTGACGATAGCTTGCTGGGATTTTTTACGAAAATGCCTCGATCTTAGTCAATTTTTGTCCGATTTTGGTCAAATCTTTTTTCAAAATAAAGCTTATATTCTGAGGGGAATTTTAAGGCACATATAGGGAAAAAATATATACTTTTTAAGCAGGGGAATGGGGCCGAATTTTGGCCCCAAATTGGCCCTAAAAATAACACTGAATTTTTACTTTCATAAAATTGTTGCACAATGCTTAAGTGAACTTTTGTGGTAAACAATGTTAAAATGTCGCTCAAAATGGTTTAAATGCATACATTTTTAGCATTTACATAAAGCACTCTTGTACAAGTTTGGTTATTATCCATTCAGTTTAAAAAAATAGTTTGGACTTTATCACCTTAAAGTTAGGGCTTTATCAATTTTACATTATATTGTCCCACGAAAATAGCAATATAACGCTTATTTGGTGCATTTAAACAACACATGAAGCAGATATACAAAGAAGAATGGCAGATGCATAAGGTCGTACATTAATAATTGCAAAAACATTAATTGATCAGTACTTTTTTACATACAATATTGCCAACTTTACAGATTTTTCTAAATTCTTAACCCAATTCATACTAATTTGGCCAAATAATTGCCATTAGGAATCGTTTGTAACAGCGCATTATACGTACAAATATCATTGTATCTTGTGCGATATTTTAAATGTTGAAACTTACCTTAAAGATATGAGTATTTGTAAATAAATTACTGTCATAAGTAATTTGTCCGACATGTTTTCTCTGAAATTTGATTTATCATCTGCAAATTGGTTTACCGCCGTATGTGGGGGTGAAAAACGAACAATTATAATTGTCTTTTTAGGTAACAATTTAAATGGACCTTTTTCAAAATCTGACAAATTGACAATTGCCTTTTTGTCTGAGACAATTATAATATTATACACAGACAATATTGAATAAACCTATATTAATATTCGTCTAGTATTATATGCCGTTTAAATCATTACTGTTTTAAATCTTAATACAACACCAGAATATCATGTATGTTCAAACGTTATTTAGTGCCTTGTGCCTTGTGTAAAAATCATATTTTAACAGTTTGAACAACCACATCAAGTTACAAGAAAACACGTTGGTATTTTGCATACTTGGTAATATAAGATGGCCTTTATGAATTAAACTTAAAACAGTCAGCAACAATCTCGCGAAAGATCTCTTTGATGCTAAATCTGTGAATAAACAACATTTATTGTATACAATCAAAAGCGCTGTTTGTTTGTTACCCGTTTTATCCCCTGAAACGTAAACTGAGGGACTCAGTTTTTGATGCCATCAGGTCCCATCAAATACTTATAGAAGCTGGACTGTATTGACACTTTCATGTATGTTCTGCAGGCCAACAATATCACATATATGTCACATTTATGTACACATTCACACAGTGTATAAAAAGTATTTTTAAAATGTTAAGCAACCGTAAGAAAAGCTTGACTTTTATTGTAGCAAACAATAGAAAAGTACACGAGTGAGGTAATTGTGTGTTATTGTGTCATTGTATAAGCATTTTATTCCTTTTAACATGTACTATTAATACACACCCAGCCAAACGGGCATATAAGTAACTATTTAAGTTCATATGCGACGTAAGCATACTTTGTGCAAGTCAGACAAAGTTCAACTAACATATGTAATCATTAATATTGCAGTGATTTAATATGTAATGACAAAATACAATGTATGTCTGTCATATGTTAATTTTCTTAAAGATAATACAACATTCTACTGCGCCACGTAGTGTACACATCTGGTTCACAGATTTTCCACTTTTTTAATAGCGTCATAAAATGTCTTTATTGCAAGAAACTAACGCATCTGAACTATTGAAACACGACTATAAATACAATTTTTAATAAACGTTGTTCACATATTGAAATATATTTTTAAAATACATATGAGGCGTGTCGTGGGAAAACCGGGCTTAATGCATGTGCGTAAAGTGTCGTCACGGATTAGCCTGTGCAGTCCGCAGAGGCTAATGCAGGACGGCACCTTCCGCCTACAGTGCTTTTATGTGTAGAAGAGACTGCCTTGAAACAGAAAATACCATAACGCGGAAAGTGCCTTCCCGGATTAGCCTGTGCGGACTGCACATGTTAATCCGGGACGACACTTTACGCACATGCAATCAGCCCGGTTTTCCCACGACACGCCTCATGTGTATGCCATTAAGCGTGTAAACTGGAAAACTAAAGCACCTGAACTACTGAGTTGAAGAATAATCGAAAAAAGCATACAAAACATTAAAATGATGCCTTCATCGCGGCTAGGACCTACGACCTTTTATACTTGAAAGATGTGACGAAAAAAAACAACATGTCAATTCGCCAATCTGTAAATATGTCCCGCCAAAAAGAAAGAAAAATCGTGCCTCTGCCTTACCGCGAACACATGACATCCAGATTATTGCCTGTCGTGCTAACCTCTGGGCCAGGTGGACTGAGTACACATGCACATGCATTTAACCCTATATTAGTGATATACATGCTTTTTTGATTATCGACCGAAAGCGATACAGAAGATCTTTTTTTTTATTTTGTCCACATTAATTATTATGTTTTTAACAAAATAATCTTTCCAGTTTACTGCGGGTGTGTCTGTAAATGGTTTGGAAATCGCTTAACGCGTGAAGTTATTAAATACGAGGTATTAATAAATTGCTTTCAATGCGTATTAGCATAACAACGATCGCGTTGTAACCCATTTCACATTGAAATTTGAAAATTCTAATAAATTGTAATTCCAATCTGTTCCCATCCTCTTTAATCTAAATTTACATAAATTATTTTGAAATGACAATAGGCCATGTCTTGGCGTAAGTTGTTTTAAAATACTATATTTAAATTGAGCTAGCGATTTGTGGTATAAGGCGATGAAATAACAATTTAAACGCCAATTTAAGAAGGCACTACCCTTAGGCATTTAACAGCTCTGGGCCCAGTTGCTGAAAACGTTTATGGCCAGTAAGGCTAACAGCCTTTAACTTTTGGGTGAAGTTATTGATGTAAACTTAAAGTTAAACATTTAAACTGTGAGTTTATTCTAAAAAACTTAGTATGCTAGAATAATATTCAAATGTTTGATTAGCACGTTGCTAGTAATATTACTTGTATTTAGATCTAAAGGTAATAGACCGTTAGCTTAATTGGCAGTTAAAGTTTTGAGCAACTGGGCCCAGAATGGTATGTTTTTGCAGGCGAATTGTTTCTGAGTTTCAATGTATGTATGACATATTATTATATCTTTTTTTTTTCAAACGTTTTAAACAATGTACCAAAATATTTATATTTGGCATTTCAGTTAATACACAAATTAAATGTCGGATTTGTTATTAAGTATCTTTTTTACAAAGGAAATGTATTATGTATATCTGCGTTACCATAATTATATATACATTATTTATTTCATTTCATATTAAACTAATGTTTTGCAGAAATCAATACATTTACCATTAGTTTATCCGTCTCATATTACAGCATTTCTGTACGTTTTCACTATTATTCTCTATATTGGCTATTAATATGCAATGTGCTGTTTTATGCCAAATAAATATTATAATATGTGACGCATATTGGAAAAAAAACGTGTCGTAAATGAAATTTAAATAATTGAAAAGAATAATTATATAAAGTGTTTGTGTTGCATAACGATTTAATATGAACATTACCACTGTAATGTCTGTTTATTTGATTAAGATACGTGTGTCACGTGCGATAAAAATTGAATGTATACTACTCTGTCTTGCCAGTGGTTAGCAGTGTTGAGCTTTGACTTAGAGGTCGTAGGTTCGCGTCCACGTTAAGGTCCAAGTTTTCTCTTTTTTATGCTTTTCTCGATACAATCTTTGCGTTATTTAGTCAAAATGCTGAAGTTTTCGCATTTAAAACATCTTATGACATTTTTTCAAAAATACGAACAACTGTAAACATATTCTTTTAAAGGAAACATATTCTTTTAAAGGAAATAATTATGTTAATTACATGCCTTTTTACAAAGTTATTCATGACAGTTACAACGATTTGAGAAAGGCACAGCGCATGATGGGATGCGATTACTAGTATGTATAATTCTTAAGAAGTCAAATCAATACTTGCACATTTAGGTAAAATAGCGTTGCCTTAGTTGCGTTGTTTGCTAAAAATGTCATCTCCAGTTAAGTGTGTAAGCCACTTATATCCGTGGTCTTTCATGAAGGACAGAATTTCGTCTCTGTGCTGATCTGTTTCTATGGTGAACACATCAATGTCAATTTTGTTCCAGTCTATGGACTCCAGAATGTACAATTCCGCGCCTTCTACATCCAATGAGAAGTAATCCAACTTTCTTGTTCCAATCACATTAAGAATGTCTAACAAATTGTAACACTGCACTGTGACAGATTCATTATAATGCTTGTCATTACCAAACTCTGCCCTGGCGTTATTGATTCTGTTCCTGTGTCGTGTAGTTATGAGCGCATCTGCACTAGAAATCATCCCGGCGAGAGTGAATGTCAGTGAGGTATTCGTGTATCCAAGACAGCAGTTAATAGCGTAACAATTCCTGTTTACCGAGGCTATTTTCGAAAACATGTAAGGATTGACTTCAATCAAGAGCCCCGTCCAGTTTTTCTTCATTTCCAGTAATAAAGTGTTCGATAGTGACTGCCCATCATACGCGCCGATTTCAACAAAGAATCCATTCGTTTTCGTACCAAAGTGATTGTTAAGGTACTTATCTTGTCCATACTGGGAAAAACTGTCCTTGTTCCGTATATCCGGGTTCAAATTATAACTGCCGTTTCCATGTATCAGTATTTGTTGAATGTGTTCACTGACTCTCATGGCGGCAGTTAAAGTTGGATTTGAAGCTCCCTGCCCATTTTCTCTGTAACCGACGGTTCCGTAATTCCTTCTTGGAGCGGTCAAACTATGTACGCTGGTCTGTGTAGATTTTGAAGCCAAAAATGCGGCGTAGAAGAGAAATGCACAAGTAAAGAATCCCGCTACAAACGCTCGTAACGTTTTATTCCAGCTTGCAAGCATCTTAAGATGTGTATATAAATGACTTTGATTACAGTACGCACTCGTGACAAAACTGAGTTTCGACTAGAGTATCCAGACGTATCTCTCTATTGGATAAAGGGTAAAGCGTAAAGCGTCTTTAAACCTCCTACAACACGCCTACCGGCTACATGCGCGTAGCGCCGCATACCTGTTTACTCGTTCGAGTAGACATTGAAAATAAAATCTCCAAAAAAAAACGTAAAATGGCACTTTCCGTAAAATCGCTGTCGCGAAATATTCGCGATAGTTAACAAATCTTTAGTGACACATTATTTACATATTGTGTTAAACATGTTATCAATGTATATCGTTAGAAATGTACTTTAATTGTTGGATTGTAATTATGCCATTCAGGTTTAAGAGTTAAACTTCCCGCCGTTGTTTACTTTTTCCCGCCAAATATTATGTTCACGTTTTATATAAGTTTGACGACACCATCACAGTACCGTTATCGGTGTTTGTTGGAGCCGTTTGTCATGCAAAATTCATGCTTTTCGTGTTCTTTTGGCGCTCAAATACAGTATATACACGGTGCCTGTACCACGTGATCTATTTTGTTCTGTGTGAGTCATTCCACCGAAAACAATCCCTCGCTTCAGGTAACGTTTTTTATAATTTCTCTGTTAATTCTGAACCGATTTTCACGAAATAAAGACGAGTGCCCTGTCATAACAGAATTACACCATTCCATTAGAGTTTCTGGCATATTAATTTAGTATGTTTTTCAAAAACTGCAACAGCACATCATTTTAAACATAAATTGATATGCTATGTGTGGAATATTTTTTGTTTAATCGTCAATAGATTTCACAATATTGCTGCTGAAGATGCCAAACGTAGGGCGGACACTGTAATTCTTACCAGAGAAACAGCACGAAAAGTATGTTTGCTCACTTAGGTCTGATGCCGATTATTTTTGTAGAAAATAAAATATTGCTATGTGTGGGTCACAAATCTGTTATGCTATGTGTGGAATACAAAAGTTTAAGACATTGCAAACTTCCCATTAAAGCCATTTAATACTTACACTACAACACTGACAGTTGAGGGTCAATAACATGAATTTTTAAGCGCATTTGAAAATACTTCTGTTGCGGCAAGCCTTTTCTAGTGAGTTTCTATGTCTATTTACACGTTAATTTAGGACTTGTACTTTTCCTTCAAATTCATCTTGAGGGGTCAACAATTCTATTGTAACTACCTACATATAAAACATATAATGGTATGCTATAGTTTTTCATTTAGCCCTTGGTCTGGTCTTTGCCTATGTAAAGGTTTAGCACATAATGCGTATTAATAAACTACGACAACTCGTTTGGATTTCATTTCTAGTTAAAATCATGAACAGCACACATATTTTGCCCGTATTAATGCAAATTTAATACATGTTTTTCCTTTCCATTTTCCTTAATGTTACAGCGTGATCTAAAACTTTCATTAGAACGTAACTTTTATAGTCGTAGTCCTACCTCTAAATTACGTCCACCTAACGATAATTATGGATTATATATTATGTTTTCTTTAGACATACATACTGTTTTTGGCAGGATTTAAAAGAGCGCTCGTATTTCTCTATAGGATTCCTACCATCTGCGCCAGCATAGAGCTAGCGCGCACGATGGACCGCAGTCATATGTGTGCACCCAGTGTTGGAAGTCCTTCACCGACCGGTACCTTCTCAGAGCCCAAGAAAGGACAGAAAGAAAGGAAGATTCTGCAGTGTGTGTCAGATAAGCTGTAGGGAACACATGTCCACGTACACTGAAGAAAAGAGCAACGATTGCTGCAAAACATAAACATATTAGCAGTATATATAGACATCAACGTACATGTATACACAGTGATACAAACTGAATTATTGTTATGTGTGGATAAGAATTTATTGTCCGAACACATTGGCTATCGTTACTTGCAATAGTTTAATGTTAATAATGAACAATTATCTAATAGGAATATCAGTTTTGTGCTGTTTCCTTAAGGACACTGTTCGATTGGAAATCATTCTACCAATACTAACCAATCAAATCTCTAATTGCAGATGTGCACTAAAAGGGAATACGCTATAGACAGTTGTCACCATATTGATATCCTACACTTATCCGATTACAAGATGACTTTTTTCTGTAACATATAGAAATGTAATTAGTCTAAATAAGTTAAAGACATTTTGTATCGTTTGTATCGATCGTCATCGTTTTCAAATTTGATAATGTACAGAGGTAACTGCTGCGTCAATTTGTTCGGTCTATACGTAATCTGAAAGTCACTCTATCACAGATGGAAGAATGTTCATACTATATTATAATATGTTGGTAATATAAGTAATATACAAATCTTCGAATCGATAATTTCTATTCTATAAACGAAGATATCTACACGATATTTGAAGTGATCTTTTTGTTTTAGAAGAACTTTATTTTGTGTTTTATCTTAGTAAAATTATTTTGTAATAGTGTGTGCAATATCATACAAATGTGTGACAAGCCTGGTGTTGAAATACATTTTAATGTACAGTTAAAACATGTATTTTATGTATATTCAGTTAGTCACACTAATATTTGTCCTATTCTTCTGCGATAGAGCAGCTTTAATAAAAACGGCTGGATGTTTGTATCAATTCAGGTTAAATTTCGTATGAATTTATAATCGTTTTAAATCAAACATTACTCAATTATTATTTTTTTTTGGTGATGCTGTGATTTTGTGATTGTACCTGTATTTAACTGTGATTATATATCTCGGATTTTATGTGATTAAGTTGATTTCGAATTGATATATAATTATATTCATCTTCTCTTTATGCTAAAAATAGAACTGGTAATAGAGAAGGAAACAGACATAATAAAAACATACTGTTTATTGCATTGTATGCTGCACACTAAAACTATTTTGATTAAAAGATCAAGTCCTTGTCTTGTAGTGGGCAAGAGTTTGCTGTCGTTTCGTCTTGACTTTACCCAGCCGACTGAAAGAAATCCACACTGGACAGCATTGATGTTCAAATAAAGATTTTCCTCTTTGTTCAGCCCCTTTACTCTCTTGCGAGCTGTCGTGTCAAAGAAATGGGTCCTGAAATGTAATCGGGAAATATACAAGCTTTTCATTATTATGTGGTTGAGCATACTACAAATAACTAATAAGTAGTATTAATTTCAATTATGCTTGGATTCATGCTTATATGTTTGAAATAACGATCTTCAAATTTGCCCAACCTACTCGTATATACGAAAATTGCATAATCATTGAAGTGAGAGAACCATTATGCACATAATTACATAATAATATAACATGATATGAATACCTCACTTGAAATTCATCTGGGGTAGTTTCATTTTCAACTTCATTGAAGTCCGTATCAGTAGTAGTAGTAGTTGTAGTAGTACTAGTAGTAGTAGTCTGTAAAAAGAACAGACTTGATAATAATATCACATATCATACGGAAGCGGACATAAAACAACTTTGTGACACACTATGAAAATTAAACTCTTCAAATGTTTATTCTTATTTTCAGTAACAATACAAATGCATGAAAGCAACATGTTAATGTAAATTAATAAGCAGGTATGCTCTAATCATTTCTGTATTCCACAGATAGCATAACAGATTTGTGACCCACACATAGTAATATTTTATTTTCTACAAAAAAATCGGCATCAGACGTATGTGGGCAAACATACTTTTTGTGCTGTTTCTCTGGTAAGAATTGCAGTGTCCGCCCTACGTGTGGCATCTTCAGCAGCAATATTATGAAATTTATTGACGATTAAACAAACATATTCCACACATAGCATGTCAATTTATGTTTTAAAAGATGCGCGGTTGCAGTTTTTGAAAAAATGCTAAATGCATCTGCCAGAAACTCTAATGGAATTGTGTATTTCACTTATGACAGGGCACTCGTCTTTATTTCTTGAAAATCGGTTCAGAATTCATAGAGAAATTATAAAAAACGTTACATGAAGCAAAGGATTGTTTTCGGTGGAATGACCCACACAGAACAAGATAGATCACGTGGTACAGGCACCGTGATATAAGTGGTTTGAGTTTGCTCAGAAAAGAAAGGGACACAAAAAGAACACCAACAGGATTATTATGATGACAGTGTTAAGAGCATAGGATTGTGAATATAGTTAAATATTGTGTTTTGATAATATATGAAAAAGGAAACATGTGCTATTATGATTGGGAAAATTAACAGTTAAAAAATGGTGAAAATCGTTGTGTGTTTAATTGCTCAAAAGTGTTTGTCTGTATTATCAGTGTGGTAAAGTCGCCACAATCGCATATTTCCTATATAATCCGAAACGTCGTTCTATAGTTTCAATAGTGCTGTATAATTTGACCCACAATCGTAAAAAAGTAATACTACATGTCTATAATAATATAAAACGTATAAAAGACAACAATAAAAATGATTATTTATTTATATGTACATCTTTATAATTTTTAAGTACAAGACCATCAACAAACTAAATATATATGATTACAGTTATTAAAAGAACAATGTATATGTATTACGATATATTGTTAGATGCAGCAATGAATTTTTGCATGGATGAGTGGTGTATATTTGTGAAGTGTATTTTTTGCTAAAAAAGGTTCAGGTAAAAACAAGGTAAGATTATACCAGAAACTGAAATTTGAGTATGAAACTGAAAACTATGTTAATATTTTAATGCCACATAGTCATAGATCAGCACGACGAACGTTTAGAAGTGGCGTTGCGCCACTTATAGGCATGTTTAATGTGAAACTGTTCACAGTTAAATAATTAACATGGTTACTATGAACCTAAAATAAATAACGTAAAGTATCAATGAATATGTTGGGAATATTGTCACAGTTTTAATATCTTTTAAAGTGTGTTTTAAAGTATAAAATTTTTAAACTCTATATTGTATACTATAACTCAATTTTAGTGGCAATACATTTTATTGATAAGTTAATTTGATATGTATGTACATACGATGTATTGATGAGACTGAAATAAAAAAAGTGTGAAAACAACCGCCAGTCGGCGATTCGTACAATTGTGCCTTTTTAACATTTATTTAAACGTTATGGGACGGTGTTTAATTGTTCATATAATTGCATCTTTATTATATTCGCGATTCGTGTAATCGTATCTTTTTTTTATTTCAATAAGGACGGAAAAACGACGGGACAGTCGCACTTGTTCATAGTACACCGTCATTTCGTATAATCGCGATTCGCATAATCGCGATTTGACTGTAATTATATCTGATTTTGTCTAAGACTTTAAGTAAAACTAAACGGTTAAAATGTATGATATTACACATGGATTTAAATACCTGAATATTTATTGATATAAATATTGAATTTAAACAAATTGATACAGGAGCCGAGCTCAATGACTTATCCATCCAATAACAGACTGGGTCGAAGTATTTTTCTCAAAAATAAGCTTATAAAAAGCAAATAAAACATAATACATTCCTTAAATATGCATAATTGTATTTCCGAATGGATTGGTCCAAAATAAATTTCAGTTTGAAAGTGATCTTTTTACTCTTTGTTCTGCTTTATTACTAAGTAATTACGCTACTTAAACTAGTGAAGTTTAGTTTTGTCATAATTCGATAGCATGCCTCTCCTTTGCTTACTGAATACTTCTAACTTATTGTAGGGCCTGCATGCTTACTGAATACTGCGTAAATTTGGATCAGCGTACTGAATACTAACAGTTTGTTTTCGCTAACTGCGTACTTGCTTTGATTTCAGGGTTTAACTTTGTCGAAACAGATGACGAATAAACTGCAAATTATATAAATATAATTTTATGCAATAAAACTAACACAATCACTAAAGAGTTGTTTAATAACTAAGTGCCGTCCATTACACATATTTTAAGCGCAATGCCCTAAAAAAAAACCGTCTGAATATGCAAGTGACAAGCCAAACTTGGCAGAGAATATGAGGGTTTAAATGTCAGGAATTGCGTTTTAGTGTGTTATAAAATGTTTACTTTCAAGAGTTTCCGGTGGCCTCCGGCCCCCTGGACCCCTAGCCAGGGCTTTGGTCGGGTCCCACCGGGGGTCCTAGAGTCATCCATGCCCCCAGCTTCTTTTGTCTTATTTAATATTTCGAGTAACACCGAATTTGGCCACGCTACGCCCCTGGACTACCTGTCTGTCAGCAACCTCCGCGCATAGATTTGACTGTTTCCGAGCATAGCTCTAATCAAATCCCTGCCGTCATAGCAACTTAAGTGATGATGATCGATTTAAATCTTCTAGATATTATCTATGGTTTTAATTAGTTAACCGATAGGGGAAGTAACCGCTGCGAGGAGTTTGGTCTGACAGTTATATGCAGGTCGTAAACAGTCAGTTACCAATGGCGAGTCGATGCGTAGTCGGACACGGTACCCAACACCCCAAGACATATATGCATTTCCCATAGATATAGGTGTTCGTTATTTATCTTTCTAGGTAATGTTGTTGTTAGTATCGAATAACTAAAAATCTACCGGCACGCGGACAATAATTTCAGTGTTCTTGCAATAGCCAGCTGTTTTCGCTTCCCGAGAACTACAACATGTAAGTCATATTAATGTTGTTTATGTAAAACTACTCACTCTTTCAAAACATGTTATGTATTTGGGCACTCGCCAGTGTTGAATATAGGTTTCAGTAAATTGAATATTGGATGAAAAAACTACCTGATCAAAGCTGCTTCCTAACGCCATTGAATCCAGCACAGCATATCTCGCAATCAAGATGTAAGTTACATTTAGGATTTTTCTACGAACTTCTATGTATTAATTTAAAAAGACTAACAATAACAACCACACTAACATCATAATCATTATTACCATACCTCCTTCTCCTCCTCCTCCTCCTCCTCATTATCAGCAATATCAACAATGGTGATTATCAAGTTGGTGTCAGTTGGGATGTGGTATAATTTTTATACCACATAATAATTTATAATCATAATGTCACGTGATAAGGCGGGAGAAGTCGTATTCTTTGCGCTCTCATAAAATTAAATTAAAAACATGTTTAAAAGCCTGAAAATGCATTGTGAAGTGAGCCAAACCTGGAAATAAAGTGCTTCTAACTGGTGGATATGTGTTATGGGGAAAAATAGGAAAAGGAAAGATAGAGAAAGCAGTGGTAGTGAAAGTGATAAAGTAAACAAAGGCAAATATTTCAAAGTCAGAGGCCCGTCCGGGGGTACGTGCGTGTCGGTGAGTGATATTTTGAGTGAAACAAACGCTGTATTATATGAAAAGGAGTGTGTACCTTTCTTAGATGTGGACAATGATGTGTTCCGAGGAAATTTAAACTCAAGTGGTGTAAGTGAGTCGTGCCAACTGGAATACTCAACCATGGGGGAACCTACGAACAGTGAGTTGCTCGAGTATTTGAAGAAGATAGACACCAGAATGGATGGGATAGAGAGAAGATTGAAGATTCTTGACGAGGTAGAAAGAAAGGTCAGTAGCTTTGAGTCAGAACTGAAACGATTGTGGGTAGTTGTCGATGAGAGAAACCGGAAGTTAGGGGAACAAGTTGCTAGAGTCGAGGAAAAGGCCGAGAGTATAGACTTTGCAGTTGGTATGGTCAATAGTAAGGTTACGGAGTTAGAAAAGCAGAGAAGTAGTTTGCAGGAAGACGTAGTATATTTACAGTCCCAGTCTATGAGGAACAACTTGGTATTTGGAGGCATCCCGGAACCACGCGCCGGTGACGTCGAAGATGCAGAAAGTACGATCCGGACGTTCCTACATGAAAAAATGAAACTAGCTAAAGATATAGCGGATAAGATTGGGTTCGAGAGAGTCCACAGGATGGGCGCAAGGGTCGGAGGCAAACCTCGCAACATCGTCGCCAAATTTACATTCTACAAGGAACGTGAACTGGTCAGACGGCAGGGGCCAGCGCTGAAGGGTACTAAATTTTATGTGAGTGAACAATTTCCAAAGGAAGTTATTGACAAACGCCGGAAGCTGATCCCGAAGATGAAGGAGGCTCGCAAAGACGGTAAATCTGCGTGGATTGCTTATGACACTCTATTCGTTGAGGGGAAACCAGTGCGGGATTAGGAATTCCAAGGGGATGAACTCCACATCCTGTCGTGGAATATTCATGGACTAACAAGCAGCAAAAAGGAAAGTGACGATTTCCTTAAAACAATTAATACTTGTGATATAGTTTTTTTGTATGAATCCTGGACAAATAGCAAAAGTGATATTGAAATAGAAGGATACACCAGCTTTAACTTTTTTAGAAAATTTCAAAACCGTAATGCTAAACGTTCTAGTGGCGGTATTGTTCTCCATCTTAAAGATAATATAAGCAAGGGTATTGAAGTTATTTGTAACCATTTGGATACCATTATTTGGATCAAAGTTGACCATGCATTTTTTCATTTTGATCAGGATGTATATATTTGTGGAACGTATATTTGGGGAATAGATTCGCCAGCTTACACTATAAATAATATAGATCTATTTGAGGTCCTTGAATCAGATATAAACTTTTATGATAATTTAGGAACGGTTTATGTTGCAGGAGATTTTAATAGCAGAGTAGGAACAAAATTTGATTACATTATTCAAGATAAAAATATTGATTACATTGATGATTATGATTATGTTGCAGATGTCCCCTTGTTACGGGCCTCGCCGGATAAAACTTCTAATAGTCAGGGGGTTAAACTTCTTGATATGTGCAAGGTAACGAACGTGCGAATTCTTAACGGTAGATTTTATAATACTGATCGTTTTACGTTTGTTTCACAACAAGGCGCATCGGTGATAGATTATTTACTCACGAAGGAATGTAATTTTTCGATGATAAATAGTTTTACTATAGAGGATCTAAATGTTTGCAGCGATCATACACCGTTAAAATTGTCTTTACTATGTAAAATCGATAATCGGGTATCGTCGTCCGAACAGTTTGTCCAATTTAAATGGAACGCAGAGAAACGAGATCTATTTCGCTCGGCACTGATAGCCAAATTACCCGAGTTAAATAGATTAACGGATATTAATAACATTGATATTACAAGCCGACCATCAGTGAATAACCTTTTAAATGAATTTACGTCGATATTACGGAATGTTGCGGATCCTTTGTTTTCTAAGCAAGTGAAGTGTAACTTTAATGCTAATAACGAGAGACGCCGTCCGCATGACGCTGACTGGTTTGATCTCGATTGTATTAACGCCCAAAATCGATATTTACATGCACTCGGTGTTTTTAACAAATGTCATTCTGTACATAACCGTGAACGTCTTTGTCAATTAAAAAAGGAATATAAGAATTTATTAAACAAGAAAAAGCGCATTTTTAACAATAAAAACTTAAACGACATAGAAAAGTTAAAACACTGTAAACCGAAAGAGTTCTGGAAATATTTTAAAAAGAAAAAATCAACACGAAACAACGAGATTACATTAGAAAGCTTCTATCAATATTTTTCGTCCCTTAGTAACGATATCTCACACTGTTCGAATCAAGACGCGGAGCAGTTCTGTAATAATCATGATTTTGATGCCCCGAATCGTACGTTTCCGGAATTGGATAGCGAAATCACGATTCATGAAATCTTGAACGCGGTTAAATCTTTAAAGTGCGGAAAATCTTCTGGCAGTGATTACTTATTAAATGAATATTTTATTGAAAGTATCGATATAATTTCATCCCATGTTTGCGATTTATTCAATGCGATATTGAACTCTGGCTATTTTCCAGATAAATGGACCGAGGGAGTTATTGTTCCTGTCCACAAAAAAGGTGACTTAAATACTGTTAATAATTATAGGGGTATAACGTTGCTCAGTTGTTTATCGAAATTGTTTACTACAGTCATAAATAAACGTGTCGAAAGTTTTTGTAATAACAACAGTAAAATTTCGGACGCGCAATTCGGATTTCGCAAAGGGTGCAGCACTGTTGATGCTATTTTTGTATTAATGTCTTTAGTTCAGAAATATTTAAATGATAACAAACGTCTGTATGTTGTATATGTGGACATGTTTAAATGTTTTGATTCTATATATAGGAATGCGCTATGGTTAAAGCTTTACAAGACCGGAATCCAAGGTAAATTATTAAGAGTTATACGGGACATGTACCAGAAAGTTAAATCTTGTGTTAAAGTATGTAATAGCTACACTGATTTTTTCGATTGCGCCGTTGGTTTGAGGCAAGGGGAGGTTATTTCCCCTCTACTTTTCTCCTTATTTGTTGAAGATGTTGAGTTATATTTGCAAAATAATGTTGATTCGGGATTGCTTCTTGATGACATTGTTATTATTCTTTTGTTGTTTGCTGACGATATGGCCATTTTTGCCAAAACACCACTTGAGTTACAAGAGAATTTGAATTGTTTAAAAACTTACTGTGACAAATGGGGTCTTAAAGTTAATACTGATAAAACAAAAATAATGGTTTTTCGTAAGCGAGGTAAACTATTTCCAAACGAACATTGGGTATATGATGACAAGCCTATCGAAGTGGTTAATGATTTTAACTACCTAGGTACTGTGTTCAATTATACGGGTAACTTCAGTCTTAACCAGGAATACCTGGCCGGAAAAGCTATAAAGGCATTACATGTTTTACTTAATAATTGTAAACGTTATCAATTGAAGCCCAAATTGTTATGTCAATTATTTGATGCTTTTGTTGGGTCGATTTTAGGATATGCTTCAGAGGTATGGGGGAATTCAAAGTCGAAAGAGATAGAACGAATTCATCTTAAATTTTGTAAACAAATTCTTCAAATTAAAACAAATGCATCATCTGTTGGTGTTTATGGCGAATTGGGCCGTTACCCTTTGTATATTTCAAGATATGTTAAAATTATAAAATATTGGTGTAAATTATTACACACTGATAATATTATATTGAAAACAGTATACCACCAAGCCCTTCTAGATTGTGAGAAAGGGTTACCAAATTGGGTTTCCAATGTAAAAAAATTGTTAAATGATCACGGTTTTTCATATGTTTTTGACAATTGTGCAAATGTTGATGTTACTTCGTTTCTTCCGATGTTTAAACAGCGTGTTATTGAAGTATTTATACAACAATGGTCAGTGGGGATAGAAAGAAATGCCGCACTCGAAAACTATAAACATATTAAACACAGATTTGAATATGAAACTTATCTTGATACCTTACCACATAATCTAAGATGCTTCTTCACGAGGCTTAGACTGTCAGAACATCCCCTCCGAATTCAAACAGGCCGGTATAGTAGGAATAGAATTGACAGAAATCAACGTGTTTGCTTATTATGCAATAAAAATGATATTGAAGACGAATATCATTTTATGTGTATATGCCCTTTATTCGAAGATTTAAGAAAGAAATTTTTATCCCGTTATTATTTTAAGAAACCTTCAATGTTTAAATTTCTTGAATTAATCAATACGCAAAATAGAACTGTATTGCTTAATGTTGCTAGATTTTTAAAGCAGGCGTTGGCTCTTAGAAATTCCACGCTATTAGCTATTCATTGATTTTGTTCACCCTCTTTTTCCTTTCTTTTTTTTCTTATTTTCTCAAAAGATTGTATTGTATGGTATCTACTTTCTAAGCCTTTTAACTTATTATGTGACATATAATTGTTTATTTGTACTGAATTTGCTTTGACGATGTACGTTTGTGCAAGTCACCAATAAAAGTTCTGTTCTGTTCTGTTCTATAATTTTTGTAGTTGTGTCCCTTTTGTAGTGGTATACATCTTGTAGTGGTATACTTTTTGTTGTGGTGTACGTTTTGCAGAGAGATGTGTTTTTGTAGTAGTTTTAAGTTTTGTAGTGGTATACGGTAGGCTATTGCGAACGCGACCACCAGTATATACAACTGGCACTGCACACGAATTTACCTAATGTCATGAAGTGGTTTTGTTTGTTTTGCGACTTCTCATGGGCTATTGATTGAATTTAATTTTGAAATCGTTTGTATTGTCCGCCAGAGAAGAGCTGACAATTTTCTATTTGGTGAACCAGTGTGTCATTAAATTACAAAAGCTAGCAAATGTGCTAGCATTTAATGCGTATATACAGTGGGGTTAGGGATTTTGTTCCGGGGATAACCCCTTAAGAATCCCTAAAAATAATCCTAATTCAACCGATTGTTAGAGATTAATCGCTTTTCATCCAAATTCATCCGCATTCACCCCTTTCTAGCGGTTTTAGGGATGAGTTGCTTCATTCACCCCTAAGCAGAGGTTTTTAGAGATTAATCTATACGCATGTGCAGTGGTTCTACGGGGTGAATTTGGATGAAATTGGGTGAAAAGAAATTAATATCTACGCATGCGCAGTTGTTCTACGGGGTGAATTTGGATGCATTTGGATGAAAAGGCGGAGCTTTACCATGACGTCACTGAGAAGGCGGGGCCAACGAATCTATTTTTAGCTCTCGCGTTTCTCGGTTGTTTTTTGTTATTGTTATTTTAATATATTCGAAGATATTTGTATTCAACATAAACTCGGTTACATGTATTTTTCAATATTAATGTACTACTGGTACATGTAGTATAGTGTATCATAGCCTACATGCGACGCTCAGTTGTAACCCACTCCATTTTATACACAGAGGATGACGTCACACGCCAAACCTCTGTACTTAACCGCATTATGGTTACAATATACTAATTCCAATCCTTATGTAATTTAATGTAAAAGCGATAAATTTAACCAAAAATAAATGCAACATTTTGCCCATAGAGACCCTCATAACCATACAGTTTCTTAAAGAGCATTCTAAGCTGAATTGATTTAAGCAATAAAAAGGGTATGTTATGTGTTATGTAAGAAAGAACTCGACACTAAACAAAGTTGACTGTTCTATCACCATCGTTTTAGCGGCTACTTTCTAGTTGAATGTAACCCGTCTCAGCGCAAGTGTCATACCGTAGTATCCAATCTTAAAACATATCAGTGATTTATTTGTGAATACCAATGCTTACCCTACCAACATCTCCAAAAAAGAATATCAAATCAAGTGTTTAAACCTAAAACCATGTCTTCAAGTTAAACTTGTTGATTTATTTAGAGAGTAGAGTACAGCCCTACATCTCTTATTTATTTAGTGTATTGTGATCTAGAAGACAACTTAAAGTTTTGATATCGCGAAAAGAAAACAATTTCAAACATTTCAGACCGATCCACAAAGTAGAAATGCTTGAAAACGCATTTGAGAATGATGCCTGATAAGCAATATGGCTTGTGTTTTCAGTGATTTGATTATATGGGGTGCCTTAGTCAAATCGTGTACTTAATTCATAGAAATCAGTCAAAATAGTAGCATATGTTTACATACTTTAATGCAATAGAGATAAATATTGTATAAAACGTGTTCATTTTTCATTTAAGCATGATTTAGTGTGCTGCAAGATCCACAAGACGGGTTTCCGTACTTTTTTTCTTTTTTGTTTACTTGAAAAATCGGTTTTCGCTGTAAAAATTGTAATGCACATTAAAATCATGATATTTATCGCATGTTTTCCATGACACTTATTACAGCCAATAAAACCACACAGTAACATGGTGATTTTATGTACACATTGCCCCTTTACCTCCGTTCCCTATTTTGTGTTTAGAAGACAACTTAAAGTTTTGAAATTGCGAAAAAAAACAATTCTACATTATTATTAACATATTCATAATGTGCATGCAAAATTTCAGACCGATCCACAAAGTAGACATGCTTGAACTCGCATTTGAGAATGATGCCTGATAAGCAATCTGGCTTGCGTTTTTAGTGTTTGGATTATATGGGGTGCCTGAGTCAAATTGTGTATTTAATTCATAAAAATCAGTCAAAATACTAGCATATTTTTTACATACTTTAATGCAATAAAGATAAATATGGTATAAAACGTGTTCATTTTTGGTTTTAGCATGATTTAGTGTGCTGCAACATCCACAAGACGGGTTCCCGTACTTTTTTTTTTTTTTTTTTACTTCAAAAAGCGGTTTTCGCTGTAAAAATTGTAATGCACATTAAAATCATGATATGTATCGCATGTTTTCCATGAAACTTATTACAGCCAATAAAACCACACAGTAACATGGTGATTTTATGTACACATTGCCCCTTTAGTGCCACTCCCTGTTTTGTGTAGAAGACAACTTAAAGTTTTGATATCGCGAAAAAAAAACAACAATTCTACAACATTATTAACATATTCCTAATGTGCATGCAAAATTTCAGACCGACCCACAAAGTAGAAATACTTGAAAACGCATTTGAGAATGATGCCTGATAAGCAATCTGGCTTGCGTTTTCAGTGCTTTGATTATATGGGGTGCCTGAGTTAAATTGTGTACTTAATTCATAGAAATCAGTCAAAATAATAGCATATGTTTACATACTTTAATGCAGTAAAGATAAATATTGTATCAAACGTGTTCATTTTTGGTTTTAGCATGATTTAGTGTGCTGCAAGATACACAAGACGGGTTTCCGAACTTTTTTTCTCTTTTTTTTACTTGAAAAAGCGGTTTGGTTTCGCTCTAAAAATCGTAATGCACATTAAAATCATGATATTTATCGCATGTTTTCCATGAAACTTATTACAGCCAATAAAGCCACACAGTAACATGCTGATTTTATGTACAAATTGCCCCTTTATTGCCACTCCCTGGTTTGTGTAGAAGACAACTTAAAGTTTTGATATCGCGAAAAAAAAAACATTTCTACATCATTATTAACATATTCCTAATGTGCATGCAAAATTTCAGACCGATCCACGTAGTAGAAATGCTTGAAAACGCATTTGAGAATGATGCCTGATAAGCAATCTGGATTGCGTTTTCAGTGCTTTGATTATATGGGGTGCCTGAGTCAAATTGTGTACTTAATTCATAAAAATCAGTCAAAATATTAGCATATGTTTACATACTTTAATGCAATAGAGATATATATTGTATAAAACGTGTTCATTTTTGGTTTTAGCATGATTTAGTGTGCTGCAAGATCCACAAGACGGGTTTCCGTGCTTTTTTTTTTTTTACTTGAAAAAGAGCTTTTCGCTGTAAAAATTGTAATGCACATTAAAATCATGATATTTATCGCATGTTTTCCATGAAACTTATTACAGCCAATAAAACCACTCAGTAACATGGTGATTTTATGTGCACATTGTCCCTTTAGTGCCGCTCCCTGTTTTGTGTAGAAGACAACTTAAAGTTTTGATATCGCGAAAAAAAAAAAAATTCTACATCATTATTAACATATTCCTAATGTGCATGCAAAATTTCAGACCGATCCACAAAGTAGAAATGTTTGAAAACGCATTTGAGAATGATGCCGATAAGCAATCTGGCTTGCGTTTTCAGTGCTTTGATTATATGGGGTGCCTGAGTCAAATTGTGTACTTAATTCATAGAAGTCAGTCAAAATACTAGCATATGTTTACATACTTTAATGCAATAGAGATAAATATTGTATAAAACGTGTTCATTTTTGGTTTAAGCATGATTTAGTGTGCTGCGAGATCCACAAGACGGGTTCCCCGTACTTTTTTCCTTTTTTTTTTTACTTGAAAAATCGGTTTTCGCTGTAAAAATCGTAATGCACATTAAAATCATAATATTTATCCCATGTTTTCCATGAAACTTATTACAGCCAATAAAACCACTCAGTAACATGGTGATCTTATGTACACATTGCCCCTTTGGTGCCGCTCCCTGTTTTGTGTAGAAGACAACTTAAAGTTTTGATATCGCGAAAAAAAAACAACAATTCTACATCATTATTAACATATTCCTAATGTGCATGCAAAATTTCAGACCGATCCACAAAGTAGAAATGCTTGAAAACGCATTTGAGAATGATGATTGATAAGCAATCTGGCTTGCGTTTTCAGTGCTTTGATTATATGGGGTGCCTGAGTCAAATTGTGTACTTAATTCATAGAAATCAGTCAAAATATTAGCATATGTTTACATACTTTAATGCAATAGAGATAAATATTGTATAAAACGTGTTCAGGTTTGGTTTTAGCATGATTTAGTGTGCTGCAAGATCCACAAGACGGGTTTCCGTACTTTTTTTCTTTTTATTTTTTTACTTGAAAAAGCGGTTTTCGCTGTAAAAATCGTAATGCACATTAAAATGATGATATTTATCGCATGTTGTTCATGAAACTTATTACAGCCAATAAAACCACACAGTAACATGGTGATTTTATGTACACATTGCCCCTTTAGTGCCGCTCCCTGTTTTGTGTGGAAGACAACTTAAAGTTTTGATATCGCGAAAAAAAAAAACCAATTCTACATCATTATTAACATATTCCTAATGTGCATGCAAAATTTCAGACAGAGCCACAAAGTAGAAATGCTTCAACACGCATTTGAGAATGATGCCTGATAAGCCCAGATGGCTTATTTCAGATGGCAGATGGCTTATCCCAGATGGCTTGCGTTTTCAGTGCTTTGATTATATGGGGTGCCTGAGTCAATTCTAAACCAATTCTACATCATTATTAACATTAAAGTGTGAAAATTCAAGGTTAGATGCCAGTAAATCCAATTACCACAGTGTCCCATTATAAAACGGCGAACTTTCAGATTTCATATTGTGCAAGCTTGGTGTCTGTTCAAAGATGAATATTTCCTCTCCCGAAAATTGCAATAAAGAGATATGGCATGTTACTTCTAAGAAAATGCGTCTCACCTGAATGCAGACACCAGTAGAAACAAGGGTTTCGGCAGTCTTATTTCGACACAAGCCCCATGCCAAAGTAAACACACCCCAAAAGCTCATCTTTCAAGTTAGCCTCCAAATAAATGCACAAAAATGTTCCAAACACACAGAGGATATTAGAAATAACCACAAACGGCATTTCTGACATTGCGAAATGCTTTTCAAATCAGAAGAAAAAAGGAACTCTAGTAAAAGGCAATATTTCGAATGTAAAACGGAGGGAAAAACATTGATTTACTGGTATCTAACCTCACTGCGATGTTAAATCAACCATTGCATGCTGGAAAGTAGCGCATTCCCATAATGCTTAGAGCGTGAGTACACCTTTTGTCGCCGGAATGTCGTCTCGTCGTATCTTCGCCCAATTTTAAAGCCACAAATGAAAAAACAACACGAGATTGCGAAGTTTACATCGCGGCGACGCATCGTCTCGGCGCGCCGGCGCATCGTCTCGGCGCTTCGGCGTTTTGTGTCGGCGCCCCTTCATAAGCACCGGTCGAAGTCGCGAAACTACGATGGTTTAACTGGACACCGTAGATACGTTCTAACATAACATCTGTTGAATGTGTGGAATTCATTACACCATGCGAACTTGAGCTTGCCAAAATATCTATAGATAAATAAATATCAATAGAAACAAGGCCATTTATATTAGTACTTTGTATATACCATAAATAACATTAGAGACCTTGACAACTTAAAAAAAATCTTATAGCTACTTAATAAGGGAAAGCAAAACATTTTATTTTTTATCTGGTGATTTCAACTGTTTATATATTGACTTGGAAAATTTGACTGTAATTCCAAAAGCCACTCAGGACGAAGCTATTCAACAACATTTACTTGATATATTACGATTGAAAGAAACATCGCACAGATCCACTATGCACATGTCGGTTCCCAATTTAAGTGGGGGCCCGTCGATCATTAGTATTATACTGTGTTTTCACAAGGTGTTAACTAACGAGTCAAAGTAGTAAACTGTCATAACAGTTTCTATCCACAAATAGTGTCGATCAACTATCTGTTCTGTTTGATACTGCCACACAAACTATATTTTTATTTACGGCCATTAAAGGAGTAGGTGTGTTAAGGGCCGATTTGGGCCTCATTTTGAAAATTAACGAAATTTGCAGGGTTTCCCGCATGCCTGTTTCGCTTGTCGGGCCCGACATGCCTTCAAAGCAGTTAGTCATTTGCCGGCATGCTTAAAAAACGCCAACATGCTTTAATTTTCAAAGCGACAACCCTTAATCCCTTTATCTACTACACCGATCTTAAATCACAGGGCCATAAAAGAACGTCGTATTGATCCATAAGGTCTAACTTCCAACAGCGTAATTGACAAGTGACTGAACTGTAGAGTCCCTGACCACCGCGATCTCATTAGCCAATCAAATACGGCGATTTTTAGGGCGGAGTTTATACCTTACTAACAACTAAAAACGTGTTTGACATCAAATAATAGCGTTGACGGGAAAAGTGAACAGGCATTTTAAAACATTTGATTATTATATTGAACGTTTTATTTTATCCCGGTAATTCCCTTATCCAGTTCACACAATGACAATCAAAAAAAATTATGGAAACGAATAATGTAATATAGCGCCTCATTTTAAAACACAATTTAACATCGTCAAACGTAATTTTGTTCTCATAAACACTGCAATTAAACACGTGACCAGTACACGCACATTTTTCATGAGGCATCCGTGACCTTGTGCATTGCAATTTTCGTTCGCTTTTGTAGCAAAACACGATTCTACATGGAGATACAGTTTGTTATGTCGATTAAGAACCGCATATTCAAGTATTTAACAACAACGGTGATTGTTTCGGCTTTTATTGTCCTCATGTAGTATAACTGATAATTATTATTGATTTATTTTGCATCAGAAAACAATTAATGAAATAAAAAAACAGGTCTTAATAAAAAAACGAGCGATCATGACAGAATTTCAAGGCGGAAACGAGCTAGGCCTTTCAACGAATCTGAATACCATGCATGATTGAAATTTAATTCCATAAAAATGCTATTTAGTATTTTGATGTACAGTGCCTACAAAGGAGTAAGGTCAACACGTTTTAATTCAGTTACGAAAACCGCTGTAGTTGTGAGTTTAGTAGGAGAAATATTTTTAATAGTTTCAGTTTTATAAAAGTCAGATTCCTTAAATTAAAGATAATTGAAAGACAGGTACTGGTCGAACAATAGGCTAGGTAGTTTAAGCGATAAAGGGCGGTTGTTAAAGCGATACTGCCGATTTGATCGCCGCCGGGATTTCGAACGTCGTAACCGATTTTCAAAAGGTGGGGTCCGATGCGACCGATTTTGGGGAATTGGATTCGAGCGGTTCAGCCAATTTCGGGGAGGTGTTGGTCGGTCGTTGAAGCCTATTTCGGGGAGCTTGGGTCGGGCTATGCGGCCGATTTCGAAGAGGTGGCGGTCAAACGAAGCGGCTTATTTCGGGGGGGAGGGTGCTAAGGGGTCCGATTGGAACGATCTCGGAGGGGGGGGGGGGGGGGGAGGGTTCGAGTCGATTTTTGTCGCGGTTGGTGGAGTCCGGGATGCCGACATGCCTTCAAGAAATCCTGCGGGAAACCCTGATTTGTATCACTGAATAGGCTTTTTTTCCATTTTTATGATGTAATATTAAAAAAAAATCTTACAACCACACATATGTTTACTCTACAACGTCAAACACGACTACTGTATAAGAGTTCTGACGTAATTTGACGTTACTTTTGGAGTTGATGTCGTGGTGTATTTGTTGGCGTTCCGTTGATGCTTACTACTCGACTAATTACAAACACACGTCCAAAAATTAAACTCATGTTTAGAGATACAGATTATAAAAATGTATTGCATGTACAAATAACGAATTTGTATTGTTGCATGTTGAAAAGTCATTGATTTGGAATATTACATGTAAAATTCAGCCTTTTCCGACAATCCCGCATTTCATAAATAAAATTAAGTTGTTGTGTTTTTTTTTTTTTACAACTCGGATCATTCTTGAGCAGGCAATTATATAATATCTTATACTAAAATGTTAGTTGAACTTTTACGTACGGAAATTTTAACATGTGTACGTCACATTCAAGAAAAGAACAACACATGACGCAGAATCAGACTTAGAAGCGGTCGTAGCGAGTGGGTCGGCTTTGCGATAAAGGCGTCTTATTTTTGATAGTATGATTTTTACAGTTAGATTAAACTGTTAATCTAGTTTATGAAGTGTTTCAAACTGAATTAGTCCGGTATTAATTGTTAAAGTAGACATTGTTCTTTTCAAACCCTACTACTTGCGCGGTAATGGACACAACCGGACCATCGTATTGTATAATTTACATCTACACTGTATTCAATACGAGTAAGCAAAGATAATTCAACATTCATGCGTCTAGGAAGTATTTACCTTAAAATATATGCCGATAATGCTAAAGAAAGGTAGATGGATCTACCAACAATGTTCTTAATTGTTTGATTTAGTAGTAATAACATACGGGGAAAAAATGAACGACGCGGTTGAATGCGTATAAACAGCCGTGTTCTGTTGCATTACTGGTGTTAAGTGCATTAACAAAAGACGGAAAGCTGCAAGTGTAGCGATATCATTGAGCCACGAATGACAAGTTGCTTACTAATCAATTAAGAATAGCAGTTAAAAGCCAATTTCCCCGAATGTCTAAATTAACAAAAGTTTATTTCTAACCAACAGCGCATGCGAGTACCAAAATGATAATAACAAAACAAAAAGACTGATTTAAATTACATGTCTCTTTGAAAAATGGTTGTGGTGCTCACATGCGCTGATAGTTACATTTTACAACAAAAGTGATAAAATTGACAGACATTGTTGTTTTCAAACGCACGCTGTTTGAACTACAGGCATGATTGTTATTGCTTGTAAATGAAATTAAAAAATCGTCAATTTTTTTTAAAATAATTGCGAAATTGGTGTATTTGGAACATTCTAACATGCTTTATTGAGCTCTTAAAATCTAGATTTTTTTAAGGAAAACAAATCGTCTTTTAAAACTTCACCCTGAACAATGTTCTCTGTTATAGAGCCGAAACATCAAACAAATACAAGCCACGCAATTATTAAAAGTCTAAATTTCTGTCCTTCTAGTCAGTGAACTGTCAAATTACACATTCAATATTAATATCCATATATTAATGATGATATATGTCTGTAGGGAGCAGTGTAAAATTACTAAATTATCCGACTTAAATTTTAAAGAGTAGATCTAAATATTACTTTCAAGGGTGTATCTAATGCAAAATCGAATGTTCGCCCAAATTGAAAAACACATAAAATAATGCATCTAGAGGGAAAACATCATACAATTTGCATCAGATAAATTATAATTAGCACTTAGTAGTCGATTTTTTAACGTAATCTACATGTTATTGAGCAATACATCTGCCGGTCTGACACGATGAATACATTTAATTCCGTTTAGATTGCCGCTTTTAATGTAAATGCAAATGAATGCAACTTAAGATTTACTGATAACGCAGAATTTTCCGTTTTGCTGGTATGTATCCGGGACGACACTTTACGCACATGCATTAAATATTCACATGCCTCAATTATTTTTCATCCAGTTAACTGCTATTTATTATGCCACTAGTGCACAATTACGTTGAAGATGTTGACTCAATATTTTTAAGCGTTATTATACCATTGACCGATAACACAAATTAATCCCGCCTAATTTCTATAATATCATGCCCTTGAATGATAACACGTTTTAGCTCCGCCCACATTAACGAATATCATGCTACTGTGTTACGTGCAAGGATTGTTTAGTCCCGCCCACTTCTCGGAACTACTTTTTGTAGGCGTGGAATGTCACTTTCGTCGTTAAAATGTAAACAGAGATTAGATCTATACAATGACACCATTTTAATTCACACAAATAAATACTGGGACAAAACATTTAAACATTATTCAATTAACAAGAATTAAGTTATTATGTCAAATAAGCATTATGCAAAAACATGCAATGCACAGCATAGAAAACCTGTCAATAAAATCTTAGAAAACTGATATTTTTAAAAGCTGAAAAAAATACAATCAGATATCACAAAAATTGAAATTCATGAAAGACTTGGATGAAATGTTGTGCCTGTTAATTTTATCTATACAGAAAAAATGGCTAAGGATATGAAACCAAATCACTCAGACCATTACTTGTATCAACAACTGAAAAGGAATTGCAAAGTCCCTAATTATTAGTCACAATCCATACATTATACACCATTACAAAAATTCAGGGAAACCATTGCTGTAAGTTGCAGTGTACTGTAAGTGTAAGTCTTACCAAGAAAGAAGCTACTAAAATCATTTATGTTGTGTCACTTTAATACAAGTGCAATGTTTTAGAAAAATGCTATTAAGAACAGTTATTTTAAAATGAAATGTTTTAATCATAAGTAATTATTCAAATACTAGAATCTGGCCAGGTATCAACAATCATTTTATTTGAAATGAAGGGTAACAAAAAAACTACAACAACAAAAAACAAACAAACATACTGGGGAGCAAGTATTTGTCGGACGAAATTTGCATTTATTTTGGGACAGTTTAATTCATGAACAAACGCAACGATGAAAATTCGCGTGTAATATCCTGGGTTGATCACCCGTTTGCGTATGTAAACAAAATAAGTTTCACTTGTGCGCATGCGCAACAATAGAGGCCCTGAAAGGGGTACATAAAACACGGTCTCTTTCATGTTGACAGTAGTATTTTACGGACGATTTTTTAACAGTGAAATATACGGAGAAATGCTTTATACCTTTATTTAATCTATATACAACAAATAAATAATCAGATGCGTAATTTATATCAAAATAATACCACTTTATCAAATGATTTAATAATTGCTAGAGAATATAAGTAAGGCGTTGAAACAAATACGGAAGCATGACGTTTTAAAGAGTTTCCTAGACGTTACGTATCTATGTAGCTACTACGCACGTCCTTAACGTCGTAGCGGGAAAAAAAAGTTCTGCCAGAGTTCGTCTGCTATAATGAGCAGACAGCCAAAACTATCACAAACCCTGTCTGGGCCCCAAATTGGGATTTTATCGCGCATGCGCACGTCATTTTACTTCCCAAGACGACAGTTGCATGCGTGTCAGACTATCAGCGTAAACATTTGGGTTTTTACCAAAAAATAAACTCACTATTTTCGAAGTTAAACGAAACATACTTAAAAATATAAGCGTTTATTTGTATTATGATGACAAAATACGAAAAGCGGTTACGAAACGCGAATATTTAAAAACATCCGGATAATACTACTGTCCGATAATTACACGCTAACCAGTAAGCATTTATACTGTGACTATCCCAATAAAGCGATTTTTGAAATGTTAAGATTTTATTTTTGATAACGCAAACATAAAAATTCATTAGACTATGACGATTTTAAATTGTATCAGTATAAATATGATATATCAAGGGTTCCTGTGTATAATTAGTATTGCAAATTGTGTATTCATGCTACGCGAATAGCAACACTTTATCTATTGAAAATGTAGCATCTTTTTACAGATTAAATAAGTTGATAGAAAGATGCAATTAGAAATAATCGTTAATAAATCGTAACCACAATTTTAATTCAAATTAACAGTAAGTTTATAAATATAAATTCCCCATTTATTGAAATGTTTAGGTTTATGATTCTCTGATCGCTATTATTGATGCATGTACGAGTATATTAACACAGCTATACAACGGTTGCTGGCTAAGCGCGCTATTTTTAAAATGGCACTACTGTTTCGGGAATGTGATGAACTCGCTAGAATCAATGGGCTACATGGAACGGCAACTCTGTGAATGAGATTTATGAATGGGAACATTGCACAATTGCTTGTTATAGAGTGTACCGCTTATATAAATGTAGGCTAAACAAAATAGTTATTTAGTTACGTGAATGAATATAGCATTCTGTTTATGGCATACAATTAGAAAATACGTTCATAATTAGCCTCAGTTCTAGAGCATATGTCGAGGATATGTTTATAACTTCATTTTAACCGCTTATGTAAACAATTATATACATTTTAATCCCCAAAAGTATGCAACAGTTATTGGTATACGTTAAACCATTGTTTGAAGTTTGCATTCCCTAAAATTAGAAAATTTGCCCAACTCTATTGGAATTCAATTTTCCCGCTGAATAATTATCTCAAGAAATCTTGGTCAAAAGTGATCTTTGAAAAAGAAAAATTAGTAAATACATTCAAAGCTCTGATTAAAAGTACAATGCTTTTCCACAATTCTTATGCATACTTCAAAAACATAAATAGCAATCGCCAATCGAGTGAGTATGATTGCTCCGCTATAATGTACGGAGTCACTACACTGTTGCTAAACTTACGCAATACGATGTATTACATATGCAGTTAACCAGTATACAGCACAAACAGATTGGCTATCATACCTATGTGAATAGACATAACATGAATTCTCTTGAATATGTGGACTATTCACTTGTAGATGTGGACTAACTGGATTATTATTATTGTTTATTAGTGTTTAAGTCGGATGTATTTCTTGTTCTACTTATAGAAAAATGATGCCTGTTGGGAGAAGCTTGTTTTAGCAAAGTGGTAAACAGTTAAAAACGCTTAATTATCATTTATATAGAACATAACAACTCTTTATTTGTTTCACAGATTACAAAACATAAATATTTTGTAATAACATGTGAGCATATATAAACACAAAAAGGCATACAAAAATACACAAACAATGTTTAGTGCAACACTTCATGTGGGAAAGTGGTCAGGGTGAGATGCTTCCTTTAATAGCCAAAAATAATTTTAATGGAAGAAATTGGGCAGAAAGGAAGTAATTTAACAATACATATCACATCGTGTAATATATTAAACTATACACTGACATTACGCATATTTATGTAAGTTTATCATGCAAATTTATTTGAGCTTAATGTAGTTTTATTTAATAGGAAGATATACATCTATTTAGAAAGATGAACATCGAGATTTCAATTTCAAATAATTTCTAATACCACAAACATCTTATTATGTGTTGTCACAAACACTAACAAACACCTGGAATAAAAACAACAACAAACAAAATAATTATGCTAATAATGATAATAATAATGGTGATGATGATAATAATAATTATAACAACAACAATAATAATAATAATAATAATAATAACAATTATAATAATTATAATAATAATAATAATAATTATTATTATAATAATTATAATAATATCATGGTATTTACTAAAATAATAAACATGATAATAATAGTGCTTGTAATAATGTCAAGGTTATATTTCTGGTATCCTATACGTTTACATTTCCTGCATGTTGTTAATACAATTTCTCACTTCAGAATAATGCCAATAGATAAATCCGTACACAAAATATGTACAAATAATGTTATACAAGAAGAACAATTCTTTTATTTTGTTTCACATATTAATTACAAAACATAAATATTTTGTAATAACATGTCAGCATATATAATTACAAAAAAGCAAACAAAAATACACAAACAATATTTAGTGAAACACTTCATGTGGGAAATTGGTCACGGTTAGATGCTTCCTTTAATAACCAAAATAATGTTTTTTTTATATCTTTAAGTGTAAACTGATGATTGATGTAACACTACATACAATTATGTGTACCAAATGTTATCCAATTTATTACGCAGTGTTTGTGTATATACTCAGTACTCCCGTAGTGTTATAAATACATATGAAGACATAAACGTATACTGAATATTTGAGTTAATGCAATGTTCTAAATCTACTGTATTTCCTTAAAGTAATATAATAACTGATTCAACTTTTAGGAATTTACACTAACATTGCAATTCTATTTAGCCAGACTATATTGTTGAAAATATATTATGTAGTGCTTATTGTTAAACACTATTATTAGCTAAAATCGTATTAATCTATAAACGAAGTTGAAAATCACGTACCATATAATCAGTTTAAAACTAACAACCTTTAAATTATCTCTTTATTTGGCTTTTCAAAAGAGATATTTTATAAAAAAGGAATCGGTAGTATAAATTACTTTGGTAATATCCTCCAAAGAGTTTTCTTCTTTTTTGAAGAGAAATCAAATGGAGTCTCTATTTTAAGTACTATAACAAATAATGTATAATAGAAATAGTAACCATATGTATGATATGTTTAAAGACTAAAATATGCTTAAGCGTAAATTACGAAACGATGTCAAGGATCACTACTGTTTAAGATGAAGTAAATGATACATTTATGTATGTCTGGCATCCCTGATATTTACCTTGCTGTTCATAAGTAAGTTTACTAAGAAAGTATTATTTTATTACCGCTTGTTGCAAAATCAATAAAAATATTTAGTGCTGTCTGATAAGAAAGGTTACTAAGAAAACATTATTTTATTACCCATTGTTTTATAAACAATTAGAACATTTAATGCCGGTGATTAGTAATGTTACTAAGAAAACACTATTGTATTACCACTTGTTGTACAATCAATTCAAACATTTAGCTCTGTTTGGTAAGTAAGTTTACTAAGAAAATATGTTATTACCGCTTGTTGTAAAATAAATTAGAACATTTAATGCTGTTTGATAAGTAAGTTACTAAGAAAATATGACTTTATTACCCCTTGTTTTAATAAACAATTAGAACATTTAATGGTGGAGATAAGCACGCTTACTAAAAATACTATTTTATTACCGCTTGTTGTATAATCAGTTAGAACATTTAGCGTTGTTTGATAAGTATTATAATTAGAACATTTAGTGCAGTTTTACTAAGAAAATATTTTATTACTGCCGCTTGGTGTTAACTCAATTAGAACTTTTAGTGTGGTTGACATGTATGGTTACTCAGAAACTATTTTCTTTATTACCCCTTGTTGTAACATTCTCCCATACCATTATTCTCAACTCTTATTCATTATACCCATACCTTTTTTTTTTATTTCACATGTTGTTGTTGTTTTTTCTTCTTTTTCATTTATACCATTGTAAATTGCAACATCAAATGTCTATTCTACATGCACTTCTGTATCGTTTTTGCATCGAACAATAATATGTAGGTATCTTTAACTACATTAAGAATATGAATCGAAATGAGTGCACTTAAAATCTTATCGTTGAATTGTAGAGGCATCCAAGGTATTAAAAAGCGTCTCCAAGTTTTTCAGTATTTAAAGGACGCAAACTGTGATATATATTGCCTACAAGACACACACTTTACTGAGGAACAATATACAAGTATATATTCACAATGGGGAAATGAGTGTGTTCTAAGCTATCACAGTTCAAATTCAAGAGGTATTGCAATATTGTTTTCCAAACATATAGAATATAAAATTCATAAACAAGAATGCGATGAATTAGGAAACTATATCCTACTAGATTTAACTGTTGGAGAAACCCAATTAACTTTGGCCTCAATATACGGGCCTAAAGCAGACAATCCAGATTTTTTTGACAACATTTTTAATAAAATCGACAAATACGACAATGAGACATACTGTATCTGTGGACATTTTAATATAGTACTAGATCACGAGTTAGATTATTATAATTACAAATGTATTAACAACAAAAACGCAAGGTCCACATTAACGGATTATATAAATGAACGTGGTCTTATTGATCCGTTTAAATATAAATACCCCATTACTAAACGCTACACGTGGCGTAGAACAAATCCGCTTCAACAGGCTCGATTAGATTTTTTTCTACTATCGCCTATCCTATTACCTACTGTTTCCGATATTCAAATAAAGCCAAGTCTTCAATCATATCATTCTATTGTAGAACTGACCCTAGAATTTAGCAATTTTTCTCACGGAAACGGTCTATGGAAACATAATAACATGTTGTTAAAAGATATTAACTACATTAATACGATTAAGAGTAAACTTTTGGAAATAAATGAACAATATATGCTTCCCGTTTACGACCATAGAAATATTCAGCTTATCCCTGACGAAGAATTACAACTTACAATTGATGACCAATTTTTTTTGGAAATATTACTAATGGAAATTCGAGGAAAATGCATTTCATATAGCTCCTTTACAAAGAAAGAAAGGGATATTAGAAAATTGAAAATTAAAACAGAAAATTAACAATATTGAATGCGATCTTTCTGAAGATAAAATTGAACATCTTTCTAATCTCAAAGCGGAACTTAAACTTATTAGCGATGAAAAACTAAAGGGAAACATAATCAGATCCAGGGCCCAATGGATTGAAAATGGCGAAAAGCCGACAAAGTTATTTAGCAATTTAGAGAAATATAATTACACATCAAAAACCATCAATAAATTAGTCAACAGTGAAAATGTTGAAATTGACAAGCAGTCTGGCATCCTCAATGAAACTGCTGCATTTTATAAACATTTGTATAGTAATAAAGACGTAAATAACAGTGAGGAAGAAACTAACATTTTCATATCGGATCTAAAGACACCGAAGCTTTCAAATGATCAACGAGAATATTTAGAAGGCCCTATAACGCTTACTGAAGCATCTTCAGTTTTAAAACACATGGCAAATAATAAAAGTCCGGGATCGTCAGGTTTCACAGCAGAAGTTTTTAAAATGTTTTGGAAACAATTAGGTGTATTCGTCTGTAAAGCTTTGAACCATGCATTGAGAGTCGGAAAATTATCAATTACTCAAACTCAAGGTATAATAACATGTATTCCTAAGGGAGATAAACCAAGACAGTTTAAAAAAAACTGGCGTCCTATCACTTTACTTAATACCATTTATAAAATCGGGGCTGGTTGTATAGCCAATCGTTTAAAAAGACATATTGTCATATTGGTTAACCATGATCAAACTGGATTTATAAAAGGCAGATTTATAGGTGAGAATACAGGATTAATCTATGATATAATGCAATATACTAAAACAAATGATATACCTGGTCTTTTACTTCTGATAGACTTCGAAAAAGCATTCGATTCATTATCATGGTCCTTTATTAATAAAACACTTCAGTTATTCAATTTTGGGAAAGACATACAGCGCTAGTTCAATGTTCTATATCAAAATGGTACCTCGACAGTTATACAATGTGGTTTTTTGTCTGAATTCTTCCCAATACAACGTGGTTGTCGTCAAGGAGACCCACTCAGTTGCTATTTATTTATTTTATGCGCCGAAATTCTATCCATTAAGTTAAGATCAAGTACTAAAATAAAAGGAATAACTGTAAATGAAATCGAACATAGACTTTCCCAATTTGCGGACGATACTACAATCATCTTGGATGGCTCTAGCGATTCACTTACTGAAACTTTAGAAGTATTATCAAACTTTAGTTATTGTTCAGGACTTCAAGTTGATAAAACTAAGGTTGTCTGGATTGGCAAAAATAAATATAGTTCCGATAGCATTGAAACAAAATGGAAATTAATTTGGAATCAACAAAGCTTTGAAATGTTGGGTCTAAACTTTCACATAGATCTACAAAAAATGACGGATCTGAATTACATAAATAAACTCGCCGATATGTGTTCTATATTAAGCAACTGGAAAAGAAGAATACTAACGCCTATAGGTAAAATACAGGTTATTAAAACCTTAGCATTACCGCTCTTTAATCATCTAATTACCGCTCTGCGAAATCCCTCACTCTTGGTTTTAAACAAAATTAACGAGCTGTTTTTTGAATTTGTGTGGAACGGTAAATCTAAGGTTAAACAAGCAATTCTTATAAAACAATATAAAGATGGTGGTTTAAATATGATTGATTGCCCTCCTATATTGGGTCTTTAAAAATGTCATGGATTAGACGAATTACAATGGGAAACGGAAAATGTTTTAATATTGTAAACACTTTTATTGATCTTAATAAATTATACACTGTGGAGTACATTACCCTGAAAGCTTATTATATAGAATAGATAATAATTTCTGGAAAGACTCCCTAGAAGCATTTGTGTTTTTCCTAAAAAAATAAAATATTAAAAATTCCAATGTGCTGTACTACCCATTAGTTTACAATCCAAATTTAATAATTGGACAGAAGAGTTTTTTCTTCGCTTCATGGTTTAACACAGGCGTACATGCTATTGGAGATATCATAAAAGATATTAAATCATTGTCCTTTTATGAATACGACGAATTTTGTAAACTCTACAACTTCAGTCCGAACTATCTTCATTACCAAGGAGTTATATACTCTGTCTCTAGCTTTTTAAAGACAACTCAGTTCTCAAGGAACTGTACCTATTTCAAACCATTTATACCACCATGCTTACAGAGTATCTTACAATTTTCTAGTGGAACTAAACCAATGTATTCAATTTTAAAAGAAAATGATTCAATACCGTCATGCAAATCTAAATGGTGTGAAACTTTTGGAAATATAAAAGACGATGAATGGTCAACCATCTTCGAAATGCCTTTTATAATAACACAAGATTCACTCTTACAGTGGCCACAGTATAGAATTATTCACAGTATATTAGGCACTAACAAACTTCTATTTAAAATAAAATATACTGATACTGACAAATGCACTTTCTGTAAAAATTGTACATAAACCATAGTTCATATTTTTGGGATTGTCCAATTATCCACAAATTCACTATGGATCTTTTTAACTGTACCAAATTCCAAGGATCTTCTTAACCGGGAACGTTTTATTCTTGGTTACAAGAAGAAATCAGATAACATTCTGAATATGGTTTGCCTTATTACAAAAATGTTCATCTATAGTTGTAAAATGAAATTAAAAGCACCATCCGTCTCTTTTGCTAAACAATACTTTAAATACGAATACAAGGTTTTGCAGGAATTAAAATGCTATCGGAACGAACAAGAGGTCGACAAATGGAACATGTTTTTGCCAATCTTTACATATTAAGCAATAACCCAAATAAACGAATGTGAATGAATATTATCTTTACCCACAAACCTATCTCATTGTTTCTTTTTGTTGTTCGTTGTTGCAAATGCCTTGTTATTAATATACCCAAAATAGAAATGATGTCAAATGATGCTTTATGAATACGTTATTTATGTCTCTTTTTGTGCAAATGTCATTATTGTTGCTTACCTTTCATTGCAAAATACGATTATTGTAAGGTGCGGAGGAGGATGCCCTCGACCCTCACGCACCTATAGACGAGGGAAATAAAGTTTTTACAATGGTAAAATAATAATAATAATAATAATAATAATAATAATGTTACTGGAAGACATTTAGCAGAGAAGAAGTAATTTTAACAACACATATCACATCGTGTGCTATATTAAACTATACATTGAAATTACGCATATTTATGTAAGTTTATCATGCAAATTTATTTGAGCTTAATGTAGTTTTATTTAATAGAAAGAAAAACATCTATTTAGAAAGATGAAGATCGAGATTTCAATTTGAATAATTTCTAAAATCACAAACATCTTATTATGTGTTGTCGCAAACACGAACAAACACGTGGAATAAAAACAACAACAACAACAACAAATAAAATAATTATGCTAATAATGATAATAATATTAATGATGATGATGATAATAATAGTAATAGTAATAATAGTATCATGGTATTACTGAAATAATAAACATGATAATAATAGTGCGTGTAATAATGTCAAGGTTATATTAATAATAGTAAGAGAGTAAAAAAAGTGGTTACTTTAGTATCTTCGTGAATTTGTAAATCTTGAATATTAATATTATTTTACATACCACAAAAGGTTGACATAAAATGTACAATCACGCTATACACAAAAGGTGGTATTTCTGGTATCCTATACGTTTACACTTCCTGTATGTTGTGAATACAATTTATCACTTCAAAAAATGCCAATAGTTAGATCCGTACACGAAATATGTATAAATAATGTTATATAAAATTATTTTGCAATTACGTTGAAATGTCTTCTCATTTATCAAATACACGTGCACTTATTTGCAAAATAAACTCAAGATTTAAAAAATATACATTTCATTCTTATAAGTGCGATTTGAGTCTCAAAAAAAAAAAAATTTTTACGTAGCGTTAAATTAATCCCCACGTACGTTACTCTCCCATCGAATCGATTCAAGTGTGGGAGGGCAACAGTTGGGGAACTAGTTTCGAGAGGTTTTTATTTTCGACTAGGAACATCTAGATATTGTTGATTATTGCTATACATACGACTTTTTTAGATTTAACACAATCAGATCGCAGTTCTATATTTCGTTCGAGGTTTTATGTGCTAATACTTTAGTTGCTACATATTGTGTACAGCTCCCTTATGGAACCCCTGTGGCGAAGATAGTCGCCAAATTCACCCTGTTCAAAGACAGAGAGATGGTCCGCAGCCGCCGCAAGGAGCTCGATAAAACTGGGTTCTACATGCACGAGCAGTTTCCGCCGGAAATTGCTGCCCGGCGTCGAGCCCTCATCCCGGAACTAAAAGAGGCTAAGAAAAAGGGACATAATGCATGGTTAGCCTACGACTCCCTGATGGTAGACGGTGTTCGGAAACAGAGCGTCAGGGTTCCGGAAGTTACAGGTAGAGTCTAGAGGCGCGACGAGGGCGGACTATCTGTACTGGCATGGAACATTCATGGTCTTAGTAGAACGAAACTAGAGGATAGTGCTTTTACTGACCTTATTTGTAAATATGATATCATTTTTTTATTTGAATCATGGGGCAATAAAAAATCTAAATTTGATTTGAATCAATATAAATGTTACAATTTTTATAGGAAAACTCAAAATAAAAAAGCTAAACGATGTAGTGGGGGTGTAGTTTTGTATATAAGAAACGAATTTTGCAAAGGTATTACAATTGTTAAAAATCACTTTGATACAATTATCTGGTTGAAAATAGATAAACACTTTTTTAATCTGTCTGATGATATTTACGTAGCAGGAATTTATATTTTTTTTTTGGCCTGAAGCGTCAACTATGTATAATTTTATAAACGTTGATTTATTTGACTTATTGCAAAGCGATATTTGTGCATTTGAAACTCGTGGAAATGTATTTTTAACGGGAGATTTTAACGCCAGGGTCGGAAACGGGGATAAAACAGATTATATTACCTGTGACAAACCAATTATAGATTACGATAACGATGAATATGAACCGGATAGACCAATCAAACGAGTTTCAATGGACAAAATCCATAATAATTTTGGTATTAAATTGCTTGATTTATGTAAGTCGAACTGCATGAGAATTGCTAATGGAAGGCTTGGAAACGATTATAATATTGGAAATTTTACTTATGCTTGCTCATCAGGATCGAGTGTTATTGATTACCTAGTGTTGAGTGAATGTTACTTTGGTAAATTGAACAATTTCTGTGTGAACCCGTTTAACGAATGGTCGGATCATGCATCAATCTCGTTTCTCATTAACTGTGACACTGTGTCACATAGTAATGACGACAATTACACACGAATTAGTATTAAATGGGATGAAAGTCTGAGGAATGAATTTAGACGTGGCATTATATCAAAATTGCCTACACTTAATTGCTTAACACTGAATACCAATTTTGGTGATAGGGAATCTGTTAACAATTGTATAAGTAATTTTACCAAAGAAATACGAGATGTTGCTGACCCACTTTTTTGTAAAATCATGACTGATCATAATAGTGCTTATAATTGTAAAAGTGTTTCCAACAAATCTGATTGGTTCGACGCAGAATGCATTGAAGCAAAGCAAACTTATATTAGAGCCTTGAATAATTATAACTGCCATAAAAGTGATATTAATAGACAGGACATGATAAAATCTAAGGGAGATTATAAAAAATTAGTTAAGCGCAAAAAGCGCCTCTGCGATAAGAAGAAGATGAAAAAAATTGAAAGTTTACGACATTCTAAACCTAAAGATTTTTGGAAACATTTTCGAAATAATAAAACTAATGGTTGTAATAATAATAAAATCAGCAATGAAGATTTTTTTAAACATTTCTCTAATTTAAGCATCAACTTTCCAAATGTCCATAATGAAGCAGCTGAACATTTTTGTAGCAATAATAATGATAATAATAATAATAATAATAATAACAATAATAATCATGATAATGTTGATGTTGACTGTATCTTTGATGAACTAGATGTACCAGTTACAATACAAGAAGTGGAATCCGTTATATATAACCTGAAGAGCAACAAATCTTTTGCTGCGGATCAACTTCTTAATGAATACTTTATTGAATCATGTGATATTTTAGCTTCACACTTAGTTGATATTTTTAATGGTATCCTTAACTCTGGTATCTACCCAGAATCGTGGATGAACGGACTAGTTGTACCTATTTTTAAGAAAGGTGACCCTAATGATGCTAATAATTATAGAGGCATTACGTTGAATAGCTGCTTTTCCAAAATATTCACTGGTATTATTAATCAACGTGTTTCGAAGTGGGCGGCCGATAATAATATAATAAGTGATGCACAATTTGGTTTCAAAAAAGGAAGTTCCACCGTAGATGCTATATTTGTTTTAAATGCAATTATAAGTAAAGTATTAAATGAAAATGGGAGACTAGCGTGTGCGTTTGTTGACTTTAAAAAGGCCTTTGACAGTATATATAGAAATGGTTTGTGGTATAAATTATTTAAAATAGGCCTGAGAGGCAAAACTTTACGGGTAATAAGGGATATGTACTCGAAAGTGCAAGCTTGTATAAAAGGGTGTAGCTCATATTCTGAATTCTTCGAAGTCGCTGTAGGTTTAAAACAAGGCGAAGTAATGTCGCCGATACTATTTTCTCTCTTCCTAGAAGATCTCGAATTATTCCTCTGTGATGATATTAATAGTGGCCTATCGATAGATGATTTGACTTTTATCTTGATGCTATTTGCAGATGATATGGTTATCCTCGCGAAAACTGCAGCAGATCTCCAACACAGTCTAAATCGTCTACAAATTTACTGTAATTCATGGGGACTTGAGGTTAACGCCGACAAAAGCAAAGTCGTAGTATCTAGAAAACGAGGTCCTTTAAAACATGAAGAAAAATGGGTTTACAATAATATCCCGTTAGAAGTTGTAGATGATTTTAACTATTTAGGAACTGTTTTTAATTATACAGGTAGCTTCGTTCTGAATTGCGAAACCATTTCTGGTAAAGGACTGAAAGCTCTTAATACTCTTATGAGTAATATCAAAACAGCCCTTTTAAAACCTAGTACCATATGTCAATTATTTGACGCATTTGTAGGATCAGTTTTGAGTTATGGTTGCGAAGTATGGGGATTTGGCAAATCCACAAAAGTAGAGCGAATTCATTTGAAATTTTGTAAAAACCTTCTTAAAGTTAAACAATCTACATGTACAATGGCAATATACGGTGAACTTGGCCGATTCCCACTTCATATCAATAGACACACACGCATAATAAAATACTGGCTAAAGTTATTAAATAGTCACAATATTATTATTAATCGGTTGTACCAAGCGTTGCTAGATGATTTTAACAAAGGCAAATCTAACTGGCTAACTGATGTTAAGTCTCTGTTAGATAGCAATGGATTTTCATATGTTTAGATTACACCGCATTCAGTTAACGAGAAAAGTTTCCATATAGAATTTAAACAAAGACTACACGATCAATTCAAACAATCGTGGTATACAGCCATAAATATTAGTAGATCTATGTGCACGTATAAATTGTTTAAAACTGACTATGAATTTGAATGTTACCTTGATAAAGTTCCACTAAGATATCGCATTGTATTATCCAAATTGAGATTGTCATCTCACCAATTAAAAATCGAAACAGGACGTCATGGTAATAACAGAATCGAACATTGTAACAGATATTGTACTTTTTGTAATAAAAATGATATTGAGGACGAGTACCATTTATATGTATCTGCCCACTGTATATAGATATGCGTAAAAAATATATTAGTAAATATTATTATACTAAGCCCAGTATGGTCAAATTTATAAATTTATTTAAATCTAAAAGCTATAAAACTATATTAAACCTTTGTAAATATACATACCATGCTTTTAACAGACGAAAAATTATGATCAATTTCGTCCAATAACTACTCATTTGTTGTTTTCTTTTGTACAAATTTGTCATTCTTCTTTCGTACTTTTTCGTCTATAACTTATAAGTCCCTCCTCGGGGAGTGAATCTTGTTTATAAACTACGTTGTAATTTACTATATATCTACTGTTTGATATATTCATATAGAATTATTGAATTATTAACTACGTGTTTGTTAAAATTCTTCTGTTATAAAGTGTGTATATATGTACATATATTATACGTTGTCATGTGTTTATAATTGTTATGCATTGGATCATGTTATGAGGAACATGTATATATGTTCAAGTAACTGAATAAAATATTCTGTTCTGTTCTGTTCTGTTATTACTACTACGCGGTGGTGTCTGGGATTGGTCATTTAATAGTGCAGGTATTTAATTGACGGGAGTGTTGTATAAACATGAGACGGTAGTGCGTATTTAATTGACGGGAGTGTTGTATAAACATGAGACGGTAGTGCGATAATTCATTGATGGTTTCAAGTTTGCTCGATGTGTTGCGAAGGAGTTGGATTATTTCGTGCAGAACCGTAAGTGTGTTTTCTTTTGATATTGTTGGCTTATTCTACATCTGTATTTATGTTAGTCAAAAAAGATATGGATCGACATAGTTTTTCTTGTGTGCGTTTAAATGTATTTATTAAATGTTTCAGAAATAAAGCTGTGTTTTTAAGTGTAACAGGGTTGTTAGAGCACATTATTTCCTTAAATTTAAGTATTTTCGTTTGTAGTTTCGAGTCTAGGCTTGGAGAAAAAGGTGAAATTTGGGATGTCGATCATATCACATTTGGCAAGTTTTGTTTCTTGGGTGCACATTATATCAAAATTAGCAAATAATTCTTGAAATTCAGGATAGTTAGACTTTGTTTTCAAACCACATACATTCAAGGATCCTATTTTAAAGTTCAAATGATAAAAAGACTGAATATACTATAGTAAAGTAGGTAATAAAACAATTCATTTTACAACCTGTTGGCCGATTTAAGATAGAGTACTTTATGCGGCATGATTTAACGATTGGTAATAGATAATTGTCGTTTTCTTGCAATAAATTTAATAAAATATTGTCAATGGGCAACCAATTGTGAAAATAACCTGAGAAAATGGTTACGAATCATGCTTTGACTCTTAACACCTAAAAACTTCCAAAGAAATATTGAAACGAATTATTATGAGCTAAGATAAATAGAGTGATAGGTATTAAACGAGAACGTGTATTGCATATAATTAAAGGGACTATGTCACCGAAAAGGGGTAATTTCTTTAAAAAATCTGAAATTAAGATTTTAATAATGACATATAATAACGGTTAAAAGAAGGTATCTATATATCTGTATATGAAATTCGTTTTATTAAATATCTCATTTTGTAATATATTATTTATTTAATGCACATGTCTGATTATAGCGCATTTCTGTCATATAATATCTTTTATCATACCACTATTCTTATATCGGCCTGATACAAAGGTGCCTGATTTATTTATTTTTATACAGTATTGTGCCACGCGAAAGTTCGCGAAATGCGACGAGCCGATTTGATCGCGAAGCGCAGATCGCTCGCTCGCGATGTCACGAAATTTCGCTAATTCTCGCGACGAAAATTCGCGCTATTTCGCAAACTTTCGTGGCGAATAATTTTGTCCCGCCACGAATCGTGACGCGAAAATAATTAGTAAAATGCACACCTGTACGCAATATTTTCACTTAGCAGTGAATAAATAATTCGTGTTAGAAAACTTTGCGGAATTGATTTTTGAATGTATTCCTTTGAATTATATTAGGTACAAAATAATTCAAACTAAGATGTGACATTTGTGGCAGAAGATTTAAAATATAAAAAATACACTTTTAATTGTATACATGAAAGAAAAAAAGCGCCCAAAATAAACGTAACATTGTTCGTGTGAAATTTCGAAATGGGTATGTGACAGGGTGTGTTTGTTGTTTTTACATATGTTCCGTTTATTATTTTCACGGCATGCTATTTATTAAATTGTTCTTAATAGGTGTCTTGGTAAAACTTCGTGTCCATTATTTAATATATGCTTCGTTTATTTATATGTTGTTTCTGTTTGAAACCCTATTGTTTTATTACTTCAAGTACATGATCAGTCTTGGATTTTGTCTTGTATTTTGTTCTGGTTCAAAATGTACATGTATAGGGCTTTCAACGTCTTATAAGTGTCGTGTTCATATATGAATACGACCTACATGTACACGTATGTACAACTACATGTCGAATATTATTGCTCTTGCAATGGTTGTCCCATCTTCGTTAATAACAAAATAAATGCGCACATTGTATGAATAAGGAAGAACAATTATATATTAACAAACGAATGCAATTAAATTTAATGCAAAAATCACAATATAGACAAATATTCCACGGATTTAAAGGACACATTGTATAATGTGCATGTATGTTAGCAAAATTACCATGATCAATTTCTACAATGTGCAAACAATAATATTTAAATATGATTAATTACATGTACTGAAAAGGAACATTAATCATTGATCGACATTAATGACATTCATTATAAATGTACTAACTGTAATACTTGTGTGACTTAATTAGTGCGACTTTTTATTAAGTTATTGGTTAAAATAATTAAGTTATATATCAATGTATCGGGTCAGAATTTACAAACATTATGACACGAAATAGTAATAACAAGTAATACAATACTACAATATATATTTTAGTTAGTTGATAAAAGGAGTTAATTGGATGCTCGTTGTTCGTGCCTACATTATATCAACAACAACAGCAACATTCATAGTTAAGTTTATTATCAAGATGAATGAAAGCGCAAATATAATTATGTCCTAATTGACATAGTTTCACTGTTTGGTTTTTAACGCAAAATAATTAGAATCAATACAGTGTTTATTGACAAACAAAAACAGATAGTTGCAAGAGGTGTGTGCTCCCTTTAGATTTTCACAACCCCTGCCATTTTAAACAATGAAGAACCGCTATCGCAGATCAGTCCACCGACGCACAACATGTGCCTCCGGGTCGGTAATTGACACTGATTAGATAGTGCGAATTGACACAGGAAGACTTTGAAACTTTATTTTTTTCAACAAACACCCGCGTTGTGAACGCGAATAATCGAATATTCAATGTATTACCAGTTAAACGCCATAATAATCAGAGAACTGGTTATTCGTTGCCATCTTAAAAAAGAAATGTCTTTAAAAAAGACAATCGGCGTAGAAATGAATATTGAGATGTCATTTATTTGCCCTAAATATAATACAAGAGGACCAAGCTGTGACTTCACGGACCCCATATTTTTCGTTCCTTACTAAGGAGACTTCTCGGACCCCAGATTTTTTGGGCCCTACTAAGGAGACTTCTCGGACACTAGATTTTTCGGACACTTTAAGAAAACGTATCGGCCCCCAAAATTAATTTGAGATAAACTCAATAATTATTAACATCTGTACCGTGAATAAACCCATCATATACCGCCCCATGTTTTCACCAGTGATAACATGGATAAGCTAAATACTAGTTATTTACGTAAACATAATTGATATATGAATTTGTCAGGCAAAATTAACAAATTAACATTGTCTGAAAGAATAGCGGGTATTAATGAGCAGTAAGTTTATGAATTCCCTTTTTATTGCAATTCTCGGGTTTAGGATTCTCCAGACGCTAATTGATGCGTGTGTATTAACACAGCTTTACCGCGCGCTATTTTTAGAATGATTCTCTTGCTGGAGTTGTACTCGCCAGAATTAATTCACGGGGACGACAGTCGGTTACAGCGTAAAATAATATTTTTACACAATGATAAAATAATAGGAAATATAAGCTCAATCAAATTTGCTAATGTTTGTTTTGCTTATTTATCAGAAAAATACCAGAAATTTACCACTTTATATTTTGTGCTTGCGAGCTCAACAGGCAACATTGTACGTTGTGACCGACTGTCGTACCCGTCAATTCTAGCAGTGTAATTGCTCTTTATAGAGCGCGCCGATTGTGTAGGCTAAACAATATAATTATTTCATTATGTGAATGAATATAACATTCTGACCATGACATACAATGAGTAAAATTGTTCATAATTATGTTCATTTCTAGATTGTATGCCGAAGATATGTTTATAACTGTAATTTAACCGCTTATGCAAACAATTATGGAATTTTTTTAATCCCAAAAAGTATGCAACAATTATTGGTATACGTTCAACCATTGTTTAAAGTTTGCACTCCCTAAATTATAAAATTTGCCCAATTCTATTGGCATTCAATTTTCCCGCTGCATAATTATCGCAAAAAATCTATGTCAAAAGTGATCTTAGACAGCTACGCCGATTTTTTTTTTTTATAGTTTTATGATAAAAAGACTGAATAAACTATAGCTATGTACTTTTATCTTATGTATGCTATATGTAGCTTCATTATCATTCAAAATGTGAACTGGAATTTTAAATGACTCTTAGACAAAAAGAAGATAAATCCCAAAATAGATAAACATGAATAAAACAATTTAGATGCCACGATCAGTTTGTTTGCTATATTGACACGTCAGTTAACACATTAATGGCCTGTATACACAACATGTGAAAACATAGAAAGGTAGCTAGTTAACACGCACTCACTCCCACCCCTAATCGGGAACCGGTAGTCTGCAGAACAAATTATGTTTCCTTTAGCAAACACCAAATTTAGAAGAGGCTACATTGTACAATAACCGTTGTGATGGTTTTCGTTGATATACATGTGTATTTACGTTTATTTTGTTAACCGATGAGTAAACAATACGTAGATTTTATAAATATCATAATGTTACGATGAAATCATACGTTACAAATACTTATAGACACTTACGTGTATATAACCACCTTCAATACAACTCAAGTACATGATTATTATATTTATATCTTGTCCAAACGTCGGTGATTTGCATCTTTATGATGATTATAAAAACGATAAAATTGAATATGCTGGTGCACGGGTGAGGATGACATATAAGTACATGTAAACAAATAATCTGAATGGATATTCTAAAAGAAGGAATGTTTAACTTAATCGCGCCCATGAAGAATAAGATAATATTGCGTTTTTATAATCATCACAAGAATCCCGTATACACATTCACATAGCAATCGAAACAATTAATTAACGATTAACGAATAAATCATTTAAATCGAAATCAGTTAATATTATTGTAAAAGTGACATCAAATTCAAATTAAGCGAATTAGTGAAATGTGGCATATACGTTAAAGGGGTGATTATTTGTATTGAACAAAAGAACAATCAGTGATTTATAATTTTAAGTAAATTTTAATGATTATTGTCCGAATTGTAAATGTAAACTTAAACGTATATACACACTATATAAATTCATTGTTACTTTTATATTCGTGTTGACTGTTTTCTTTGATTAATACTGTCAAATAATAGTGCTTTATTATATAATTATTTATTAATTAACCGTAATACGAATAATACAAAATTAATATATCTACATTTAACATACACTGTGCGACATACAATGTGGAATGTTGCGAAAAAGACCGTATAAAGTTTACAACTCTTAATTTTTAAAGAGCAGATGCACATATACCGGTAAAATTGCCGCGAATCGCGACGAAATTTCGTGACATATTCGTCGCGAAATCTCGCGCTGGGGCCGTCCGCTATATTTCGCGAATCGTCGCGAACTTTCGTGACGTCGCTTCGCGAATATTGATCTAAGGCTCGTCATGACAGCACGAATTCTGCGGGTTTCGCGTGGCACGTACTGTAATAGGTCAGTAGCGTTTATATCAGTCAATGTTTGGAGGTTCGTCATATTACTCGAAATCCGCTTCTGAAGTCAACATTTTCAGTAAAAATGAATCAGATTTATCAAAGTAAACAATTTGATACCAATTAGAACGTATATAGTATATTATTTTTAATCGTCATAAATCACAAAACGTTATTTTTTAAATATTCACATAAACCCGCATTTTTGTAGTGGTAAGACGTCATCATTGGAACAATAAATCATCCATACACAGTTATTTTAATACATGTTAAATAAATGAACTAAAAGTCACTATACAGAATCAGTTTTGTTGAGTCTCAAACATGTTTTGACCAAAAATTGAACACGCTATAGTCATTATTGATACTAGTCTACTAAATGAGACGTTTAACGCGAATTTAGTGCTACTTTTTAAAAGGGGCTAATATTGCCCATATAAAAAGTAGCTCAATATTGGCTGGCACAGGGCCTAACTTGTTGTGCTATATTGAAACGATCTTGAAAATGTCAATTTCAGTACACAACTTCAAAGTCATGAAAATGCGTCTCAAAACAATTCGTCGATGCGTGTTCTCCGATGAACTTGACCGTTGCAATCCATTTCAATTTGCGTTTCCAATATTATATGAATAGACGTGTGTGTAAATGTATGTATTCGTAGTGAAAACAAATCATTTATCTTTACGAAATGTTAATAATAAGGTATTATCCAGTCAACTTTTAGAAATCCATAACTACATGTACGTGAACATGTAAAAGCCGCCTCGGTAAAATCAGCGCGGCTCTTAGTTTTAAATATGTAAAAAATCAGCTCGTTTGGTGTAATTTTAAGAAAAACGTGGTATGATAAATAGAAAAACATGTTACTGCCTGGTCTTGTGTAATATATCAGGTTCGGCACGAATAAAATAACGGCTGGGCAATTAATTTTAAATCATTGACCCATTGACTGACTGTAGATAGGAAGAAATATAATATAAAAACGTGTAAGCAAACATGAAAAAGGCATTTATCTGTAAAATGTATCAAAATATGGTGAAATATGCAAGGGCGTAGCGCCATATACGCACAATACGCACGTGCGTAATACAAAAATGCAAAGGATCAAAAATAAAGAATTTCTTAAACGATAAGAACATAATGGCGAGTGGAATATTTGTATTAATTTTCGTATATACATGACCTGTTTATTGCTTATGATGGGAGTCAAAACGATGACATACAGTTTGACGTCATCAGTAACATAATCATGAGTTTAAAGTTGAAGCTACTAGCAATTGGTTCCGGACCATTTCCAGTATCTCAGTCCAGATTGCTAGTTCATCGTAGTAATTTAAGAATTTTCGCATATTGAAAATATCTGTATGTGCGTAGTCTAGAAATGTCTCGCATCTGTTGGGCTTAAATGTTTTGCTTTGTAGAACAATCTACCCATAAACCTATTGCAATATTCTACACCAATATTGAATTTTGTTTGACGAAAAGCATTGAGATTAAATATTGTCGGAATACGCATACTCAGTATACTATTTAACAACGGTGTTTCAAAATTCATCTCATAAACACCGAAGTTTCAGAATTTAATACGCACCGTTTTTTTTTTGTTAGCTACAGCATGAACTTCAAGAAACAAAACCCACGAAACGGCACAGGGCTCGACATTAACGGTAGTCCGACTATCCGGGACAACCAAATTGTTGGTCCGGACAAGTTAAAAAAGAATCTGCTAGTCCTACGGGACAAGAGTTCTTTATCTCTAATTACGTAGTAACAAAATTGGTTAAAAAATCCAGTAGTTTCGATGAATTGCCTTCGAAAAGTTATTGTTTACATTCTAGCGATAAAGCGCGAGGTATTCCGATACATACATGTAATACTACGCCGTACCTTTGACAAGAGAAATAAATCATATATTTTTTAATTCGCCGCACTGACACGGTTACTCCTCTTATTTATTATTTTACGTCATCATTCTCACTTGCGGTTTATTGACGTTAGTTACACATTTAAGAAAAGACAAGACAACTTTTATTTATAGTCGGGGTATACAACAAGTAACATTAGCTATTTATAGCTATTGACCGACTTAAAAATACACAGTATAATTGTAACATTCACAATAATACAAAACAGTATACATGTAACGCATTAATATATATAAAAGTAGTGATTAAGTACATTAAACCTTTAACAATAAATATAAGGCTAATAAATATAAGTTATTGTGAAGACTGTCCTGACTGTTTCAAAAATAAAATGGAAACTTCTTAAATTACATACATTACCTTAATGAAAAGAACAAATCTTCAAAAATAGAATTTTACTATTCTTATCATCATCGCAAAGAAAGTTTTATTAGTACTATAAAATACATTTGATAAAAAGAACAAATTGTAGGCCTACTGGAGGGAATGGGAGAATTAAGAATAAATTCAGAGAAATAAATGGACAAAGAGAAAATTTGGGCAATGAGATAGAATGAACAGTCAGAAGGAAAAGGACAATTTGAATGGAGCAGACACATAGTGTTATATGTTACGATGGTGGTGCTAATTACATCTTAGCTATTAGTTGTAGCACATACAACATGAACATTGACAGTGCTCACCATTCCAAGAGTTTACTAAACTACAGAATTGATTTAAATTTCCTTCATCACGGAACTGTTGAGGGAGCGAGTTCCATGTACCATGTCATCTGCTTAAAATGTCAGGTTTATTTTCTTTTGTTTTTTTCCTCGTCAAAATCAGCAGAAACATAAAAAAATCCCATAATGGTCGAAAAGAAACAAAATGTAATTATGAAAAATGAGAAAACGCAAGTTTGCGCCATAAATGGCTCGAAGACTTTGAATGGCTAAGATATGATGAAATGATATGAGATACAGTCGCAGGTGACACCCCTTCTAATCAGTTTTTGTGTCTATAAATGTTTGTTTAATAAATATCTTTTTAAACACTTAATTGTTATTGTGAAATATTGTATAATTACATTTGAAAGTCAGGACAAGTAACTTTTTGGTCAGGACAAGTGAAATTTTGGGCTACTAGTCCGACCGGACAAGTGGTTTCAAAAGTTAACGTCGAGCCCTGCGGCAATTCAAACCGTTACTACAGGGGCAACGGTCGATTCTTAAAGCTTAAACTCGAGCTCTCAGCTAGCATCCTATTTTGGAAAGTATTAATTGTTAACCTTCTAAATCAAACCCGTCTGAAGCCGATAAACTTCGACACCATCGTTTCGTTGAAAGGACCGACGCGGTGCGCATGCTGGTGTAAATTCTTCATCTTTGCAAACACCAGTCGTGATTAATTTTCTTGTTCAACATTTGATTATAGTTCATAATAATAGTTTCTGTATGTTAGTTCTACATTGCGTATATTAAATCGTTTTTGATTCAGACGATAAACATCCATGTATGTTACAAGATGAAAATAAGTTTTATACTAGAAAATTAATTCAAATGTCAGAAAAGTGCCTCAAAATGCTCCAGAATGCACCATTTACTCCCTTATTTTATTTTTCGACCCACCAGCGATAGGATGAATATTCTCGTGTGCGTATAAATTTTACAATCCTGGCTACGCCCCTGGTATGCATAACATTTTTTCAAAGCACTTTGTGGACTGCTGACAATTTTGGGCCGGTGTAACGAGTAGCCGGTTTTACTTGTGACCGATTTGACTGTTCCACGTCACGTGCACATGTGATCTCCCATGCGCAAAGCGGAATAATTTGCCGCCAAAATCAGCCAGTCGGCGGTCAGCTGTTGGAACGAATGGACGTGTAAAGACATTTGACAAAATAAAAAGTTTGGTAGACACAAATCACATGTTGGTAATTTGTATGGTAGACACATAATCACATGTTGGTAATTTGTATCTTGTGACATTTGTCGTATTAAAATTTAAAGGTAATTTATTTAGTGCCTCGTTTCCTTCGTGTAATAATTTTACATAAATAACACACGCGTGCTTGTTTACTATTTTGTAACTTAGTTCGCATGCTGTATGGGAACCTCAATACCGTACTATAATTGAAGCCTAATAGTAGCATGTACATGTCTTGCTTACATTCTTAATAACTAAATAATAAAAAATAAAGTAATTGCCAAGTGGTTAATAACAATTTCTCAACTCCAGATATTGCCATAATTGAACTGGTATATATTTATTTACGTAAAAAGATCAAATCCAAATATGCACACCGTCTTGCTTGAATTCTTAACTAAATAATTCATATGTTACATTGCTCAACTGCAGAGATTACCATAATTTAACTTTTGTCATACATTGTTAACATAAAAAAATCTAAACTAAATATGCAGTCTTTTGCATCAAAATGAAAAGATGAAATTAAATCAAAAGAACAATTTTTTATTGCTCGTGAATTTCGCCTAAGCAAAAGCACATTACTCCATTAGCAATGATTTTGCTAAGAAATTACTGCATTCTGTTTACAAATTGCTGCTTTTTGTTAACAAATTATGATTTTGCTTAGAAATTAATGCATTCTGTTTACAAATGAATATTCTGCATAAATGAACATGCATTCATTAGTTTTGTTTACAATAGGAAAATTCTTATTGGCTATCCAAGATGTCTGCCATTGGTTGCCATGGAAACAGACTGATTGGAAGAAGATGGAAACGTCAAGTACGAGCCACAATGAACATAGGAAGCATTCTGCATCATGACATTTGCAGCAGACCGTGACATTTATTCAAATGTCAGATTTTTCAAAGTATTTACAAACTGCATTTATGAGACCAAAGTCCTTCTGGATGATACATTTTGTGGTTACTGGAGCTTTCTGCGAAACACCGTTTTGGTGGAAACATCATTTTGGCGGAAACACCGTTTTGGCGGAAACATCGTTTCGGCTTAAAGGACTTTCAATAGTAGTTAAGCGGTGGTTTTGGCAAAGTGATACATCATGTGTTAACAAACTTAACACACCAATTATCGACCATAGTTAATGGCTCAATATGATTTCAATAGAAATTGAGAACATTTAACACGTGTGAGAACGTTTTATAATAATTTTGTTGATAAACAACACATGCATATTACATTACAAAAGAACACAGTTTACAACACAATATTGTGATATGTTGATTATTTAATAAAGAGTGGACATTAAAGAGAAATATAAACAGTCACAGTGCACGATAGAAATAAACAGTTTTAAACACAAAGGTAAATGATAAATATATAACAAACATTGTTAACATTGTCATGGTTCACAAGTAACATTTCAATAATCTTCGTTGTGAATTGCGTCAGATGTCGAGTCGTAGCTGCATGTCCTCAGTAGCTGTGTTGTGGTCATCACATCGTCTTGGTATTTGCCCCATCCGTCGAATAATCTGTATTCGTGCAGCTGGATTTTTGGATGCTTGATGGATCTGTAGATCTATGGTTTCTGCTTCGCTGCGAAGGAGTGGCACCAGTATGTATTAGATATGTCCGCTCTACCAGCGACGATGCCACCCTTCCACGTCTTTGTTTGTTCTTATAACTTCTCTGAACACACCTCAATTTTCAGGTTTCCACATATTTGCTCTTACCCAATTTTGCTGTAAATATTCAAACACACTGAACACGGGACCCCCCACTTCCGCAGCCTGTTGGTGTCGGAAGTTGAAAGCTGCGTTGATGTCTTCTGCTGGCATGTATGGGAGAGACATCAACTTCCTTAGGCACAAATACTTGTCGCCCTTGTCGGTATATTCTGTAGCCTTCATTGAGGATTTTTCTTTATATTCTCTGCACCCAGTCGGAAAACACATCCTTTTATTACACAGCCGGGTAACACGTCTTTAAGCGCCTGCCAGGCAGCAGCTTGAAAATAAACCCTAAACCATTCCATTAGAGGAGAGTCCATATGACGGAGGATGCTGGTGAACACTTCAATATAGTCTTGTTCTGTTCTTCTTGACATCACGACATACACTAGGGGCACTTGTTTTGTGTCTTCGCCTTTCCGTACGAACGCGTGGATTGTCACTAATTGGTATAAGGGCCGCTTAACTAGTGCAATGTACCATCTACAAACCATTTATGTGCTTGTTTTAGAAAGTTGTTCAGTTGTTGCAAAGACTATATGTTGTTGGTCGTCGCATCGAATGTCGTCGAGGATAGAGTTATCACCGATGTTGTTGCTGTCAATGTCGAAGTTTAGTTCTGGTTCTTTCGGTCGCAGCTTGTGTCTGTGTAGGTTGACAGCTCTTGTTAGGTTATCCATTCGGGGAAGGCATACATCTTCTGTCACCATTTCATTCATTACGGTCTCCACTATGTCAGCTGCTGGACGGAACACATTGGTGCGACTGACCTGCCTCGCCTTTGTTCTGATCTTTGCCTTCGTCGACGCTCTGGGATCTGGTTTTGTTGATGTCCATTTTGACTTGCTGTGAACATATCACTGAACTGTTTTACACTAGCGAAACATGTTAACGGTTTATTACGCACACTACATGTCCAATAAGTTCTTCCACTGTGTGTCTTGCTAGAGTTGTATGTATAACCGTCACTGATCACGAGGAGTTGACCACCATGTTTACTTCCACTTGCCACTATTTTCATGTTAATGGTGCAACATCAGGTACTAATGCGTCCAGTAGTTGATGTGGTAGGGAATCGTCGAGTGATACATGTGGTCGTACAATGTTCCGGTTGGGGACGTCAAACAATCTGTTAGGACTCATATTTGTTTTTGTTGAAGACATTTCGCTGCGTTCAGTAGCTTTTGATGGTGTATGTTTGTTCCATGTCAACATTGGATTCTACAATGTCATCATTATCTTCAGATTGGACGATATATATTTGTTACAGCATTCTGATCGGCAGAAATAATGGTAACAGCGGGTAGATTGTCAGAGACAGTCGTTGAATTTATTTAATCAACCTCAATTTCATTTACACTACAATACCGGCATGACCATTCCATATTTAGTTCACCTTTGGACATTAAACGGTACTGTTTAGATATCACATTTACGATGCTGGCAACGGCGGCAAACGTTGCAACAAACGGCGTGCATCTCCTTGTCACATTTTTTGAACACTTTATACAAGGATATATGTCACGGGTTACTCTGGTAAATATAGGGCGCAGTAGAAAATATAAAGAAAACAAGAAGACGGCTACGTCTATTCTGTTCAGAAGATATTCTCGTACTCTTTATTCAAATACAAAATGTTCACTACGAAATATTGTAAACATTAAAGTAAATAAGATAAAAATGGCATTGCACCGAAACAAAACAAAACATATTATATGTAAAAGAAATATGAGATGATATGAATATGTACTGAGTCACTAACCTGGTAAATATAGGGCGCAATAGAAAATATAAAGAAAACAAGAAGACGGCTACGTCTATTCTGTTCAGAAGATATTCTCGTACTGGCGAATACGTGGCAAAACGTGCACGAGGAAAACGGGTTAGTACAGTGATGGGTGATTGTCGATGCAGTGAAATAAATGAAATGGGCTACACAACACATACAAAACAGATATAGACAAATTGTCCCTGTGACATATACGTTAGCCATGATAGCAAGAATAAATCATCGGTAACAACGTCCATTAAGTATAATCGGAAGCATCTTTGACATTCATCACTTGGATTCCAAACTTTATAAGGCTTTACTTGACAGTTACAGTCAAGCATACATTATAATAAGTGTGAAAACAATTAATTAAGCATATTTATTTAATGCTAAGGCGTAAAAAATATGTTTGTTTCAGGTAACATGCCCAAACAAATTAGGGTAGGTAGGCCGGGATTTTCTTTTTTTTTTTGGTAAATGGTCAATTTGAAGATTCTAAAACTGAATAAATATTCAAAACATATCAGTAATATCCTTAAACATTGTTTATAAGTGGATACTATCAAAACAAAACACTTATTTATCAAAAACACATTTAATTATTGAAAAAGATAAATAAAACAAAAATCAATTTGACAAACCCAATAAAATAATCTAGGGTCGGGGCATTTTTTTTCGGGTAGGTCGAGTTACCTGAAACAAACATATTATTTTTTTTTTACGCCTAAGTAGTGAAGTATAGAAAAATATCAGTGAGATATATCCCTATATCACTCACAGTGATGGACTACTTTTTTTAATTAGGGCCCCGCAATTTTTTTGCGGGTGCCCTATAGTAATCACCCTGTCTGTCCGTCCGTCCGTCCGTCTGTCCGTACACACGAATGGATACTTAGGTGACTAATATAGTCACATACGTATCCCTTTGTAAGTAAAAACTTCCTTAGGTGGCTAAATTAGTCCCTTCGGGGGCTAAAATGGCATTAGGGTTAGTCATGAAATAGTCACATAAGTATTCATTTGTTAGAATGTCCGTCCGTCCGTCCACATTTTTCATGTTTTTCTTTCATAACTTCAAAACCGTTTCAGCTATTAATTTGAAACTTCATTGGTGGATAGATCTCATTAAGGAGAAGTGCAGTGCACAAGAACCATTACTCTGCACTTCATGATTATGGAGTTATTGCCCTTTGTTAATTTTTTCATACTTCGTTTTTGCCTGGAGCATAACTCTTTGACTATAAGAGGTATTAACTTGAAACTTCATAGGTGGATAGATCTTATTGAGGAAAAGTGCAGTGCACAAGAACCGTTACTCTGCACTTCATAATTCTGGAGTTATTGCCCTTTGTTAATTTTTCATTTTCAGGCGGAGTCAACTTTTGGTTTCAGCTCTCTAACTTGAGAACGAATTGAAATATTTTAATGAAACTTCATCCATAGATACCTTATATCAAGACCTGGCTTGGGATTACATAGGGGGTGGATGGGGTCACTGTCAAGGTCACCGATACAAAACATAGAAAAAACAATTTCCGCTCAATTACTATAGAACGAATTGAGCTATTGTACTTCTACTTCATACATAGATACCTTTTATCAAGACATTGCTTGGGATTGCATAGGGGGTAGGTGGGTGGGATCAAGGTCAAGGTCACCATTACTAAAAATAGAAAAACGGTTTCTTCTCAATTACTCAATAACAGATCGAGCTATTGTAATGAATATAGAGGGAAAATTCCTTGTGAATGCAACACCTCCTACAGTTTCCAACAGACTTTCTTGAAACTTGTCTTCATTGTTGACGGTAATGTGTGGTTGTGCGTTAAGATGGGGATGAAAATTTGTCTCCCACATTCGGAAGTTATGTATATATTGCATTCGTCATTGTGTTTCTCAGATATTCTACACTTATTGGTTATCAATGTAAACATGCATGTACTAATATATATTCCACAAAACTTTAGGTAATCTTTGACGTAGATGGAATTGCTGACATGAACTAGTTTCTTTAAAAAACTGGCTGACCCCTACCTTCAAAAATGCTATCAATCGGGGCCCGCTGTCACCCATGTGACAAAGTTCTAGTTCCATTTTGCAAAAAGTGGACACATACAGATTGGTTGTCTGCCAGTGTTTTTGTCCCAGGTATAATTTGTATACGCCGCTTCCACTGTCTCTTCCCCCAGAATTCGCATATACTGTTGATTAACTGAAATTTCTCATTTTTGCATGTAAGGATTATATGGCAAGGAGTGTGTGTAGTGCTGATGTCATGGTGATCATTCTATTGTTCGTCCAATAACTTCTGCCTTTAAAGGACCGCTCCAAAGTGACCCAGCCCGATTAAATTTTGCAAAAATGTCCAATCATTTACCTTTTATGAAAGTTGCTTTGTTAGCCCAACTGCGTACAAAGTGCTCAAGCGTGAGCTATTGTGGTAAGTCACTGTCTGTCGTTCGTCGTGCATCGTCAGTCAGCCACTATTTACTTCAAACAACTTATTCTATGAAACCGCTTAGTGGATTTTACCCAAACTTGCTAGGAATGGACCTGGGGAGGTACTCCGCCAAATTCCTTCATTTCATTTGAATATGTTGAAAGCTCTGGTTGCCATAGCAACCAAAATCTACAAAATAAAAAAATAAAAATATTCTCAGAAACCACTCATGGGATTTTGAAAGAATTTTACAGAATTGTTCCCTGGGTGACCCTTTACCAAATTCCTTCAAATTATTTCAGCGAAAAACATGGCCGACGAGCGCGGTGCTGTTTTTTCCGTACATAGCCATATAGAAAACTTTGAACATTTTGGCAGAAACCACTGGATTTCAAAATAATTTCACATAAATGTTCCTTGGGTGACTCTCTGCCAAATTCCTTGATATAATTTTGTTTTGTAATACAACATGGTCGCCAGGGGTGGGGTATTGTTCCTTATATGGCTATATAGAAAACTTTGAAAATATTAATTTCAGAAACCACTGATCAGAATTTCAAAATAAGTTTGCACACATGGCCTTTTTTGACTATTTTGTTGGACTCTTTACTAAATTCCTTCATATCATTTTGATTTGTTGAAAAACATGGCCACTAGGGGGCAGGGCAGTTTTTCTTATATGGCTGAAGCCACTAACTGGATTTAAAAATAATTTCACAGAAATGTTTCTTGTGTGACTCTCTACTAATGTTTTTCAAATAATTATGATGCCTTTAAAAATATGGACACCAGGGGGTGGAGCAGTTTTCCTTATATGGCTGGCTAATTAGTGAAAACTATGCAAATCTTCTTGTCTAAAACTGCTTGCTGGATTTCGAAATAAAATGAATACAAATGTTCATTGTGTTACCCTCTACCAAAATCATTCAAATTATTTAAATTTGTTTAACAGTCATGACCACCAGGGGGTGAGGCAAGTTTCCTTGTATGGCTATATTGAACACTTTGAAAATCTTGTCTGAAACAACTAGCTGAAATTTGAAATAATTTCACAGAAAATTCCTATTATCAAATTCCATCAAATTGTTTTGATTCACTATAAACATTGCTGTTGGTGGTCCATTATTGATGTCCATTGTCAATGTTTTACTATGTTTGACTATTCTGAATATCCTGTTAACCTTTTACGAGCCAGGCCAACCTTGAACAATTGTTTGTTTGCCATTGCCTACCCAAGGTTGCTGGTAACGAGTAGATACTGTAATCTTACGAATATAATACGCACTCATGTATAATACGCACCCCCAAGTTTCAACAATATTTTTGGGGAAAAATAAAGATCTCAATATAGTACGCATCCAAAAATGAGGTGTCTGTTCATAATGCTTTTGTATGTGAGTACACAAGCCATAGTAGCTTACACAATTAAATCACATAGGCATCTCGTTAAACGTGATTTGATGAAAACAGGAAAAAAGCGAGATTTATTCAAATAATTTCTGCTAAAATGCAAGTGAGAATCATTCGAAACATATACGAAATAAGTAAATCAGACGACATAAATACAGACAAATGCAGCATGTTTATTTACACAGAAATTACATTTACCCTATTTTCAGAAAATGGTTTGTACATGAACTACATTACATCTTAATTTAAATATACTACTAGATTGGTCCCTATTTTTAAAATATGACCTTTACCCAATGCACCCATATTGCAGTACATGATATACGCATGTTCAAACGGAATACCTCCGTCCCGATTGGACGTCAATTACAGCATATCTTTAAATGGAAACATATCCCAAAATACACTGGATACTTCCGAAAAATGGAAAACGTTTGTGTTTATGTAATTCTTAAACACATTTATCGTCAATATTGGCCAGAATTTGCTTTTAAAAATGAAAGTCGTGAATATACTGGATTATCAGGTAATGGATAGAGAGGGGAAAAGTCGTATGTATCCAGTAATTGATACGGTGGGGTTAATACGTATCTATAGTGTGGGGGGGGGGGGGGGAGGAAGGGTTGTAAGCAAATATTTGGATAGAAATTTTCAGGTAAACTTTACATTCAAGCTTTACATTCAAGTATAATACGCACCCTCTACTTCTGATAAAAATTTTCAGGTAAAAAGGTACGTATTATATTCATACGATTATGGTAGGTAGGCATTTTTTTTCTTTTTGAAAACTAGAAATGTATCCACAGACTCGGATGCCCCATTTATACTTGGCACAATTTTGCTATAAGCATACAAATAATTTTGCAAAAAAAGAATTGTCCTTTTATATTTACTTTCTGCTAATGTATTCTCTGATTGTGTGAAGTAATTTGGACATCACAAAATAGTTTTAGTCCTGACAAAATAATCAATAAAGGGTAGTAATTAAAACTTTAAGGCAATTATGACTTATGGCTGTTGTATGCTTCACTTACCATTGCTATCTTAAATCATTCTTTGCAAAATCAACAAAATGCCTTTTATCCTTTTTTAATTATGCTATGCACACTCCTGAATTAAGGGAAGTAATTCACTAACTTCACAAGTCAGGTTCGTGCATGCAACACATCATTTGGTGATTGTGATCACAGGCTGTCCAGCGGGCCCTACTTTTCCTACTTTTCCTACTTTTTCCTACTTTTTTACCTTTTCCCTACTTTTTCTTCAAATGCCCTATTATCCCTACTTTTTATTTGCCAAAATGTTTTTTTTCGTACAATCACATGAATTTTAATCCTTAATCCTGTTCAATTATTAATTATTGTGAATATTTGAGTTTGTAACTGTCTTTATGACTGTCTCTATGTGGAATTTACCTATCTTAAATATATTTTAGACCTCTGTATGTGACAGTCACCACTAATTTAGAGGACTTATGGAGTGCTTCATGCATGCAGCTGTTGTGTGTTGGAGATAACCTGACCAAGCTACAACAGGGTTGCCACTTAACTTGAACAGTCAGGGAAATTAATTTTTTTCATGGCCAGTTATATGTTCTGTGGCTATGGCAGTCGTAAAGCAGTATTTATTAGTATTTCCAAAATATTTTGGTGTGATTGTGTATAAACATAATTTAAATGTGTTTTGATCAATTTTGTTTTTATGTTAACTAGAGACTTTTAAAGACTGAAAGGTTTTGCAACCCGTGCCTGCAGTGCAGACTCATCCTATACTTTTCTTGCTTTGTAGAGGTGTCTGGGATGCAACTGCAGTTGCAGTGCTTTCATGCCGTACTCAATATTTCAAACTGTGTTGATTTCTTTCAGAGGCAGTGCAGAAATCAATAGATGCAGAAACTTAAAATTTACTCATTTTTTACTCAAGCAATGTGCAAATAATCTATCATTTTGATGCGGTTGTTCTCCGTTTGCCAACTTCAAAAGCACTAGAAAACAATAATTTTATCATACTAATAGTGTTTTGTGCAAAGTTCTTAATCTTTATTAACACAAGCTACCATTCGCAGATTATTTTTATATACACACAGCAAATATGCAGCAACAAAATCCTTGTGATTTCAATATTTTAAATTGATATCTTCATTTCGACCCCTCAACACTTCAAGTAAGGTTTTCAAAATCTACAGAAATCACTGCACATGCTTACACTACAGTGTGTTATTAAGTCAATAAGTTATAAAACAGATGATAAAATGGTTTTTTATATTATAAATAAAATAAGCATGTTTCTACATGTATATTCAGATTTCACTTACTAATAGAGAAATAAGAAAAAGATCTATATTCTGGAGTAAATTTTTGTTTCAAACTTTAGTAAACAGACAATATTTAATGATGTTGACTGACTGGGTAGGAAAGGACTCAACAAATGTCAAAAAAAACCTATTTTCTTGAGTGTGGTGGAGGGATTTTGCTTACGGGGAAGCGGGCTCTTTGAAGCCATGCCAAAGTACAGAATCACTTCCACCAGTATCAAAGGTGAAAACAGAGATGATACTAACCCTATTAGCACCCATGGTGTCGAACCGACAGCAGAGTTAAATATGTGAATATGTGTGTTTATAGCAAAGTCCAGTCTAGTCAATTATAATCACTGACTAATATCATCATCATAATATTTTCTCTAATATATTTTTGGTATTTTTGTTAATGAAAGTTTGATATATCTGAACAGAAAAAAATATGAAAGTGTAGATTAGACGGTTGTCAGGGAAAATGAGACCTAAAAAATATGGTCGTATTGGTCAGTGAAAATTATTGTTTAGTCAAGGAAATGTCAGGGCATTGTATCTTCTCATCTCAGTGGCAACCCTGAACAAGAGGACCTTATGGTTCTCTCCAGCACAAGAGCAGCTTTGCATGAAGCATGGATGTCTCATATACTGTGTAATACAGGGTTTACTTCTTTTTATCTTCCTTTCAAAGGTAAGTAATATCCCTACTTTCCCTTCTTTTTGGATTTAAAATCCCTACTTTTGCCCTACTTTTCTTAAAATTTTGAGCCTACTTTTGCCCTACTTTTTTAAGGAAGGTGGCTGGACAGCCTGTAATCATTTCTGACAATTTATCTGAAAATCCCTGCATGCATGATAATATTATGGTCTTGAAAATTATTTGACCTTTGACCTTGATTAATGACCTTGACTTTTCCGCTACAGACCTGGTTCTTGAACGCCATATGCTGTCTCATAATGCTTATCACTTCTGCCAAGTCATTTGAAATTTTTTTGATGCCGGACAAAATTATGCTCTAGACAGAATCCATGGACTTAATTCTTATACTTGACCTTTGACCTTTAAGTGACCTTGACCTTGGACCTAGTTTTTACGGGCGACACATCGTCTTATAATGGTTATCACTTCTGCCAAGTTATTTGAAAAACTTTTAATGCTGGACAGAGTTATTGCCTGGACAAGAATCTTAACATATATACATGTACTTTACCTTAAAGTGTGACATTGACCTTGGACCAAGGCACCTGGTTCTTGCATGCAACACCGCCGCATAATGCTTATCACTTATGCCAAGTTGTTTGAAAATCCTTCCCTGCTGGACAACATTATGATCCGGACATGGTCTATGGCTTAAATTCTTATATTTGACCTTTGACCTTTAAGTGTGACCTTGACCTTGGACCTAGGGACCTGTTTCTTGTGCGGGACACCCCGTCTCACCATGCTTTACACTTGCTGCCAAGTTATTTGAAATTCCTTCTATGCTGGACAAGATTAAGCTTCAGACAGGGTCTGTGGTTTAAATTCTTAAATTTGACCTCTGACCTTTAAGTGTGACCTTGACCTTGGACCTAGGGACCTGTTTCTTGTGCGGAAAACACCATCTCACCATGCTCAACACTTGTGCCAAGTTATTTGAAATTACTTCCATGCTGGACAAAATTATGCTCCGCACAGGGATAGAAAGCTCAAATTCTTATATTTGACCTTGGACCTTTAATTGTGACCTTGACCTTGGACGACACACCGTCTCATTATGCTTTACATTTCTGCCACGTTATTTGAAAATCCTCCAATGCTGGACAAAGTTATTGTCCGGACAAGAATCCGAACATACCTACATACCTACACACGTACACACGTACATACATACATACGTACGTACCCACGGACGGTAAACTCTATATGCACCCCCCCCCCATCATTGATGGTTGGAGCATAAAAAAAACTGTAAATTTATGAATGATTCATTTAGCGTCAAAATATAACATATAACACAGACATTGCTTTTAATAATATAATCAAGTGTCTGTTGATATAATGAGAGGTTGCTATCAACAATCTTTAATTAGACAATGAATGCTGACAAACTTTGTTTGATAAAACATGATTAGAATTGCATTTTGTGATGGCCAATTATAAGCAAGGCTTTAGCTGATACAGTTAATTTATTAAACCAATGGAAAACGACCGAAATGAAAAAAGAATGAGCTTTTATTTAACCCAAAGAAAAAATAGAAGATCTTGAATTAAAAAAAAACTTTTGAGTAGGGACCTTTCTGTTGGGAAGGTAGGCAATGGCAAACAAAGTTAATTTTAATGTTGGCCCTATAATAGTTCATTAAAATCAGGTGAGCGAACCAGGGCCATATGGTCCTCTTGTTTTTAACTATCTTGCGTGTGTTTGCATAAATGCAGCACATGACTGAAGATATAACATCTTTAATGGTCTTTTAGTTAGATATTTCAGATTATTATAAATTGGAGAATAATTTAAACCAAGGTTTCATGTTTGTTTCATGTCACTTTGGTTGGATACTTTCTAAAAGTGGTTTGGTAAGTTGTATATAGGTTCTGCAACCGTCTAGGGACTTTGGGTGGAGAGATTTTCAGATCCGTATAATTACTGCTTCGCACATGATTACTAGGTTTGGCGTCTAGTGTTGTCCTGGTTGTTCAGCCATTTTGTGCGCTAGCTGGTGCATGTTTCATGCCACAGTAATGGTAGGTAAGTTGTTTTTGAATTTCTAGTTTCCATCTATGGTGAAAAGTATGCGGTCTCGTACACAGGTGAGTGCTAGTGAAAGGTTTCATACAGGGCTAATTGGACAGAGATTAGTTTCACATTAGAATCATTTGTAATTGTTTTGTACAAGTAATGGCAAATCAGTTTCCGCTAATTATATGCGTTGGTAAGTACACAGAGGAAAGAGGAAAGTGATCATTTTATTTAAATTCAGTTGTTTGTGAGCATGCTTTAAACCTATCTCTTTCCATACTGGTCAAAGTATTAGGTACAAAGATTTTAAATAAATGGTCTTCGTTTAATGGAATTGTTCACAGATTCATTTGATTTAATAAAGAATAAAATGCAGCGATGTTTTCACTGCTTTAGGAATAGGTCCAGTACCCATCAAATAGGGAATTTTGCACCATTTAATCTTGCAATTGTGAAAAATTTAAGATAGAAATTTAATTAATAAATGACTAAAACTGGTGTTATGGTTGAATTTGATATTTAAGTGGTGTTTATGTGTAACCATAATTAAGAACTTAAGAATCAAATTTCCTTAGTGTTTAGGATTTTGTCACTTCCAATTTGGAAATGTCTGCAATTTTGCAATTCCAATTGCAGGGAATAATCTAGACGTGCATCACGCGTCTCTGACACATAAACGTTGTCTGAGACGTATTACATTGAAATTCTTGTGTTTCGCAAGACGCATTGTTTTTTCAGCAACTCCGCTATATGGCAATACGTTATTCCGCGAATTTCAATATATCTTGAATCAGTGGTGGATCCCGATTATTTTTCATATACTTCAATATTTTTCTATTACAAAAGTTCATAAATAAATCCAGTTTGGCCCGGATTTTCGTGCCTACATTGCTACTCTTTCACTCTTACTTGTGCAGTGCGAAATACCAAACCTGACCTGCTCAACATCAAAGTGTAACAGTTTGACGTCATCAGCTTACATCGCACGTGCCACACATGACAATGTCCTTTCACTACGTTTGCACATTGTTGGCGGTTTAGATGGCCAATTTTGTTGTTATGTGCTACAAAACTTACAGAAGTAAAGATCTCAGTGTTCTCTGCGCTACAAAGTTTTAATATGGCAACCAATACACCCACGCATTCCATGCGGATGACGTGACGTTGTACACTCATGTCAGCCTATATTTCGCACACTTTTCTAATAGAACAAAGGATTTACATGAAAAACATGTGCAGTTTAATCGTAAATATAATGTGCTTACGTCATGTGAACAGAAAAAACTTCGGATAGGCGTTTCGGATTTGGAATTTATTGTACGCAATTACGTTTATGTTTCGAGATCGCAGAAATAGGCTAGTGTATACGTGTATATCTATGCAAAACCGCCTTGTGTAAAATTTCAAGAAACAGAATATAGAAATTTGATTCTAACCTTTACAAGTGTGACTCATTGGTTTTGAGCTGTGGCTCATTGTTTTCAAACTGGCAAGTCTGCAGGCTCATAGGTAGTAAATCCTAGATTATTCCCTGCAATTGGAAACTGGCAAGTCTGCAGGCTCATAGGTAGTAAATCCTAGATTATTCCCTGCAATTGGAAACTGGCAAGTCTGCAGGCTCATAGGTAGTAAATCCTAGATTATTCCCTGCAATTGGAAACTGGCAAGTCTGCAGGCTCATAGGTAGTAAATCCTAGATTATTCCTTGCAATTGGAAACTGGCAAGTCTGCAGGCTCATATTTAGTAAATCCTAGATTATTGACTGCAATTGGAAACTGGCAAGTCTGCAGGCTCATAGGTAGTAAATCCTAGATTATTCCCTGCAATTGGAAACTGGCAAGTCTGCAGGCTCATAGGTAGTAAATCCTAGATTATTCCCTGCAATTGGAAACTGGCAAGTCTGCAGGCTCATAGGTACTAAATCCTAGATTATTCCCTGCAATTGGAAACTGGCAAGTCTGCAGGCACATATTTAGTAAATCCTAGATTATTCCCTGCAATTGGAAACTGGCAAGTCTGCAGGCTCATAGGTAGTAAATCCTAGATTATTCACTGCAATTGGAAACTGGCAAGTCTGCAGGCTCATATTTAGTAAATCCTAGATTATTCCCTGCAATTGGAAACTGGCAAGTCTGCAGGCTCATATTTAGTAAATCCTAGATTATTCCCTGCAATTGGAAACTGGCAAGTCTGCAGGCTCATATTTAGTAAATCCTAGATTATTCCCTGCAATTGGAAACTGGCAAGCCTGCAGGCTCATATTTAGTAAATCCTAGATTATTCCCTGCAATTGGAAACTGGCAAGTCTGCAGGCTCATATTTAGTAAATCCTAGATTATTCACTGCAATTGGAAACTGGCAAGTCTGCAGGCTCATAGGTAGTAAATCCTAGATTATTCCCTGCAATTGGAAACTGGCAAGTCTGCAGGCTCATAGGTAGTAAATCCTAGATTATTCCCTGCAATTGGAAACTGACAAGTCTGCAGGCTCATAGGCAGTAAATCCTAGATTATTCCCTGCAATTGGAAACTGGCAAGTCTGCAGGCTCAGAGGTAGTAAATCCTAGATTATTCCCTGCAATTGGAAACTGGCAAATCTGCAGACCCATAGGTAGTAAATCCTAGATTATTCCCTGCAATTGGAAACTGGCAAGTCTGCAGGCTCATAGGTAGTAAATCCTAGATTATTCCCTGCAATTGGAAACTGGCAAGTCTGCAGAATCATAGGTAGTAAATCCTAGATTATTCCCTGCAATTGGAAACTGGCAAGTCTGCAGGCTCATAGGTAGTAAATCCTAGATTATTCCCTGCAATTGGAAACTGGCAAGTCTGCAGGCTCATAGGTAGTAAATCCTAGATTATTCCCTGCAATTGGAAACTGGCAAGTCTGCAGGCTCATAGGTAGTAAATCCTAGATTATTCCCTGCAATTGGAAACTGGCAAGTCTGCAGGCTCATAGGTAGTAAATCCTAGATTATTCCTTGCAATTGGAAACTGGCAAGTCTGCAGGCTCATATTTAGTAAATCCTAGATTATTGACTGCAATTGGAAACTGGCAAGTCTGCAGGCTCATAGGTAGTAAATCCTAGATTATTCCCTGCAATTGGAAACTGGCAAGTCTGCAGGCTCATAGGTAGTAAATCCTAGATTATTCCCTGCAATTGGAAACTGGCAAGTCTGCAGGCTCATAGGTACTAAATCCTAGATTATTCCCTGCAATTGGAAACTGGCAAGTCTGCAGGCACATATTTAGTAAATCCTAGATTATTCCCTGCAATTGGAAACTGGCAAGTCTGCAGGCTCATAGGTAGTAAATCCTAGATTATTCCCTGCAATTGGAAACTGGCAAGTCTGCAGGCTCATATTTAGTAAATCCTAGATTATTCCCTGCAATTGGAAACTGGCAAGTCTGCAGGCTCATATTTAGTAAATCCTAGATTATTCCCTGCAATTGGAAACTGGCAAGTCTGCAGGCTCATATTTAGTAAATCCTAGATTATTCCCTGCAATTGGAAACTGGCAAGCCTGCAGGCTCATATTTAGTAAATCCTAGATTATTCCCTGCAATTGGAAACTGGCAAGTCTGCAGGCTCATATTTAGTAAATCCTAGATTATTCACTGCAATTGGAAACTGGCAAGTCTGCAGGCTCATAGGTAGTAAATCCTAGATTATTCCCTGCAATTGGAAACTGGCAAGTCTGCAGGCTCATAGGTAGTAAATCCTAGATTATTCCCTGCAATTGGAAACTGACAAGTCTGCAGGCTCATAGGCAGTAAATCCTAGATTATTCCCTGCAATTGGAAACTGGCAAGTCTGCAGGCTCAGAGGTAGTAAATCCTAGATTATTCCCTGCAATTGGAAACTGGCAAATCTGCAGACCCATAGGTAGTAAATCCTAGATTATTCCCTGCAATTGGAAACTGGCAAGTCTGCAGACTCATAGGTAGTAAATCCTAGATTATTCCCTGCAATTGGACACTGGCAAGTCTGCAGAATCATAGGTAGTAAATCCTAGATTATTCCCTGCAATTGGAAACTGGCAAGTCTGCAGGCTCATAATTAGTAAATCCTAGATTATTCCCTGCAATTGGACACTGGCATGTCTGCAGGCTCATAGGTAGTAAATCCTAGATTATTCCCTGCAATTGGAAACTGGCAAGTCTGCAGACTCATAGGTAGTAAATCCTAGATTATTCCCTGCAATTGGAAACTGGCAAGTCTGCAGACTCATAGGTAGTAAATCCTAGATTATTCCCTGCAATTGGAAACTGGCAAGTCTGCAGACTCATAGGTAGTAAATCCTAGATTATTCCCTGCAATTGGAAACTGGCAAGTCTGCAGGCTCATAGGTAGTAAATCCTAGATTATTCCCTGCAATTGGAAACTGGCAAGTCTGCAGACTCATAGGTAGTAAATCCTAGATTATTCCCTGCAATTGGAAACTGGCAAGTCTGCAGGCTCATAGGTAGTAAATCCTAGATTATTCCCTGCAATTGGAAACTGGCAAGTCTGCAGACTCATAGGTAGTAAATCCTAGATTATTCCCTGCAATTGGAAACTGGCAAGTCTGCAGGCTCATAGGTAGTAAATCCTAGATTATTCCCTGCAATTGGAAACTGGCAAGTCTGCAGGCTCATATTTAGTAAATCCTAGATTATTCCCTGCAATTGGAAACTGGCAAGTCTGCAGGCTCATATTTAGTAAATCCTAGATTATTCCCTGCAATTGGAAACTGGCAAGCCTGCAGGCTCATATTTAGTAAATCCTAGATTATTCCCTGCAATTGGAAACTGGCAAGTCTGCAGGCTCATATTTAGTAAATCCTAGATTATTCCCTGCAATTGGAAACTGGCAAGTCTGCAGGCTCATAGGTAGTAAATCCTAGATTATTCCCTGCAATTGGAAACTGGCAAGTCTGCAGGCTCAGAGGTAGTAAATCCTAGATTATTCCCTGCAATTGGAAACTGGCAAATCTGCAGACTCATAGGTAGTAAATCCTAGATTATTCCCTGCAATTGGAAACTGGCAAGTCTGCAGGCTCATAGGTAGTAAATCCTAGATTATTCCCTGCAATTGGAAACTGGCAAGTCTGCAGGCTCATAGGTAGTAAATCCAAGATTATTCCCTGCAATTGGAAACTGGCAAGTCTGCAGGCTCATAGGTAGTAAATCCTAGATTATTCCCTGCAATTGGAAACTGGCAAGTCTGCAGGCTCATATTTAGTAAATCCTAGATTATTCCCTGCAATTGGAAACTGGCAAGTCTGCAGGCTCATAGGTAGTAAATCCTAGATTATTCCCTGCAATTGGAAACTGGCAAGTCTGCAGACTCATAGGTAGTAAATCCTAGATTATTCCCTGCAATTGGAAACTGGCAAGTCTGCAGGCTCATAGGTAGTAAATCCTAGATTATTCCCTGCAATTGGAAACTGGCAAGTCTGCAGAATCATAGGTAGTAAATCCTAGATTATTCCCTGCAATTGGAAACTGGCAAGTCTGCAGGCTCATAGGTAGTAAATCCTAGATTATTCCCTGCAATTGGAAACTGGCAAGTCTGCAGGCTCATAGGTAGTAAATCCTAGATTATTCCCGGCAATTGGAAACTGGCAGGTCTGCAGGCTCATAGGTAGTAAATCCTAGATTATTCCCGGCAATTGGAAACTGGCAAGTCTGCAGACTCATAGGTAGTAAATCCTAAATTATTCCCGGCAATTGGAAACTGTCAAGTCTGCAGACTAATATGTAGTAAATCCTAGATTATTCCCTGCAATTGGAAAAATTTAACCATATTTGGTATTGGGAATGGGTCTTTTGATCAAGTAATAAGATTGTTGTGGCAATAAAACAATAAACTACAAAAATAGTTAATTTCTGTAGAATAACAAGTAATTTTAATCCTAGATTATTCCCTGCAATTGGAAACTGGCAAGTCTGCAGGCTCATAGGTAGTAAATCCTAGATTATTCCCGGCAATTGGAAACTGGCAGGTCTGCAGGCTCATAGGTAGTAAATCCTAGATTATTCCCGGCAATTGGAAACTGGCAAGTCTGCAGACTCATAGGTAGTAAATCCTAAATTATTCCCGGCAATTGGAAACTGTCAAGTCTGCAGACTAATATGTAGTAAATCCTAGATTATTCCCTGCAATTGGAAAAATTTAACCATATTTGGTATTGGGAATGGGTCTTTTGATCAAGTAATAAGATTGTTGTGGCAATAAAACAATAAACTACAAAAATAGTTAATTTCTGTAGAATAACAAGTAATTTTAATCACTAGAAGATGATCAGTTTGGCCATATATTTATATACACTGACTGTAACCACTATGAACAAACTGTACTGGTTATCATAAAATAAATGCAATGGAAAATAATGATATGGTAAGTGAAAACTCTGGGAATTTTACATCAGACTTTCAGTAGCAACCCACAAATTAATTCTCTTCTAGGCGGCTAGTTAATGTTATTGAATAATTTTTAGCTCGACTATTCACCGACTATACACGGAGTCGGTGTACTGGTCTGGTTTGCTTGCAAAAAACTCCATATCTCTATATCTTCTCCAGATACTCAATTACAACTTCTCACGTGTCTTCAGGGTCATTGTATAAGGTCAAGGGCTATAACTGACCAGCATTTTAGCAGAATCATGCCCCTTTTTGTGCTTAAAACAATCAAGTTATTAAAGCGGAATGAATAGTTGAGAGCGCTGTCCTGAGACAGCTCTTGTTAAAATAAACACTTTGTTAACATTTAATACAAGCATAACACAATATATGGATAGTATTGGGAAACCATATATGGATACCCGACTACCTATTTAGGTTACGAAAAGCATCCCTAGTCCTGACTTGTACAAATCCCACAATGGTTTTTCACAAGATGCCACACAACTATTAACATTTTTAGCTCGACTTTTCGAAGAAAAGGCAAGCTATTCTACTCGCCCCGGCGTCGGCGTCCAAGCTAGGTTAAAGTTTTTCGGTAAGCTAGTTTCTCAGGAATGGCTTTAGGGATTTCACTTAAACTTAAAACATTTATTCCCCACATTAAAATGAACCTATAGGCCAAGTTTGGTAACTCTAGTTTGAAATTTGTCAAAATTATGGGCCTTTCACTTGGACATTTTACATATAACTATATGGACAGGTTAAAGTTATTTGGTAAACTGGTCTCTCGGGAATGGCTTGAGGGATTTCATTCAAACTTATTCCCTATATTAAAATGAACTCAGGCCAATTTGGATAACTCTAGTTTGAAATTGTTCAAAATTATGGGCCTTTTTACACTGAGAAAATTTACATACAAGCTATATGGACAGGTTAAAGTTTTTTGGTGAGCTTGTTTCTAAACTTTTCGTTTGTGCTCTGTAACTCAAGAACGGATGAAGGTATAGTAATGAAACTTCAAAATAGATACCTTATATCGAGACCTCGCTTGGGATTGCATATGGGGTGGTTGAGGTCAAGGTCAAGTTTACCATTACTAAAATTTTTATTGATTTGCTGACTTTAATGCATTTTGTTTGAAAAATTTGGTTTTCGTGGAATTTCCATGTTTCTTGTTTTAGAAAAACAGCCAGTAACACTGACAAGCACAAGAAAATTCTAGCGCTCTGTCCTCCGACAGCTCTTGTTATGTATATGACTGTCTGAGATAAAACTAGAGTATGTGTTATTCTAAAACCAATGGTTTTCCATTCAATATTTTTTAAAATTTTAAATCAGTAACTTTGAATAGAAATGAAAAGCAACAAATTTCAAGTGATTGTTATTTTTAAGTGAACATTTTTTTATACAGTATTTAGACAAGGTTGCCTGTAAACTTTATTTGCAGTAATTATGCTCCCGATCGAAGATGACTGGGTATATTGGTTTGCTAATAACAGTCGGTCTGTCGTTTCCACTTTTTAAGTCCAGTTTTTATCATCTGATCTTCACCAAACTTCATGAAAATGTTTGTGGGTATAATTATCTAGACCAAGTTTGATGATGAGCCCAATCGCCCAAGGAATAGTGGAGTTATGGCCCTTGTATTGTCTAAAATTGGCCTTTTAAGCCATTTCCGCTCTCCAAGTCCAACAGTTTATTGAATCATCATCAAACTTGAAACATGAAAATGTTTGTAATAATATCTCGGCCAAGTTCAATAACCAGCCAAATCGCAACCAGTCAATTCGCCCAAGAAATTGTGGAGTTATTGTCTTTGAAAATTATCTAAAATTGGCCTTAATAGCAGTTTCTGTTCTCTAAGTCAGTTTTTGGCCAATCTTTACCAAACTTGGTGAAAATCTTTGTGTGCTTAATATCTCCAGCAAGTTCGATAATCAACCAAATAGTCCCAGTAACTGTGGAGTTATGGCCCTTGAATTATTTGAATTACACTTTTTAGCGCTGTCGCTCTCTTGGTCCAACAGATTTCATCAGATATTCACCAAACTTGATGACATACAAAGTGAATATTAAAAGTTATAGTATCTCGGCCAAGTTCGATGATAAACCAAATTGCCCCAGGAATGCAGAGTTATGGCTCTTGATTAATCTAAAATTGAACTTTATAACAGCTTCCTCTCCCTATTGCAAACAGTTTTTATCCAATCTTTACCAAAATTGATATTTTATCTCAAGATAGCTCTTGTTCTTGGAAATGGAGTGTTTACAAGAACTTCATGCATATGTACACCACAAACGGTTATATTTATGTAGTTGAATAAGTGTAAGAGAATTAATGGGAAATATTTAAAAAAATTATTTCTGTAGTGGCAAGTGTAAAAATGAATTTTTATATGACAACAGTGAATGTAGTATATGTAATAACATTCAGAATTCACTATATACAAATTAAAAGAACGCATGACTTTTCAACAATTGCAAATAAATTTCATGTATAGTAATAATTTAGTGACTACTTGTTAGCCATGACAGAATGACATATTTCCATTATACCTAATTCAATTAAATACAAAAATGTGCAAACTACTACTCCAATATAATGCGATACGTAACATCTTTAAAAATAAGCAATTCTTTGTAACCTTCCATTGTTCTATTAACATTTGTATTTCATAACAAAAAAGGAGAAGTTATCTTATATCGAGACCTCACTTGGGTTTGCTTATGGGGTGGGTGGGGTAAAGGTCACTGTTATTAAAAGTAGAAAATCGGTTTACGCTCAATAACATAAGAACCCATTGAGAAATTTTAATGAAACTTCATATGTAGATGCCGTATATCAAGACCTTGCTTTAAGTATGTGGTTGGTGGGGTCAAGGTCAAGGTCACTGTTACTAAAAATAGAAAAATTTGAAATTTTTGTACAAAATCGAATCATTTTAGATGTTCAGCATTAGTCATAATTATAGGAATTGCTTCCGCTAATATGAGATGCATAATAATATTGTTCATCAGGGAAGAAAATGTACAATTATTTCTTAGTGTGTGTACATGGTCATGTAAATACTGTTTGAAAAATGCCAAATGTGTTTAACTATATGGAAATAAAAGAAATCAGAAGTATGCAATGACAAATGAATTTTGCAGCACAAATTATAAACAGCACAGAACTGCTTTCCATTCGGAAGCTAAAACTTGCGGATTTTCCAGCTCAAGTCCAATAAATCCAGGGTGTCAATATTCATGTGGAGGTTGTCTCCCTTGGACCTAGAGAGGGGCTGACAGTGGATGGACATTAGTGCAACTTTGAAGGAAGGTCCATTTCAATGTCCAGTAGTACTGTTCTGCTTAAGAATATGTTCAATATTTCATGCATATCAGGACATGCATGTTTATCTTATTGGTATTGCACAATTGAGTGATGCTAGCATTGGTTTATGAAGTGAAGGCCTTTTTCATACCTATAAAAAAACTTGAAAGGTCCACTTTCAGTAAATGAATATATCTGGTGTAAAAAATCTACATACAAATACATGTTGTAAAAAAGAAAACCAACCCAAAATGTTATAATTACTTAATTTGGAGGGCATAATTCATTGAAAGTTTGGGTTGTACACAATTTTGTATTGTTTGAAAGTCCAGACATTTTGTTCACATGGTTTTCATAGTCTACTTATAATTGTCTTCAATAAAACCATGAACATGCTTTGGAATGCTGTGAAAAATTGATACTTGTAACATTTGACTGACTGGGCATTGTGGAATATGGTTTGCTAAACATTTAAACATTAATTTTGTCAAATTGTTGTTGTCATAAAGTGCCATAAATATGATTGTGTCAGTTAGAAAAATAGTATAAAGACTACTTTGTTTTTCAAATGCATTATATAGAACACATTCTGAATGATCTGTTTCTTATATTTTTACCAGTTTCTTGCTCAGTAGTTGGATTACGTTATTCATTGATGGGTCACTATCAGAATTAAACCACTTATTCTTTATTCTATCTCTGCCAGATACCTTTTACAGATGATAGATGTTTTACGTGGAGTCTCCCGGAAACAAAATCAGGCAGTCAATTGTAGGGGCGGCATGAGGCCGTAATCAAAGCTTGGGGCGTTCTGTTCACAGATGATGCCCCGGTCACAAATAAGGAACTGCCGCTGGATGGCATCTGTTTTACACAAAATCTGGCAAAATCGGACGGTGCCCGCCACGCAGCAGTTGCAATCAGGCGGTGGCAGCTGAAAATTTTGCTCATCCAACAGCGCCTGTCGAAGTTTAAGGAATAGTTAAAAGTTAACGGCAACCGGGCAAGTTTTTTTGGGGTCAGGGAGTTCAAAAAGAAGTTGGCTGGGCACCGTCCGGGCATCGGTCGGTTGCCGCTCGTTGCTCAAACTGCTTGTTCCCAATGTCAGTCGGCAAAAAGTGTACGGTGCCTGCTTGAGTTTGTGATCACGCGAGGCAAAAAATATTAATGGCACGGCACCTGTCGGCACCTGTCAGATGCAACAAAATGGCAGATGCTTTACCAATCGTTAAAATTGGACGGGGCCCATTCTATTTCTGACCCAGGCATAAAAAAATGCCAGTTTGTGTAATCAGCAGTTATATTTCCTTATTTGACAGGTATTTTAAAAGGACCCATTTTCAAATTTAAAAATGGTGTATTTTTGCCAATTGGAATGCAACAAATCCCAAATCCAAAGTAACAAAATTCTAAGTGCAGGAGATATGTTAATTGAAGTTGTACAACTTGAAATGATATGTATGTTAATGGATAAACACCATTTAAACATGTACGTTCAAGCAATATTCCTTTAGTTATTTAATTAATAAATTCATTATTTTGTCCCAGTTATTGGTAGCAACATTTCAGAACATGAAATCTTCAGTCTGATGTTAACAGTATTCATTCCCAAAGATGCGAAAAACGTCACTGGTAATAATAACATAGCTTGAATCAGAGATGAAAATTTTTAAAGCAGTAATGCTAGTAATACAGACATGAATGGTAAAATGTTAAAGATAAAATGTGTTAAAAGTTACATATTTAGGCGACAGGATTTCTCATGAATATGTATCATTATTGGGCAGATAGGCATGACATAATTAATGGAAGGTTTGTATCACTCACAGAACAAATTGTATGAATAGCAATAAGAAGAGTATTCCCGTGCCTTGTAAACCTTGCACGAAACTATGCACCAATGTTCTGCCTACTACCATGCTTCTTCTGCAGCAGCTGTAGTAGTTCAAAGTGTTCCAACGTCCCTTGTCACAATGAAGCAAATGTAATTGAGTATGCAGAGACTGTTTCAATCATCAACTATTTTCAGTCATCATCAGAATCATCAGCATCATACGATACCAGGATACAAAGCACTGAAAGACCCAATCAATCAACATCATCATCATAATCATCATCATCAAATACCAGAACACAATGTATTGAACACTCTTTATCAGTCATCATCAACCATCATCATTATCACGATCATCTGATACAAAGACGTGAAAAAAGACACCATCAGTTATATGAAATACAAAAAAGTTTAGTCATTAATACTATCAGAGTCAATAATGGTGACTTTTAGCTCAACTTTTGTAAGAAAAGGCAAGCTATTCTACTAGCCCCGTCGTCGACATTAGGGTCCGGGCTAGGTTTAAGTTTTACGGTAAGCTATTTTCTCAGGAATGGCTTGAGGGATTTCATTCAAACTGGAAACATTTATTACCCATATTAAAATGAACCTATACGCTAAGTTTGGTAACTCTAGTTAAAAATTTGTCAAACTTATGGGCCTTTTTACACTTTGAAATTTTATATATGATATTGGATAGGTTAAAGTTTTTAGCTCACCTGAGCACGAAGTGCTCGGTGATCTATTGGTATAGGGGACCTTTCCTGCGTCGGCCGTCGACCGTGTGCCGTTTCACAATTTGGTTTGTATTCAGGCTGGAGACGTCACTTTTTAATCCAATCTGAAACAAACTTGCACAGTTTTTGTATGACCATAAAATCTCGGATGGGACTGTTATAGGGTCAGATCACAACAGTTACACTTGAGTTACTGCCCCTTATTCATGCAAAAAAATTGCAAAAATGCCTTTTTCCAACTATAAACCAAACTTTCACCGTTTGTGTATGATCATCAGATCTCAGCAGATGCCAGCTCGTGTTTCAAACTCCAGAGTTATTGCCCTTTGTTTATTAAAAAAATATACCAACATGGACATTATTCAGGATAGAAACTTCATTTTTCTTCCAATCTTCACCAGTCTTGCACGGTTTGTCTATTGCCATGAGATTACAGTTGAAGTCGAATACAAGCAAGATAGGACCAGAAACTCCAGAGATATTGCCCTTTGTTTGTGAAGAAAATATGCAAAAATGGACATTGTTCAGGATAGAGACTTCATTTTTAGCTCGAATATTCGAAGAATAGGTGATCTATCCTACTACCCCGACGTCGAAATCAGCGTCTGAATTGGTTAAAATTTTTATTCAAAAGTCTTGTAACTTCAAAACTATGTAAGTTATTTGCTTGAAACTTGGAATATACCTTTGTCATCAACTCCAGTATCAGGGGCAACATTCCCCATACAGTATGTGCTACGCGAAACCCGCAGAATTCGCGCTGTCGTGACGAGCCTTCGATCAATATTCGCAAAGCGACGTCACGAAAGTTTGCAATCATTCGTGAAATATAGTGGGTGGCCCCAGCGCAAGATTTTGCGACGAATATGTCAGGAAATTTCGTAGCGATTCGCAGCAATTTTACAGGTATATGTGCATCTGCTCTTTAAAAATTAAGAGTTGTACAGTTTTTACAGTCTTTTTGCAAAACATTCTACATTGTGTGTCCCACAGTGTATGTAAAATGTAGATATGTTAATTTTGTATCCTTCATATTACGGTTAATTAATAAATAATTATATAATAAAGCATTTTATTTGACAGTATTAATCAAAGAAAACAGTGAAAACGCATATAAAAGTCACAATGAATTTATGTAGTGCGTATATACGTGTAAGTTTACATTTACAATTCAGACACAAATCATTTAAATCAACTGAAAATTATAAATCACTTATTGTTCTTTCGTTAATTACAAATAATCACCCCTTCTACGTATATGCCACATTTCACTAATTCTCTCAATTTGAATTTGATGTACGGGGTACTTGTGATGATGATAAAAACGCATTAATTATTATCTTATTCTTCATGGGCGTGATTATTTCAAACATTCCTCCTTTTAGATTATCCATTCAGTTTAGTAGTTTACATGTACATATATGTCATCCTCACCCGTGCACCAGCATATTCAATTTTATCTTATTTATCATCATTATAAAGATGCAAATCACCGACGTTTTGACATGACATTTTATAATAATCATGTATTGAGTTGTATTGAAGGTGGTTATATACACGTAAGTGTCTAATTATTTGTAACGTATGATTTCATTGTAACATGTATTTATAAAATGTACTTATTGTTTACTCATCGCTAAACAAAATACTATCAATTGGGTAGGTCCGGGTCACTAATGACACAACCACTCTCTTCATTTTAAATGTACTTTCAATCACATAAACCTAAGTATTCTTTGGAAGACAGATATCTAAGCTTCAGTATGCGTGTTTGAAACATTTGGTAGCGTTAAGCATTGTTGTTAAATATTTCGTTGAACTGTATGCACTGGTCGCGGGGGTTCCGAATCCGTTACGTGTGTTTTGGGTCACTTGACACTTCTGCTATAGTTTCCTTTAAGGTTTGTTTTAAAATCAGTTTTTAACTGTCATTCTTACTTAGTAGTTGTCAAACAACACCACTAGGAAGATATATTCATTTCTGGAAACCAGACAACAAATAATCACAACATATAGTTAGGGCATATTGACGATTTTCCCACGTTTGTCATCTTATTATGCCCCCCTTCGAAGAAGTGGGGGTATATTGCTTTGCACCTGTCCGTCCGTCGGTCGGATGGTCGGTCTGTCCGTAGACCATTTGGTTTCAGCGCGATATCTAGAGAACGCTTTGACCTACGATCATTTAAGTTAGTATGCTGGTTACTTGGGAGAAAAGGAAGACGTGTATACATTTTGAGGTCAACAGGTCAAAGGTCAAGGTCACCGTTGCTAAAAATAGAAAAACAGTTTCCGCTCAATAACTTGAGAACGCATCGAGATATTTTAATGAAACTTTATACATAGATACCTTGTATCGAGACATCGCTTGGGATTGCATATAGGGTGGGTGGAGTCAATGTGTCTATTACTAAAAATAGAAAAATTGTTTCCTCTAAAGATATTTGAATGAAACTTTATACATTGAAACCTTGTATCTAGACCACGCTTGGGATTGCATATGGGGTGGGTGAGATAAAGATCAAGGTCAATGTTACTAAAAATACAAAAACTGGTTTTGCTCAATAATTTGAGAACGTATTGCGATATTTTAATGAAACTTCATACAAAGATACCTTATAACGAGACCTGGCTTAGGAATGCATATGGCAACCAGAACTTTCTTTCATTATTGTGCTGGCATTTCGTTCGAAAAATTTGGTTTTTGTGGAATTTTCACGTTTCTTGTTTTGTTTAAAACATCGATTAATGTATACAATAACAATTTTAAATCTTCTGCAACAAATATCACATCTTAATATGAATGATTTTGTAGCTAATATTATTCAAAGGAATACATTAAAATATCAATTCGGCAAAGTTTTCTAACACAAATGATTTATTCTATGCTAAGTGAAAATATTCCGTACAGGTGTGCATTTACTAAATATTTTCTCGTCACGATTGGTGGTGGCAGGAACAAATTACATGGCACGAGAATAAGTGAACATTTGTGACATCGCGAGCTAGCGATCTGCGCTTCGCGATCAAATTGGCTAGTCCAATTTTGCGAACTTTGCGGGGTTCACGTGGCACATACTGTAACTCTTCTTGTATTTTGACAGAGTTATGCCCCTTTTTCACATAGATTCTCTGGTTAAAGTTTATTCAAAAGTTTTGTAACTTCAATACTATTTGAGCTTTTCACTTGAAACTAACTTTGTCATCAACTCTAGTATCAGTAGCAACATAACCCATAACTCTATTTTGTATTTTGACAGAGTTATGCCCCCTTTTCACTTATATTTTCTGTTTAAAGTTTATATTGAAAAGTTTGATAACTTCAAAACTACGTAAGTTATTCACCTGAAACTTGGAATTACCTTTGTCATCAACTCTAGTATCAGGGGCAACATTACCCATAACTCTATTTTGTATTTGGACAGAGTTATGCCCCTTTTTCACATAGATTTTCTGGTTAAAGTTTATATTCAAAAAATTTGTAACTGCAATACTACACAAGTTATTCACTTGAAACTTGGAACTAACCTTTGTCGTCAACTCTAGTATCAGGCAACGGCAACATTACCCATAGCTCTGTTTTGTATTTTGAGAGAGTTATGCACACTTTTTACATAGATTTTTTGGTTAAAGTACATGTTCCAAAAATGTATAAACTATACAAGGCTTCACTTAAAAGTTTTGTATTTTAACAAATTTATGCCCCTTCCACTATCCAAAATATGTACCAACTGAAATACTTCGAATAGTTGAGCGTGCTGTCCTCTGACAGCTCTTGTACCCCACAAACGAAGTTAAGGGGGAGGGGATATATATTAGTGAGCTTGTCGGTATGTTGGTCTGTTGGTTTTCAGTTTCCGGATGATAAATCAAGAAAGGCTTGACATATTCAAATAATTTTTGGTAAACATGTGTAACATCATATAATACAGGTCAAGTTCAATGTTGGTTACAAACCACTAAATTTAGACAGGGTTATTGCCCCTTTTTGACTTAAAATTTCACAGAAACATGGTTTCCGGATGATAACACAAGAAAGGCTTGATATATTCAAATGATTGTTGGTACACATGTGTAACATCATAGAATACAGGTCAAGTTCAATGTTGGTTACAAACCACACAATTTTGACAGGATTATTGCCCTTTTTTGACTTAAAATGCCCTAAAAACAGGGTTTCTGGATGATAACTCAAGAAAGGCTTGACATATTCAAATTATTTTTGGTACACATGTGTAACATCATAGAATACAAACCACTTTATTTTTGACAGAGTTATGGGCCCTTTTCGACTTAAAAGTCCTAAAAACATGATTTCCGGACGATAACTCCAGAATGGCTTGACATATTCAAATAAATATTGGTATACATGTGTAGCGTAATAAAATACGGGTCAAGTGCGACTTTGATTACAAACCACTAAATTTTGACAGAGTTATGGCCCATTATTTGACTTAAATTCCCTAAAAACATGGTTTAATGACGATAAGTCAACAATGGCTTGATATATTTAAATAATTATTGGTGCACATGTGTAGCATTATAAAAAACAGGTCAAGTTCGACTAAGGTTACAAACCACTCAATTTTGACACAGTTATTGCCCCTTTTTTACTTAAATTCGCGAGAAACATTGACAATTACTCATAAAAGGCTTCACGTATCTGAATTATTTTTGATACAAAGGTGTAACATCATAAAATACAGATCAAGTTCAACTTTGGTTACAAACCACTAAATGTTGACAAAGTTATATCTCCTATTGAAATTCTTATAACATTTATAGCCCAATTTTCATGAAACTTGCTTAGAACATTAGTCCCAAACATATCTTGGACACGATCGAAACTGGGTCACGTGAGGTAAAAAACTAGATCACCAGACCAAATTGAAGATTGAGCTTGTGAACACTCTAGCGGGCGCATGTATTGCCTTATCATTATTCCAGTTGCTAACGAGATTTGTCCCAATGATATCTCGCACGAGTTTGAAAAAGTATCACATGGGGATATAAATTAGGTCACCAGGAAATTTGAATTTAAAGCATGTGAACACTTTAGAGGCCTTAAGTATTCCCCAACCTTCATGAAACTTTCTCAGAATATGTGTTACAATGATATCTCGGACGAGTTGGAAACTAGGTAACATAGGGTCAACACGCCAAATTTAAGATTAAGACTGTGAACATTAAAGAGGCCAAATGTATAGCCCATTCTTCACTAAACTTGCTCATAACATTTGTCACAATAATATCTCGAACTAGGTTATGTGTGGCCAAAAACTAGTTCATCAGATCAAGTTTAAGATAAAGCTTCTGAGCATAACGGAGGACAGATTTATAGCCCAGTTGCATGAAACGTTTTGAGAACAGAATGTGCCAATAACGTATCTGACGATTTTGAAAGTGGGTCATGATGGGTCAAACACTTTGTTACTATAGCAATTGTGCTTGTGAACACTGTCTTCAGAGCCACAGTGTATGTCCAGCTTTTAGGATACTTGGACGCTACATTTTATTCTCATGTTGCTTCAAAGAGTTTTTAACTAGTTATATGAAGTTAATAATTAAGTTATGAAGAAAAATTATCAAGATCATTAAAACACTTCAGTGTACAACTATTACCACTTTTAGTAATTACGCAACATTTTAGATGCAATATTTCATGATTTCTTAATAATAATATCTTGGATTACTTTGAAGCTGGGTCATTTGCGTCAAAAGTTAGGTCACCAGGGCAAAGTTAAGGAAAAGCTTGTGAACACTAGAGGCAACATTTATTGCCCTTTTAATTCTGTTTAGTTCCTTAGCCACTCAGGTGAGCGACCTAAGGCCTTATGGCCCTCTTGTTGAATTATTCATTTTCGACTTTTTTTTATTCATCTAGCTGTTTATGGTTATCGCACAGGATTAAAAGTAATGTTGTTTGCATATGATTATGAATACAATGGTCAAACTAGCAATTCTATTGTGCGCTTTTTGATTGTAGTTGAAATGGCGGTTGTCTTCAAACTGGTCCCAAGACAACGAAAGTTCTCAATCTCAAGTTTTGTCTTAAAGTATAAGCAAATGATATTGAAAGCAAATATGTAACAAACACATTCATTGGTCAATATTTTAAAGTGTGGCCAAGTTTGAGATGGAGAAGTTTTGCAGTAGTGGGGCCTGGTCCAGGTCAAATCAGGGCTGCCAGCAGACTTTGAAAAGGCAGGAAAATTTGACATTTTTTCAAGGTCAGTGAATTGTCAGGGAATTTTGAAAAAAGTCAGTGAAAAATCAAATTCCAAAAAGTCAGTGAAAAGTCAGGGAAAAACATGCCTGAAGGTAAAAAAATGATTTATACAAATTAGCAGATTATGGCTATAGCAGTGTAAAGGTGTTTTTAATTACTAAAATGTATGTATAAATACATAATATGTAGACTTTTAGTCAATATATATATATTAACAGTTTTTGTAAATGTCCTAGTGTGACTTAAGTATGATTTGTTAATGGACTTCCCTTCCTGAAGATTTTGACGGCTATAAGGGTAGGAGGAGGCCGTTGAAAATGGTTGGTTTTAGTCAGTGAAAAACTGGATTTAGTCCGGGAAAAGTCAGTGAAAAGTCAGGAAATTTTTTTCCCCAGGTGCTGGCAACCCTGCAAATGGCAACAGTCTGTATTCACAATGACAGATTTTATCTACAATTAGGTAAGACAATCAGTAAATTCAACAACAGAAATAAACGGTTCCAACGTAAATATGGAATAATTAATAATTGGCTATATTCAAGACATCCGTATCCTTGAACGAGGGGTGATCCAAAAGTTTGCGGACAAAGTCAGTTGCACATTAACCACCGTATATCATTTAATATTCGCTATACATGTAGACCAGCCATGCCAATCTTGGAATCATATCAATCATATGTAAAAGTTTCTTTTCGTACTGCCCAAGGTTCAATGTTAATCTTAAATGATCATTCTAATATAAATATTTTATTTAATTGTATTAATCATTCTATGATCAAAAAAATGATAAAGTAAGCTCTGGTCAGAAATTGAAATTGTGAGCGCAAACTTTTGGATCGCCCTACGTGTAACTTACTCACAGTAGATTCACTTATTACAGACTGATTGAATCAAGTCAAACAAAAAGGTGTTGGAAGAATCGAGACCACAGATTGTCTATTCTTCGTACCTAGGTTTTATACTACAAATGTAAACTACTGTGTTTTGCCTGGCTGAAAAATAAAACTTTGTTGTTGTTCATTTCTGAAAGTGTCAACAAGTGTAACCCATTGATTGCCTATCTAAAATTAGAAGGAAATCTAAACTTTGTTATAATGAGTAATTAATTTGGGTTAAAGAAAGATGTACATGATATATTTCAAAATGGATCTGTGAATTTTGACCTTGCAAAGGTCGAACAATGATTAAAATAATAAAATTACATTGCATCAAAGAAACAAGAACGACACACGACCCAATTACTTAGTCATCAGTTAGCACCGACGCAAACACTATTCTGTGTCTCTGATTCCTAGTTGCGGTCGTATCCTATTGATGTAGAAATGTTAACGTTAATTTTGTGGATGACCAATTTACAACTGGAATGTGAGTAAATATTCCTACAGCCATTTCGTGTATAGTTTTCCTGTATAGATATTAAGAATCCAGATTCAGCCAACACTCCGTTCATAATTTAATATAAATGGTGATCACCTGGAAATTTTGAGATCCTGTTCTTCAACACTGTACAATAATTGTGTAGATTTCTTTTAAGGACTATGGCTTCGTGGTTCTACCTAGCAAGAACACTCGCAAGTCCCAGTGAGCAACATGATTTCGTTTTAGACGAGTTCAATTACATGTAGAACGTTAGCAAGCCCACAAATAAAATCGCATTTCATTTTAAAAATAACACACGCATCAATATGGTGTAATTTATGTAGTGCTGCACTTTGTCATAGTCGTGGAATAATGTGGTCTGATGTGAGTCATTCAGGGTTCCACTTCCAGGTTTACTGTACAGTATGGGTGTTAGTCTCTGAACACCTGGAAACAGGTCAAGAAATACCGTGTTTAATATTAATAATTAAAATGTTGTTACAGCAATACCATTTATGTAGTGCTGCACTTTGACATAGTCGTGGAATAATGTGGTCTGATGTGAGTCGTTCATGGTTCCACTTCCAGGTTCACTGTACACTATGGATGTTAGTCTCAGAACACCTGGAAACAGGTCAAGAAAAACCGTGTTTAATATTAATAATTAAAATGTTGTTACAGCAATACCATTTATTTAGTGCTGCACTTTGTCATAGTGGTGGAATAACGTGGTCCGATGTGTATCGTTCATTGTTCCACTGCAAGGTTCACTGTACACTATGGGTGTTAGTATCTGAACACCTGGAAACAGGTCAAGAAATACCGTGTTTAATATTAATAATTAAAATGTTGTTACAGCAATACCATTTATTTAGTGCTGCACTTTGTCATAGTGGTGGAATAACGTGGTCCGATGTGAGTCGTTCATGGTTCCACATCCAGGTTCACTGTACACTATGGATGTTATTCTCTGAACACCTGGAAACAGGTTAAGAAATACCGTGTTTAATATTAATAATTAAAATGTTTTTACAGCAATACCATTTATGTAGTGCTGCACTTTGTCATAGTCGTGGAATAATGTGGTCCGATGTGAGTCGTTCATGGTTCCACTTCCAGGTTCACTGTACACTATGGGTGTTAGTCTCTGAACACCTGGAAACAGGTCAAGAAATACCGTGTTTAATATTAATAATTAAAATGTTGTTACAGCAATACTATTTATGAAGTGCTGCACTTTGACATAGTCGTGGAATAACGTGGTCCGATGTGAGTCGTTCATGGTTCCACTGCCAGGTTCACTGTACAAGATGGGTGTTAGTATCTGAACACCTGGAAACAGGTCAAGAAATATAGTGTTTAATATTAATAATTAAAATGTTGTTACAGCAATACCATTTATGTAGTGCTGCACTTTGTCACAGTGGTGGAATAATGTGGTCTGATGTGAGTCGTTCATGGTTCCACTTCCAGGTTCACTGTACACTATGGGTGTTAGTCTCTGAACACCTGGAAATAGGTCAAGAAATACCGTGTCTAATATTAATAATTAAAATGTTGTTACAGCAATACCATTTATGTAGTGCTGCACTTTGACATAGTCGTGGAATAATGTGGTCCGATGTGAGTCGTTCATGGTTCCACTTCCAGGTTCACTGTACACTATGGGTGTTAGGATCTGAACACCTGGAAACAGGTCAAGAAATACCGTGTTTAATATTAATAATTAAAATGTTGTTACAGCAATACCATTTATGTAGTGCTGCACTTTGACATAGTCGTGGAATAACGTGGTCCGATGTGAGTCGTTCATGGTTCCACTGCAAGGTTCACTGTACACTATGGGTGTTAGGATCTGAACGCCTGGAAACAGGTCAAGAAAAACCGTGTTTAATATTAATAATTAAAATGTTGTTACAGCAATACTATTTATGTAGTGCTGCACTTTGTCATAGTCGTGGAATAACGTGGTCCGATGTGAGTCGTTCATGGTTCCACTTCCAGGTTCACTGTACACTATGGGTGTTTGTCTCTGAACGCCTGGAAACAGGTTAAGAAAAACCGTGTCTAATATGAATAATTAAAATGTTGTTACAGCAATACTATTTATGTAGTGCTGCACTTTGTCATAGTCGTGGAATAACGTGGTCCGATGTGAGTCGTTCATGGTTCCACTGCAAGGTTCACTGTACAAGATGGGTGTTAGTATCTGAACACCTGGAAACAGGTCAAGAAATATAGTGTTTAATATTAATGCTGAAAATGTTGTTACAGCAATACCATTTATTTAGTGCTGCACATTGTCATAGTGGAGGAATAACGTGGTCCGATGTGTATCGTTCATGGTTCCACTGCCAGGTTCACTGTACACTATGGGTGTTAGTTTCTGAACACCTGGAAACAGGTCAAGAAATATAGTGTTTAATATTAATAATGAAAATGTTGTTACAGCAAAATACCTTTTATTTAGTGCTGCACTTTGTCATAGTCGTGGAATAATGTGGTCTGATGTGTGTTGTTCATGGTTCCACTTCCAGGTTCACTGTACACTATGGATGTTATTCTCTGAACACCTAGAAACAGGTTAAGAAAAACCGTGTCTAATATTAATAATTAAAATGTTGTTACAGCAATACTATTTATGTAGTGCTGCACTTTGTCATAGTCGTGGAATAACGTGGTCCGATGTGAGTCGTTGATGGTTCCACATCCAGGTTCACAGTACTATGGGTGTTAGTCTCTGAACACCTGGAAACAGGTCAAGAAATACCGTGTTTAATAGTAATGTATAATATAGAAGTAATATCTTGCTTTAGGTTCATTAATATATTATATTTAAATACTTAAGAAAAGATATCTAAGGTTTATATCACCTTTAAAAATACCCACATGAATCGTGGCGTTTGTACTTCTAACAATTATCAGTTGGTAACACTTGTAAAATATAATTATCAAGAGAGAGGAATGAAGGGCGTTTGTAGGGCAGCTTAAAATCCTCAACATATAATGTCTGTGTTTGCAAGAATCTTACAACTTTCAGCAAAAACTGTTTCTTTGTCAGACTCTTACAATGAGATTCTTGTACAATTTATTAGCAGAAAAAGGGGCAAGTTTGTGAGATTCTTACAATACAACTCCAGACAGAAAGGGGGAACATTTGTAAGATTGTGTTTACGATTCTCTGCAGAAAAAAACCCTGATAGGTTTTTTGTTTGCTGACCAACATCACTGTCAATTCCTTTGTCTGTATGCTTGAATAATTAAGTTAGGATTTTGACTCACTAGATTAACTGGACCAGTCGCAGATGGATTTATTAGCTCACCCGAGCACAATGTGCTCATGGTGAGCTTTATGGATCGCCTTTTGTCTGTTGTCCGTCGTGCGTTGTGTGTCATGCTTTGTGTCAACATTTTTATTCAAAGAACATCTCCTCCTAAACCGATGGGCAGATTTTCACCAAACTTCACAGGAATAATCCTTGGGTGACCTTCTTTCAAAATTGTTCAAATTTTTCTAGTCCGCTGCATATGTAGATCACCAGAGCTAAAAATAGATTTAAAAACTGAAAACTTTAAAAATCCTCTTCTCTGAAATCCTCTAGTGGTCCTCTACAAAGATTGTTCAAATGATGCCCCTGGGGTCAAAACTGGCAATGCCCCGGGGGTCACATGGTTTATTTAGACTTGTTCAGCAAAATGACTTTAAAAATCTTCTTCTCTAAAACCGCAAGGCCTAGAGGTTGTATATTTGGTATGTAGCATTGTATAGTGGTCCTCTATAAAGATTGTTCAAATGATGCCCCTGGGGTCAAAACTGGCCACACCCTGGGGCTCACATGGTTTCTCTAGACTTAAATAGCAAAGTGACTTTAAAAATCTTCGAAACCGCAAGGCCTAGAGGTTTAATATTTGGTATGTAAGATTGTATAGTGGTCCTCTACAAAGATTGTTCAAATGATGCCCCTGGGGTCAAAACTGGCCAGATCCCGAGGGTCACATGGTTTTCAAAGACTTGAATAGCACAATGACTTTACAAATCTTCTCCTCTGAAACCGCAAGGCCCAGAGGTTCCATATTTGGTATGTAACATTGTATAGTGGTCCTCTACAAAGATTGTTTAAATGATGTCCCTGGGGTCAAAACTGGCCACATCCCGGGGGTCACATGGTTTATATAGACTTGAATAGCAAAATGACTTTAAAAATCTTCTCCTCTCATACCGCAAGGCCCGGAGGTTTCATATTTGGTATGTAACATTGTATAGTGGTCCTCAACAAAGATTGTTCAAATGATGCCCCTGGGGTCAAAACTGACCACACCCTGGGGCTCACATGGTTTATATAAACTTAAATAGGAAATGACTTAAACAAATAATCTTCTCTGAAACCGCAAGGCCCAGAGGTTTCATATTTTGTATGTAACATTGTATAGTGGTCCTCTGTAAATATTGTTCAAGTGATGCCCCTGGGGTTAACATTTGCCACACCCCGGGGGTCACATGGTTTATATAGACTTAAATAGGAAAACGACTTTAAAAATCTTCTCCTTTAAAACGTCAAGGCCTAGAGGTTTTATATTTGGTATGTAACATTGTGTAGTGGTCCTCTACAAAGATTGTTCAAATGATGCCTTGGGGTCAAAGCTGGGCACTACGCGGGGTCACATGGTTTATATATAATTGAATAGCAAAATGCCTTTAAAAATCTTCTCTGAAACCTCATGGCCCAGAGGTTTCATATTTGGTATGTAACATTGTATAGTAGTCCTCTACAAAGATTGTTCAAATTATGCTCCTGGGGTCAGAACTGGCCACACCCCGTGGAAACCATGGTTTATATAGATTTAAATATATTGGTATGTAACATTGCATATTGGTCCTCTCAAAAGATTGTTCAAATGATGCCCCTGGGGTCAAAACTGGCCACACCTCGGGGTCACAATGTTTATATATACTTAAATAGCAAAATGACTTTAAAAATCTTCTTTCTAGAAACCGCAAGGCCCAGAGGTTTCATTGTTGGTGTGTAATGTTGTATAGAGGTCCTCTACAAAGATTGTTCAAATGATGCCCATGGGGTCAAAACTTGCCACACCCCGGGGCTCACATGGTTTATATAGACGTAAATGGCAAATTGATTTACAAATTCTCCTCTGAAACCACAAGGCCCAGAGGTTTGATATTTGGTTTAAGCATTATATCGAGACCTCGATTGGGATTGCATATGGGATGGGTGGGGTCAAGGTCACTGTTAGTAAAAGTAAAAATACGGTTTCCGCTCAATAACGTTAGAACGCATTGAGATCTTTTAACGAAACTTAACACATAAATACCTTATATCGACACCTCCCATAGGATTGCATATGGGATGGGAGGGGTCACGGTCAAGGTCACTGTTGCTAAAAATAGTAAAACAGTTTCCGCTCATTATCTTGAGAACGCATGGAGATATTTTAATGAAACTTAATACATAAATACATTATATTGAGGCCTCGATTGGAATTGCATATGGGGTGGGTGGAATCAAGGTCAAGGTCACTGTTATTAAAAATAGGAAAATGGTTTCTGCTAAATATCTTGAGAACGCATTGAGCTATTTTATTGAAACTTAATTTATAAGTACCTTGTATTGAGACATTGCTTGGGATTGCATATGGGGTGCATTGGGTCAAGGTCACCGTTACTGAAAATAGAAACACAGTTTCCGCTCAGTAACTTGAGAATGCATTGCAATATTTTAATGAAACTTAATACACATATCTTATATCGAGAGAGGTTTGCTTATGCGGTTGGTCGGGTCAAGGTCACTGTTATTAAAAGTAGAAAAACGGTTAACGCTCAATAACTTAAGAATTTAGATATTTTAATGAAACTTCATACGTAGATAAGTTATATTGAGACCTTGCTTTACGTATGTGGTGAGTGTTGTCAATGTCAAGGTCCCTGTTGCTAAAAATAGAAAAACAGTTTAGCTCAATATCTTGAGAACATATTGTGATATTTTAATGAAACTTCATACATAGATATCAGGTGAGTGACCTAGGGCCATTGTGGCCCTCTTGTTCAAAGTACATGTGATCCCTTGTCTATATGTTTCGCCGTTTGTTGACCAACACGTATGCTTGAAGAACTTAAGGCGGATTTCGACATCAGTATATTTACTGCATCTGTTGCAGATGGATTTATTGGAAGTACACGTGGCTCCTTTTCTATATGTTGCTCCGTATGTTCACCAACATCACTGTCTATACCGTTGTATCGTTGACGAATTTAGTGTGGATTTCGACAAAACTAGCTTTACTGGATCCGTCGCAGATGGATTTATTGGAAGTACATATGACTCCTTATCTATATGTTTCTTCGTTTTTTGCCCGACAATGCTGTCTATACCTTTTGTCTGTATCGTTGAAGAATTTAGTGTGGATTTAGACTAAGCGAGCTTCACTGGATCCGTCGCAGATGGATTTATTCGAAGCACATGTGACTCCTTGTCTATATGTTTCTCCATTTGGTGACCAACACCGCTGTCCATACCTTTTGTCTGCATGCTCGAAGAATTATGTGCGGATTTCGACATCACTATATTTACTGGATCCGTCGCAGATGGATTTATTGGAAGTACATGTGGCTCCTTTTCTATATGTTTTTCCGTTTGTTGACCAACATCACTGTCCATACCTTTTATCTGCATGCTCGAAGAATTATGTGCGGATTTCGACATCACTATATTTACTGGATCCGTCGCAGATGGATTTATTGGAAGTTCATGCCACTAGCTCCTTTTCTAAATGTTTCTCCGTTTGTTGACCAACACCGCTGTCTTTACCTCTGTGTGCATGCTGGAAGAATTATGTGCGGATTTCGAAAGCACTATATTTACTGGATCCGACGCAGATGGATTTATTGGAAGTACATCTGGAACCGTGTCGATATATTTATCCGTTTGGTGACCAACACGGCTGTCTTTACCTTTTTTCTGTATCGTTGAACAATTATGTGCGGATTTCGATCTAAATATATTTACTGGATCCGGCGCAGATGGATTTATTGGAAGTTCATGTGACTCATTGTCTATATGTTGAATAAGTCGGACGGTTGGGTCGCATTTCATTATCATACGGTACAGCGCTGTGGCGGCTGAAACAGGAGTGATAACTCTTACAGGTCGACTGTCAAAAGGTCCATAGGCATAGACAAAATGTGATTTTTTAGGTGCCTAGTTTTGTATTATTCAGAGCTTGTTGCTAGTAGCATTATTAGAAATACCAGCAGTAGCGTTAGTATTTACTATTAACATACCCCCACAAACACAGTTTGGGGGGGGGTATATAGGAGTGAGCTTGTCGGTCCGTCGGTCTGTTGGTTTTTGGTTTTCGGATGGTAACTCAAGAAGGGCATGACATATTCAAATAATTTCTGGTACACACGTGTAACATCATAGAATACAGGTCAAGTTCGATGTTGGTTACAAACCACACAATTTTGACAGAGTTATGGTCCCTTTTCGACTTAAAATTCCATAAAAACATGATTTCCGAACGATAACTCAAGAATTGCTTGACATATTCAAATAATTCTTGGTATATATATGTAGCATCATAAAATATGGGTCAAATTTGACTTTGGTTACAAACCACTAAATTCTGACAGAGTTATGGCGCTTTATTTGACTTAAATTCACTAAAAACATGGTTTCCTGATGGCAACTCAACAATGGCTTGACGTATTTATATAATTATTGGTACACATGTGTAGCATCATAAAATTCAGGTCCAATTCGACTTTGGTTTCAAACCACTAAGCTTTGACACAGTTATGGCCCCTTTTTGACTTTAATTCCCAAAAAACAAGGACAATAACTAATGAAAGGCTTCACATATTTAAGTTATTTTTGATACATAGGTGTAACATCATAAAATACAGATCAAGTTCAACTTTGGCTACAAACCACTAAATGTTGACAGAGTTATGGCTCCGATTGAAATTAAATTTTTCCAGATACACTGTTGACCATTCACAAATTAAAGCATTCTCTCTCTGTCCATTTCTTGCGAATGGATGCCATAATTTTGTGACAAGGCCATATTGTGGGGGTATATCCGTCACTCATGTGACAATTCTAGTTATTATTATTATTATTATTACTCTTATATTATTTTTATTATTATTATTATTATTGTTATTAGAAGGAGAAGAAAGGGAAGAAGAAGACAAATAGAAGAAGAAAAAGTGGTAGTGGTAATAGTGGTAGTAGTAGTAGTAGTAGTAGTAGTAGTAGTAGTAGTAGTAGTAGTAGTAGTAGTAGTAGTAGTAGTAGAAGTAGTAGTAGTCGAAGTACATGTAGTAATGGCAGTAGTAGTAGTAATAGTAGTAGTGGACTTGAGCGGTCGATAAATTAATGTGAACAAGAAGGTTAACTGTGATATAAATGTGGGGGTTTTCTCCAAACACACACAAATATTTCACATTTACCATTAAAATTGTTTGGCCTTATTTTCGCATGAATTGCACTGTGTAACACATAGACAGATATTCCCAAGGTTTGCTCATTATAATATTTAGTAAGTATCTTTATCCATATTTGTATTGAATTGATATATCAAAATATTGAATTTATTATGACTTGCCTGGGATTTTTTCCAAAATAATGCTGATAAATTTTATTTTAAACAAATATAACGCACGTGTGTATAAACGAGCTTTAAAGAAAATGAAGTGAACAATTGTTGCTCGACAAACCCATGCATAAATACTTCTATCCTTTATAAATGCAATGCTGTAAAGTGGTATCGTTTTAATAGCGACTTATTTTGGGGCTGTTTATATCGTTGGTTTTACTTTTGTTTCGGGCCAAAATATGGATCATCGTCAGAGACATAATTTATTGGAATCTATAGTGTCTATAGTACAAGCACCACCAGACTACATGTATAGCGAACATCAATAGTCAAAGTACAGTAATGACTTTGTCGATTCCCCCAGATCCTGTGGTAGATTAACGCTTCAGATTTTTTTCGGATTACGGTTTTAATTATACCGGACAAATTGTGTTTAGTTTTTTTAGCTCACCTCAGCACGAAGTGCTCAGTGGGGTATTGGTATAGGGGAGCTCTCCGGCGTCGTCTGTCGTCAATCATCCGTATGCCGTCAACAATTTGGACCGTTATCGCGATAAAGACTGCATTTTTATTCAATGTTGATGGAACTTGCACAGTTTGTGTGTATGACCATAAAATCTCGGATGGGATAGTTATTGGGTCAGATCACACCAGTTGTTGCACCTTTTTCATGCAAGAAAAGTGCAAAAATGCCCTTTGCCTATGTATAGATTTTATTTTCCATCCAAACTTCACCAATCTTGCACAGTTTGTCTATTACCATTTGATTACAGTTGAAGTCGAATATAAGCAAGATCGGACCAGAAACACTAGAGTTATTGCCCTTTGTTTGTGAAAAAAATATGCAAAAATGGACATTATTCAGGATAGAGACTTTATTTTTGATCCAATCTTCACCAATGGTGTACAGTTTGTCTATGAACATAAGACTGTAGATGAAGTCGAATAAAAGCATGATCGGGCCAGAAACACCAGAGTTATTGCCCTTGTGTTTGGAAAAAAACATCAACAAGTTATCAATGATTGGCTTGCACACACGCTTTTTGATTCAATGTTGACCAAACTTACACAGTTTTCGCATGACCATAAAAATTGATTGATAATATTTGATTTCCAACTGTTGCAAGACTTGCATGCAGTTATTTGTATATGCAACATTGATGTCTTCAGAGCCAGCATTAACATCATTTATCATCATTGGACTGAAAATTATCAAAGAAAAAGCAAAACTATACCTTATAGCACTGCCATCGCAATTAGCGCAGTCCAGATTTTGCGAAAAAGACATCAAAATCTACTGTTTCTGCATTTTCCAGAATTGTCAATGACTTAATGAAAATGGGTCAGGTAAGAATATCGAGAAAAATGATTTGAGAACCAAACGCAAAAAAAAAACGCACATCCACTACCCAACTCATACTTAGTTAGCCCATTGCACTAACCAATGTTTTAAATCAAAATTGATCCTATCCCCTCTGCGTATTGTTTCAGATACCTTAATTTTCAAACCTGACACAACAGTCTGGTCTTCATTGGTAGCCGTTCTAAGGTGAGCGCTTTGGGCCATCATGGCCCTCTAGTTTTATCATTCAGTTTGTTAGGTAGTTGTATTATATGAATTAAACTAATTCCTACAAACAACTGAATAAGCCTTTAAATATCTACCCTAATTACAGATCAGCTAACCTAATATTGTGGTAATAACTATAAAACTAAGATATTGATCTGTAATGTTTTATCTGTTAGTGCAAGATCGTTATATTCAGATTCTTATGGTAAATAGAAGTCAAATATAAATACCAAACAAATTGTTTGTTAAAAGAATAAAAGGGTATTTAATTCCCATAAACGAGAACATAATCGCCTGGTTTGCAGGTGAGCTCCTGATGATTACACTTTTCTCTACACACATATTGTCCCCGTGATATCATAAGTCTGTTTGCATATCTGTCACTACGACATTCTCTGTCCCAGCATCCATTCTTATACAGCGTGGTACTGCTGTTAATGAACTAAATAATGGGTAAGGAAGGGTATATTTTAAGATATAATGGATATATAATGACAATGAAGAAACAGTTAAAATTACAAATTTGACTACGATACACATCTTTAGTTTACAAAATGAAAACACCAAACTATTTAGGGTATTGAGTTATAATTACTATTTTCGAACACATTACACGTATTTACCTTTTATTTCACTTACGTACTGTATGTAGAAGTACGCTATAACATTGGGATTATTATTGGATCGACGCAACTTTATGTAGTAGGGTGATGTATAAGTGACACTTATACTGCCTTGCTATATGAGCTAGCTTTTATAGCGACGCGGTAGAGCGTTTGCCTAGGAACCGGGAGGTCCCGGGTTCGATTCCCATTGTGGCTTGGGATTATTTCAGCTGGGTTACATTGGCGCCCAATGTAAATAACCCACTGTGGTCTGTACAACATCCCACAGATGTCAAGGCAGAAGGAAATTCGTGGAAGAATTTCGTACATGGAGGGCGAGTATGTAGTAGGTGTGCCTTGCTATATGAGCTAGCTTTTATAGCGACGCGGTAGAGCGTTTGCCTAGGAACCGGGAGGTCCCGGGTTCGATTCCCTTCAGCTGGGTTACATTTACACCACAGTATTGGTCTGAAAAATCTACATAAAATATACGCGTTCTTTTGTTAAACATTAATTTTAGCTTGACAATTCAAAGAATATGTGAGCTTTCCTATTTGGCCCGGCGTCTGCGTGGGCGTCTGAATTGGTTAAAGCGGTTTTTATTCAAAAGTTTTGTGACTTCAAAACTACATAAGTTATTCACTTGAAACTTGGAATATACCATTGTCATAAACTCCAGTATCAGGGGCAATATTCCCCATACATGTAACTCTATTTGGTATTTTTTTACAGAGTTATAATGCCCCTTTTTCACTTAGGTTTTATGGTTAAAGTTTATATTCAAAAGTTCTGTAATTTCAAAACTATATAAGTTATTCACTTGAAACTTGGAACTAACCTTTGTCATCAACTATAGTATCAGGGGCAACATTCCTCTTAACTCTGTTTTGTATTTCGACAGAGCTATGCCCCATTTTCACTTAGATTTTCTGGTTAAACTTTATATTCAAACTTTTTATTACTTCAAAACTATATCAGTTATTCACTTGAAACTTGGAACTAACCTTTGTCATCAACTCCAGTATCAAGGGCAACATTCCCAATAACTTTGTTTTGTATTTTGACAGAGTTATGCCACTTTTTCACATTTACAATAGAGCAGAACACAGTCGTCCTGATTGTGAAAATACAGAGAAACAAGATTTAACAACGCCAACCTATTCAGTTTAAAGTGCAACTTTGGAGGAAGGTGTGCTTTTAGTGTGTTAATATTGTATATGGATATAAATTTAAAACGTCCGAGACTTGAAAACAGGGCCATTGTGATCTTTTGGAGAGAAGTTCATATTGAGGTCACATGTTGATGCAACACCATAGATGAAGCTTCGAAGGAAGAGTCATCTGTCTTTGTAAACCAAAGCTGTTTGTCATCTACTGAAATTATAATACCCCCCACAAACAAACTTTAGGGGGAGGGTGGGGTTTAAGACTGAGCTTGTTGGTCCACCTGTCTGTTGGTTTTCATGGTTTCCGGATGATAACTTGGGAATGGTTTGCCATATTGAAATAACTTGGTACACATGTGTACACATGTGTAACATTATATAAGAGAGGTCAATTTCGACTTTGGTTGCGAACCACTAACTTTTGACAGAGTTATGGCCCCTTTTCGGCTTAAATTCCTTCAAAACATGTTTTCCGGACAATAACTCAAGAAAGGCTTGTCATGTTCAAATAATTTTTGATACACATGTATAGAGGTCAAGTTCAATTTTGGTCACAAACCACAGTTTGACAGAGTTATGGTCCCTTTTTGTCTTAAAGTCCCTAAAATAACTCATGAAAGGCTCTACATATTTACATTATTTTAGGTACATAGGTGTAACATACAGGTCAAGTTAGACTTCGGTTACAAACCACTAAATTGTGACAGAGTTATGGCCCATATTGAACTTATCAATACATTTTTCGGCGTAGCTGTCTAAGATCACTTTTGACCCAGATTTTCTTGCGATAATTATGCAGCGGGAAAATTGAATGCCAATAGAATAGGGCAAATTTTCTAATTCTAGGGAATGCAAACTTCAAACAATGGTTTAACGTATACCAATAACTGTTGCATACTTTTGGGGATTAAGAATTTACATAATTGTTTACATAAGTGGTTAAAATGAAGTTATAAACATATCTTCAACATATACTCTAGAACTGAGGCTAATTATGAACGTATTTTTTCAGTGTATGCCATAAACAGAATGCTATATTCATTCACGTAACGAAATAACTATTTTGTTTAGCCTTCATTTATATAAGCCGATGCTCTATAAATAGCAATTGTGCAATGTTCTCATTCATAAATCTCATTCACAGTGTTGCCGTTCCAAGTAGCCCATTGATTCTAGCGAGTTCATCACATTCCAGAAACAGTAGTGTCATTCTAAAAATAGCGCGCGTAGCTAGCAGCCGTTGTATAGCTGTGTTACTCGTACATGCATCAATAATAGCGTTCAGAGAATCATAAACCTAAACATTTCAATAAATGGGGAATTTATATTTACAAACTTACTGTTAATTTAAATTAAAATTGTGGTTACGATTTATGAACGATTATTTATAATTGCATCTTTCTATCAACTTCTCCAGTAGATGTTATTTAATCAATAGAAAGATGCTACATTTTGTATAGATAAAATGTTATGAAAGAAGATTCGGAATACGTCGAATTGTTATTCGCGTAGCATGAATACACATTTTGCAATACTAATTATACACAGGAACCCCTGCTATATAATATTTCAACAGATATAATTTAAAATCGTCATAGTCTAATGAATTTTTATGGTTGCGTTATCAAAAATAAAGTCTTAACATTTCAAAAATCGCTGAATGTTCCCTGACTATTGCTTTTTATTGGGATACACAGTATAAATGCTTATTTGACTTCAGATCGTTATTACATTAGATAACAAACATTAATGGGATATTACCGGTACTATAAATAACTATATATACTTATCGGATGCATATTAATTTTAATTTATTCCAAAAATTATGTTCTTACATTTTTAATTTGTTAAATTGGCTTGACAAATTCAGATAACAATTATGTTAACCTAAATTATTTTGGTTATTCATATATAACTGGTGGAAACATGGAGCTGTATTCACACAGGTTTATTCACAGCATATTTATTAATAGTAATTTTATTTAATTTTTAAATGATTAAATTTATCTCAAATTAACTTTTATGTCCGAGAAGTTTTCTTATAGTGTCCGAAAAATCTGGGGTCCAATAAGTCTAACAGGTCAAGTTAGACTTTGGTTTGCTCCACTAAATGTTCACATAGTTATGGCTCCTATAGAAATTATATTTTTCCAAATTCACTGTTAAACATTCACAAATTAAAGCATTCTCTTCGATCCATTTCTTTCAAATGGATGACAATATTTTGTGGCAATGCCATATTGTGGGGTATATTCGTCACTCTTGTGACAATTCCAGTTGTTACAGGTTTCTAATTATTGTAAAATGAGTTGTCTCTTCCAATTTTGTGTTTCTGTTGTAACTTGCTGATTTTTTTGTCATCTTGATGACTAAAGAACTGGTCAATATCTGTCATGACCAGAACATTCTTAATCAAAAATGTGTGTTAACTCTATCTCATGTCTTTATCGGTTGATAGTTCCGCTATTTAAATGCCATCATTAATGCCCAAGTAAAAATAACTGTTCCGGTCACTAAGGTAACCAAACATATCAATAAATTCATGCCAATAGGGTTGTTCAGCACAATATCATCATGATTTTGAATTCTTAAGTTGTTTGCTGGAGTTATTTATTGTCTCTATTATTGTACCATAGATTTCGGCTTCTAATGGGACTTTCCTTCCTTCAGATTTTTGCTCAGCTTAAATTGTTGTCTAAACGAAAATGTGGTCAGATAAAACTGGTTTATTATAGTGCCCTTAGAAATAAGAGGTAAATAAAACTTATTATATGCAAGTTATGTTAGCCACGTGCTTATTTAAATATAGCATACTGACGAGAACTTTTTAATATACCCAGACAATGATTACCACAAAGTGGAGATCTTAAAGGTTCAAACTTTGAAGCATTCCCTCTCATCAGCGACTAGCTCCTTGATTTATTATTCCTGCCTATGCCCTCCACATGGACGATTTCGACTTCAATTCCAACACAAGTAGTAGCATAAAAAACTTTATTTCTAGTTGTCAGTTGAGCTGTATACCCGCTTTGGAACTTCAGGATTGGATTTGTTAATCTGGAAACATTTATATCTGCAGGAACAAATTCCAACACTACTCTTTTTAGCTCACCTGGGCACAACGTGCTCGTGCTGAGCTTTCGTGATCACCTTTTGTCCGTTGTGCGTCGTGCATTTGTGCGTCGTCCGTCGTGCGTCAACATTTTCATTCAAACAACATCTCCTCCTAAACCGCTGGGCAGATTTTCACCAAACTTCACAAGAATGATCCTTGCGTGACCCCCTTTCAAAATTGTTCAAATCGTTTTGGTCCGCTGCATATGTAGGTCATCTGAGCTAAAAATAGATTTAAAAAGTAAAAACTTTAAAAATCTTTGAAACTGCATGGCTGAGAGCTTTCATATTTGGTATTAGGCATCTTATAGTGGTCCTGTACAAAGATTGTTCAAATGATGCCCCTTGGGTCAAAACTTGCCACGCCCCGGGGGTCACATGGTTTATTTAGACTTATATAGCAAAATGACTTAAAAATCTTCTCTGAAACTTCAGGGCCCAGATAATTTATATTTGGTATGTAACATTGCATAGTGGTCCTCTACAAAGATTGTTCAAATGATGCCCCTGGGGTCAAAATTGGCCATTCCCTGGGAGTCACATGGTTTATATAGACTTAAATAGCTAAATGACCTTAAAAATCTTCTTGTCTGGTTTGGTATTTGGTTGGTAACATTGTAAAGAGGTCCTCTACAAAGATTGTTCAAATGATACCCCTATGGTCAAAACTGTCCACGCCCGAGGGTCACATTTTTTATATAGACTAAAATAGCATAATTAATGCAAAAATCTTCTCCTCTGAAACCGCAAAGCCTAGTAGTTTTATATTTGGTATTTGGCATCCTCTAGTGGTCCTCTACAAAGATTTTCAAATGATGCCCCTGGGGTCAAAACTGGCCACGCCCGGGGGTCACATGGTTTATATTGACCTAAATAGCAAAATACTTTTAAAATCTTCTCCGCTGAAACCGCAATGCCCAGAGGTTTTATATGTGGTAAGTAACATTGCATAGTGGTCCTCAACAAAGATTGTTCAAATGATGCCCCTGGGGTTAAACCTGGCCACGCCCTGGGAGTCACATGGTTGTTTTCTATAGACTTATATATGGCAAGTGGACTTTAAAAATCTCCTGAAACTGCAAAGCCCAAAGGTTTTGTATTCGGTATGTAACATTGTATAGTGATCCTCTACAAAGAATGTTCAAATTATTGGGTAAAAAGAGGCCACACCCCGGGGGTCACATGATTTGTAAAGACTTAAATGACAAAATGTCTTTGAAAACTTTCTTCTCGAAAACCTTAAGGCCCAGAGGTTTTGTAATTGGTATGTAACATCTTATATTGGTCTTCTACTAAGATTGTTCAAGTTATGACACTGGGGTCAAACCTAGCCACGCCCCGGATTCACATGGTTTGTATAGACTTATATGGAAAGTGGACTTAATAAATCTCTCAAACTGCAAGGCCCAGAGGTTTCATATTTTGTATGTTACATTGTAAAGTGGTCCTCTACAAATATTGTTCAATTTATGCCCCTGGGGTAGAAAGTGGTCATGCCCTTAGGGTCATATGGTTTATATAGACTATTAAAATCTCCTAAAACTGCAAGGCCCAGATCTTTATACTCATGTAAGTGGTTTAGTGCCATTTGGCCCTCTTGTTATAAGCCATTATGATGCCTTAAACTCAGGTGAGCGACCTATGGCCATCGTGTTTAAATAACTGGTAAAAGACGATAAACATTTCTACAGCTAGTAAACAATGTTCCTTTATCTATAAACGATAACTGTTCTTTATCAAAGAGAAACCGGGTTTTTATTGCACTTATCTGGCTGCATATATACCAAACATACAGGATGCTGTTTATTATTTGTAATATAAGTGTCAGCAGTGTGGAAGATCCTTTTAAATCTGCAATATCTGTATTTTATAACCATCTATCTAGATATGTAAGATGGCCGAAGGCAGAGGAATGGCAGAGTCTTCTCGGGAACTTACCTTAAATTAACCAAGCAGTTGGTGCACTAGTCATGAAATTTATAAACAAATCTGAAAATCAGCAACAATATTTCTCCGGCCACAGAATATACCATTTTCTGCATAGCCAAATCATTATAGACAATATGGGTAAAATAAGATATGTTGAGTGCGGATTATTGGGGCATCAAAATGAATCAACATTTTAGGTTAATGGCAAGAATTGTTTCTTGGGGACAAGATTTATCCAACGACTACCCGGTTTTAACGTCATTCTCCGCTGCACAGTTACGTCGGAACATGGCGATGGAAATCGGCGTTGTAGACGATTTAACCGAAATCAAAGGAGGTACAGGGCACTTGTTGAACATGCAATTGGACAAATAAAGGTATTCAGATGTGTCAGCACAATATGAAGAAACCCTCAGCGAAAACTTTCCCGCGTTGTCAATATCTGTGTTGTTCCAGGAGTGTTTGCAGAAGGAAAGTCCTTGGGCTTATTATGTAAACAATGTGTTGTATATATTGAAAATACTCGTGCTGTATACTTATGTTCAAATACTAGTAAATTAATAACCAACGTTATCGCTTTACAGTAAATTACAGTCAACAATAAGTATTAATTTTGAGATAACACCTTGTTTACTTCAGAAGTTCATTTTACATGTTCACATTTGTTTATCACCCGCACAACTCTATAAGTAAGTAGTAGCAGCAGTAGTATTGTTGTTGTAGTAATAATAGAAGTCGTAGTAGTAGTTGTAGTAGTAGTACTAGTAGTAGTAGTAGTAGTTGTTGTTGTTGTAGTTGTAGTACTCGAAGTACATGTAGTAAGTAGTAGTAGTAGTAGTAGCAGCAGCAGTATTAGAAGTAATAGTAGTAGTAGTAGTCATTGAGGTAGTAGTATAGTAGCAGTAACAGTAGTAGTAAATAGGAATTAGTGGAAGTTGTTGTGGTAGCAGAAGCAGAATCAGTTGCAGCACCAGCAACAGTAGTAGAAGTAGCAATCAATTTAATCTTTAAAAGTGAGTGATCATTGTAAATGCAATATATTCGTTGTCAACTTATTACAAAATGCACCTTTGGTACACTACAGTTGTTATTAAGATGATATTTTTTTAATATTTTGATCATAAATAATTCATAACGTTCTGTCAATTTACACTAGAGTTCAAATGGCCCTCCAGGTTGTCTGATTATAACAAACAAAATTTCGCTTTGTCAAGACTAGTATGTTTGAATAATGTGTGTTTATGATACAGAATAAGCGCATAGCGACAGTAGACAAAATACCTACAGATTATTAGCATGCCTATAACTACAAAATCCAGCCGCCATTGTCTTGGTAGGGCTACACATCTAAACGACTCTCACAGCATGTTCCTGTAATATTTATGCATTTTACAATCGTTCATACTTTTACTCAATGGCCTATTTTCACAAATACAGGGAATGTGAAATTATTGATTGAAGAAAAAAAAATCATGCATTTTTATATTACATGCATTACATGATACAATTTTCAGAAGAAATCTACAATAGTTGCAAACTGCAAGTGATTTGCATTAAATTGGTGAAGGAGTTATACTATATCTTTATCAAGTGAAAAGTACAGTTGAACCGGACGGACTGCCGCAATTATTCGTACAGTTATGGAAGGAATGCCGAATCACTGGTAGTTCCGGGTCACTTTAAGATTAATGGTTCTGAAAATAATTGCAACCCTCCCATTTCGATTTGTATTAACTGGTGTTTGAATAGCAATACATTTGCAGAAAGTCACCAAAGTTTTAACTCTGTATACTGATCAAAGAACTGAAACCGAGTTTTATGATTAATATAAGTTAATAAATCTACCTGAACACCAGTTGCAGAAACGAGGGTAGGGTTTATCCATTGCCATAAAACATCGAAAATATCCCGTAAATGGGCACAATTATGGTATCTATTGGTAAATAAATATATATTTTGTGTACTGTATACATAAAAAAAACCTGATTGCCATAATAATGAAGAAAACAACGGTAATTAACACACGTGTATTGGGGTGTTCTGGGTCACTTGCACGTTGCTCATTGTTAAAGCTAGATATGTCAAGACATTTCTAATGTACATGCATTATGGAATTTCTCCATTGGTTGGTTAGGTCAGTTGCCTGATGCACAATGCATGGCACTTATTAATTGACCAATAGGTATTATTTGGTATACAAATAAGAGTATATTATAGGTATGCATCTGAAAGGTTCAATAAGTTATAAATAATATAATAGCTTTTCGTTTCATTTCAGAATGAAGACTGGTGTCAGCCATGAGGCGAAGACCCTTCAATGTTTAAATGTGTTCAGATAGTTGATCTAATTAATATCACCATTACAGTTGATCAATATATGCAATATATAGTATATGTGTATATTATATGTATTCAAAAGCTGGCAGATTGTTTAATACTGTCTTTTTAAAAGAAGCAGGGACTGGGAGTTCCATATTTAGAATGTTGTTTATACTTTTATATACAATGATCTCGTCCCCTTCACATACTAGTCTAGGTTACCATTCAGTGTAAAGTTTATGTTTACATTTGACATATCCCCATTTTTCTGTACTGTATATGTGTTCCAGATTGTTGATGTTACCATTGTAATGGTGCTATATCTTACATTAGTTTATTAGTTTATCATTATGCGTTATGTTCTTAGGGTGTCAATTTATCAATATGCATGTGATTGTTACATGCCGGAGAATCATTGCAACCATAACGCTCACGTTATGTGTAGAAAATGTTGCAATGCAGCTTTCGTTGTGGTGTCAATACATAGAAATTGATGCCAGCGGTGAGTAAGACTCTGTATTTTGTCTTATTGGACACTTGCGAGAGAAAATTTAATACATTGGAGATTGCTATTCGACACAAATCTGTATATGCCTTACTCTAGTTACGAAAATCTCAGGAAAAGTATGAAATCGTGCAGAACTTTTGAAAGGTTAACTGCTTCAATATTGACAAGAAAAACTTGGACATTTTTACAAATTTATAAGAGTTTGGTACATTTGAAGAAGTTTTTTTACTTATAAACATCATTGCTGGTAAATTTCCTTTGTCTGCTACATGAAAACTGCATGGTTTCTTCGATTAGGAATAAGATTAAATGTTCATTTTTTTGGTCACCTGAGCACTAAATGCTCAGTGAGCTATTGGTATAAAGGACCTTTCCGGCGGCGTCCGTCATCAATGTGCCGTCAACAATTTGGACCGTTATCGCGATAAAGACAACATTTTTGGTTCAATAACCTAACTTGCACAGTTTGTGTACGACCATAAAATCTTGGATGGGATTGTTATTGGGTCAGATCACACCAGTAACACCAGAGTTTTTGCCCCTTTTTTGTGCAAAAAAAGTGCAAGGGTGCTCTTTTCCTACGTATAGACTTTATTTTCCATCCAATCTTATAACCAAACTTTCACAGTTTGTGTATAACCATCAGATATCAGCAGACATAAAAAATGGACCAGATCGTGTTTCAAACACCAGAGTTATTGCCCTTTGTTTATTAAAAAAATATACAAAAATGGACATTATTCAGGATTGAGAGAGACATTTTTCATCCAATCTTCACCAATCTTGCACAGTTTGTCTATGCACATGAGATAACAGTTGAAGTTGAATATAAGCAAGCTCGGACGAGAAACACCAGAGTTATTGCCCTTGTTTGTGCAAACAATATGCAAAAATGGACATAATACAGGATAGAGACTTCTTTTTTCATCCAATCTTTACCAATCTTGCAAAGTTTGTCTATGACCATAAGATTAAAGGTGAAGTCAAATATAAGCAAGATTGGACCGGAAACACCAGAGGTATTGCCCTTTGTGAAAGAAATATGCAAAAATGGACATTATTGAGGATAGAGACTTCATTGTTCATCCAATCTTCACCAATCGTGTACAGTTTGTCTATGAACGTAAGACTACAGGTGAAGTAGAATATAAGCATGATCGGGCCAGAAACACCAGAGTTATTGCCCCTTGTGTTTGGAAAAAAACATCAACAAGTTATAAATGATTTGCTTGCACACACGATTTTTGATTCAATGTTGACCAAAGTTACACAGTTGCAAGATTTGCATGCAGTGATTTGTACATGCAACATTGATGCATTAAAATCATTTATCATCATTGGAAAGACAATTATCAAAGAAAAAGCAAAACTTGACCTTATAGCACAGACATCGCAATTATCGCATTGAAACTAGTTTTGCAAAACTGTCTGCGAAAAAGACATCACAATCTACTGTTTGTTCATTTTCCAGAATTATCAATGACTTAATGAAAAAGGGTCAGGTAAGAATATCGAGAAAAATGATTTGAGAACCATTAGCAAAAAAAAACGCACATCCACTACCCAACTCATACGTTAGTTAGCCCATTGCACTAACCAATGTTTTAAATCAAAATTGATCCTACCCCCACTGTGTATTGTTCAGATACCTTAATTTTCAAACCTGTCACAACAGCATGGTCTTCATCTGTACCAGTTCTCAGGTGAGCGCTTTGGGCCATCATGGCCCTCTTGTTAAAAATATTATGGTCGCGATAAATGCAACATATTTCCTACCGCGGTTCTATTGATTTCTATAGGAAATTGGGTGATGTTACAAACGTGCAAATTCCCCCACCTAAATATTTATAAAAAAAAAAAAAGGTACAATGTTAGAGAGCATAAAATTCTTCTTCAAATCCGTTTGTACTTTTCTGAGAGTAAAAAAATGAGGAAGTTACGGCAAATCATTTGTGTTTGGCATTGAAGGTTTTAACAGAAAATTATAAATACTTAGTGGAGAATTGACAGCTGAAAAAAAAATGATTAAATAGCATTCAATGTGTTCAAAACATTGTACTAAAATCCATGTACTTTTAAAACTTGTTCTCAAGTAGCAGGGGTAGATTAAAACAACGGATACAGATGATACACACATTAAATGCAAACGAAAAGTACTTTAATGCATCAGTTTATAGCCACACTCTACAGGTTTTTTAGCCAAAAAAATAAATATTGCACCGTATTATTGATATATGACGACACTTAGCCATATTATTGACAGTCTCTCAATAAATATCTGCGATTTCAGATTTTTCTCAATATATTGCATCAATCTTCAATATAGCCCACACACTTTAATATGGTTGTCAATTTCATGCATTGAACATATTATTGATTGAATGTGTAAGGGTCCCTTAAGGCAAAGTCATATGTACGCCCGAATGAAAAACACATGCAATAATGCATTAGGAACGAAAACATCATAAAATTTACATAAGATAAATTGTAATTAGCTCTTAGCAGTAGTTTTCTATGTAAATAACATGTTATCAAGCAATAAATCTGCCGGTTTGAAATAATGAATACATTTCATTGCTTTTAAGTTGCAGCTTTTATAATTTATATGCGTGCACTACATTAAATGCAAATGTATGTAACTTGAGATTTACTGATTACGCACAATTTTCCGTTTTGCTGATTTTCTCTTGAATTTGTTGTTTTCATTTTATTAGAACGTGCTTAGGGTTTTTAGCTCACCTAAGCACAAAGTGCTCATGGTGAGCTTTTGTGATCGCCCGTTGTCCGTTGTGCGTGCGTGCGTAGTCGCCTTTTCATTCAAACAACATCTCCTCCTAAACCACTTGGCAGATTTTCACCAAACTTCACAGGAATGATCATTTGGTGACCCTCTTTTAAATTTGTATAAATCCTTACGGTCCGCTGCATATGTAGGTCACCAGAGCTAAACATAGATATTTAAAGTGTAAACTTTAAAAATCTTCTTCTCTGAAACCACAGGGCCCAGAGGTTTTATATTTGGTATGTTGCATCCTATAGTGGTCCTTTACAAAGATTGTTCAAACTATGCCCCTGGGGTCAAAACGGGCAACGCTCCGGGGGTGTCATGGTTTATAAAGAAAATATAGCAAAATGACTTTAAAAATCTCCTCTGAAACCACACGGCCCAGAGGTTTCATATTTGGTATGTAACATCCTGTAGTGGTCCTCTTCAAAGATTGTTCAAATTATGCCCATGGGGTCAAAACTGGCCACGCCCCGGGGGTCATATGGTTTATATAGAATATATAGCAAACTGACTTTAAAATCTTCTCTTCTGAAACCACATGGCCCAGAGGTTTCATATCTGGTATGTAACAACCTTTAGTGATTCTTTACAAAGTTTGTTTAAATTTTGCCCCCGGGGTCAAAACGGGCCATGCCCCGGGGTTACATGGTTTATAACGAATATATAGCAAAATGACTTTTAAAATCTTCTCTGAACCCGCAAGGCCCAAAGGTTTCATATTTGGTATGTAACATCCTATAGTGGTCCTCTACAAATATTGTCCAAATCATTCCCCTGGGGTCAAAACTGGCCACGCCCCAGGGGTCACATGACTTATGAGCTCACCTGAGCACGAAGTGCTCGGTGAGCTATTGGTATAGGGGACCTCTCCGTCGTCGTCCGTCCTTCCGTCGTCAAAGTGCCGTCAACAATTTGGACCATTATGGTGATAAAGACTACATTTTTTATGCAATCTTACTACAGATAAAAATGGAACAGAACATACATCAAGTTAGTCATGCATATGTGGAAAATAATAGTCAGGATCATATTAATTGGTTCACTATGCAGCCCTTTAACAAGCTCGAAGAAAAAGGAGATAAAATAAGCCTAGATGATCAGGCAAATAGTAGAAATGAAGATGTAGACCACAAAAGCTTAAAATGAACAATAAGAAAAGTCTAAACATAATACAAACAAAAAAGATGTGAAAAACTACGACATTTCTCTTGACACAGTTACAAACCTGTCTTCAAGAAAATTAACAGAAGCAGAAATAAGTTTATTATCCAAAGGAATTTCTTTTGTACCGTCAAGGAAGCACGTAGATCTATCAAAATTACACAGTGACCTAGCAGAATGGGAGAGAAGGATGCGACTCGCTGAGTATTTACATAATGTAGAAAATCAAGAAAAGAAGACAAAGACGAGAATATGAAATTAAGAAAGAAAGCCGGTTTACGCCAGAGCCTGGTAGAGACAAATGGCTGGACACGTACATAGAAGCAGTAAAATATGATATCATCAATGGAATAAAGGAAAGGTGACGGTCAAATATAACGTAACAAGAAAAACAAGCATTACATACATTACTAAATGATTCTAGTATAATTATTAGGCCTGCCGACTTTCGGGACTGGTGATAACAGACTCTAGTAGTGATTATTTGGAAAAACTTAGAAATGAACTTGAAGACAACAAATCATATGAAAGAACTGATGGAGATGGACTAGAAAATGCAAATAGAAAGGTTAAGCTACTAGCAAACAAACTATATAAGAATGGCATTATCTCAAAGAACTTGCAACAATACCTGATACCAAAGTATCCATGAAGAGCTAAACTCAAAGGTAATCCTAAACTACATAAGAAAGACAACCCATTCAGAGCGATCGTAAACGGCATTGGAACAAGCACAGAAAGAATGGCAGAGGTAGCAGAAAAAGAGTTAGAAACCTTTGTAGTAGAGACACCAAGCTATATTAAAGACAACACAGATTATTTGAACACTATTGAAAGAAACATCAGAGAACCATTACCAGAAGAAACCATTTTATACTGTTTCGATGTTGTGAAATTATATCCATCGATTCCAAAGAAAGAAGGTCTGGAAGCATGCAGACAAGCATTGAATGAACGACCGATTCAAACAATAAACACAGATGCAATAATAGAAATGATAACAGTTGTGTTGGATTATAATGTGGTTGAGTTTTGCGGACAAGAATACAGACAAGTAGAGGGTGTAGCTATAGGATCAAAGCTTGGAAAAAATTATGCGTGTTGTTATATGAGAAAATGGGATGAACAATTAGCGAAAAAAAAAAACGATATTCTATAGGCGTTTCATAGATGATGGTTTTGGTATATGGACGCATGGAAAAGACCAATTAATAAAATTTTTGGGATATACAAACAAAACACATGACAACATTATAATGGAATTAAGATGGGATAAGACACAGATGGAATTTTTAGACACAACTATTCAACTAGAGAAAGGCAAATAGAAACTGATTTGTACTCCAAGCCTACTGATAAGCATCAATATGTCAAAATTGACCATCCAGCAAATGTCAAAAAAGCAATACCCTATGGACAAGGTGTAAGAATAAGACGAATATGTTCCAACGAAATCAAATACCAAAATCGCAGGAAAGAACTCAAAATACATCTAAGAAAAAGAGGACAATTTATAGATCGAGAATTATCCAGAGTTGATAATTTAAATAGAAAAGACTTACTACAGTAGAAAGGGAAAAGTAATTCAGCCAGAAACAGAGTACCACTAGCTTTAACTTATTCAAACGATCTTCCAAATATCCACACCATAATTTGGAAACATACAGACAAGCTCTATAAATCAGAACGGTTTAAACGTACATTCACAGAGGTTCCAAATGTAGCATATAGACGTGACAGAAATATTGGTGACATTTTAGTACATGGTAAGACAAACAAAGTCATAAACATTTGTTTTTCCAACAAATACCTGAAGCATGTAAAAAGGAATGTGTAGTTTGTAGAATGTTAGAAAGAGGTTTTCACAACAGTCACGAAAGCGAAGTTCCAAAAGATGTAAACAACCAAAACTGTAACATTCACAATCTTATATATGGAATACACTGCAACAAATGCCAAAAAATGATATATGTAGGGGAGACAAGCAGAACATTGAAAGAACGTGCCAAGGAGCATGAGGCTGATGTGCGACTCCAAAGAGACCGGCCCATCTCGGAGCATTTCAACAGGGGTGACCACATGCTGCTGGACATGGGAATCTCGGTGTTGGAGCCCATACGGGATAGCTCTCGCTATTACAGACTTATTAAGGAGTTAGAATGGATTAAAAAATGTCAAACACAATCTCCAAATGGACTCAACACTAAAAACCAATTAAATGTACTGCTTAGAGAAATAATTTAAATTGAACTAATTTTTAAAGTGTAATTTCTACTTACATACACTTTTCATAAATAGAATAAATGCAGTAAGAATGTTATATGTACACACACACATATATAATTATATATTTAATATAAATGAGGGTACCCATAATAATTTTAAGTGCTACAAAATATGTACATTGAATGTATATTTAATATATATATATATATATAATAGTATATGAGCAAATATATAATAATATAGGTATTAATATATAATTCTTTTTCTTATATTTTTTTCTTAAATTGTAAATGTTAACTAAATTGTAAAGTTAATTTATAATAGCAAGTAATTATTATGTAATGTCTGATTTATACGTGTTGTTTTCATATACAATTTGCCTTCTATATGTATGTATGAGGACCAGTCTGTATTCATTTTTGATGTAAATTTGTGACATGTCATGGCAGTATAACTAACGTCATTTCAGTTTGGCGTTTTTTCTTAATTTTGGCGGAATTTTGTGTTAAGTCATTTATGACGTCATAGTAAGCAACGTCATTTTGACGTTGAAAAACATTGAAATATTATTATGTTTCATATGTTTAGATCATACACATCAAAAATGTAGTTTGTAAGATATTTTTCATATTTTGAGAAAGGCGCAATGCCGAAACGTCAATAAAAAGGAGAATGATCAGAGTGATATATATTTTTATCCCTTAGGATATTTACACTGAGTGTCAAAATTGTACAGTTTGTGTATGACCATAAAATCTTGGACAAGTTGGATAATGGGCCTAATCGGACCAGGAACACCAGAGTTATTGCCCCTTTTGCGTGCAAAAAAGTGCAAAAATGCTCTTTTCCAACGTATAGACTGTATTTTCCATCCAATCTCAACCAAACTTTCACAGTTTGTGTATGACCATCAGATCTCAGCATACGTCAAAAAATGGGCCAGATCGTGTTTCAAACACCAGAGTTATTGCCCTTTGTTTATTTAAAAAATATACAAAAATGGACATTTTTCAGGATAGAGACGTCATTTTTCATCCAATCTTCGACAATCTTGCACAGTTTGACTATTACCATTACAGTTAAAGTCGAATATAAGCAAGATCGGAAATAAAACACCAGAGTTATTGCCCTTTGTGAAAATAAATGCAAAAATTGACATTATTCAGGATAGATACTTCATTTTTCATCCAATCTTGCACAGTTTGTCTATGACCATAAGATTAAAGGTGAAGTTGAATATAAGCAAGATCAGTCTAGAAACACCAGAGTTATTGCCCTTTGTTTGTGAAAGAATAATGCAAAAATGGACATTATTCAGGATAGAGACTTCATTTTTCATCCAATCTTCACCAATAGCGTACAGTTTGTCCATGAACGTAAGACTACAGGTGAAGTTGAATAAAAGCATGATTGGGCCAGAAACACCTGAGTTATTGCCTCTTGTGCTTGGAAAAAAAACATCAACAAGTTATCAATGATTGGCTTGCACACATGATTTTCAATGTTGACCAAACTTACAGAATTTGTGTATGACCATAAAAATTGATCGATAAAATTATTTGTACATGCAACATTCATGTCTTCAGAGCCTGCATTAACATCATTTATTATCATTGGACTGAAAATTATCAAATAAAAAGCAAAACTTGACCTGATAACACAGCCATCTCAATTATTGCATTGCAGGTAGTTCTCCAAAACTGTCTGCGAAAAAGACAATAAAATCTACTGTTTCTGCATTTTCCAGAATTGTCACTGATTTAATGAAAAAGGGTCAGGTAAGAATATTGAGAAAAGTGATTTGAGAACCATTAGCAAAAACACCGCAAATCCACTACCTAACTCGTACTTTGAACTAACCCATGTTTTAAATCAAATTGATCCTATCCCCCTTTGTGTATTGTTCAGATATCTTAATTTTAAACCTGTCACAACAGTATGGTCTTAATCTGTAACAGTTATCATGTGAGCGCTTTGGGCCATCATAGCTTTCTTGTATCGACATTAATAGCAAAATGACTTTTAAAATCTTCTCCTCAGAAACCGCAAGGCCCAGAGGTTTGTTATTTGGTATGTAACATCATATAGTAGTCCTCTACAAGATTGTTCAAATTATGCCCCTGGGGTCAAAACTGGTCACGCCTCGGGGATTTTTTCTCACGATTTATAAAGGTCAATATGGTGTTGTTGACTATTTTAAATATGAAATCGAATATAGGATGTGTACATGGTAATACACTAGAATCTTCAGGACAAGATGGCAAACGTGGCATTACCTATCCACAGCCATCCCCATTATCTTTCCAAACTTCAGCATTAACACTATTCCTCTAAAACTGCCTGTGAAAAATGAAAACCATGACCATGAGTTTTATGTTTGTTTTTGATAAGCGAGGGCAAGCCAAGTAGCTAAAGAAAAATTGCAGTTATTTAGCTAGACAAATGGTTTAATGACAATTATGTTCCGTATATTTCCAACCTTTGTTCAAGCCTTTTACAACAGTAAAATCTTCATATTTGCCAGTACTAAGCTGTGCCATTTGGGCAATCATGACCCTCTTGTTTTTTAAAAATACTTTTGATGTGACGTTTACGAACTGGCAGCTTTTTTTCTATGATTAGGTTGTAGCTTTGTGAGAATGTTAACCCCAATGAAATCTAGATACAATTCGAATTTATTATCAAATAAGGTTTTAACTTGGAATGATTGGGGTTGTTTACCCTCGAGACATCGGTTGAAAACTATTGCCCTAGCACACTGCTTAACTTAAATACTTTGCACAAATATAATAAACTATAAAATTCCCTTAATATGGCTGGAAAGTTACGTATAAAAAACATTGCAGTGTGGGTACGGTGTTAATAATAATAATCTATGCTTTAAAAATAGCAAAATTTGTAAAACTGTTCAATAACTTTCATAAAGCACAATATACTATTGTATAAAACTGTATTGTGTTATAATACTTTATACAAACAAATACTCTGCATATTTATCACTAGAGAGCATAATAATACCATAATATATAGTAATAATATTGAGAATTTCTTTCATTTCACTTAATAGCACACTGCTCTTAGGCGTAAACAAAAATTTGTTTGTTTGAGGTAACCCGACTTACCCTAAAAAAATGCCCCGACCCTAGAACATTTTATTGGGTTTGTCAGATTGATTTTTGTTTTATTTACCTGTTTCAATAATTAAATGTGTTTTGAATAAATAAGTATTTTGTTTTGATAGTATCCACTTATAAACAAGGTTTAAGGATATTACTAATATGTTTTGAATATTTATTCAGTTTTAGAATCTTCAAGTTCACCATTTACCACAACAAAAAATCCCGACCTACCTAACCTGATTTTTTTTGGCATGTTACCTGAAACAAACATTTTTTTACGCCTTATATAAAGAAATCAAATAACAAGGTATACACAGTTAAAGGGAAGTAATTCTGCAATTACCTTTTATTAGTCAACAGGAGTTACCTCCCTTATACTATTATAGACCTACACTGTAAACCAGCCAAGAAAACAAGTATTTAATCAGATTGTCTCCCTTTACTTGCAAAATGATGTGACAGACATAACAGTAAAAATATATATTGTGGAAATGTGTATAGACTATTCTATTTATTATTAAGATATTTATGTTTGACAATAGGACTAAATAAGTAAAAGTTTCTTTGCAAACAGAGAAAACAAAGGGGGAAAACAAAAACAAAAACAGAGATTAACCTATTTTAACATGAAAAAGTGAAGATTGGAGAAAACAGCCCAAGTAGAATAAGAGTTAAATGGTGGAAACACATATAATTTTAGATCTCTAAGTGGTTCAGCATTGTTTTACAACATCTGTATAATTTGCATGTCTTTATATATGGAGATAGAGAAAATAGGTTAAAATATGCTTTCTAAGCTTTATTTATTATAAGGTTCAAGTAGTAATACTTGAATATACAATGAAGATGGACTATTCAATTAATAGCAAGTAAATTAATGTGAGATTGTTAAAGTAATTTGCATCTGCAGGTATATGTTGGTTGGTATGTACTATTTTCTTTATAATGGATATATATATTTTAATGTTGGATGTTACAATTGCATGACATGCTTTTAACTAATGCTGAACTCTTGTAGACAGGGAATATAACTTGTTGCTCCAAACTGAGACCCTGTCTTTTGAGTTTTATGCAAAATTGCTGTGCTATTTAGTGGAGTGTAGCCTACCCCAGGGTGACAATTTAAGAAAATGAACAACATAACAGGATGAGAATCCAATATACAGTAAAATTTAGGATAAAACATAATCCTTCCGGCACTATCAAACGGCTTATTTTTTATGGCCTTTAAAATAGCACAAATAAAACAAGATATAACTAATAAAATGAACTGTATAGGCTGTACAAATACATACAAATAAAAGAAAATCACCCTGGGCAGCACATGAAAGGAAGACATTGTCTCGTTCGTTATTATTAAAAGAAGGGATAGCACCGGTGGGGGAGGGGAATTTTGGCCGGCAGTGCTTGAATGGTATTTTGAGATACTGGGACCAGGGGGGCGCACAGGTTTACATGCTCTACATAGATAGGGACACTTAAAATAGGTAGTTTAACACTTTAAAAGTTTAAATGTGGATAACCACTTCTATAACAAAGTTATTTGTTAAAAATATTCAAATGTCTACATTAAGAATAACTGCAGAAAATCAAAATATGTAATATCACAAAGAAATAATGGCAACTTGATCATTATAGGCCTTTCCCAAAACTAGGTGATCTCCCTTGGAAATTACCTCCCGTTATTGCGAATTCCCATCCGCCATATTTGAAACCCGACTTCTGGCGACATTTGCCTAGCTTGCCATATAAAGTATTCTAGGTCTAAGACCAAGAGGCTTTCAAAACTTGTAATGGAATTTTTTTTTACTATATGTTTTTGATTAAATATTACAAACTACTCATAGAGGATGTATGTCTTAAACGGTTGTTGTCCATACATAAATACCACGAATGAACACAATTTCTCTTAATGGATACTTAGTTATCTGCCTGAAAAGGTACCAAAGCCACAAACCGCGGGGATGTTATCAAATTGCCCTTAGAACAAAAACTAAATCGTGCAATTGCATAATGCATTGATGATGGGAGGAAATGGGAGGGCAACATGCTTCTTTTTAAGCTCCCGGCCCCTGATGAAGGTGTCGGTCCCAAATAGCTTGTTAACGGGGTTTAAACCGTGTCTGGACTGGGCCCTGGTCCAATATTGGAGGGTTTGTTGTTTCCAGCGCAGGGTGAGGGGCAGCACTCCGGCCTCCTCCTCTAATGTACACCCCGGTGTACACGGCAATGCCCGTAGGACTATCCTGAGGGCCTTGTTTTGTATGGTATCTACCATTTGAGGGCGTTTGGCGTAGCACATGAATAGATTTGGCCCCCATAATCTATCTTTGGACGAATAAGGAACTTGTAGAGAAGAAGGAGGATATTTTTATCGGACCCGAAACCTGTGCCTCTCAACATCCTCATTAAATTTAAGTCCCTTTCGCACCTTTCTGCCAAATATTTGAAGTCGTGAATAAATGTTAACCGTTTATCTAGATACATACCTAGCAATTTCACCACTTTTTCCAAAATAATTTTGGTGCCGCCTAAAGTCCAAAGAGTGCTGTTTTGGGTTGCCAAACAAGATTCCTACTGTTTTTGCGGGTGAAATGTTGAATCCCCAGTCAATGGCCCATTTCCATATGGAGTCCAGCCCTGCTTGGGCCTTTTTTTGCAGGGTTGACAGCTTTGACCCCATTAACCAAATGCCGGAGTCATCGGCAAATTGGGAAATAACCATGCCTGATTTAACGGTTTCAGGCAGGTCATTTACGATTATGGAGAACAGCACAGGAGAGATGACAGACTCCTGTGGGATGCCTCTTTCAGTTATTGCTCCTTCTGAACTCACACCATCGACTCTGACCTTAATTTTACGACCCTCAAGGAAAGCCCTTATATAGTGGAAGCAGTGTCCGGTGATACCGTAATCAGCTAGCTTCGTTAAGATGCTGAAAGTCCAAGTTAAGTTGAAGGCAGCTTGAAGGTACACAACGATTGCAAGTACTGACTGCCCTCGATTTTTAGCCAAAATAATATCATGTTGTAGTCTAGCTAGCTGGTCTAGTGTAGAACGCCCTTTCCTAAGCCAGACTGGAAGGGTTCAAAATATTTTTTGTTTCCAATAAGTGCTCAAGTCTATTTTTGATCATGATTTCTAATAATTTACCAGCGTGATTTAATGGGCAGCTATTATTCCCAGGCTCAGTTAAAATGTGTTTATTGTGTGATTCAAACAGTTTTGGATGGTCCAACGTATTAGAAGGCAGGTTTGAATCACTAGATACAGATTTGAAATGTTGGACCAAAAATTGAGCCTTGTCTCTTGGGGTACAGGCAATTTTGCCTTTAAATTTAAGTAGAGGCACAGGACAGTATGTAATTCCTTTAATTCTGTGAATTGTTTGCTAAAACTGCTTATTAGTAGAGTGTTTAGTATCGATGGATTCACAGAATTCTTTCCATTTTTATTTCTTTGCTTTCAGAATGACCCGCTTCGCAGTGTTTTCGAGAGACCTATAGTTTTGAAGATTATGCTCCGCTGGGTTATTAAAAAAAATTTTTAGAGCTTTTTTCCTGTCCTGTACAGCCTTGGCGCATTCAACGCTCCACCACGGTACTGATTTATGACGTTTATTCTGGCCGGAAGAGACCGGTATGCTGCATTCAGCTATGGACAGCAGTTTATTAGTCAGATTTTGGCAATATTAAAGAATGTCTGCCAGGGATAGATCTGCATAGGGGTCCCTAAACTGATCCCAGTTTGCCTTATTAAATATAAATTTAGGTTCCCCTGAACCCTGGGTATCAGTTCCCTGTGTAATATTGTTACACAGGGTGACTATTTGAGGGAAGTGGTCAGATCCTAGATTATCGGGTAACGGTTCCCAGGCTACGGTGTCTATATGAGTCATAACGCCTGTGTAGTCAAGTCTGGTTGGCGAACCGTCATTGAGCAAAATGAGGTCTTGCTCTTCCAAATAGGCTGTGACTGCTTTACCTCCCGCATCAGATTTAGGGGAACCCCAAGCGGGGTGATGTGCATTAAAGTCCCCTGTATAGATGACATCATGGGGTCCTTTCATGGTCCGTAATTGTGTGCTGATTTTATTTAAAGACTCAATATCAAAATCCTCTTGAGTATATGTTAACCACGATAAGAGGTTGGTTCTTATTAATAATAATAATAATCTTAATTGCCAGCACTTCAATAGCAGCACTACCAACAGCTTTTGAAGAGTCATTCACACTCAATACCTCATAGTAGATGTTATTTTTAATGTAAAAAGCTAACCCACCTGCAAAGTTATGGTTCAAGTTGCAGTGGTTTTTATACTCAATGTTAAAGCCAGGTATAGTTTTAAATTCACCGCCTTTAAACTTTGTTTCTTGTAAAATTAAAACTTGTACGGATGGGTTTATGTCTAAGTAATGTTTAACTTCAGTATGTTTAACAGAAGATAAACCACCTATGTTAAATGAAACAATGTTAAACCCACTGTCCTCAATTAACTTGCGCCTAATATTATTAACTTTTACCGAGGGGGACTTCAACATAGATTTCCGTCCCGATCGGGCTGATGTCAGTTTAGCAGGTGTTCTGCATTGATGTGTGGAGGGAATGGGGGGTTTTGTGGCGGAGTGCGCCGGCTCCTTGGGCGACCCAGAAAGTTCTCCGTTGCATGCGGGCTTTGGATCGGCACCGATACCCGTATGGCTTTCTTTGCCGTTGCTGGTCCTTAACTATCTCAGTTACCAAGTCAATTAGCTCACTGGCATGGATATTTGTTACCTTTACCTGTACGGTTTTTGATACTTATAAATGAATCCCCTGAATTAGAGTTATTAATACTGTCGTTCGGAGCAGGGGAATTCATGGGGGAGGTTTGGGTGTCGACCATACGGGGGCGGTTAGGGGGGACACTAACCACGGGCTCCTCCTCAATCCCGCACACATCACAGATAGACAGCTGCGAATATATGCTGCTGTGCATGGTCACCAGGGAGTCGTGCCCTTTAACATTAAACATGGAGTTGTCCGAGATGGTCGAACCATTCTCAGTATGAAAAGACAGGACAGGGCGTAGGACACCCTGAGACCACTAGGAGAGTGCCCGGGGGAGTGATACAGTCTCTTTGGGGGAAACAGGGGGGGGGGGGGGTGCGTGTACGAGCAGCAACCTTTTCTGAGTATGAAGTAGCACTTAAAGGTCTTGCTCCAGGGGGCTGTGGGTGGAGGATGCTTTCTCCTTATCCCCACAGGAGTGCATGATTTATTAAGGGGGGCCAATACTGTATCATGCTAAAAGTTCTCATTAAGATTTACTCTGAGGTTGGACACTCTTTTGTTGGAGCTATTGACGGTGCATGTAATCGCGACTCCGCCACAGACCAGTTCACCCCGTAGACATTGAAATAAGCGGCTACCTGGGCAGCTCTTTTATAAGCGGGGCATCCCTGGTAAGAGGCAGAGTGTTGATGGCTATAAGTGGCGAGTTCTGGCGGTGCAGTTTCTGGGCAAACAAAAGACACCGGCACACCGTACACAAATTTCTGTTTTTGAACATTGAGCACTGCCAGCATTATGGCCAAAAATCTCGCACTTGAAGCACCGAGTAGGGGGGACAGGGAAGAGACGTACGTTCCGATTTATGGTTGTATCCCTTATGACTCTGGAGTGCAGGATGGAAGAGGTTGCAAATGTCACCTTAACTAGTCTAGGAAACCCAGGCCGTGGTGGTTTGCTAGGCGTTATTCTAATGAAATTATATCACCATGGTGGGGGGGGGGGGGGGGGCCACCACTAGTGACTTGCATAGCTCATTAAGGTCCTGGCTTTCTGGGAATGCCGGCAAGCAAACCATAGTAATCACTTTCATGAGCAGTACTGCGGTCAGGGCTTCAGCAGATTTCAGCTGTAAGAGAACCCCACCGGATGCTTACGGAATTGTCCTTTCGACAAGACGAGGCAAGGCTTTGGCGATATTTGATGCCAATTGAAAAATAGTAAAAATAACGGTCAGTTTCTTGACCTGGTTGCATGACCGGCAGAGGCACTTATAAGGCATGGTATCGTTAGTAAGGTGGTGAGAGCCTTGCCTACTAAGAGCCTCCCCTATTAAAGGTGGCAAATTTGAGCTGCCGCCTTGGACTTTAGAGCTGGAACGAGACATTGTCAGTTTATAATACAGGTATTAAAAATGTATAGGAATGTAAAATAAACTATAAAGAACAGCGTGCAGCTAATCTGGTAGGCAACCGTGGCTCTCCGTGTAGTAACGTGGTAAAGAGCAATGAAATAAAGTGTAGTAGAATAATGAGATGTCGTACATGTGCAGAGAAATAGATTATAATATACTATGCGAATATATTATTTAAATGATAATATCAAGATATCACAGTTTAATTGAAGTTATCACAGAATAAAGCGAGCACCGCACCTGTAAACAACACAAATTATTATAGTAATGGTCAATAATGACTGAGAAGAGCCGTTTGGTAGTTAATTTTAATGAAAATAATGCAAAATATTGTTAATATTGATTAGAATACAAAACAGCAGCCGTAAAGTTAACCACAGTAAATGTGAAAATGGTCCTCTCAATGAGGAAAAATATATAAATTTGGATGCCGACCAAGAAAAAAAGGAAAATATTTGTCAACGAGGGAGGCGGAGACAGTGCAGTAGCATCGATTTTTACACCGAATATAATGTCTGTGTCACTGGTGTATAATGTCTTTTCTTTGTATTTTCTTTTTTCTTTACGATTTTTTTCAATATGCAAGACGGCGGCCGGAAGTGATGTGTTTTAACTTGGCCAGAATCTCAGTAGACACTATGTACAGTTAGAATATGGGGCAAATTGGTTGAAAAACTAGGTCACTATGTGAAATAATATAAGAATAATATTTTGCACACTAGGAGCTACATTTTTCATTAGATCAGGTTGAATCATCGTCAGATTGTTTTCCTTCATACAATATAGGTTCTGATAAAATATGGAGGTCATTGGGTCAAATTAAGTAAATATCAGTGTAAACAATCACGGAACTACATTAATCATCAGATGAGGTTGAAACGTGGTCAGATTGTTGTCCTCCATAAAATAAAGTGTTTGGTAAACTACGGGTCATCTGCGGTAAAGAAGTAGGCAACTTGGTCTAATAATGTAAACAATTTTTGCACACTTTCAGGACACATTTTGTTATTATATCCGGTTAAAACTTGGTCAGATTGTAGTCAAACCATGAAATCTAATAAACATTCGGTAACATGAATTAATTGCCTATTTACAGACTTTTTATAGTTGTTTTTGCTCCCTCTTGTATGATGTCTCATCACATAATGCTATTAAACCAGGTGAACGATATAAGGCCATCTTGGTCCTCTTTTAAGTATTCTTATACTTGACCGCTGTTCGGATATCCGAATACTCAAAAGCATTCCTAATTAAAAGCAACATAATTTGCATGTGTTCTTCCATAATACCAAACAAGTTGCAGATGATTGTAACAAGGCTTTTTTTAACGTACGAAGCTAAGATGAATTTCCAGGTGGACCAGACCGGCAGTGGTGATCAGAGTACACGTACATCATCCAGATGGTTGGAAAGTCGGTGGTGGTCAGAGTACATCATCGAGGTGGTTGGAAAGGCAACGGTGATCATGCATATGCAGCCAATATGGGACCCATATGGGCTGCCCATATGGGTTTTGCAACCGGAAACCATGTGGGTCCTATATGGGCAGCCCATATGGGACCCATATAGGACCCATATTCAGCCCATATGAGCTGCCCATATGGGTCCCACATGATTCCCGGTTGCACTACCCATGTGGGACCCATACGGGCAGCCCATATGGATCCCATATATTTTGCTTGCTGGGCAGAGTACATCATCCAGGTGATTGGAACGACAGCGGTGATCAGAGTACATCAGCCAGATGGTTGAAAAGTCAGTGGTGATCAGAGTACGCCATCCAGATTGCTGGACAGACATGGGTGATCAGAGTACATCATCGACGTGGTTGAACAGGCAGTGGTGATCAGAGTACATCATCCAGGTGGCTAGAAAGAAAGTGGTGATCAGACTACATCATCTAGTTATCTGGACAGGCAGTGGTTATCAGAGTACATCATCCATATAGTTGGCCATCATCGTAATGGCTGGACAGACAGTGTTGATGGCTGTCTTGCTAGCAAAGTGGTTGGTAAACTCGCTTTTCACCAAGACTGCCAGGTTCGCTTCCCACTCGGCGCATGTGCGTTTGGTTAGTGGTCACCATACCGGACATGTGGGGGGTCTCCACCGGGTACACAGGCTTCCCCCGTCAACACACGACCACACAAAATTAAAAATATTTCAGTAAAAATTAAATATCTGGAAATTGAAGCTATGATTCCAAATTCGTCCCTACGTTCGATGTCTCTAAAGGTAAATTAGGCAGGGGTGTTAGGACACACCCCGTGTCCTCATATAAAGCAGCTTCGGCGTGAAAGAACATAGTAAACTTCGAAATACACACACAGGCAGTGGTGATCAGAGTACCTCATTGAGGTGGCTGGGCGGGCAGTGGTGATCATAGTACATCATCAAGGTGGTTGGTTAGGCAGTGGTGATCATAGTACATCATCAAGGTGGTTGGTTAGGCAGTGGTGATCAGAGTACATCATCAAGGTGGTTGGACAGGAAGCGGTGATCAGAGTACATCATCAAGGTGGTTAAACAGACAGTGGTGATCAGAGTACATCTTCGAGGTGGCTTGACAGACAGTGGTGACGATAGTAAGTCATCGAAAAGGCTGGACAGGCAGTGATGTTCAGCGTTGTTATTTTGAGGATTTTAAATCGTCTTGCATCGTCATATCATGATTTCGTTTGTTTGCATCTTGGAAAACAAGTAAACAAATGCCAATTAAAGTGTATACCGATTTCTCATCAATGTCATTAGAAACAGAAACGTCTGTTGTACAGTATGTAGTTTGTTGTTGAATAATACCTATAGTTCATGTGTATATAATCCGAAATTTTATTGGTAATATATTATTTTATGGTTAATGGCGATAGTCATACAACAGTTTAAAACGTTTTATCATGCAGAAATGCCAGCAATGCACGGATAGCACTCACATATCGCAATTTTCAATAGTATTTACGAATTTGGGTCTTCTTTGCAGTATGTTTACAGCAGTAATTGTGACGTTGATTTTTTTTAAAATATGAAATCTTTATAACGATGGGTTATTTTTATAGGTATTTTGAACTCGCAATTTTTATAGATTTGATTATCATTCTTATTGAAGCGTGACATCAATTAACTTTCTCTTAAGGTTCTGGTAGCGAACGGAAATATAAAATACATAATATAATAGTATAATATATATTCCCATTCGCATTTTTCAGTTACTGGCATAGGTATGTGCACTTAGTACTGGTAAACCGCTTAGGTCGGCCAAGCTTGCCCAGGAAAAGTGTGAGTAGGTTAACTGACCGCCGTGATATGGCTGAAATACTGTTAAAAACGGCGAAATATCCAAACAAACAAACACACAAATGAAACATGCTTATGGAAAAAGTATAATTTTATATAAAATTATTTATTCTTCGGCAAAACGTTATGACAGGATTTGCATGAACTGTTTGGGGATGGTTGAACATGGGCCAATGAGCTTATGATCAGATTATGGAGGTGGTCCTGAACCCGGAAACCCATTTGGCACCAGGGTGTTTAATTGCCACATTATGCTGTATAACTCAATAGTTGCACAACACACGGGGAATATGCTGCCTTGGCGAAGTCCGCGCTCTGTAATACTTTCTAGTTGGAATTATGTCCCTAGTCTTGTTTGGGAACGTTAAAATGTGTACTTATAAATATTGCATGCACTGAAAGTAGAGTAAGAATACCTGGAAACTTTGGACAGTAACATTAGAAGAATTTCTGTTCGTTACTTGTGCTGGTTTTACCTTATTTAAGAGCACTCTGATCGACCAATGCTTTTAATGTCGACATGACTCCAATTTTGCCTAACTGGTATAGACAGCCAAGCTCCTCATAGTGATCGCACCTGTTACGCTAACAACGCTACCTATAAACATCAAGTCTTCTAAATAAACATGTAGCATGGTGTACCGGTAATGTTCTTTGTCATATTGCTGCCTATTAAATGTAAAGTAACGTGAAACTGCTGCGTAATTAGTACTAGAGAAATTTATATTCTAATAAAAATAAAGAAATATTTAATGCAAGTGACCTAGTGAACATAAAACAAAGTACAAATAGAAAAACAAACGACAGAAACTGACACAAAACATATCAAAGCGTGTATCTCTATATGCTAAATACACTACATGACTGTTATATGGATATATAATTAATTAATTAATCTTGTGTTTTGAATCTCAACAAAGCATCCAGTGGAGTCAGACACATCTTGATTCTTATTATCATCATGGGGCCTTTTCCGACTAGTTATAGACTCAGAGGTGTGTACACTACTTGTGGCATCATTACCTTCATGACATGCATAAGCATCATAATCACTTTCCCCATACTCATAGTGATTATTGTCATACTCGACCTGCTCCATCTGTTCAATTCGATTCTCAAACGTTTTCAATTTTTTATTAGTTGTAACCTGTTGTGCTGGTAAGATTTTCAAGATGGAGAGAATCCCGTCGATTTTGTTAGTCGTTTTCTCTGACATTTTAGACGACGACTTTCCAGATTTCGCCCGTACTTCAGAGACGTTATCATTACGGGCAGGTTACTTGCCCCTAAAATCTTGTTTCAGCACTTGCACGAGCTGTGCCATCAGTTTTAGTTTCCCAATCGACAAATGGCGCAGCCGCCATCTTGAAAAAAAAAGAATCATGCCAACCACCTATGGCACTTAAAAAAAATCTAATACCACGTACTGTCAACTGTAAAACGGTGAAAGTCACTAATATAACCGGACTGCGTTCGATAAATCACACAATTCATGATTACATTAGCGATAAAAACGGAAACTAACTGCTTTTCAATGACAGGAAACGCAAGCACACTGACTGGCCATGCACAGTTCACATCTCATTTAATACCGTGGTTATTCTATTTAGCGTAATATAATTCATATTCAACGGATGGCATACGATGACAGTTGGATACTTAGGTGACCATTATTTAACGAATGGCATACCATGTTAGACAGTCGACAACTTTGGTGACCATTATTTAACGAATGGCATACCATGTTAGACAGTCGACAACTTTAGTGACCATTATTTAACGAATGCCATACCATGTTAGACAGTCGACAACTTTGGTCACAATTATTTAACGAATGGCATACCATGTTAGACAGTCGACAACTTTGGTGACCATTATTTAACGAATGCCATCCAATGACAGTCGAACATCTAGATGACCATGATTCAATGAACATACATATAATGACCTAAATGATAATGACCATATGTATAATTACATAACTTTTATTTATTTTGAAAAATACAATGACACCCCTTACGCAAAATTACTCGTGTGTATTTCATATTCAAAATAAAACCTGTAGTATGTGTAATCTATATAGTGAAGCCAACAAATCATACCCATGAGCTGTGCTGGAAAGTAGTCAAATACGTTTTTCTCTTTGCAATTTATTAATACCTCGCGACAGAAATGCATGTATGCGTGTACTGCAAATAGTGGATTTTCAACAGTATGTTTTACCCGTTAAACCGTATTTATTTCCTGTTTTCGGTGGGTTTTTGACACACTTTATGTACTATATTGTCTAATACAATGTAAACGCCTAGGACAAAACGTATACAAATGACGTCAGCTTGCACCGGTCAGGTGGAAACTGCCTTAGTTTCTCTGCTGAAGTTTTATATTTGGGCGAAAAATCTATTTGATGCAAATTTATGAAATGGGCAAACTTCACGATTTACTGGGACAGCCCTGACATATATCCGATTATGTGGTATCGCCGTACACGTGCATATTTTTGGTATTCGTTAGTCCGCTTGTCCATCCGTGCATTCAATAATGGTGCGGAGTTTAAATCCTTACGAATTTGAGCGATTTAGATGACAAGTCATATGTCTTGGTATAATGCTTTGAATAAAAGTACTCAATACATAAAACATAACTATGTTTAAATATTTATGAAATCATTATCGTTAGTACTTCATTACTAATAAATGGTTCCGCATTATGATCTGTACATGTAGAATGAATTTATTAGACTTCATTACTAATAAATGGTTCCCACATTATGATCTGCACATGTAGAATGAATTTATTAGACTTCATTACTAATAAATGGTTCCCACATTATGATCTGTACATGTAGAATGAATTTATTAGACTTCATTACTAATAAATGGTTCCCACATTATGATCTGCACATGTAGAATGAATTTATTAGACTTCATTACTAATAAATGGTTCCGCATTATGATCTGTACATGTAGAATGAATTTATTAGACTTCATTACTAATAAATGGTTCCCACATTATGATCTGTACATGTAGAATGAATTTATTAGACTTCATTACTAATAAATGGTTCCGCATTATGATCTGTACATGTAGAATGAATTTATTAGACTTCATTACTAATAAATGGTTCCGCATTATGATCTGTACATGTAGAATGAATTTATTAGACTTCATTACTAATAAATGGTTCCGCATTATGATCTGTACATGTAGAATGAATTTATTAGACTTCATTACTAATAAATGGTTCCCACATTATGATCTGCACATGTAGAATGAATTTATTAGACTTCATTACTAATAAATGGTTCCCACATTATGATCTGTACATGTAGAATGAATTTATTAGACTTCATTACTAATAAATGGTTCCCACATTATGATCTGCACATGTAGAATGAATTTATTAGACTTCATTACTAATAAATGGTTCCGCATTATGATCTGTACATGTAGAATGAATTTATTAGACTTCATTACTAATAAATGGTTCCCACATTATGATCTGTACATGTAGAATGAATTTATTAGACTTCATTACTAATAAATGGTTCCGCATTATGATCTGTACATGTAGAATGAATTTATTAGACTTCATTACTAATAAATGGTTCCGCATTATGATCTGTACATGTAGAATGAATTTATTAGACTTCATTACTAATAAATGGTTCCGCATTATGATCTGTACATGTAGAATGAATTTATTAGTACTAAAAGATCGTGGGAAGTGAGCTAAACAAGAAGAAAAGCAAATTATGAATGGATGTATTAACTTTTTTATGTTTTATTGTGCTCATCATAAAACGATTGAGATAGGATTTTATATAATGATAGAGACGTTAAGGTTTCGACAAATTAATCAATGTTCTATATATATCTGAGCTCTTTGCCGTTGTTTAATTTGTTTATACATAGAACAGTCACATTGCCAATGAAGGGATTTAAACAAACTTCAAATAATTATAGAGAGCAACTGATAAGCTCTATATTCAAAATCTTACCACTCTTTATCGTTAATATTTATAGATAGTCATTCGACTTATAACTACATATATACTGTAATTTTCTTGTGGTGTGTATGTCTTGTAAAGTGTTAAAGGAGCTTACATTTGTCTTCTTCATATTATAATATATGACCTTGAGTAGAGTGGCAGAGTATCTTTAACTTATCTGACACAGCCCTTTTCTACAATTCTTCGTGTGTACTTAATACAAAATATATCATAAGCTATCTTAATGAAGTGCATTGGACGGACATACACATTTTCTAACACTGCAATTCTCGTTTAAACGGAAATCTTTTCTACGCTTGATTTTGAAATATACCAAATCGACCCATCCTACACATTCCAAAGCGTTCAGTTTTGTCTGAACGTATCGCCACACTAAATTTATAAAAACAAATTTCATTTCAAATGTAATGCTTATTTCATTCACTCTTAAAGTTAACATGCAATTAGCTTGATTGACGTTTAAATCTTTGGCAACTGGACTATGTTCCATGTCTTACAAAACTATGTTCTGAAATGGTGTTGCGGTTTTAAAATGCCGTTTAATGCCAAAAAAAATCAAAATACCTAGGGTTCGATTAAGTGTGTTAGTTAAAAACATGGGAAATAAATTAAAGGAAACATTATTTAAATAGATCGTTTATTTTCGAAAGTAAAAGCTCTGTCTAGTGACCTTTTTATAAATTAAAATGATGGGAGCAGGTTTGAATTGACGTTTAAGCAGTTCGTTTTAACAATTAGGCAAAATAATAAAAGGACAGACAGTGTTATCATTTCAAAATGTTAAACTACACGTTTATCAAATAAAACTTCCTCCTCGTTTCGGCTAAACCAAGATTATAGATTTGTGAGTAGTGTTAGACTAAAGCGAAATATTTTCCGCTCGTTTGTTATAAAATATTGCATTACCACATGCGCAGACAGCCCTACATGTACACGGGTATGACGTGTCACATACGAACGAAGTAAAGCAAATAATTTTCCATGGTAAGTAAGCTCTTTTTGTCTCATTGCTTATTTACTGTTAATATTTTCTTTCTAAATGCGTATATTTACAAAAATTCTGTATGATCAGTATGTAAGTTTTTAAACTTCATATCACATAATTCAAAAACTTGTCAATCGATAATACATGCTATTTTATGTAAATGGTTAACTATTGTTTTTACACAAAACATGGCGCACGAATTACTGTCTTGGCATTCAACATATTTGTAGTGTTTTTTTATAATTAGAGAAACTCTTGCAGAATAAGTTAATTTCTTGTATAACAACATATCCTGGAAAAGGGCTTTACAATATGATTGGTTAAAACAAAACATGCAAGTCACTTTATAAGAGTAATACTACAATATTCTTAAATTCAATCATGTTTTTTTTTCACGATCAAACCTTGTTTGATGTTGAATAGGTACGTGACGAAATTGGAAAATGTTGTTGTTTTTTTAAAACTATTTTCATAATTTACATATATTTTATATACATCAACATAATCCAAAGATGTTGTTGCTAATGGTTACTCTGTCGCTGTCATTGCTGACGGTGCAATCCGTCCAACCTCCGACGCCGTATGATGACGTCATCCAGATTGGCGTCTACAACATGAGTCTCCCGGCTGACACCTTATTTCAACTGTTCAAAGAAACGCACGGTATAAGTTTTACTGTTTTACATATACTTATGTCATTTCATACGAATTAACATGTAGACGTGCTGTAAGGATATAAAAACTTGATTCGGCATTTATTACTCCGGTATTTAACAAAACAACGACAACAACTGAAATGAATTTACCTGTTTGTGATAAAGAGCACTCTTATTTTGTTCAAATTTGCATTGCACGACTTTATATGCTAAATCACCTTAGATTCAACTTTATTTTGTGTTTGAACTTATTTCGTAATTTCATGACCATGTTGAAGAAAAATGTAATTTTATCCTCAAAGCATGAAATTAAAAGATACCTCACACAGGTTGAGACTCGACACAGCAATAAAGAAGTTTAAATCGTTGATTCAATCACAATACATGTTTATAATCAGTTTCGTATTGTACTTCCTTCGGTGTCATGTATTTTTTCACATGTGGTTGCTTAACCTGATATTTTCTCCACGATCACTGACAAACGAACTAGGCATAATACTCACAGCAGAACACAGAAACATTATTATTAAAACTGGGGTCACCGCAAATCACAATTTAAAAAAATGATCCAATCGTTTTGCCTTGCTCGTTTTAATTCATATATAAAATTAATAAATTCTTCCGTTTATTTTGGAAAACTAGTTTTGGATAAATATTCACATAATTTGCTTTAGAAAGCAGGTATGAAAGTTTTGCGGAAGAAGAGAAACGACGTCAGATTTTTGCTGATAACGTCAGGTATATCAACAAACACAACGTCAAGTACGTCAAAAGAGAGTCGACGTACTATCTCGGAATAAACCAGTTCTCGGACATGGTAAGAATTATCCCAGTAGCAAACATAAGTAGTCATTTAATTGAATCAAAACTAACCATTTCATTTAGTATATTCAATCACCAATACTGCATTGCATTTAAATCATATGGATTTTCCCAGTGTGATCTCATATTGTAACTGACATACTGTACGCTTAGGTCGATTGTACAGTATTTGCAAACAAATGGCCTATATAATAAATATTTTGAGCTTGCTAACCATTATTCTGAATTCTGAACAGTGACACATTTTGTTTTTCAATTAAATGTTCAGATCTTGACAAAAAGGTTTTAAGTGGTTACAGTGGGTTGTCAAATACTAAAAGTGCCCTATAATTACTCTATATATATATATAAACACTAAAATAACTTGTAATAACACTAAATAAATATCCATTATTCGTATTGAGTTTTAATATGCCTACACTTGTTGTGTGTAACTTACAGACATATGCAGAATTCGCTGCAACGTTTGCCAATCTTCGCCTTGAAGATATTTGGACCGGAAATGCGTCCATCTTTCTTCCGCCGGAAAATTACCAAGCGCCATCTTCCGTGGACTGGAGACAGAAGGGATACGTGACGTCGGTCAAAAACCAAGTATGTTGCGTATTTTCTCTCTGTAAACCTCCCTCGCTCATTAAATCACATGCCAATCGCAAGAAATTTCGATACTGCTATCCAGAAACTGCCACCCCTGTCTGTTCGGCCACTCCCAGATAACAGAAAGTAATTTTTTTAACTTGTGTTACTTATCTGTATTGAGACAATTCTATCACATAAATATTGTTTTTGTTTTTATGATAGTGTTTACCGTGTACGTGTGTACGTAAGTATGTATGTACGTATGTTCGAATTTTATGTCAGGACAATAACTTTTTCCGGCATTGGAGGATTTTCAGATAACTTGGCAAAAATGTTAAGCATAATGAGATGGTGTGTTGCTCCCAAGAACCAGGTCCCTAGGTCCAAGGTCAAGGTCACACTTAAAGGTCAAAGGTCAAATATAAGAATTTAAGCCATAGACCCTGTCCGGAGCATTATTTTGTCCAGCATGAAAGGAATTTCAAATATCTTAGCACAAGTGATAAGCATGGTGAGACGGTGTGTCGCGTGCAAGAACCAGGTCCCTAGGTCCAAGGTCTAGGTCACACTTAAAGGTCATCGTCAAATATAAGAATTTACGCCATATACCCTGTCCAGAGCATAATTTTGTCCAGCGGGGAAGGAATTTAAAACAACTTAGAAGAAGTGCTAAGCATGGTGAAACGGTGTGTCGCGCGCAAGAACCATGTCCCTAGGTCTTAAGTCAATGGCACACTTAAAGGTCAAAGGTCTCATTTAAGCCATATATACTGTCCGAAGCATAATTTTGTGCAGCACGGAAGGTTTTTTTTTTTAAGTAACTTGGCAGAAGTGCTAAGGATGGTGAGACAGTGTGTCGCTTGCAAAAACCAGGTCCCTAGGTTCAAGGTCAAGGTCACACTTAAAGGTCGAAGGTCAAATATAGGAATTTAAGCCATAGAATCTGTCTAGAGCACAATATTATCCAGTAGGGAAAGATTTTCATATAACTTGGCGGAAGTTATAAGCTGTATGAGGCAGTGTGGCGCGTTCAAGCACCGGTTGCCTTGGTCCAAGGTCAAGGTAACACTTAAAGGTCAAAGGTTAAATATATTTTTTATGTTAAGATTCTTGTCCAGGCAATAACTTTATCTGTCCAGCATTGAAGGATTTTAAAATAACTTGGCATAAGTGATAAGTTGATAACCATTATTAGACGGTGTGTCACGCGCAAAAACTAGGTCAGGGTCGCACTTAAAGGTCAAAGGTCAAATATAAACATTTATACTATAGACACTGTCCGGAGCATAATTTTGTCCGGCATGGAAGAATTTTCAAATTACTTGATAGAAGTTATAAGCATTATGAGACGGCATGTGGCGTGCAAAAACCAGGTCTGTAGCTGAAAGGTCATGGTCACTAATCAAGGTCATAGGTCAAATAATTGTCCAGAGCATAACAGTGTCATGCATGCAGGGCTTTTCATATAAATTGGCAGATGGTGTGTCGCATGCAAGAACCTGACTTGTGAAGTTAGTGATTAACGTTCCTTTATTGATGAGTGTGCAAAGCATAATTCAAAAAAATAAAAGGCATTCAGTGATTTCTTTACAAAAAGATTTAAGATAGCAGAAATAAGTAAAGTAACAAGAACCATAACTCATAATTTCCCCAAAATGTTAGTACTACCCTTCATTGATGTTTTGTCAGGACTAAAACTATTGATTGGAAATAATTGATACATCAACTAGAATAAGAGAATACATTAGCAGAAAGTGCAATATAAAAGGACAATTCCCCTTTTACAAAATAATTTGTATGCATATAGAGAAAGATGCGCGATATACAACAGGCTGCATAGGTGGGGGCATCCGTGTCTGTGGATTTGTTAAGAATCGAACTTCGTATTTTCACGTTATTTGTCTATAATTATACAATTTCAAGTTATTACATATCAGTGAAGCTCCGCCCAAGTTTCAAGAGGATTTATTTCCAAACAATGTTATTACAAGTGCAGAACAAGCATTTACACGTGCTCTTTTATGTGAACAAGTTAATTAGTAACTGAGTGCAATCTGTACATAATTCTCCTAACTCATATATATATATACCATTACATTTGTTATAACATCCATTTCAGGGTGATTGCGGGTCATGCTGGTCCTTTAGTGCCGTAAGTTGAATGCGTAATTATAATTAATTAAAATTGCAAAATAATGCATGTTTTAATACAGGGATTAGCCATGAATAATTAAATTATCGTAAAGTCTCAAGTCGATTTAATGTGTTTTTGCATTTTTAACATGTATTTATTGTAAATATTAAATTATATAATCATGAGGGATACCCTTTTTACTACAAAAGTATTTAAGGTCGATTTTTTAATTGACATGATTTGTTCGTTCATTGGATGAGGTATTGCTATCTGTCTGTCACCATCAAAGGACATACTTTCATAAATGGCAGGAACATCTTAGTCATGCCAAGTCAGCTATTGTAGCATAGCCGTAAAATCACAATGTACAATAATACCAGACTGTCACCATTGGAGGACATAATTTCAGAAATGGCAGGATTATCTTAGTTAATCATAGTCATTGAAACAGATTGCTATGCAATTTACAGACTGGTACCATCGAAGGACAGAATTTCCGTAAAACAGGAAAATTGGTCTCACTGAGTGAACAGCAACTCATTGACTGTTCTAGAGACTATAAAAACAAAGGGTGCGATGGGGATATGTAGACAAAGCTCTTCAGTATGTTGCCGACAAAGGGGGCATCGAAGGCGAGGCGGACTACAGCTACAGGGCGAAGGCGGGTCAAGTCTACAATTTATTATAAGTTTATTAAAAAAAATCGACAGTGAATGAGATAAAGTAGTTAAAGCTACACTCAACAAAAGTGATAACGTACAAAATGGAAATTGTTGTATTTTCTTTATTTATAAGACTTTCAGCTGCGCCATGGTAAACACCAAATTATTTCGTATTTTTCGTACATGTATGTATAACTCAATTAATCATAACTGACGGTTCAATCTGAAATTATTATAAATAAATAAAAATACAACAATTTCCATTTACTTCCGTTACAAACTTTGTTGAGTGCGCTCATGATGTATGTTCAAAATTGTTTTGAATTTGAAATATTCTGAATCTCAATCTACATCCGCAGTAGAGTAACTCATATTTACAACACGAGAACCTTAACTTAAGGCAAGTACCCAAACTCATACATTGTCCATTTATCAATATAGAGGCACACGTTAATTACATTAATCTGATACCATTGAAAATCTGGTCAGTAGCGTTTATATCAGTCAATGTTTGGAGGTACGTCATATTACTCGAAATCAACTCCTAAGTCAAAATTTTGAATTCAACTGAATCAGTTTCAACAAAACAAACAATTTGATACAATGAACGTCAAAGATCACAAAAACGTTAATTTTTAAATATCTACATAAACCCGCACTTTGGTAGTAATATGACATCATCAGTGGAACAATAAATAATCCATACAAAATTAGTTCAATACAATTAAAATAAATGCACTAAAAGTCACTACAAAGCATCAGTTTATGTTGAACCGAAAACCAAAAACATTTTAACCAAAAATTGAACTCACTGTAGTCAATACTGACATGATCTTGAAAATGTCAATTTCAATACACAACTCCAAAATTGAGTCTCCAAACAGTTCGGCGTAGTGCGTTTTCCGATAAAATTGAACGTTGCAATCCACATCATAATTGCATTTTCAATATTATATGAATAAACATGTGTGTAATATATGTATTTGTAGTGAAAACAGCTCATTTATCATTACGAAATGTTAATAATAAAGTATTATCCAGTCAACTTTTAGATATCCATAACTATATGTCCGTGAGCGTGTAAAAGCCGGCTCAGCAAAATCAGCGCCGCTCTTAGATTTGAAGTATATAAAAAATCAGCTCGTTTGGTGTAATTTTAATTTTAAGAAAAAATGTGGTATGATAAATAGAAAAATAACAGGTAACTGCCTGGTCGTGTGTAATATAAAGGTGATAAAGCAAAATGTGACCATTCTCATTATTCTATTAATTGTACATATTAAATTATTTTTGATCTTTTAACAGGACGTGTATTCCTGTTCGTTCAGCAAGAGCAAAGTTAGAGCCACAATTCGTGGTTACACTAGTGTCCCTACGGGTGAACGGAATCTAGAAGCTGCCGCTGCTTCTGTTGGACCCATAGCTGTTAGAATCGAAGTCAACCAAAACTTCAAGGACTACAAGGGAGGTAAGGCTGTATAATTAAAAAACTGAATGAAGATGTGAATGACCTCAATAAGCAAAATGGATGGAGTCACACTAGAACCCGTGCATTATATGGTTGATACATTATAGATATGCTGGTGTAACCGGAGACAATAACGTATGGTTAGTTGTATTTTAGGACGGCAAATTGCTTAACAGTATTGCAACTTTTTGTGATAAATAGAGCAATACATGGTACACACATTCAAACTAAAATCTAAAACATCGGTTTATAATATAATGTAAACGTTAACGGTGTGATCACTTTTTGTTCCATTTCAACCAACTTAAGTGTCGCAACTTAAATATTTCTTCTGTGTTAAGGTATTTTCTACGACCCCTCTTGCTCGAGCACTTCGCTGGGAGGCCATGCTGTGCTCGTGGTGGGTTATGGATCCAGCCCCTCTGACTACTGGTTCGTGAAAAACTCGTGGGGCACCAGGTGGGGAGAAGCGGGCTACATCAGGATGGCCAAAAATAGAAACAACATGTGTGGCATTTCCTCGAATGCCGTATATCCACGTGTTTGAACGAAACTTCGCTTACCGTATAGACTATATGCATGTACATTTTTATGCAATAATGATAAAACATTGCTTGAACTGAATTTATAGGGGCGTATCGACGCCTAATATTTTAAATACCATTATATGTTATGAGGTATTCATTAAATGATTGCTTCACACCTAGGTCTCGTTTTTATAAACAAACTGTACTATATTTTTGTTATAATTAAAAAAAAACTTGTCCCCGTGACACTTTTCTCAGACGCGGGAAAATAAGTAGTAGTAGTAAAATAGATATGAATGAAATGAACATGAAGTACCGCTACAAGAATGCGCATTATTGATAAATATAGCCTAGCGTATGCAAATTTCCATTGAAGTGGGCGATTATGTAGACGTGAGTTTGAATCCTGCTGGAACCGTGTATCAAACAAAATTGTTTGGCGTTGTATATGTTTTTTTTCTTAACAATGCCATCAATATAGTGTTGCTTTGTAAAAAAAATGGGGAAAAATGTGTTGTTTTAATACGTGTCAATTTTTTAGCTCACCTGAGCACAACGTGCTCATGGTGAGCTTTTAAGATCGCCTTTTGTCCGTCGTCCGTTGTACGTCGTGCGTCGTGTGTCAACATTTTCATTCCAAGAACATCTCCTAAACCACTGGGCAGATTTTTGCCAAACTTCACAGAAATGATCCTTGGGTGACCCTCTTTCAAAATTGTTCAAATCGTTATGGTCCACTGCATATGTAGGTCACCAGAGCTAAAATAGATTTAAAAACTGAAATTTTTTAAAATCTTCTCTGAAACCACAAGGCTTGGAGCTTTCATATTTGATATGTGACATCTTCTAGTGGTCCTCTACAGATGATGCCCCTGGGGTCAAAACTGGCCACGCCCCGAGGGTCACATGGTTTATATAGACTTGTATAGCAAAATGACTTTAAAAATCGTCGTCTCTAAAAGCGCAAGTCCTAGAGGTTTCATATTTGGTATGTAACATTGTAAGTGGTCCTCCACAAAGATGGTTCAAATAATGCCCCTGGAGTCAAAACTGGCCACACCCCAGGAGCCACATGGTTTATTTATATTTGAATAGCAAAATGACTTTAAAAATCTTCTCATCTAATAACTTGAGAACGCCTTGAGATATTTTAATGAAACTTAATACATACCTTATATCGACACCTCGATTGGGATCGCATATGGGGTTGGTGGGGTCAAGGTCAAGGTCACTGTTACTAAAAATGAAAAACGGTTTCCGCTCAATAACTTGAGAACGCATTGAGATATTTTAATGAAACATAAAACAAAGATACCTTATATCGAGACCTCGCTTGGAATTGCAAATGGGGTGGGTGGGGTCAAGGTGACAGTTACTAAAAAATAGAAAAACAGTTTCTGCTCAATAACTTGAAAACGCATTGAGATATTTCAATGAAACTTTATACGTAGATACCTTATATTGAGACCTCGCTAATAATTGCATATGGGATGGGTGGGATCAAGGTCAAGGTCACTGTTACTTAAAATAGGAAAACGGTTTCCAGTCAATATCTTGAGAACGCATTGCGATATTTTAATGAAACTTAATACACATATCTTATATCGTGACCTCACTTGGGATTGCTTATGGGAAGGGTAGGGTCAAGGTGAAGGTCACTGTTATTAAAAATAGAAAAACGGTTTACGCTCAATAACTTACGAACGCATTGAGATATTTTAATGAAACATCATACTTAGATACCTTATGTCGAGACCTCACTTTGGATTACGTATGGGGTGGGTGGGGTCGAGGTCAAGGTCAAGGTCACTGTTACTAAAAATAAAAAATAGAGTTTCTGCTCTATAACTTGAGAACGTATTGAGATATTTTAATGAAACTTCACACATAGATATCCTATATCAAGACCTCGCTTGGGAATGCATATCGGGTTGGTGGGTTCAAGGTAACCATTACTAAAAAATAGACTAAACATTTTTGTGCTGACTTTTATGCATTTCGTTCGAACAATTTGGTTTTCTTGTAATTGGTATGTAACATTGTATAGTGGTCCTCTACAAAGATTGTTCAAATGATGTCCCTGGGGTAAAAAATAGCCACGCCCTGTGGGTCACATAGTTAATATAGATTTAAATTGCAAAATGACTATAACAATCGTCTCCTCTAAAACCGCAAGGCCCAGTGGTTTCATATTTGGTATGTAATATTATGTATGGTCCTCAACACATATTGTTCAAATTATACCCCTGGGGTATTAAGTGGCCACGCCATGTGGGTCACGTGCTTTATATTGACTATACAAATTTCCTGAAACTGCAAGGCCCAGATGTTTATACTCAGATAAGTGCTTTAGTGCCATTTGGTCCTCGTGTTATTATACATTATGATGCCTTTAACTTAGGTGAGCGACCTAGGGCCATCATGGCCCTCTTGTATGGGAAATACCGTCGATATGCTCCTTTATGCTGATTACAGATATAAATCTGATTGTGAATATTGTTGTGTTGTAGTATTTAATTATAATAAAAATACTTCAACCTTAACACCATACTGTATGTGCCTGAGAGTAAGCGAAAGACAACTGCCAAAGAAAAAAGAGAACTAATATTATTATACATGTACGCGTGTGGTCTCATTATATATACAAATAAATATCCATTTGGATTCATTGAAATCAATGGGAAATTAACCATGCAATGTTGCATGTAGTCTTAACAGTGACGACTGTCTTCCACCAGTTACTCGATTACTAAACTACTTACCTCATACTAGGCTATTACCGTATGAAAAATTTAAGACTGATAACATAATGTTACACAAGTACCATGAAAATGCAATTACTGTAAGTGCAATAAAAATGTTTTCAAGCAAACGTGTTATGCTTTACTATACGGATTGGTGTAATTTACTTCTCGAAATAGTAATACATTCTGTATATTTCAGTTTTCGTCGTCGAATTGTCTTGTTTAAGGCTACAAGAGACCTATAAGTCGCTGATGTTTGGCAACCAATAGTTGTCATTGTCGATTTGTTCTGTTTAAGGCTACTAGAGGCGTATAAGTTGACAATGTTTAAAAGTCGACATGTTCCGTTCTCGATTATATACTAAGAGGTGGTTTGTGGCAGAAGGGTAATACAAGTATAGGTACGTCATTATTAAAGTTCGTTAAAGCATGTTTTATTTAATTATAAAAAAACGAATACTTTCAATGACAACTCAATTAAGTTTAGGACTCACTCCATCAAATCTATTTGAAAACAAGAAAATGCATCCATTGTATACAGTTTCTAGGAATTCATGGCGGGGAACTGTGTGCACTAGGGGCATTTGTTCGCAGTTGACCCCAAATAGATCCTTATAGCGTAATCATAACACTGCTTTAGTAACATCGAAGCACCGTTGCTTGCGTTATGTGTCACTCTGCAGTGAACTATGCTACTAGACGATTCCGACATAATTATGTATTTATTTATATCAGCTATTGCTTTATATTCATTTCGGAAAATGAAATGGTCACAAAACTTCTTATAGCCCCCATTTAAATTTTGATAAATCTATGTATTAGTAACTCTGAACATGATTGATCTGATATCAAGAAGTCATCAATTTCTCATTTTAAATCATTGCATTTTTAATATCTTTATGTGATACTCGCCTAAAGCCCCGGCAACAATCGGTTTGCACGACGTCCGTGCGGTTTGTCTCGCCGCAAGGTCGCCGTAACGACATCAACAGACAATGTTCATATTATCTTTTGTTTTTCACGTGTGTTACAATCATAAAGCTACTTTGAAGACATACTATTTTTACATTAATATTAATTTTTTATCTCATCTGAGCACAAAGTGCTATTGGTATAGGGGACCTCTCCTGCGTGGTCCGTCGTTCGTGTGCCGTCAACAATTGGGTTCGTTCTCACGCTGGAGACTTCAATTTTTATCCAATCTTAACCAAACTTGCACAGTTTGTGTATGACCATACAATCTCGGATAGGATTGTTATTGGGTCAGATCACACCAGTAACACTAGAGTTATTGCCCCTTTTTCATGCAAAAAGTGCAAAAATGCCTTTTGCCAACGTATAGACTTTATTTTCCATCCAATCTTAACCAATCTTTCGCAGTTTGTATATGACAATCAGATCTCAGCAGACGCCAACAAAAATGGACCAGATCGTGTTTCAAACACCAGAGGTATTCAGGATTGAGACTTTATTTTTCATCCAATCTTTACCAATCTTGCACAGTTTGTCTATTACCATGAGATTAAAGGTGTAGTCGAACATAAGCAAGATTGGACCAGAAAACACCGGAGTTATTACCTTTCGTTTGTGAAAAGAATATGCAAAAATGGACATTATTCAGGATAGAGACTTTTTTCATCCAGTCTTCATCAATCTTGCACAGTTTGTCTATGATAAGATTAAAGATTAAAGGTGTAGTCCAATATAAGCAAAATCGGACCAGAAACACCAGATTTATTGCCCTTTGTTTGTGAAAAAATATATGCAAAAATGGACATTATTCAGGATCGAGTCTTCATTTTTCATCCAATCTTCACCAATCGTGCACAGTTTGTCTATGAACGTAAGACTACATGTGAAGTCGAATATAAGCATGATCGATCGGGCCAGAAATACCGGAGTTATTGCCCCTTGTGTTTGGAAAAAAACATCAACAAGTTATCAATGATTGGCTTGCAAACACGATTTTTGACTCATTATTGACCAAAGTTACACAGTTTGCGTATGACCATAACAATTGATTGATAAAATTGTATTTCCAATAGTTGCAAACCGTGCATGCAGTTATTTGTACATGCAGCATTGATGGCTTCAGAGCCTGCATTAACATCATTGGTCATCATAGGATAGAAAATTACCAAAGAAAAAGCAAAACTTTACCTTATAGCCCAGCCATCGCAATTATCGCATTGCAACTAGTTCTCCAAAAATGTCTGCGAAAAAGACATTAAAATCAACTGTTTCTGCATTTTTCCAGAATTGTCACTGACTTGATGAAAAACGGTCAGGTAAGGATATCGAGAAAAATGATTTTAGAACCATTAGCAAAAAAACTCCACATCCACTACCCAACACGTACTGTTGTTGGCCCATTGCACTTAGTTGCTACACAGGAGTCAAACAAGTCTGTAATCTATCGCCAACCCTATTTTCGGTCTTTGCGAATGACCTCGTGAAAGAAATAAACGAACTTGAACGTGGCATCACAACAGGAAACGTCAAGCTTTCTGTACTCATGTACGCAGACGATATTGTACTGATTGCATACTCGGCGGATAAACTACAACAAATGCTGGATGTCATACATGACTGGTGCAAACGGTGGCGCGTTTTGATAAACACATCGAAATCGAAGTGCATGCACTTCCGCAAATGTAGATGTCCACGAACTGAGTATGTGTTTATAATTGGAAAGAACGCTCTGTAAACGGTGAACACATACAAATATCTTGGCGTAATTTTCCACGAGAAAAACAGTTTTGAACCAAACAGTGAAGCACTTGCTAAAGGAGCGGGACGTGCGCTAGGCAGTCTTATAAGTAAAGTTCACAGTATCAACGACATAGGTTTCCAGTCGTTGTAAAAGCTGTATAATTCATGTGGTATCCCAATTCTAGCTTACAGCAGCTCAGTATGGGGATTTAACAAGTGCCATGACATTGACAACGTACAGAACCAGGCGATGCAATACTACCTCGGTGTCCACCGCTTTACCCCAATATTAGCCTTGGTTGGAGATACCGTATGGCTGCCCAGTAAATACAGACGCTGGAGCTCAATGTTGCGTCTCTGGAACAGGCTTATATTAATGGACGATAACCGCATACCCAAAATTGTGTTCAACGTTGACTACGCAAAATGTAAGGATAACTGGTGTTCAAAAGTCAAGGATGTGATGGAATACATAGGACTATCTGACCATTTCATAAATAAGACTGTTGTGGACTTAACTGCTGCCAGGGCGGCCGTAACCGAGCACTACTCGGGTATATGGAGTGAGTCGGTGCAGCGCGTTCCAAAGTTACGGACATACAGGTTGTTTAAAGATACATTTAAGTGCGAACAGTACGTGCAACTAAACCTGGCGAAGCACGAACGGTCATTACTATGTCAGTTTCGTTCTGGTATTCTTCCACTAAGAAATGAAACCGGAAGGTACATAGGCGAACAACCGGAAGCTCGTGTGTGCAGATTGTGTTTCAGGAAGCGTTGAAGACGAGAAACATTTTCTGTTCGACTGTACCCTATATAACTCTCTTAGAACTGGTGTTTTTAACAATATGTTCAATCAGCACGATGTCGATATTAATAACAAACTAATTGATGTAATGCATGTATATCCTAGAAAACTAGCAAAATACTTAGTGTGCGCTTACCTTCAGAAACAGAGTGTATTATACCACTAGCCTACCTTTAGACCATGGACGAACTATTATACGCATTACTTAAACATGCATGTTTAAATTATGTTCTCAATGCGTGACCCATAACCACATTTATCGCTTTGTGTATATGACTCGTATTTACTGGCATGTTTATCAATTTGTATATACAATTGTACATAGTTAACAGTTTTATTAATAAGATAATCATTTTGGTGACTTATAGGCCCACGGGGCCGGGTGCTCTACTAAGTTATTACTACTGTTGTTATTTACCGTTGTTATATGCACGTGTCACAATAATAAACTAGTACTACTACTAATCGATGTTTTAAATCAAAATTGATCTTATCCCCCTTTGCGTATTGTTCATATACCTTACTCGTCCCAGTCAAATAGTTCTTGGTTATCTTTGTTTTACATGTATGTGAAGTTTCCAATAAAGTGGGTACCACAAGATGCTGAGGCGACATAATATGTGACTGAGACGTATATAGTAGATAGAAAACGTGGATTAAACTCTGTTGTAATATTGTTTTAGTGTTCAAGTGCTTAGATCCGGCATGGTATTGTGACTATATTATATACATATATTTGATGTACAATCTTATGTGCTTGGTTTCTCAGTGTGCATTGTTGCCACTATGATAATCCCAGGTATCTTGTAACGCTGCATCCCGGGTATGTGGTCATTGCGGTCATTTGGGAAACCAGGAAAAAGCTGGCGAAAAAAAAACATACTAATTAAAAATTAACATGTATATTTCGCAGGAGAATTCTGTGTCCCGCGCGAAGTCGTACGTCGGCATATAGAAGAGACATTGTCGACGTAGATTGTAGTACGTTGTTGTGCGTAGTCGTACTTAAGTATAATACAACTACCTACGTCAACGTAAGTTGGCTTAAGTCGACCTGCTTGGTCCTGTGTTCTAAACGTACGATAACCTATGTCAACCTACGACTTACTTGACCCGAAGTGTCGTGTTATACTTCTCGCGTTTGCGCAAGACCAGCACAGGACTAACGTAGGACTCGTAAATGGTTTGTGTTTCTCTTGCGTAGTCTTGCGACATGGGAAAAGACGTCAACACTTTTAAGAGTCCTGCGACTCGAAGGTCACAAGTCTCAGTGTGACTGGTGCTTAAGTCCATTATTTCTTTTAAACGACAATGTTTCAACGACTGGATCTCATTTCGTCTCATTTTCGTGCAAACATATATTTTAAAGCCGCTGTCCATATAATATATTTCAGTACATCTTAAATTGGCATTAGTTCTAATGAAGATTAAGGATGTTTATTCGATTGAGAACTGTATCTTATTTACAAAAGTAATTTTATAATGTCTATGTTCGAAAACGCATGGTACGAACGGAATATTCACTAATGTACATGCTGATTAACTCCAGAGGCACCACCAGCTATCACATACGGATAACTTTACGATATAAAGTCACCAAAACGTTATTATTTTACCGATTTCAATGCATTTTTTTTTTTTTTTTGATCGGTAAATTGTTCATTAGAAACGATTTCTACAAAGTTTTTTTATTAACATATTTATGGGCTGCTGGTTGAAATATTGTTTAGATTAGTAATATGCCAACATTAACACATCTGCCAAAACAGGCTGTTCTTTCAGTTTTACATGTAGTTGCACACAAGTCATTACACAAACTACGATTCTCACGCCAGCCGATGCTATAACATTAATCAGTTAGATTAATTTAGATGATTTCAGAATTGCTCTTTGGACTTCTGGCTGTAAAATGTATAACCTTTTAAACTTTAAAGTTTTGATTCAGAATTTTTGTCGACAAATAATAAGATTAACAGCTAATGGTTCTGATGCGTTTTTAATAACAAGATCGTAAATGATGTCAGTGTCATATGCACGCTAATGTTTAAACGGGTATTCGATAATATATTAAAAGCAAATTGCCTTAATATTTAAAGCTTATTTGCTCAAGAATAAACAATGGTATCCACTACTTTATCATATACCAGAATTAATGTTTCTTACAAAATCAATGAATAAAATCTTTCCCTCATCCCTATTCTATTTTGGGCCAAGTGTGAGGTTCAGCATGCTTTTAAACCCGTTTAAATCCCAAGGCTTTGTCTTGACCTTTCCAAGAAGGTGACTTAAGTTTTTATTTTTTTATTTTATGTTTTGTGTTGTCTTGTGTGTATTGCACTGTGTCCTGGCAATTGGTTACTTACTCAAACAACGGACTTAATAATGTTAATATAGAGAATACTAGGTGAGTATTACATATGGAGAAGTTTATCTTGCGAGGCTTAGAAAACCAGAAGCGCTCGCAAAGGCTCGCGCTTCTTATTTTCGAGCCGAGCAAGATAAACTTCCCAATATTCGCCACTAATTAAAGTATTCTATTTATCCTATCATATCTTCCTCCAAAATAAATAACAACAAATGTATAACAAATTGTGGAATTTATGAACTATTATTACAAATACAGCACTGTGTTTTCTTATATGCAAAGTTTAGGGACTGTGTTAAAAAGTACTCCAACGATTCTAGAAATAAAATAAACGAAACTATAACTGGTAACACGTTTATTTGTATATGTTTATTTTATTTCTGCACACTATAATCATATAATACTGTTAACAATGAAAATAACCTTCAAAGTCAACAAAGACACAACGCGTAATGATCTATAAAATATATCAATACAGATTAAACGACCATGACCTATGATTGTCCAGAAAATGCGATCGGTAAAAGTAAACAATGGCGATCGTATCGTGTTACGGAATAGAAAGTTCAAGTTCAAAGTTTATTGGCGATTGACAAAACAAAAATTCCTTTAGTCATTTACAAAATAAATAAATTATGGCAAAGACAAGCAACCAATACACACACACAAACACAATGCATACCTATATATAGTAGTGGGAATGCAAATACACAAAAGATACAGAAGACGCATAGATATTACATTCAAGGAACAGATAACTCAGAAAGGGTATTCTTTCTGTATGACATAGCTTCTTTAAGATATTTACATACACCTAACAGATTCTTAACGTTTTTTGATGACATAACAGTTTAATAATAAGTTTATAGTTGGCCACGAGATGTTTCCTAACTGTTTTATTCTCAAATGTATATAGTTATCACAGAAAAGTAAGAAGTGGTACTCGGATTCTACTACATTCATATTATAACAACGGCATTATCATTGTTAACGCTCAACACCGTAATATCTGCCCCATTCAAGTTTTAAATGATGGGACGATAGTCTGAAACGAGCTAAATGTTTATATAAGACAGCCTTTTTAATTTTCATAAAATAGTTTTCACAAACGAACTCTGTTTTGAATATGCAATAGTGATGTAGTTAAGGCATTGATTGATTGAAGGCAGGCCATTAAACTTTATACTAGGAAAATAATTTATTTCATTAACAAAGTTTCGACGAATATTGTTAAAATCTAAATGATCAATGATACTATTAATTCTTTTAGACCAGCATGCATTATTACTAGAGTTACAAAGGGCAGAATATATATTAAACATTGGTAAATTTGTATTTTTAATTATTTTTAACCAAAAGCGAGCGACATGTATATATATACAGTGTGGAAATCACTGTTTGGTATCTCGGTAACACGGGAAATGGACACGGGACTTCGGTAACTGTTGTCGGACGATTTTGGTAACAGTTACAGGACAAACGCGATGTCACATTGATGAGTGAGTGGTGAAAAACGGATTTAAAATTATATATGGTGTTTATTATCTGCAATTTTAAGCACATTGTGCATTTTACTGTTGGTACTAAGTACTGAAATATTAGTGTACCTTAAATATGAAGAATATTATGTATGTCTCTGGATTAAATGACAAAATAATGCTCCAAATAATTGATGCGTAGACTGAATATTTATAATTACGAAAACATGTGTTCAAAATATCTAAAACGTTAATAAAGTCTTAGACAGATGTACGATTACACTTTTGAAATTTCGCGATTTTATTAATTGGTTTAGATAACGCTTATAGCTTATTTTGAAAGCCAAAATGTCACGGCCTCGAGTCGACTTCGTTACGGCTATAATGGCGATCTAATAATTGATTCAACGGGCACGTGGCGTCTTCTTTTATTTTGCCCCCCCCCCCCCCGAAGGGGGAGCATTTAGTCGCCGCTTTGTCAGTCCGTCCGAATTCTAATTCAACTGCCATTCAGTTTTTCCGGGTGTCAAATGAATTTCCTAGAAATTTTAACAAGACAAGTCTTGTCTTGTCTTGTATTATAAATAGGTAATTTTAAGGGGGCGAATCGATGGCTGATACGGTAAAATATCAGGGGCTATAACTCCCCGAACAATCATCAGACCGGAACGACTAGACACTATGCGCATGGCTACCCTAATGGGATGCTACCTAAAAAGTGTAATTTGGAGTTATTATATCTGGAGGTCTCGCGTGGAGGTCAAATTCATAGCAAAATGCCCTATTAAAGCCGTATACAGCTCACACGGTATACAGCTTACTCGTAAGCTGTATACGTTGACTATAAAACCGTATACAGCTTACACCGAATACAGTTCACCGTAAGCTGTATACGTCGAGATGATGCATATCGCCGTAAATAGATCATGTCTAAAAGATGATGATGATCATAATCATTATCATCATTGTCGTCGTCGTCGTCAGCAACAGCGTCATCATCATCATCTCATCATCATCAGCAGCAGAAGTCGTCATGAACACATTGTTGCGAATGCATGTTTGTAGTGGCTGTTGTTGTTGCTGCTGCTGCTGCAGCCTGTCTGTCTACCCGTCCGTCCTTCCGTCCGCCATTCCGCCCGTCCGTCCGTCCGCCTGTTCGTCTGTTCATTCGTCCTTCAATCGCAGTAACTTTTATTAGAAAAATTACAAGGATCATTATTCTACCCTGGATGAGGGTGAGCTGTTAGTATCCTATTTGTCCGGGGTCTACGTGCCTGTGTCCGTCCGTCCATAATCACAGTGCTTCTGCTTCTGCTACTGCAGACCTGTTTACCCCTTTCAAGCTTTTGTCAGTAGTCTGACAAAGTTGTATCAGTAGTTTTTGGTATCTGTCAGTAGTAACTAACGGTCAACCAGTGTTATACACAACAAAGATTTATTAACCACAAAATGACAAACATGGATATTAATAAATATACAGCAGTATTATGTATCAAAAATATCTGTAATGTTTGACATTAAAATTCAGCATTACACAGCTGATGAAGCTTAAAAATGATGCGTGCTTACTACAGATTTCTCAACAGTGCTTGCCAATTGATATTTTTTCAGGCGCCCCGGTCCCGAGGGATGGGTTAGCGAGGTGTATACGTCGAATGACGTTACATGGTGCGTTTTACCTCTTAAAATTAAGGCTAATTGTTTTTGTAATTATTTAAACGAAATGAAATACACGAAACGTCAACGCTTAAACGGTAGTGTATATCTCTAGCTTTTTAAAAGCAAAAGCGTCATTGTTGTTGCGAAACTGAAAGTAATCATTTTTTTCGGATGTTTATGACTAGTGCGCATCACATTCGCGCAGTGACGTCACGTTCAAACCCGCTATTCTCGTCGTTATCGAATCGTAAGGATACACTCGATCTACTTATGGAATCTTTTTTATTCGATTAATTATGTTCATATGGACATGTGTTTAGTAGTTTTTTTTACTGTTTTAATCGATACCACAGTTGAACTCGTAGTACTGATTGGATAATTGGTGCATTAGAAAGACCTTGATTAAAATCCATGTATATTATCCATGCTTTGTTCTTGCAAAAACGGCGGCCTACGCGCGTCGAATGATAAACACGTACGTACTGTATAGAGCATTATTTTCTGCAGTGACTGGTTTAACGATTAAAGGATATCCTTACGAAAGATGCTGTAAATAATACTTAAACCAGAAAAATAAGCTTTCGTTATAAGAAAACCTGGCACTTTGGACAGTCGTGTTAATTATGGATCTGACTAAAAACATCCCGTAGCATTTCGAATCTTTAAAAAAACGTTTGAAAGTTTCTGAGTTTTGTAAACGTTTTTTAGCAAATTACTATGGATAAAAAAGATGAGTTATCGATATAAAGTTCTTAGCAGAGTGAACAGAAATAACAAAATTGCGTGAGCGTTAGCTTTCACGAGATAAAAGATAAACAAATTAATTAAAAATTGATTTAAAATATTGTTATTAACGTTCGTTTTCATCCCTACAATAACCAAACATTGCATAGAGGCCTTGTGCGAGACAGCAACTCAGAGTGTTGGGCATGTCTCGGATCTACACAACTGCGCAACTTAGCAACACATTGCAACACATTGTTAACTGAGATGACAAGCGTTTGCGTAATAGTCTATGTTACCAATCATACGTTCAGCAAAATATACTGATAAGAAATTGCGCATTGGGGACTGCGATCTTATTATACTGACGCAGTAAAGAGCGAAATGTGGTATAATTGACGAAAAGAAGCCAATCCAATGATTTTTTCGGCGAAGCTGTCTAAGATCACTTTTGACCTAGATTTCTTGCGATAATTATGCAGATGGTAAATTGAATGTAAATAGTATTGGGCAAATTTTCCGATTTTAGGGAATGCACACGCACAACAATGGTTTTATGTATACCATCAACTGTTGCATACTTTTGGGGATTAAAATGTACATAATTGTTTACATAAGCGGTTAAAATAAAGTTATAAACATATTTTCGATATGCACTCTACAAATCAGCATAAGTATGAACATATTTTCTCATTGTATGTCATGAACAGAATATTATATTCATTCCCAGAATCAATCAACTATTTTGTTTAGACTAACGCTCTATAAATAACAATTGATTCTAGCGAGTTCAACACACGATCATTCTAAAATAGCGCGTGCTTAGCAGCAGGTGTATAGCTAGCTGTTAGACTATACATACATCAATTAGCCAGAGAATCAAAAGAGCGAATATTTCAATAAATGGGGAATTTATGTTTATAAATTTACTGCGCATGTTAATTTGAAATTAAAGTGCGGTTGCGTTCTATTAAGAATTAATTAGAATTGCACATTTCAATCAACAAATTCAGCAGATGTTAATCAACCTATAAAACGATATATTTCAATAAATAAAATGTGGTGAAATAAGTCTCGGAATACGTCGAAATGTTATTCATGTTACTTTTACTTCATTTGCGTAGCATTAATATATTATTTGCAATACCAATTATACACTGAAACCATTGATACATCATATTCCTTCCGAATATTGTTTTTAATCGCCATATTCTAATTAAATTTTATGTTTGTGTTATCAACAATGGAAGTCATCATTATTTCAAATGCGCTGAATGTTCTCTGAAGATTGCTTTTCATTAGGATACACAGTATAAATGATTAATTGACCTCGAAGTGTGTATGTATTATGCATAGATAACTTCCAAGATGAAGGTAGGGTATATTACTTAAGAATTTGAATACGCGTCTGATACAAAATAATTTTCATTTAATTTCCACATTTATTTTCGTACATTGTTAATTTGTTAAATTTGGCTCACACATTTATATAATAATGATGTTAACGTAAATTATTAAGGTTATTCATGTATCACTGGTGAAAACATGGGGCGTTATGATCGGTTTATTCACGGTACAAATACTAATAATTATTGAATTAATCACACACAAAAATTGAGATACAGAAGTTTTCTTATGGTGTCAGAAAAATCTGGGGTCCGAGAAGTCTGCTTATATAGGTGGAGACTGAAAAATCTGGGGTCCGAGAAGCCAAGTAACCGATCATCTTGGCCCTCTTGTATAATTTGTAGGGTAAAAATAATATCTCAATATTAATGTCAACGCCGATTGTCTTTGTTAAAGACATTTCTTGTTTTTACTGCAAATGACCGATTTCCGTAGGATTTTTAATATCAATCGTAGCAAATACAAAATGTACGGACAATCCGTAGGAGTAAACAGGTCTGCTACTGCTACTGCTATAACTACCACTGATGTGCTGCTACTGTTACCGCTACTAGATCTACTTCTACTACTACGACGAAGATGGTGATGACGATCAAGTATACTAGTACACAATAATGTTTGTTGTATAATAGTCAATCACCATGTGAGCTATATACGTTGAGACGCAAGACCTATTTCAAAAGTATATGTATATATCCAACGTATACGTTGTCAACCAACGAATATGGCTCACAGTAAGTTGTATACGTTGTCAACCAACGTATACAGCTCACACGTAAGCTATATAATAATAATAATAATAATAATAATATCTTTATTTATAGAAGATAACACATTTAGATAAAACAAGTTAAAACATGGTTATCTTTTTTGCAATGTGGTCTTCTATCTGATAAAAAAAGTATATGTCTTAAACAACAACAACAACAACAACACAAACAAACAACAACAACAACAAAAAAACAAAAAAAACATACAAATAATTATTATTACTACACACATGCCAGATACACCCAGAATGGAATTAAACAAATATGATAGAAAAGGAATGTGATCGACGGAGTGAAGGACAATTATGTTTGATCAATTATTAAGCATAAGAATTTTTTTAAATTTATTCTTTAACCCTGGTAACGAATCTATATCTCGAATATAAGAAGGTATATTATTCCATATTTCCATTGCAATATACGAAAAAGTTCTTCTACCGTAGTTTGTATTTATCTTCGGATGAGAAATATTTCTACGGGTGGTGGACCTCAATGTGTAGCAGGTGTTGTTAGTAAAGTGTAGGCTAGTTTGTAAGTAAGAAGGAGTTTGACCATGCAAGCACTTATGTACAGTAACAGCTGTAAGATATTTACATCGATCTACAAAAGGTAGCCATTCTAACTCTTGGAAAAGTGCCAATGAAGGGGTTAGAGAAGGGTTTCGAAGAATTATCTTAGCACAACGCTTTTGAAGAACGGATATTTTGGAGATATTAGATTTACTACTTGCACTCCAAATAACACAACAGTAATCCATAATTAATAATATGTGGGAGTTGAAATAAAGATTTTCATCTCCTTATTTAAGAAATTGTTGATTCTTTTGAGAAGTGCTATTTTAGCTTTGATTCTATTGCAAACATAATTTATCTGATCATTCCAGTTAAGATGCTGATCAATATAGACATCAAGAACCATTTGAGATTTAACTTGTTCCAGGTGTGTGTTGTATATTAGTATGCTTAATTGATCTAAATGTTTGACTTTTGACTTTGAGGGATGAATGAGCATATTATTTGCTTCACACCATTCAATCACGGTATTGATGTCTACCTGTAATTTTGTTTGAAGACATATCGTGTTGTTACCAACTGCATACAAGGTCGAATCATCGGCATATAAATATATTGACGAATGAAGAAGACGAGAATTAATGTAAATGAGGAATAAGATGGGACTTAATATTGACAATTGTGGAACGCCACAAGTAACATATTTAAATGAAGAATGATTGCTTCCCATTTTCACACACTGCCTCCTATTAGATAAATATGAATCCATAAGCATAAGAGTGGCGTCTGAGAAATGATAAAGACGCAATTTATGAAGAAGAATATCGTGAACTACCAAGTTAAATGCCTTCCTGAGATCTAAAAATACAGAACCGATAATACTATCAGAATCAATTTCTTTAGATCAAGCATCTATCAGCCTGAGAAGTGCGGTTTGACAAGAATGGTGTTCGCGAAATCCAGATTGATGCACATGAAGACGTTTCCAATGATCTAAGAAGTTCTTTAAACAATTGGCAAAATGTCTCTCAAATATCTTTGAGATAGTAGGTAGAATCGAGATTGGTCTGTACTTGTTGGGATCATCTACATCATCAGCTCCTTTGTGGATTGGAATAACATATGCAGTTTTAAGATTTCTGGGAATTGACCTGTTGATATACTATTGTTTAGTATTGAGGTAATTGGTATAATAATATGTTCTCCACAGAACTTACGTATTTTCGGGCTTATCCCGTCAATTCCAGGTGCCTTATTTATGTCAAGATTGTCAATTATTGTCTTTACTTCATATGCAGATATTCTATATTAAAGAATGTGTTTTCAAGTTTTAAATCAAATAAATGTTTTAAACGGTCATTAAATGAAGAGTTATATTTCAACGTTTTCACAATTTTAGAAACATTAATGAAATGGTCATTAAAAGTATTCAAAATCTCATTAGCGTCATTTATTGAATTGCCTTCATATTGTATATAAGCTAGCAGGTAATCGTAAAAACGATTTATTACAAGTGTGTGATTTTATATTTTTCCACAGGAACTTTGATGATTTATTTTGTTTAACAGCGTTGTTATAAAATTCAGCTTTATGTTTTGTAATGAGATGTGTAACTTGATTTCTTTTTGCTTTATATTCTGTCCACCGTTGAGAGTATTTAAGATGATCACGATCCCTAATTGCCAACTTAATATCATCTGTGAACCAACCAGGAATAGCTTCAAATTTCACTCCTTTTTCTTTAATTGGTGCTTGAAATATACGGCGTGAGCTATATACGGTCTAACAATGCACATATCTATGGTATTTCTAATCAATATAAACACGCATTAAAACAACAATATTCCCATTTTTCATGAATACATTTTTCTATAAGCAATAATTTATTAATGGAAAATAAATAAGAACAAAACTTTTCAATTACTACGCCAATTTTTTTTCTATACGCTATTCCACCAGGATTCGAACTAACGCCTACAAAATCGCACTCTTCAAGTAAACTTCCCTTAACTAGACTACAATCGACAATAGTGCGCATGTGCATGTACATTGCATTCATAAAGATTTTACTACTACTATTGCAACAACAACAACAACAACAGCATCATCATCATTATCATCATCAGCAGCAGCAGCAGCAACAACAACAACTACAACTACTTCTTCTACAGTAACTACTACTACTACTACTTCTACTACTTCTACTACTACTTCTACTACTACTACTACTACTACTACTACTACTACTACTACTACTGCTACTTTTTCTACTACTACTACTACTACTACAACTACTACCGGTACTACTTCTACTACTACTCCTACTACTTCTATTAGGCCCTACAACTACTAATTTTCCCGGGCCCGCAAAAAGTGTCGCGCTGACAACTTATTGTATAATTATAAAAAATATTTACAGTTTTGTTATATAAAAACGAGACCTGTGCGTGAATTAATCGTTTAAAGAATATTTCATAAACAATATTTACCGTAACAGCCGTCGATACATCCCCTTAAAATGACATTTTTTAATCAAATGGCAATAACTCCCTGAACAATCATCAGACTGGAACGGCCTGAAAATATGCGCATGTCAACTCTAATGGGATGTTGTAGATAAAGTGTATATAGAGTGTCACTGAATTCGAGTCATAAGTTAATGAGATTGGTGGGCGGACGAACGGTTGACATGGAGTATGATAGTTAAAATATCGGGGAAATTCATTTGACACCCGGACAAACTGAATGGCAGTGGAATTATAATTCGGACGGACGGACAAGGCGGCGACTAAATGCTCCCCGAAGTAGGAGAGCAAAATGAAAGAAGTCGTCACGGTCCGTTACATTAATTATTAGATCGTCATTATAGCCCTGACAGGGTCGACTCGAGGCCGTGATATTTTGGCTTTCAAAATAAGCTATAATAGTTATCTAAAGCCCCAGTCACACTGAGTCGTAGGAGATTCGAGTCGCAGGTCTCTTGACGTTTTTGACGTCTTTGCCTTAGTCGCAGGACTCCGACAGACACACACAAAACATTACTACGTGCAGCCTGCGTTGGTCCTTCGCTGGTCTTGCATCGACGCAAGTTGTATTTTAAAAAGAACGTAGGTCAATTTAGTCGTATGTTGGCGTAGGTAGTCGTACGTTACGAACGCAAGACCACGCATCTTACGTGGACGTAGGTGGTTGTTTGCTGCTTTAGTACCCTACGCACAACGTACTACAACCTGCGTCGACTTAAGTTGTCTTGTATTCTGACGTACGACTTCGCGCGGTACAGTCTCCTGACAAATATTAATGTTAATTGTGTGTTTCGGTAGTTTGTTGCACAATTTAGTTCAGCAGCTTTTCCTGATTGCCACAATGAAGCAATGACCATAACCCTATCCCTGTAATACGATGTCACATGATATCTGGATCTGGGCTTATCAGTGCGGCAACAGCAATAATGAAACATGAGAAGCCAAACAGAGAGGGTTATGAAAAATGATGTTGCAATACCCTGTCAACATCAATTGCTCACGGCAACAATATTAAAACGGAGTTTAAGAGAAATATTCTATCTAGTAAATAAGGCCCATTCCCACAATATGTCGACAAAGTTTACTGAGGTACATAGGACATTGCATTGAAAACTCTACATACGCGTATATTAAAGTCCAAGCAACGTGTTTTCAGACATGTTAAGATTATTTTTCAGCAAAGTATTTAACGTTGGTATACCTTGCGTAGTCGTAAGTCAGTCATACATGACCTAAAACATTCTTGAGTCGACGTACGACAACAAAATCCATCGTACGTCGACGCATGAGCTCTCTCTTGCACTGTCGTATAACCACGCACGTTCACACAGGTGTATGTTGGACCTATGTCACGTCGACGTACGACTTCGCTGATGTCCGATTTCTCCAAGACGACGCAGGACATGACATACGACGTCCTACATAGGTTCACGCAATACTATGTTAGAATCTTGCCTCCAGTCGGTAGGTTTTTGAACATGTTCGGAAACCAGTTACGACTGATTTTTTTTATTTAAGACAACGCACGACATTCCAGAACAACGTAGGAACACGCAGGAATCGGTCAGGATTTTTATTCGTAGACCTGTCTTATACCTGTGTTAGCTGCAGTGTGACTGGGGCTTAAGCCAGGTAAGAAAATCGCCAATGAGCTTAAAATATGTAATCGTACGTCTGTCTAAGACTTTAATAACGTTTGTATATATTTTGAACACATGTGTTCATTATATCAAATAATAAATCTACGCAGCCATTATTTGGAGCATTATGTTGTCATTTAATCCAGAGAAATATATTATATTCTTCATATTTAATGTACACTAATATTTCAGTACATATCACCAACAGTAAAATGCACAATATACTTAAAGATTCAACGTAATAAACACCATACACCATTCTAAAACCGTTTGTCACCATCACTCATCAATGCGACATCGCGTTTATCCCGTAACTGTTACCAAAGTCGTCAGAAAATCGTGACCGAATATCGTCCCGTGTCCATTTCTCGTGTCACCGAGATCCCGGACAATTTCAAATTAACTTTTGGGTCCGAGAAGTTTTCCTATTGTGTCCGAAAAATCTGGGGTCCAATAAGTCTCCTAATATTGGTGGGGACCAAAAAATCTGGTCGTCCGACAATCGTGACCGAATATCGTCCCGTATCCATTTCTCGTGTCACCGAGATCCCGGACAGTGGAAATAAAGCTAAGTTTATTCCACGGGTGTTACATGTATTTCGTCAATGCAGATGTGAAGATGGGATAAAAGGATTTATCTATTGTTGATTTTTCTCGGGTTTTATTTGTGCTATATTTGTAAGGCACTTGGATACTCGCCATTTTCTTATTAGTGCATGCTGACACGGTTACACCACATGCCGTCGTCAAGTGCTTTTTTTTAAAGGCTGATGTTACCAGTCATGAACTGCGGTATCGAGGTCCTCCGGATATTTTTAACAATTTGTCATGAAGTTTATGATGTTTTTATACGTATCAACAAGACTACAAATGCGCTCAAGCATGGTCCTATTATAACACGTCATTTCGTAGTCAAGTGATTTAAGTTCGGTCATCTATTTTTTATGATATTTGTATATGTTTTGGTAACAATAAAACTGTTTGTCATGTTAATTATTCTCGGTTTACTAATTGCTAATATGTTAGACGATTTAACGCAGATTGATCACAGATAGACGTTATATACAAATACGTTATACTATAAATATATACCGAACTATCGAATATTAGTAATTTAATGTTGTCAAAGTTGATAAACAGTTGTCTTGAACCACATACACAATAAATGACTAACAAGACTCGTAATGGAATTTCTCACCCATCATTTTGCAGTGATATTTTAAAGCGCTTACGTAAGTGTAAATATGCAAAATTGGATTCTAAAAACGTTATTTATAAACTGATACAGTCTTATCAATCAAAGGGGTATAATTTGTCTATACTCAGTAACACCTGCCTGCTAGTTTTTTATAGAGAATTTCTCACTCTGGGTACACATGCGATTCTAAAAATAAATCGCCTCTGGTACATCATGCGACATTTTGGACTACTTTCAATCATATGATCATCAAAAATGGCTGCGCCCGTTAGCTACAGTATTGAAATTCCGATCAACAAATGCACACGAAAATTTTGACAATTATTGGGAATTATTATAAATAAAGTGGTCGGAGTTAATAATTACCCAAATAACATGAATTAGCATGAATACACAATTTGCAATACTAATTATACACAGGAACCCTTGATATATCATATTTCTACTGATATAATTTTAAATCGTCATAGTCTAATGAATTTTTATGTTTGCGTTATCAAAAAATAAAGTCTCAACATTTCAAAAATCGCTGAATGTTCCCTGACTATTGCTTTTATTGGGATACACAGTGTACATGCTTATTTCACTTCAAATCGTTATTATATTAGATAACTAACATGAATGGTATATTACCGGTACTATAAATAACTATATAGACCCGTCTGATACATAGTAATTTTAATTCATTCCCGAAATTATTTCTTACATTTTTAATTTGTTAAATTGGCTTGACAAATTCAGATAACAATTATGTTAACCTAAATTATTTGGGTTATCCATATATCACTGGTGGAAACATGGAGTTGTATGATTGGTTTATTCACGGCATAGATATTAATTATAATTCTATTTTATTTTTAAATTTATAAATTTATTTCAAATAAACTTTTGGGTCCGAGAAGCTTTCTTATTGTGTCCGAAAAATCTGGGGTCCAATAAGTCCGCTAATATTGGTGGGGACCAAAAAATCTGGGATCTGAGAAGTCACGTAACCGATCATCTTGGCCGTCTGTTTAGGTAATCTTTAAATGACATCTCAATATTAATTTCAACGCCGATTGTCTTTTTTAAAGACATTTCTTGTTTAACCTACATCAGCTTCACGCTCTATAAATAGCAATTACAATGATCCCACTTTGTGAGAATTATTGCGCTCTGAAACCTTTCGGAGCCATACGTAGATATTCGGCGAAGATCGGTATGAAATGGTCAATTCCAGCGTATTCAACACACTCGAGATAAAGGGTTCATCATTCTAAAAATAGCGCGTGGTAGAGCTATGCTAATATACATTCATCAATAAGCGTCCAGAGAATCATAAACCCGAGAATTTCAATAAATGGGGAATCTATATTTATAAACTTAATGTGAATGTTTATTTATATTTGAATTGCGGTTGCGTTTTATTAAGAATTATTTATAATTGCACCTTTCTATTAACTTCTCCAATAGATGTTATTCAATCTCTAAAAAATATTTAACATCTTTCTATAAATAAAATGTGGTGAAAGAAGTCTCGTAATACGTAGCAATGTTACTTTTACTTCATTTGCCTAGCGTGAATACACTATTTGCAAAACTTATGATACGTATAGTATATTATTTAACATAACTATGTACACTCGTCTGATATATAATAATGTTATTTATGTCTGCAATTATTTTCTGACAATGCTAAATTGTTAAATTTGCCTGACAAATTCATGTAACAATTATAGTAACGTAAATTACTAGCATTTAGGATATTCATTTATCACCGGTGAAAAAATGGAAGGTATTATCGGTTTATTCACGGTAAAACATCTTAATAATGTTTGAGTTTATCTCCAATGAATTTTGGGTCCGTTAAGGTTTCTTATAGTGTCCGAAAGAAGTCTCCTTAGTGGGGACCAAACAAGCTGGGGTCAGAGAAATCACGGAAACGATCATCTTATCCCTCTTGTATTATGTTTCGGGTAAAAAATGTCATCTCAATATTAATTTCAACGCCGATTGTCTTTGTTAAAGACATTTCCTGTTTTTCATTTTCTATTTGCATAAGTACATGTAGTAATTTAGTTTAATATAAAACTACTATTTCAGTTATATTAATTATAAATATTAAACATATACAACCAAGATATGTAATCTGGCCCTTTACACCATGTATTACGGCTTGTAAAAAAATGACATCTCAATATTAATTTCAACGCCGATTGTCTTTTTTAAAGACATTTCTTGTTTTTCATTTTCTGTTTGCATAAGTACATGTAGTAATTTAGTTTAATATTAAACTACTATTTCAGTTATATTAATTATGAATAGTAAACATATACAACCAAGATATGTAATCTGGCCTTTTTACTCCACGTATTCCGGCTTCTTTCTAAGATCCTGAAATACACGACGATGATCTGTGATTTGTATTATATGATGCTAGGTCTTGAGCTCTTGTCAACAAAAAGGGATTTAGCTGATAATTGTATTTACTTTATTTCATCGTGCCTCAGAAAGTTGCAATTCTGTTGCTCTGGTGAACATATAACTATTGAGTAATTAAATTGTAATTAAACTGAATTAATATTCTCTTTTATTCGTATTTAATTCGAATTGCAAGGCTATGAATTTAAAGTTTATTTAAAAGTGCGTGTTTTGTGATTAAATATGGACTAAGTGTGAGGTTTAAACCTTTAAACCGGTTTAAACCCCCAATGCTTTGCATTGACCGTTCCGTGTTGTTGTTTGTTGTATGTATTGTCCTGTATTGTATAGGCAATTGGTCACTTGCCGCAAATAAAGGACCAGCGGAAGGGTTTCTCTCCTGATGATGTCTCTGGAGTTTCATTATTCCTATATCGTACAGTATGCAATATAATAAGTATAACGCCACATCGCCATCGCCATAAGTCAGTATTAATATTCTCTTTTATTATGGTCGACAATCCAGTTTTCGTGGCATAAACAGTTTCGGGATAGTTTACATTGACACCACTTGCGTCATCTTTCGCGCGCTTGACCGAGATATTTTGTTCGGTTGTTTGACAGTTTGACAGCTCTTCGTTTTTATGTGAAAAAAATGCGCTCAAAACGGTAAGAATGAGTACTAAACTATTGACTTTGAATCTATGTATATTATTTAATTTAATTTATCTAACAATTTATCAATCGACACTTGTTTCCACTCATGATTTTGAGTTTAAAAGTCCAGGGAATGAACGCTGTTATCTATTACTGTTCAACGATGACGCAAGCATCATGAGGGAACTCCGCAGATTTATCTATGCCATATTATTATGGACAAATAAGACCAGAGGCTGCAAGTAAAGAATTGGTAAAACGGTTATTTGTGAACCTTAAACACGTTCTCACAAAGTATGAAGTTACCAACAAACCCCACATAATCATAAACATCGCTGAAACTTTGATAACTGCAGAGTTTTAACTGACCTTTATAGTTGGTCCTAAGGGGATGACACCACCATCGACTGTGTCATCAAGATCTGCATCCACGACTGTTTTGGCAGCATGTAGTAGTGCTTGGCAGCTGATACCATCATACTGGGTATTGAATGGTAAACGTTTCACTGAAGACCGACATTGAGGCGCGCCACCTGGAACAGAAGCGACGGTTTCAGAAGTGGCTGGTCCATCAGTCATGTGTTATAAAAATACCACACAGAGGATATTATAACAGTTGTAGCTGGTGGTGTGGGAGGTGAGTATGTTCTTAAATTGTATGAAGGCGCTTCTTCACATCCTGAGAAGCAATGTCGAGATGAAGTACAATACGACTGTCGTTCACCTGTTTTATTTGTCGTGCTATTCACAAAGAAGTCGGTTTCTTTCTGTTAGAGGTTCTTGTCGGCACAAAGGACCAGACAAATTTTAAAGTACTTGGTGCAGCATATTAAAGGGACTATGTCAGCGAAAAATTAGTTTCCTATTGTACTATAAATATTATTATATGATAGAAATGCGCAATACTAAGACGTTTGCATTAAATTAATAAAACAATTTAATACACAATAAGATATTTGATAAAAACAAATAAGCAAACAAGTCTGAAAAATCAAAACCCAAGCAGGGATCGAATTCGCGACTCAGGAGTTATACGAAGGAATTACAGTAGATAGCGCTTTAACCATCTGCGCTATCATGCTTGGTAAGGAGTCGAGTGATTACTATGGTTATATAAAATACTCACAATTCTGACGTCAAAATGTAAACATGAAAAGGGCCAAACAAGCAAGACCCATATTATAATTTGATTTATATCTCAAGATGCGTACACTCTTTTCTCATGAAGGGTTTTATTCAGGGTTTTATTCAGTTTGAAATAAACATATACAACAAAGCTATGTAATCTGGCTTTTTACACCCAACATTATGGCTTCTTCCTGAAATTGCATGACGATTATCTGAAAATTGAACTATATGATGCTATGTCTTTAAAGCTTTTTATAAAAAGACGATTTGTAGTTGATATTTGTTTCTTGTTTCATTTCATCGTGCCTCAGAAAGTTGCAATTCTGCTGCTCTGGTTTGCATCTACCCATTGAGTAATTAAATGGTAATTCAATTGAATACAGTGTACTAACTTAAAACCGAACTGTCTATAAACCGGAACTCTCTGAAAACCGAACAGACGCTCCGGTCCCGTTTTTTTTGCATATATGTTTAATGTGCGAAAACCCTCGGTACACCGGAACCTCTGTATTCCGAATATCGAACAGCAGGAGCGGAACATCGCTTCGTTTCTGAGTACAAATTGACCTCTGTAAACCGAACATGTGTGACAATCTGCTGTTTTCGATTATCTTTAGCTCGCGATTGTCTTGCCGCAGGGTGATTGCACGCTTAATCCGATAATTAGGGGCAACATATCGATATAATATTATGACTCCAGATAAGGGTGATTAGTCGCTAAAGTGTGAACAACAAAAAGTATGTTAATTAGACTGTTTTCATTTGTTTAGAAAATATTTAAACATTTTACAAACAATTTATAGAACTCAGGTAATAACTATTACTAAGATAATAATTATTCATGATTACTGTTATTAAAGCATAATTTGATTGAGGTTGGCCGAAATTACAGAGAAGATTGTCAAGGCTAGGTGCGCTACAAAGCAGACTACGATCCGTGACTTTTTGAGCAAAGTGTAAATTATAGGCTAATGTGTGATGCTAATGTGACTGTGTGTGTGCTGGTTTTGTATTCCCCTTGGTCATGATTTTAAAGTGTGCTGCACTTTATCATAATGTGTTATGTCACTTTCGTCATATTATGCCACATTATGTCAGGATTGTATTAGTCTTAAAGGGACTTGTTCACAGTTTGGCAAAATGACAATTTTCAAAAAAATTGTCATAGATTCAAAAAAGAATGTATGCATTATATTCACACAAGCAAAATAACACTCCTGACTAAGAAAAATGTTAAAAAGATATGTTCGTTTATTTATAATCATCAATCGAAATTGGAAAAATAATAAAGCGTTTGTAACGCTTTTCATAGATAATTTAGCAAAAACGTGTATTACCGACATAGCGTTTAAACTGCCATCCAAAATCAAAAGCCTGCGTGGTGTAGTGGTAGCGCGTTAGATTTTGCTTCTAGGGGTCCCGGGTTCGAACCCCAGGGCAGGCACATTTTTTATTTTTATCTTTTTCCTTGTTATTATAATTATTTAAAACTATTCCAGATATGACAGTTTTGTAAGTAAATTCATTTAATGACATTTTTCAAAAATACGAAAATCTGTGAACAAGTCCCTTTAATAAAGTGTATTTACATTGTCTACATGTATTATCGTACATTGTATAAGTTTAACCGTTTTGTATTATATTTGATCAATGATTTCAAAATGTGTTGGATGTTATAATAATGCGTTACGTTTTAAATTTGTACTGTAATAAAATGCTATAGTTGAATAAATCTGAATAAAACGAATAAATCAATATAATCTATATGCATTATTGTATTTTGCCTCAAACTCTCAGAAAACCGGAACTCCCTGAAAACCGAACATTTGGTCCGGTTCGGTCGGTGTTCGGTATAGAATGAGTACACTGTAATATTCTCTTTTATTGCTGTTTAATTTGAATTGCGATGCTATGTTTACCATTACCAAAGTTCAGGATGGTTTATTATCCGATGCTTGATCAGCATTGTGGTTTACGAGGTGGATCGATTTATAAAAATACGACGTAAAAGAACCAAGGAATGAAATCTCGAATATCTCAGCGCGAATTGACGGGATTCTATATGGCTTCGCCCAGCAATATCATCTCGTTGACTGGTCACACATCACACACACTCTAACCGTAAACGTTCCGGTCTTCCTGTTGATCTGTCGACAGGTGTGAGGAGTACTTGAGTGCCTACAAAGTACCAGAAATTACGTTGAATAACTCGCACTGCATGGCCAAACAATGTCTGGACTTCGCTACCGCTGCCAAATGCGTCAATTACCAGGAATGAATTTGAGGATTCAGTTTGACGTTCAACAGCCTGACAGGCCATCTTTTTGGATGCTGTTATTCACCTTACCGGATCCACCTACAGTTAACAAGCTAAGTATACCCTTCTTTTTAGGGGTAACTTGTTATGCTTGTAAGCCTTGTATGGCTGTTTTAATTTGAGGTTATTGTCGCAAAGCAACCCGTTTATTCAGCCTTAAATTGGCTAGATATTGACCTAACGGATAAAGTTTAATAACTTGTCCTGCCTGTGTTGTTAATTTTGCTTTGACATCATAGTCACATAGCAACTTCTATATTTAGTTTGTATAATGGCATGGCATCGTTGACGTTCATGCTATTTCACAGTTATTATTTTTCGTGATGGATTTCATAGTACACTTCATATGCTTTATTATTGTGCCTTTTTAAGGCGTTATTTTGCGTGATTTAGTTTATAGTTCACGCCACATTATTTTATTTCGATGCGTGATTTAGTCTCAGGCTTACAATTCACGCTGCATTTCTAAATATTTCTATGCGTGGCATTGTTTAGAGTTCACACACATCAATGCCATATTCTTACTAGAGCTGGTTTTGGCCAGTTCATGATTCCATATGAAATTTCTTCCTTATTTACGGTGATTTAAATCCTATTTCATAAAGTGTTTCTGTGTGAATCGCTTAGCTCTTCACACCACTATTAAATTACAGATATTTAATTAATTGATGTGATTTCATTCACGTCTTTATTGCTTATTCCATGTTGCATTACTGTCAGTTACTATGACTGCCATTGCATTTTAAGTACCCAACTTACACACAGCAACTGTTACTATATGTTTTTTCCTGGTTTCATTACATTTTCAATCCATATCTTTTAAATACGGACAGCAGTCACTACTCAATTTCAAATCAGTATTCAGTATGTATTGTTCACACTCACCTATTTTACATTTATTTTATTGCATGCTTTTCAGACAACACCTATCAACAGGAAGTCATCAACTTCACAGCACGGCTGCAGTTTTCCACCAATCGACTGTGCCATCAAGTGCTTCGGCGAACCTGTCCTCTAAAGTGTTATAGTACCAAAGTTCCATTATCAACAATGTTCCATTATCAGAATGCATCGGTTGTTCTGTACATTACTCCTTTATATTGATATGACCATTCACTCCACCAAGCTACAGTCACACGCTTTCTTACTCTTGCGGTTTTCAAGACGGTGGTTTAAACATTTTCTCTTCACTTGCTCACTCTTCCCACATCTTTCACTGCCTACACATAGTCTCGCTACTATATGTGTATAGCAAGCCATATAGGATATTGTCATACAATAATTATTATGTTTTCCTGTAACTCCACAAAAGGGATATGTCTTCATACTATGTTTACTTCTAACACTGCCCTCAGACTATGTTTTAGTACTGTTAAAATGGAGTCTCCAAGTCCGAGATTGTGGCCAAAATATTTCAATTCTATTGAATATGATGTATGTCTCCAATGATCTATCTACACCGAGTGGCTCTTAAGTCTTTTCCTCTGTCGTATGTCTCTACTATCAGTATACCTATATGTGCTATGTCTATTTACATGTACGTTATAACTGCTTTGTATCAACCTATTATGCTACCATCTTCTGACTGTTTTAGACAACAGCATTACGTTTTCTATTATACATATACATATCATTATGTTCTTCAATGGTTAAATCCCACTACCGTGGGGCCCATTTACTTGTTTTATTGAACAGTATTATAACTGCTTTGTAGCAACATATTATTGTACCATGTTCTGACAGTTTAAGGCTGCAGGATTGCATGTTTGTTACTATACAGATAATTATGTTATTAAATGGTTAATTCCCACTACTATTTACATGTATCTGTTTATTAAATGGCATTACTGCTGCTTTGCAGCAACCTTTAATGCTTCCTTGTATTAACTGAAATGATTTTTGGGACCGAATGTTATTACTATTTTAATATAGGTATATACAGCTTAATTTTTCCCATATAGTTGCTATAATTATGCCACAGACTAGTTTGTCAGTTTCGTTTGGAATGGTTTTGTTTATTGCCTAGTCAGTATTAACAGTATATATTTTGATTTAATGTCTGTAAGCTCGGAGTTAGGAGTCTTAAGCCACTATGTCTGTATCAGTCTAACACATATAGTATCCCTTGCTAATTCCATCGACATACTATGCTCATACTTCTAAGCAATGTGCATTTGTATTCCTTTACACAGGTTCTGTTGCATAGCCACATCTCTTCATCATAAAACACTTGTTTTTTGCCTTGTGGCACATAAAAAACATGTTTTTTCATTATCTGTACAACTTCATTTTCAATTGTGGGGGTATTGCTTTTAAAGTTTTTGTATGTTATCACTCTATATTTGTGTGCTTAGTCGTACACGCGGGTTGCTATGTACACCAGCCCAAATGATATTTGTCAGTATTAAGATTTTTATTTTAATATCACTTACATACTTTTTATCCCCGAACTCTTGTCCCGTCTCGGTCTTCATGGGCGGCGGTCGGTTCCCTTTGTGGCGGTTTTTTCCGCCCATTATGTCATTTATGGAAAAACTTGATATTTCATTGTATTTTACTAATTGTTATGTATATACAATGTGTTGGTTATTAAATGAAATTTTAAATAAATGCCCCTTTTTGATTCTAACCCACGTGTTGTTTTTCCTTCTATGTCATACAAGTTCGACCGCTCTGTAGACTTTTCCCGGGGACAATACATAAATAATATTTTATGAACACACACATTTTTTATGTCATTGTTCACGTCTATTTGTTAGTACAAATTAATCTTAGCTCAGTAGTAAATACCGAATCGTATACAAGTGTTTTATCATGTGATGTTAGTCAACCAATCAATTTATGCTGTTTTTGAATACTTGATATTTCATGGTATAATATATTTTATATATACGGCGCTTTTGTCGGCCCATTTAGTCATTTTCGGCCACCCCGTCTGTCATTTATGGAAAACTTGTGTTTTCATTGTATTTTACAAATTGTTATGTATATACAATGTATTGGTTATTTTATGGCATTTTAAATAACTGCCCTTTTTCGATCCTAACCCACGTGTTGTTTACTTCAGCGCCATACGATTTCGACCGCTCTGTTGACCTTTCCCGGGGACTATACATAAAATAGTAGTATTGTGTAGAACAGGCCAAGATAATATCTAACCGATTTAGTACCGTGAAAGCAAAATCACATATTGTTAAGTTTTGAGTTTTTAAGATATCCATTTGAATTCACCAGGCTTTACACCCCAACTACACATATACTACACCATATAATATATAGATACGATTGTCAAAGACGTAAATGTCATAGTCACAGTAATTTTATACTAAACACACAGAAATTAAAAAGTTAACATGTTAACAAAACAGATTCCACTTATAAATACATATTTGTTAATAACTTGCTACTTTTTATATCTACAATGTTTTGCAACAGATGACCAAATACACTACATACATAATAATTAAAAACCTATAGAGCCAACTATTCGTAACATAACTGCTATTTTAAGTTTTAAAGTTACGTATGGCAATATTCCAAAGTAGTTTTCATTGCCATTATGTAGCATGCCATTTTGATATTCGTATGCTCCTTATAAATCCCAATTGTATAATGTTTTCGAAAATAGTGGAGTTAGGTCACCAATAAAATAAAGTTTATTATATTTTCCTCTTTGTAACCATAGTATGTTAGCAAATAACCCATAACGGGTTAATTTGATTCATTACTTTACTACAATAATATCAAAAAGGCTGTACATGTAATTCATACTTTCCGTAAAATCTTTAATATGTACACCTTGTAGAATGTTTCAAATCAGTGGACCAATTTTGACCAAATATGACATGTTTTTTGTACAACATCCACATCTTCTGCTCAGCAGATTAACAATAAAAATAACCACAGGAATACGTCTAGTGACTGATTCTTTGGGCCCTTTCCGGTACACGAACCTGATTCTACAACGGGGACGACGGCGTTAGATGCAATGTCGCACATGTTTCTATTTTTGGCTATCTTGATATAGCCATTATCACCCCAGTCGGTGCCCCATGAGTTCTTCACGAGCCAGTAGTCGGATCCATAGCCGACCACGAGCACGGCGTGCTTTCCAATCGCTTTTTTGGAACAGTCTGGGTCGTCGAACACTCCTTGAAGAATAATGTATTTAAATTAATTTATATTTTTATAATGCATATAGATGTACCGTATTTCCAATAGACAAAACCCATCAGATAATGCTGGTAAGAATATATTTACAATATAAATTACTGAAATGAATACACCTAGATACAGGAATAAATAATAACAACGTTGTTAAGACATTTATATTAAAACTAAAAGTATGTATTTTGTGATTTCCTCAATCTCAACAAAATAATAAAATGAAGTGTGTCTTTAAATATTGACATGATTAAACACCGATGAAATGAATTCAACTTAAACAAGAGGGCCAAGATGGCCTTAGGTCGCTCGACTGACTTTAATTAATCATAACGGCCTGTAAAAAGTCGATAGCCAATTCAGAGAAATTTCAAGTAAAATTTTAACAACGACAGATAACATGTAACTGTATTTTGATTTTGACAAATCAAAATGATGTGAAGGAATTTGGTAGAGTCACCCAGGAAACATTTCTGTAAAATTATTTGGAAATCCAACAAGTTTTCGGACACTGTAAGTTTTCGGACACAATCATTTTTAGTAATTATAAATAGTTTTTGTAAATCTTTATTTTCGGACAGGCAGCTTAAAACCCATAATTAATGACTCTATATTTGTGGACACTGGTTTAAAGCTGGGTTTATTAATTAAAATCTTTTGATTTTGGTGTCGTTTGTGTTTGTTGTTTTTTAATATAACATTCAAGGCTCTTTCATAAAAAAACGTTATAAACGTGTTACACGCTGTCAGATCCAATTGCTAGACGATAGCCCCAGTTCGGCAGACACATCAAGACTTTGTAAGTCAGAGTGTCACTGTTGCTACTGTAACTATCGCCTTGCAGATTTTTGATATCTGGTGTGATGTCTCGCTCCTTCCCTCATTAGTTGTAAGAGGTGTCATTATCAATGCTTTGTGTGTTTAACGTCTTGTTTGTTCAAATTGGATGATAATTTTCCAAGGTACGAAAACTGCATTATAACGTTATTAAACAGATTATTACGAATTAAAACAAATAGAATATTATACATTAAAAGCCGATTGTTAAAATAAATCCCAGACATATACAGACGTAATTGAAATATTTTCCCGGTGTCTCTAAATATTCAGACACCCAACATTTAGGAATATTTTATGTCTGTAATTTTCATATACGGACAAATATAATTATGTGTAAGTGTCCGAAATCTTACGGTAACTTTCCGTAATTACGGTAAATAACCTATATATCGATTGGGTGATAAAAACAATTATTCATATTTGTTTTTGAAGCTTAGCGCATGAATACCTACCTCTTTTGTATTTCTGGAACTTCTCACTGACATAGATTGCTGCTGATACAGGACCAACAGAGGCGGTGGTAGTTTCTAGGTTAGTTTCGCCAGGTGGGACGTAATTGTAGCTTTGAATAGTGGCCTTTATTTTGTCTTTGCTGAACGAACATTTGTCAGCGGCCTGTAAAAATGTCATGACGATACATAAACGATCCTGATATTTTGTATAAATACATGTATGTTAAAATGAAAACGAGTCTTATCGACCAATACTTTGAAATAACCAAGTCCTTATTTGCCACATTTAGACAGTGTAGCGACAATCAAAATTACATGTGTATTATTTTGCACAACCGTATTTATGTGAGCAAGGCTATGACAGTATTGCAAGCAATACAAGAGTCACATACCGATGAAAACCCTGTCATATTAAGATTTTGCATTACATTCAAAGCGCCCTTTATCTGTACATAATGTTTCATGAAACATAATGTTTCATGATCAAATCTCATTTATTTTTTGTTTAACTGCAGTATTAAGTTTTCTTTTGTTCGAGTTATCACGGTATTAAACGTTTTTTTCTGTTTTAAGTAACAGTCACCTGACCTTCGCCCTTTATATGTAAACCAAGTTTTATGATCATATCTGATGTACTTTTCAAGCATTTGCAGTATTTATAGTATTTTTTTTATTTTTAGCAACAGTCACCTGACCTCTAACCTCTGGTAAAAATAAAAGGTCGTGCATAATCATGTATTCACGTTTAATCTGTATATCACGTTTCATGATACTTTCTTATGTGTTTTGAATTGTTACAGAATTATTTTTTTTTCTATTTTAGTTACAGTAAATATAGGTCGTGCATACTTTAACCGTTTATATGTATAGCAAGTTTCATGAAAATATATTGATCACTTTTTGATGATCCAATTTTTGCGGACGGACGGATTAACGGACAGACAAACAAACAGACGGACGGACAGAAGAACGAACGGACAGACAAACGGATGGACGGACAGACGGAGGGAGGGCAAACCTATAGTCTCCTCAAGTGTAACCCCGGTAAGGGACTAACAAGGATGTAAGTGAAACTGATTGATGCTCGCCAATGCGTTTTGCCAAGTACTGGGGATGCAATTAGAAAGGCAAAGATATTAAAGGGACTATGTCGACGAAAACATGGCTTCATTGTGCACTAGAAATAATATTATATGATAGAAATTATCTATACTAAGTCATTTGCATTAAATAAAAATAAATAATATATACATAATTAGATATTGGATGAAAACAAATTAGCAAAAAACCATGAAAAAACCCCCAAGCGGGCATCGAACTTCCAAACAAATACCTGAAGCGTGTCGGAACGGAAGGAATGTGTAGTTTGTAGAATGTTAGAAAGAGGTTTCCACAACAATCATGAAACCGAAATTTCAAAAGATGTAAACAAACAAAACTGTAATATTCACAGTCTAATATATGGAATATACTGCAACAAATATCAGAAAATGATAAATGTGGGGGAAACAAGCAGAACATTGAAGATACATTAGGCATTATACATTTTTCATATTTTGAGAAAGGCGCAATGCCGAAACGTCAGTAAAAAAGGAGAATGATCAGAGTGATGAATACCGTTGTTAGTTGTGAACATTCAGTCTCTCAACCTTCATCCACACATGCTATTATGCCTTATTGAAATAATGGAACACACCATCGCTTGGTAACTGTAGTCCTTCTCGCCTTCTATCCCCCCTTGCTGGACGACATACTCAAATGCTGTAGCGACATTTCCCCCCTTGCAACCTTTATTTCCTTTTTCCTTAGAACAGTCCAACAGCTGTTGCTCACTCAGTGAAACGAGCTGACAAGTCTTCCGAAAATGCTGACCCTCGATGGAACCAGTCTGAAAGAATAAAATCCGACTGTTTGTTTTGCCATGCGCAATTTTAATTTTGATTGTAAACTATCAACAGTACTGGGGCTTTACTATTTTGAATTTTTTTCAATGTCAAGCATATTTATATATACATTGTCTTTAAATTTTTGAAATATTTTACATTGTTACCGCATTTTAATGCAAAACATGATTTTCAGCTAGCTAGACTGATCTCTTACTTAGTTTAACCTTATTGATTTAAGCTTAATTTTGTCGAAACCCAGAGGCCTATTGAGTCATTTTCGAGTCAGTATCCTGGGTAGAAGTACTACTTGGTGTCTTGTTAGTAAGATCATTCGAACGATCCCCGAGTAGGGATTTAACTCACGACCACGCGATCGCAAGGCAGACACCATTTCCATTTTACCACTGCGACCTCTTGAACAAGTGTAATTTATGACGTTATTATACAGTTCCGATTTTGGTAGATCGCCAAGCTTCTTACAGCACTAAAGGCCCAACACGAACCGCACGCTCCCTGAATAAATTGAAAATCAATATGAAATAATAAATACACATAATAAATACTCTTGTAACACATGTCTAATGCCACGCCTGTTAACCTCTACAACATGTACAAATCGATTTCAATTGAACGAACAGATAGGAACTATTTTAACTAATGCCTGATAACATGTTCACAATATTTATAGTGCAACACGATAACAAAAGGGAGCTTAATTTTATGTCAAATAATGGTGAGTAAGTACTCATCATATGACAACAGGTTTTTTTTCTCTAGACAGTTTGACTTAAAGTTTAATCATACTTGGTCTTTGACTAGCGTCACGTATCCCTTCTCTCGCCAGTCCACTGAAGATGGTCCTTGGTAATTTTCCGGCGGAAGAAAAAAAGACGCATTTCCGATCGACAAATCATCCTCGTTTACACAAGTGACAAAGTCGGTCACAAACTCTTCGTATGTCTGAAAGTAGCAAATAACAGTAATTGGGGCCGGGACTAGTACTCGGGTATTTGGTCGGTTAAAGCTAAAACCCGGGTAGCAAATCAATACAGCATAAAGTCTACTTATTAGAGTTTTTCATCGATACAAACTTTGTGTTGTCGAGATTAACAAAGTTAAACAACAAATGAGTTGTTTGTCCTCACATTCCATTTAACTGGTTAACAACAACTTCCATCCGGTTCCATTCCATTTCAACACACTTGAATCTGATGCGAGCACGTTATTCTTTGTGGATAGACTTTCTTTGTTCAACCAACAGAGCATATTCATCAAAGAAATAACCCGTTGTATAAATGTCGATGAAAAGAAATGAACAGTCATCAAAGGCTACATCTGTAATTTTAACGTAGAACGAAACATTTTGTGATTTATTTCACGTTCAGTTACGCTGTGCTCCACCCACAATTTTGACTATCCGAGTAAATCGCAGAAAATTGAAAAGGGATCAATCTCACCGTTTCCATTCGAGGCAACTATTCCATACAGTTTTTATCTGAATCCTACTGCATAATATAATCCATCCAAAACACAGAAACACTAAATATCTATTCCGATTTCATGTCTTTTAAACTGCAAAACACTCGCGTTTTGGTTTGACTACATTGTGTAAACTTACAACTCAAAATGAATGTCGTAGTAGGTGTGACGTAATGTTACTCTTTAAAAACCAATATAATCTGGTTCAAAAAATAAATAAATTTCTACGTCATTATCGTGTCGTACTGACATCAGCAAATAAGATTTATTAATATTTTACTTTCGCTTTTTGATAAAGGTGATTAAGAAATGGAGAACTATTTTCCGGATAGTACGCATACATGCAAGCGAGTTATTAGGTTCGAGGCCCGTCTAGATTTTTTATTTTAATTTAAACCTTTAATTAGTATTTGGTGTTCTTATTTAATTGAATATAAATCAATAAATAGAATACACGGTAGGATACCGGAAAGGGGAAAGTTTATCCGGTTCGGCCCGAAAACAAAGCTCGCCCTATTTTCATTTTCTAAGCCTCACCGGATAAACTTTCTCCATCCCGGCACCAACCATGTATTCTTTATACCCACTATACACTTGGCGCAGAAATCACAGTACACGAAAGTGTACAAACAAATTAACATTTTAAGATTGCCAATCAAATTAAATATAATATATAATCAATGGAATTACACTTAAATTACTCAAAGGTTTATAGTTCCCAGAGCAACAGAAAGCTGATAATGTTTTTAAAACACGTGTGTCACTTACATATCATTAAATTAATGTATAATTTTGAAAAGTACGGCGGGCCGATTTGTTAGTGACATAATAGAATGTTGATCCGGAGATCGCAGGTCTGAAGGATCACTTAAATATTTATTTTTACTGTTTTAATGTAATAGTTAATTACATGGATGGTTTCTCTATACATCCACACTTTGCATTGATATTCTGCAATACTTATATATATTTGAAAATCTGAGCAGGAGAGGACCGTAAAAATTAACTCTGGCTACCTTAAAATGGCTTAAGCAATGATCAGTGGATGTATTGCTATTGTTAGTACAACTTCTGTTTCTATTATTTAAAGAAAATGCTTATGTTGTGGTCCATATAATCATTCACATGTTTTATTTTAGGACTAAACATTACATTAAAAAAACGTTCAAGATACAATATCTGCAGGTGTGTTGTTGACATGCAGAACTAACATCATTTCTTTCGCTTTTTAAATAGACAATATCAGACCACAAGCCGCTACTCTAACACAATAGCCAAGCTGGACACATCTGGAGCACGTCTGGAGCAACTGTACGGACTTAAGGCTTTTTAAATAGACAATATCAGACCACAAGCCGCTACTCTAACACAATAGCCAAGCTGGACACATCTGGAGCACGTCTGGAGCAACTGTACGGACTTAAGGCTAAACAAACTTACTTTAAGCTTGTACATTAGCAAATACTTAACTGTGTGTCAGTGTTGTATGTTGCTTTGTCTTTAATGCATTTTAGGAATACTTGTATATTGATGTTTTGAAATATTTAGTTCGTTATTCTACTGATCTATTATCATTCAAAATAACGTTTGACGAAACAACAAATATAGTAATTATAAATTCCAAAAGTAACGGCTTAATAACTTGTGAAAATATGCAATTTAGTACAATGGAGGTATATATTTTGTGTACGTGTTCAAAGAAAATAACAATTACGAGTAACTAAGAGTCGGCTCCTGGGGCAGTACATTGTCCGGGTAGCCAACAAAACAAATGTAAACGATACACATACTGCCAATTTGTACGTGGACAAATTCATTAGTAAGCTAGTACGTCTTGCCAGTAAAACAGGCAGCGAAGGTTTCAACGCTGTTTTCGGGCTGCGTTTGTTTTCTTTGTTAAATGTAAACACTTTTTATACGTATTCTTGTGTTTTTTTTCTTGTTTTTTTTTTAATGTTCAGAATAACGTTACAGTATTTTACCTCGGTATCATTCTGTAACTACCCCCATAAAACATCAATATAATGTATATCCTGCAGTTTTATTATCGCACGTACAAAGGTCGCGCAAACAAATACATACAAATGTCGTATTATTTTATCGGTACATAGCTAACGCGCATACGACGTTGAATAAGTATGTTTCATTATATGCTTTTCAGTGAAATATCGAATGTTATTGGTGAAGTAAAATTTTAACTTTTCACTGTTGGAGCAGTGAACATAGCTCTATAAGATTTTTTGTTTTTCAAGGCAGTGAAAAAATAACATAACACGCACTATTGTTCTGTCAATAGAATCGATCTACCACTAGTGGTTCATCTCCCTTGGCAAATGTATATACATGTTCAGTATGTATATACATTTGTTTACATAAAGGACATGATGAAATTCAACAAAAATATAATTTAGCGACAACGATGCACACATTATGGCACTTTTTTCAAGCCATACTTATGCTAAACAATTTTGGAATCATTTATGACGTCATTTTGATGACGTCAGAATACCCAAACGTGTGACGTTTAAGCTTATTTATTTATTGTCCAAAAGCATAAAATAAAAAGATAATTTGATGATTTAGGTTAATGATCGTATATTTAATCACTCGTGGTCATAGAAAACTATATTTTCGCTACGCCACTCGTGAAGATATTTTTTTCTATAACCACTCGTGAAATACAATTCGGCCATTCACCGAAATCAACAAATATCCTCTATATATCTAGTGATTGTACACTGTATTATTCACGTGATCTGAGCTCAAATGTCGCCTATAAAGTTGATTTGACATTTTAAAAAAGTTAATTATTATTGTTTAAATGACTTAGTTTCTGCAGTTAAATATTGGCCAAATCTGGACTAATTACGCATATTGGACCCATATTGGTCCCATATAACTAATTTTCCATATGGGACCCATATGGGGAATATTTTTTTTTTTTTTTTCCCTAGAGTTTATTTCAGATTTGACATGTTTCGATATTATTTTCCAATTTCCCAGTATGGGACCCATAGATAGTCCAGTAAAACAAAATTTATTTGTTAAAACTCAGACTCAAAAACAGTAAGAAATAGATCTACGTAAACAAATATATATAGTGCTTCCAACCTGCATGCATTTGCTTTCGTAATCGACTGAACGACTGGAAAAATACCAATAAATGTAAGTTTTGTTCTTTTTTTTTCCACTTTTATTTGTTCCAAGTATACATTCAAAAACAAATTAAATATACATGCATACTTGCACAAAAGTGACGCAAAATATGTGTATATGTATATGACATAATTAATAAATAAAAGTAATTTTAACAGTGTACGTATACATCATATTACTATTATACATTAGTATCGGTGTATATAGTGAATTGGATTTCGTGTGGAAATGGATATTTGAATCAATATTCATAAAACCGAAGTCACATAGGTTAGAGAGTATTATCTTCAATTTAATCAGAAACTTGTGGTTTGGTATGATTCCCATTATTACTTATATTGGGAGTTCCCTAACTTCGTATCTATTGTTAGTTTTACTGGTTGTTCAAAATTAGTTTTATTGTTTACATCGGTTAGGTCTTAAGTGTTTTTCCACTTTTCTATTTATTTGATAGTTTAATGTATGCTTTTAGAACAAAACACTTATATATTAATTTACAAACTTTAATTGTTTCTGTTATTTTATTACTAAGAAATTCAGGTGTAGTATATATGTATATTTTCATTTCTTAAGGCTATTTTGAGTTCGTTATACAGTTATACCTAAGATAGTCACCTCTGTTTAGATTATACAGAGTTAAATTTGCATTAAAAGTGTAGAAACCACCTTTTCGATAATTAACAAGTGTTCCAAAAATTGTATACATCTTTCATAAAAACTTTTGATAATGTTTCCATGTTAGCGTCAAGCATTTGTTATTCCACATTTGTTTTTTTTCCCCCACTGAGTTGTTTTGTATATTGTTTGCACATGATATATACATCTTCTAAAAAATTTGATTGTATATTTAACTGTCTGATATTGTTAGCGTCTAAATTAGATTTAAACAAAAGTGAAACCCACATGTGATTTACCATTGTTTTCTATACTGAGTCAGTCACTGAGTCCATGGGTGTGGAAATATCAAAATTATTCACCTATCCACGGACAAGTTCATTGCAAAAATCTACTTGTCCGCAAGTAAATATCACTTGTCCAAGTAAAAATATTATTCTGCAACCTTCATATGTATATTTTGTAATGTAAATATGCGTATCATTGTATTAAAGTATTGCAATCCAATATAATTGTGTTCCTCGTCTTTCTTTAACCAAGCTAAGTGCCCAGTAAAATCTAGTAAATAGTCAGCAGAAACTTGTATGTTTAATAAACATCTCAATTTAGACAGTAATTGACAGTGATGCGACAAGGAGAGCAAATATTTGCTTTTTCGTTTGTTTGATTCTTCACACCCTTTTTCTACTTGTTTGCTATCTGATTTGATAAAAAAATGAGTCATTGTCAAAACTTGCAGACACACTTTTAACGTTAAAACGCATTGATGAATACTAGCAACATTAATAAATGTCATTGCGAGTTTAACGCCAGAATAAGAAAATCAAATTACTGAAATTAGTTTCAAAAGTAAACCTTCCGGACTCAAGGTCCGAAAAACGAGCTTGCTGAATTTTAGACAGTCATAATATAGACCGAAGTAGAGACGTTTAATCGAGCTAGAATTTATTGCATGCATAAAACATTAAATGTCTAGAATTTTTTTCAAACCGCCGTCGGCATAATTTTGAATAATTTGTATCATTGGTATTTTGTCTGACTGACCGTCCTAAATAAAGTTATGGCACTGATCTTTTATATATTTGATAACATTTGTAGATGGATGTTGGTACAGTAGGTGGATAAACTAGTTTTGGGTGTGCAAACGTTTTTTTTTTCCATCTGTTTAAACAATTATCAAATGACAGAATGTGATACATATCGAAGTAGCGTGGTTTGTGTTCCATTTCAATTTTTTCTGTTTTGCAAAGTGGATTTCTTTGGTATAAGAGAATTTAGTTCAAAGACGATTTCGGTAGTTTTTATTGCGCATCTTTTCGCGCATTAGTGAAGTTGATTTAAATCTTCATAATGGGAAGTGTTTTGACAGATAATAATATTTGTTAAATATTGCGTACACTGTAATTACCAACTAGATTCAAATATATTAATAATAATTGCAATGAGCATAGAAGGAGTGTTTTGTGACTCTGAAAACGAAAGTAGGAATACGCTGACTGAACATTGGACTCGCATATAAATGTGCATATGCTTGCGATTATTGTGAAAGTGTTTTGGCTGTAATAACGTTTTGTACATAGTCATAATCAACTGCTGTTACTAAAATAATTATATATAATATATATCTATTTACTTTTATAAGTATATTGTTATACATTATGACTGTAATTCCATCCTGTTTTTTACAGAAAAATGTCCAATACGCACATGTAAACTACATATTTTTTCTCGGTGACCACCCTGTTTTCTTTTTTGCAGTTTGTTAAGAATATAATTATATAATAAATATAAAAAATTCAGGAATTTTCACGGAACATATTTTTTTCTACAGTCAAAACCAAACTTTGATATGATTACAAAATGTATAATTTTTTCGTTAAAAAACGATGAAAAAGCATATTTGGCAGATATAATACTATTTGTTCACTATGTAACGGATTGCTTTCTTACAATTACCCATTTCAACCAATAGTTACCGTTTACCAATCAATGGTCAATACTTTTGTTTTTGCTAAAACAAAACCATCATCACAATTTCCTAAAATGCATTCACGGGTAGGTCATGCATTTTCCAAACAATTGAATGCGGTCACCCCCATTTTTATGGTTTCATTGTATTAGACATTGAACGATCTACAAATATGTAAAAATGAAAAAAAATACGGAAGGGAACAAACTGTAGAAATCGTCTTTAAGGACATTACATATAATTGTGTTTAAAATTAATCCGGAGATGTAGCCAAAGTTATCTTGAGTGCTTATTAAAGTTTCTAATGATCTTTGACTACCGTTTAAAATAAAACAAGCGTCATCTGCAAAAAAATATGTTTTGTAAGATATTTAAACATACAGTCGTGCTCTAAGCTATCGAATTCTTTATTAAACTCTGAAAAGAATATAAGCCCAGGTGCATTGTTCTCATTAATTTTCTTTATGACTTCTTTTAGGATCCTAACGTTTTCACCTATGTATCTTCCTTCAATAAAGTACGTTTGATCGGTATTAATAATAATATCATTTAAATGCTTTATAATACTATTCGCAATTGCTTTTGATGCTATTTTATAGTCAATAATTAATAAAAATAAAATTCTCTTGTTATTTGTGGAAAATATGTCTTTGTCTTTTTTACGTAGCAATGTTATAAGCCTGTTTTTGAAGTTCGGTAAAACAACTGTTATTAAGTGAATATTTTAATGAGTTCATTAAGAAGATCTTAATATCATTCCAATTTATTTTTTTTTTATAGAATTTGGTCGAAATTCCATCTGATCCTGGGCTTTTTCCATTTCTTTTAAAGCTAGAGCTGATTCATATTCTGATAAGAACTTATTTTCGTTGCGATTTTTTTTCAGAATCGATGGTATTAAAATTATTGTTGAATTGTTTTTCGTTTCTTGGTTATTGTCATCGATACAACATTCCTTTTGATATAATTTTTCGCAGAATGTTTTTTGAATATTTTCTGTTGATCGGTTATTAATTCACTGTTAAGAGATATAATTTGCTGTATCGTTTTCGCTTCGGGTTTTTTGCTTTTCCAATTTAGTTAGCAACATATTTTTTCGAACCCCTCCACCCATTCTGCTTTTGATTATAATTTCTTTATTGTTTTCCTTGCTTTGATTTTTTCGGCGTATATCACTTTTGTTCTCGATTTTTGTAAATAGCTTCCAATAAAAAGCTAGAAATAACTTAATTATGCAGCGGTAAAATTGAATATAATTATTCTATTGGGCAAATTTTGCGCGGGATAATTTTAGGAAATGTAAACTTACAGAACTGGCTTAATATCTCCCAAAAAATGTTGCATAATTTGTGGGATTAAAATTTACAGAATTGTTTACCCAAGCAGTTAAAATAGTGTTATAAACATATCCTCAACATACACTCTGGAACTGAGCCTAAGTATAAACATAATATATTATTGTTTGTCATGAACAGAATATTACATTCATTCCCAGAATGAAATAACTATTTTGTTAAGTCTGACGGCACGCTCTAAAAATAGCGATTGTACAATGCTCCCATTTATTGCGTTCAACACGGGAAGCATTAAACTCTACACTACCTTTGTTGAAATGCCGTTTTTATTTAGTCTAACCTAGTTTTTTTGCAAGCACATTTCGCGTATAAATCGTGTATTTACAAAGCAATTTATTAAATGAAATCTACAAATTATTTGCAAATTACAAAATAAATGTGAAACGATAAAGAAATTACGATATAAAGGCGAAGATTATTGATTTAAACACACCACTGTCAATCTACGTATTTCCTTTAATACCTTTTTAAAAAGCGGTTTAAAGGTACGGAGCGGACAAACTTTGTGGTGGACAGACACCCGGACAAACAGCTTAAATGCATATTTACTAAGACTAAACTTCATTGGGAGGGGGAGGGGCGTTTGTAACTGATTCGCGGAGGCGAGGCTTACAATCTACTTTCGACAAAAATAGCCAGGATTTATCAACAAAAGTAGCATAGAGTTTAATATCTCCGTTTTAACATATTCCAGATTATTCTAAAAATAGCGCGCATTTACATCCGGTGTATAGCTGCATCAATTAGCTTACAAAGAATCATAAGCCCCTGGAATATTTCAATAAATGTTGAATTCATATTCATATTCATAAACTCACTGCGCATGTTAACTTGAATTTGAATTGCGCTTACGTTTTATTTAGAATAATTGCATATTTCTATCAGCTTCTCCAGTAGATGCTTTTCAATCTATAAACATATGTTACATCTTTCTATAAATAAATGTGGTAAAAGAAGTCTCGGAATACCTCGAAATGTTATTCATGTTACTTTTACTTCATTTGCGTAGCATGAACACATTATTTGCAATACTAATTATACACAGAAACCATTGATACATCATATTCCTACCGAATGCAATTTTAAATCGCCATAGTCTAATGAAATTGTATTTTTGTGTTATCAAAAATAAAGTCAGCATTATTTCAAATGCGCTGAATGTTCCCTGAATATTGCTGTTAAACAGGATACACAGTATACATTTATATTTGACTGCTTAATGTGTATGTATTAGATAACTTCTAAGATGAACATAGGGTATATAACTAAAAAATAACAACACTCGTCTGATACATTATAATTTTCATTTATTCCCGCAATTATTTTCTTACATTGTTAATTTGTTAAATTGGTCTGACAAATTTATATAACAATTATGTTAACGGAAATTATTTTGGTTATTTATGTATAACTGATGAAAACATGGGGTGGTATGATCGGTTTATTCACGGTACAAATACTAATGATTGAGTTATTCCGTCAAATTAATTTTGGTGTCCGAAAAATCTAGGTCCGAGAAGTCTCCTTATATATGTGGGACCAAAAACTCTGGTGTTCTTTCTTGTATTATGTTTAGAGTAAAAATGATATTTACATGATATGATAATGTCAACGCCGATTGTATTTTTTAATGACATTTCTTATTATCACTGATTCCTTTTGTGATAATGTCGCGGATATCGAATGAATGAAGAAATTGTAAAATGCTCTACAAATAAGTATGTTTTAATTATAGCACTGTTTATGTGTAGAATTTTGTATGCTTATTGATTAATTTAGAATAAAATAGAGAACATACCAATTATTTGACGCTGTAACTGATGTTTGAAATGTTTTGCTGTCCTTATGTTTATTAGTATTTATGTTTTAATTTTAAAGCATACCATTAACATTTGTTAACAGTTGCGAGGAAGTCAAACTTCGTTCGCCAAGTTCGTGCTAACACAGATGTTTCCCGCATCACCAGTGTGTGCTACTCCAGGGTCAACTACACCCAATAGATAATATGAATTAGCCCCAATATCAGAAAGGTACACTAGAATCTTAAAATCACTTATTGTTTTGTAATCCAGTGATAATGCATAAGTCTATGTTCGGTCTGTGTATTTTTGAAAATGAAATTCGATAAGTAATCCGTTTTTAAACTAGCTCACGTTTATTTTAAGTAGATTATCTTAATAAATTATTATTGTAAAGATCGCAATGCTATATAATTGTGATAGTGGGCACACTACACAATTAAACTGGACGTTAAACATTTGTAATTACGACTTGTTTGATTTAACATTTTGTTTTTATTAAATATTTGATTCCAATATTTACATATGGTAAAGTCCATTTAGTATATGAGAAGCTAAACATACTCAACTGGTTTGAATCCGTGTTTGTTAGGCAAGCTGGTTTGTCGATTACAAAATCCCGAAACGTGTGAACTCAAGTCGAGAGCAAACGCAATCATAGTTAATAATAATAATAGGTGTGCACATTGAAATAACTTCGATCATGCAGATTAGCACTTCGAATTAACAATTGAACAAAATAGTTATGTTCTCTTCTGAATTAACAATTGATTAATAAACGTAATCTCAGGAAATAGGACCTATAGGAATTAAAGGGTGTTCCGGTCACGTGATTCAATGGATAGACCGCAAAAATGTGAACTTATAATGTTTTGGATATTCTAAGTACTTCAGGTACATTTAAGTTTTGAAAAGTGTTCGAAAGTGTAGAATATTCACACAACCAATGTCGGAAAAACTTATTCTCAAAATGTTAACGAAAACGGTGCTAAATCACGAAGAAAAACGGATATCGGACAGTGTACATGACCTTGTGGACAAGCCACGTAGCACCAGGAACCCGACCATTTTATACTCAGAAATGAACAGTGCATTGAAGGTGGACAATAAATAACGAAAATCAGACCGGATTCAAACTGTGCTGATATTTATTCGTTCAATATGGTTTTCACAAAAAACCCATACGGGATGCCTGTCGTAGGTTTCGGACAAAGTCCACCACCCGGTTCACCATTTATATTTGGCATGCAACCGCCTTGGGCAACGTAACTTCTCCAAGAGGTATGGGACATACAATCCAAGATCAAGTCTCTTGAAAAAAAAGGGAAAACCGTACAGAACTTTCGGACCTGAAATTGAAGCGGGTTAGCGACACAGAAAACGCCGCCATATTATTTGAATACAAATTTGAAGAAAATAATGTTGCACTGATACAGACTAAACAGCAAGTAAAGACACTTAAAGAGTAAGGCACCTCCTTTGAGACTCATGTCAAATCCCTGTCAGAAGACAAGAAAACAACAGAGCCAAAACTTCTAGACCTGAAATTGAAATCATTTAGAGAAATTTAGGGTTTTATGGTATACCAGAAGTTGCATCCGGAGAGCAAGAGGACTGTAAAGTAGCCGTTAACAAGGTTATACACACATTGCTCGAGGTAAATGGTGAGATCGTCATCCGCTGCGCGTACCGCCCGCAGCGACGCACCGGAAACGACCGACCGCGTCCCAGTCTGGTATAATTCCATTACAACCACCAGCGAGAGCAAGTACGGAAAGCATCGTTCGAACCTGCCAAGCAACGATTACTTAAGGAAAAGTACATTGGCGTTGGAGTCCAGCTTCCGAAAGAAATCAGAAAGGCCCGGAAACCACTCTATGACGTCATGCGTAATGCCAACAATTATGGAAAAGACGTTAACTTTATTGGAAAGGACCTGTACATCATTGGTCGTCCATACATGCCAGGCAACCAGGAGCGCACGGAATCCCAGTAGTTGCGTTACGAGCAGTCCCTTAATATCGCCGCTTGGAACATCAACGGACTCAGATAAAAATTAGGGGACGAGAACTTCATATCATACCTCATTAGTTATGACATTGTGTTTCTAAGTGGAACGTGCATATCTAGTGACAAATACTTTAACTTAGAACTAAGTGGATTTGATTTGTGAGCCACCATTTATTCGGACGAAAGTAAAAATCGAAAAAATCGGTGCAGTGGAGGTATTTCTGTGTATTATAAAATATTTTATGAAAGATTACATACATGTTGTTAATGCAAATGTAAACAGTATTGTTATGATCAAAAATGATAAAAATGTATTTTCTTATCGTAACGATGTTTATGTGTGCCATGTGTATAAGCCGCCGAAAGTTTAATATTCTTTTAGAACGGATGCTGATGATTTTGACTTCTTTGAATGTTTACAATTAGATACTATACAATTTGATAATTAAGGTTATGTATTCATTACAGGTGGCACGAATAGTAGCAATTCTAATGACAATGATTTTATTTTGTATGATAAATACCTTGATGAAAATCAATCATATGTTTATAATTGTGAGAATATCTCACGTCGCTTCAGTTAAATCAAGTTATTCTACAAATTTGTCAGGCCACTGGTTTTTAGGTCGACTATTCGTCGAATAGGTGAGCTATCCTACCATCCTCGGCGTCGGCGTCCGCGTCTGAATTGGTTTAAGTTTTTATTCTTGTAACTTCAAAAGCACATAGGTTATTCACTTGAAATTTGGAATATACCTTTGTCATTAACTCCAGTATCAGGGGCAATATTCCCCATAACTATGTTTTGTATTTTGACAGAGTTATGCCCCTTTTACACTTAGATTTTCTGGTTAAAGTTTATATTCAAAAGTTTTGTAACTTTAAAACTACATAAATTATTCACTTGAAACTTGGAACTAACCATTGTCATCAACTCCAGTATCAGGGGCAACATTCCGCATAACTCATTTTGTATTTTAACAGAGTTATGCCCCCTTTTAACTTAGATTTTCTGTTTAAAGCTTATATTCAAAAGTTTGGTACTTTTAAAACTACGTAAGTTACTCACCTGAAACTTGGATTTAACCTTTGTCATCAACTCTAGTATCAGGGGCAACGTTATCCATAACTCTGTTTTGTATTTTGACAGAGTTATGCCCCTTTTTCACATAGATTTTCTGGTTAAAGTTTATATTAAAAAGTTTTGTAACTTCAAAACTACATACGTTATTCACTTGAAACGTTGAACTAACCATTGTCATCAACTCTAGTATCAGCGGCAACATTACCCATAACTCTGTTTTGTATTTTGACAGAGTTATGCACACTTGTACATAGATTTTGTGGTTAAAGTTGTTGTTCGAAAAACTGTATAAACTATACAAGGCTTCACTTAAAAGTTTTGTACTCAAACAAATTTATGCCCCTTCCACTATCCAAAATATGAACCAACTGAAATACTTCGAATAGTCGAGCGCGCTGTCCTCTGACAGCTTTTGTTTAATAGCTAATGGACGATAAGGAAACGATGTATTGGGAGATTTCACTTTGGTAACAATAGGGGCGAAAGCGTAATAGATTATTTTCTATTCAAATACGAAACATTTCAATTTGTCAAGAATTTTCCTGTACAAACGAAACATGCGCAGAAAGTTCTACCCAACACACAGACAGCAATGATGTATATGCGTGTTTGCTTTTTACGTTTTTTAGCAAAGAAACTGTTATATTAATACATAAAATCTATCCTTATATGTCTTTGGTTGGGATAAAAATATCCCGTTACAAATAAACCGTACAAATAAATCGTATCAACTATGTTTTAACAAAAAATGCCATGCAGATCAAATAAATAATACTTTGTGTTGATAGAACTCCACTTGGTTGTTTCATTGCTTTCTTCAAACCGTTTTACGAATATAAAAATGGTAATGATTTTGTTTAATTCATCGTCTACTATCAATGAAACGTTTTTTTTTGTTTCATTTTATTTTCCGTTTAGAATGAACACATGAATGTAATAACTATTTACCATATCTGTAAACTTGTTTATCCCGAGATAGTACGTCGACTCTCCGTTGGCGTACTTTACGTTGTGGTTCTTGATATACCGGACGTTATCTGCAAAAATCTGACGTCTTTTCTCCTCCAATGTGCCTTCATACGTACGTGCTGCAATAATTGAAAAAGCAATAACATTAATACAACAATATGATTGAAAACCATATACCTACAAACATTACAACTGCAAAGGTACCGTATTGAGACCGTCAAATCAGTATTTTCAGAGACAGTTAGAAATACACCAACCGGTGAGTTTATATAACACATGCAAAATAAATAACAGTAGATCTACAAAAGCAGTAAAACTACTTTTCTGTACCGTAATTGTCTTTGAACAGTTCAAATAAGGTGTCAGCCTGGAGACTCATATTGTAGACGCCAATCTGGGTGACGTCATCAAGTGACTTCAAAGACGGGGCGGACATCACAGCCAGCAATGACAGAGACAGCGTCACAAGCAGCAATAGCATCGTGGGATGATATTAAAATCTGCAAACAGTACGGCATAGCAACTCGAGCAGGTGCTCTCTACATATAATCAATGACTGATTACAATCGCGAATGGATAGCAGTCATTTTGGCAGGTAACTTCTACAGTATCGAGGGCACTGTTGTATTTATATTTTGACACTTGCGTCACTTGTAGTTTTATTTATTGTTATAAATATAATTATTATTTCATTATATACTGCTGAATATGTATTGAGTTTATTTTATAATTGTAACGTGTGTGATGTTTTATTAAGATTGCAATTCTCTGTTTCATCATTTAAAATCTACAGCATCGAATGTACAAAGGTGAGGCATTTAAAAACATTTCCACAAAATAAAATACAAAGGTTACGTAATATGTACAGCATAATTATGATAGAATAAGACGTTGAAAGACATTACATTACAAAAATGAGAAATAAGTTTACAAAAAATTAAAAAAAAACTTGTATAAGCTTACACATATTTATTTAATTGAATGAATTTAAAACAATTTACTATTGTTACTATTTAAAAAGGAACTATGTAAAAAGGAACTTATAGTGCGAAAAAATTTACCTGATCCTTACCTTTATGCAAAAATATTCATGAGCTGAATATGAAGTCAAAATTAAGTTTCGACGTGTGTTCGTGTATATTCGTATATTTTCGTATAACTTATTTTAGATTTAATTATATACGACTGAATATAGTATTAGCTACTGCTAACTTTAAGCAACGACCGATGGTGTAGTGGTATGCGTGTCTACCTATCAACCAATCGACTTCGAAGCGTATTACATCAAAATGTTTATAAACAAAATTTACAATACGGTGTATGAGAATATCATGGAAGTGATATTAGTGTACATGTAGATCTACATATCAAATTTCAGTTTTGGCTTTTATCGCAATAATGACAGACAGGAGAAGGACAAAAGGTTCCAAAGCAATAGAAATTATATATTCTTAAAACACATCCGAATGGTTTAGAAATCAGAATAGTTCACTTTTCTTTAAAATGCACTTGCGTGAGCAGGAGTAACATCGACATTGTTAGCTGTGATATTATTTTTCTATGTTCATATGTATTATTGACTGGTTGAATAAAATATTTATAAAGAACATAAAAAAATGAAGAAGAAAACACACATAAATACACATATGAAAATAATGCATCAAAATCAAATACCATGTTTTGTAACCTGATTGAGTTTCGAACTACAAACCCACTTGTATAAGTTACAAAATACAAAGCTAACTCTCTTCGACGCTACGTACTGCGTCACTAGAACTAATAAATATACCCTCGCTTAATTTAACACCTTAAATTAATTAACTACATTGGATCAATAGTGGGCCACGTGAAATTTCGTGGATATGTTTACGATACTCTTATATAGATAATTAATGAATCGGAAAATTTAATTAAATAGAGGTCAGCAGGATCAGGTCAATGTTTTCGCACCAATAACTAGCGTTGTTAACACGACGGACGCTCCAAAAATGTGACCAGGCAATCACACCCATTGCAACTGTCCAAGGAGAAATGGGCTGGAAACCGATAACGATTGAACAGTGGAAATCAGTATGTTGTCACTGGTACAGATTTTTATGTTATGATGACTCTCATATTAATACACAGATTTTTAACTGGTCTTGCAAGAAAGTTAGTCACAGATGCAAAAATTTGTATTTTGTTGTGAAAGATCAATAGATATCAATGTTTTTGAATGAGTTTGTAAAATTACCTTTTGCAAAACACTGTTTAATTGATAGTGTCTCACAAATCGTGTTTGATGATCATGTTTAACAATGGCAAATAGATGTACAACGAGCAGTAAGTGTAAATGGTTAAGCAAAAAATAAGCTGCGTACATACAGATTGTTCAAATCAGAGTACCATGCTGAATTATATTGTAAAATGATCTTGCCGTACACACATAGATCGGCACTGGCTAAATTTAGGTGTTGGTTGCACCCATACGACTCGAAACTGGTCGGTCTTTACGAAGCATTACCAGAACATCAACGCATCTGTCCGTTAGGTTGTAATGTGGTTGTAATGTGGTTGTAATGAGGTAGAGTCGGAATTTCATGTCTTTTTCAGTGTCCGAAGTACAATGAAGACATATACTGCCTTTCTCAGTTGTTGACAATTTCGAAAATTCACCCACCCATATATGATCAGAGTTGTTGCAAAAACCTGTTTTAACATACTTAGAATTAGAAACAATCTATTATACAGTAAACACAAAAGTTAACGTATTTTAAGCACGTTGCATATATTACATACATTTTATAAATTGTGATATATTTTTAGTAGTATTATGTTGATCATATGCGTGTCTGAAATTTAAGATGCACTCTCAATTTAACTTGCCGTACTTCATTTAATCTTTAATAAGAGTTCTCCGTTTATAACACAACTACAGTGCATCATGCATATGCATTGTTGCATTTTATCACTTTAAAGTGAACTCTACTTTTAATAAATCACTTTGTATGATATGCACACTTGCTCTTTTAAAATGGCTAATATATCAGTGCATAATTAGTATCAGACATACATGTATAGTCTCTGGTAATTCTTATAAGAATGGCCATGTATTAATCTTATCTTGGTATTGTGATGTTTAAATGCAAACATAGATGAGACTCTAATATATACATGGGTGAGACTATAATAATAATATGTATGTATTAGAGTCTCATCTAAATATATAATCCCATAATGCATATTGCATTACCCACTGATAAAATTATCATATATATATATATATATATATATAATAATATATATATATATAATCACATAATGCATATTGCATTACCTACTAATAAATATATTTTATTATGAACATGGAAGCTTAATTTAATGACGTCTCCTGTTACATCAATTATATTTTTTTAATTCATGGCCGTTTCGGTGCAATATATTATTGAATTAAACAAACAAACCCGATATTACGATACAGTTGAAAGGGTGCATGGCATGATGCTGTCGATATGAATTTTGTTTTGAATATTAGAGGTTCGTATCGCAAATACTGTTATTTAACTAACGTTTATTTGCAGCTATATACTTCTTACAGCTTATGTACCTTTGCAAAAAGGAGATTAATTCCATTTCTTCTCCTTTCAGTGTGTCGTGCATCTATATGTATATAAGTTTATGTATATAAGTTAAAGACTATCGCAACAAAAAGAAAATAATTGAGTTAATTTCTCCTTTTGCTTCATTTCTTTATTGTATATAGGTTACAATATACTAATTTCAATAAATAATTATAAATCTTTGTAAGTCATTAAGTTCCAATCGATGGTTACTAGTTAATAAAGATTTATAATAATCAAAAACACAATTATACAATATATTGCCAAACAAATAAGTTAAAAAACGAACCATTAAATATCTCCATTCTATTTTGACAATTGATACGTTTTTTACGTAAACACGAAACATGAAAAAGGCTACACAGGTACTCTGTTTAAAGTCCAATATTTCCCAAACAAGTTCGGTGACCCACCCTTTTTTAAATGTTTTGGTGTAAGTATTCATTGGTGCATGTATGTGCGAAAATGTAAGAATATCTTTCGTTTGGAACAAAATATATTGATGCATAATAAATGACGTTTCAGACGGTATTATTAGTAACCATTTGACCTACTTCAATGTCCAGTCAAATTCATTATTTTAACAATGATTGTAGGTAAAGCGTTTTTTATTACCAAAACACACTTGTATATTGCCGAACTAGACATGAGAAAACTTATCAGTTGAAAAAACTCATAACCTTGTTTGTAAAAATTCTCTCTTATATTCTTAAATCATTGATAAAATATCCAAACTGAAAAAGGGGCTTCGACTGGTACTGTATACAAAACCCTATATTTCCGGAAAAAGGCCGGTGACCCCTAGTTTTAACACTGTTTTAGTTTCAGTGTACAATGACACATGCGTATGAAATTTTTTAACAAAATATGTCGTTTGTAACAAAAGATATTCGTATATTTGTTTATTTATTGATGTTTTCAAAGGCATCTTAAATGCATAAATAACCTCATTAAGCGTCCATAAAAATTCATTTTTAAATGGTAACTATAGATAAAGCGCGTTTTCTCATTAACCTGCACGTGTAAATTGCCGAACGAAACATAAAAAAGATGCATTAAAAAATCTCCGTCCTTGTTTGAATATGAAAGCTTTATATAATTGAACATTGCTAGTCACACAAACTGAAAAAAGGACTTCGACAGGTACTGTATTTAAACCCCAATATTTCCGGAACAAGGTGACCCCTATTTTTTAAAGACTGTTTTAGTTTTAGGATACATTAACACATATTTGTGCAAATTTTTAAGAAAATCTGTCGTTGGAAAAAATTGTTGCGAACGTCTTTAATATGTAATAGCAATTTAACAGGGTTAGACAATTGTGCGGCCAGTCCAGGACTCAAACCCGGGACCCCTCGCTATAAGGGCGATAGCTCTCCCGACTGAGCTAACCGGGCCGCCACAAAAACCTATCAACTTAAGTGACCAAGTTCATGCCGTTACGGCAATTCTATCTTTAATTGGAGTTTATATTTGGTACTGAATCATATAAAAGCATTGAAATGCAAATGTGTCCTCAGTAAGAGTAAAATAAAACAAGAGTGCCATTGGCACAAAGATACGCCCGTTATAGAAGCTTTTTGGGGTAAAGATTCACTGACTCAAGAAAAACAAATACAAAACTTATAAGGTTGAGTCATGGTATTTGTGCATCTAATTCATCTCCAAACCTCTCTCTGTGTAGTGAGTTGAGGTATCAAAACTACTATATATATATATACTTAAATCTATAATGAAGACGACAGAATGAAAAAATCCATCCATGTCGGACAAAGATATGCTCCGGACAATGTGATGGACTGAATTCTTATATTTGACCTTTGACATTGAATTGTGACCTTGACCTTGGACCTAGGGTCCTGGGTCCTGGTTCTTGCGCGTGACACGCCGACTCACCATGTTTTTCACTGTTTCCAAGTAATTTGAAAATCCATCTATGCTTCACAAAGATGTGCTCCGGACTAAGCGTTAAGAATTGATTCTTAAATTTGACCTTTGACCTTGAATTGTGACCTTGACCTAAAACCTTGGGACCTGGTTTTTATGCGCGACACTCCGTCTCACCATGCTTGTCACTTCTGCCAAGTTAGTTGAAAATACATCCACACTGGACAAAGCTATGCTCCGGACAAAGTGTTATGTATTTTTTTTCAATTTCATTTTTGACCTTGAATTGTGACCTTGACCTCGGGACCTGGTTCATTTGCGCAACACTCCGACTCACCATGTTTGTCACTTCTGCCTAGTTATTTGAAAATACATCCATGCTGGAAAAAGATATGCCCCGGGCAAAGTGTTTAGGATTGATTTCTTAAATGTAACCTTTTACCTTGAAATGTGACCTTGACCATGGATCTAGGGACCTGTTTCTTGCGCGGGACACTCCACTCCGTCTCATCATGTTTGTCACTGCTGCCGAGTTATTTGAAAATCCATCCATGCCGAACAAAGATATGCCCCGGAAAAAGGATTGATTTCTTAAATGTGACCTTTAACCTTGAATTGTGACCTTGACCTTAGACCTAGAGACCTGGTTTTTGCGCGCGACACTCTGTCTCATCATGTTTGTCACTTATGCCAAGTCATTTGAAAATCCATCAATGCAAGACAAATTAATGCTCAGTACAATGTGTTACGGATTGATTTCTTAAATTTAACCTTTGACATTGAATTGTGATCTTGACCTACACTGGACAAAGATATGCTTCGGACAATGTTTTTCCGCTGAAACCAGGGGCGTTCCCGTAATACGTCCCGTTTTTCAAACGGGCGTATAACAACATTGACTTTCGTTTCTAAACAATACTGATATACTGACAACTGTGTTGAATGAAATAATAGTAAACGGACTACGTTTTTGTTATTATTAACAAACATGCTACGCATTCTGGCTTTTTGCACCCAGCCTTACGCATTCTTCCTCCATTGCCATGGCGATGATCTGTAAACATATACGATATAATGCTATGTCTTGAAATCTTTTTAACAAGAAAGTATGTCGTTGAAACTTTTTTTTATTTCATTTCGTCGTGCCTCATAATGTTGCTCTTCTGTTGCTTTGGCAACAGACAACCGTCGAATTACTAAATTATTATTAAACTCAATGAGGTATTCTCTTTTATTACTGTTAACTTTAATTGCGATGAATAATTCTGGGCCAAGCGTGAGGTTCGATCGCCATTAAACCGGTTTTAAAAACCAATGCATTGCATTGTCCGTTCAAAAACGGTGACCCCAGTTTAGTGCGAAATTATTAACCCGACACTCATGAATATTCCGTATGCACACGTATTCCGTATATTTATAGACAAATCGACAAGTATCGAACGTATCATAGTCAATCCCATAATGTAAATTGATATCGTATAGGTCGATATATTGTAAACTTAAATGATGTAGTGTAACAGATGCCGCGCTTGGAGCTCGAGTCCCGGCGTCGACATTTTATAAACATGAGCATTTTACACATTATTATTATTATTATTATTAAACTAAACTGATACGTGTATCAAGACTTTCTGTATGAAAATTTCAAAAATAAGAGAAACAAATATTAATAAGATAAAATAAAAATAATTTTAAATGATGATGATACATTTTTTAAATTAATATCTCATGATATGCATATTTTAAGAATAACATTTCACAAAAGATCGCTGTCAGAAGGAAGTGAACTCGGTCCGATGGCATGGGGCGCTAGCACTGATACCACACGACCATTTAATACCACTCTCGCTACCCCGTACTTAAATCTATATCAACATAAATTCCAATAACCGAAACTCGCAAACAACTAAACACACCTACGGTTTGTTAGAAGATTAATCAATCGCAGGTTAATAATTTCGCACTATCTTGTGCTGTGTTGTGTTGGCAATAAGTCACTTGCCTTAAATAAAGGGCACTGAGTTCTGTCCTTCTGATGCAGATGGAGCTTCACATTGTTTATATTTGATTATTTCACATTCAGCTTCGTTTATTTTGCAAATGCTACATTAACTGCTTATTGCCAATAATGATAAAAAAACATTTGTTATTCTAGGATCAGTCATATTTTAACTACTTATGTAGCGTTCATTTTCTATGCTACTTCTATTAATTTATATTGACGCAAACCATGTTTAATTCCAACATTTGAACTATAAATTATTATTTACACATATTATGTAAGCTATTAATGATGCACGCTATTAAATGCATTCAGTATACTGCTATCTTATTACCATACACAAATTTTCATTTTCGATATGTCAAACAAACACATACGTTTGTTAAATTAAGGTTTATGAGATCATACGCGATAATTGCATACTAGAATCTTTTAAAGGCACAATACAGAACATTCAACATCTGCTATATTCGCCACATTAGCAAATACTTCGTTACTAGTATATTGGATTGAGAACAATCAAGAGATGCTTTTATAAAACGTAAATACAAATTCAAGGTCTAACTAATAACACGCACGAGGAAAACCTTGGTTTTAAATGATCAAAATTGAAGTTTTATTTGATCACGTTTCGTGTTTCAGTGATATAAACTGCAAACCCATTTTGATAATAAATAACCGTTGAACGAATGAGTCATTAAAGCTTTCGATTCATCATCGTCATTATTTAAACAGCATTTAACCGGCGTAAATAATATTATATAGTCCATTGATAAACATACTCTAAAGATCCTAGAAGTAATACAATTTGAAGACGATTTCTACATTGTTTATTTTCATAAAATTATTTCATGTTCGCAGATCTTTTAATGCATACACACAATGACATGGGACAAATGGGGGTCGCCGAATTATATTTTGTAGAAAATTCATGTAAATGACTTACACGGAAATTCATTTTTAGACTAGATGCTTGAAGTAAAACGTTGACAACGATCATCAACGATGGACACTGACAGCCATGTGTTTATTAAACAAAATAATTTTAAGGAAGTAGGTAGATAGTCAACATAGCCACATGAGGAAAACTGCCCCCGCCTTTTGGTTGCCATGTATTTCAATTAATCAAACTGATTTGAAGGAGTTTGATAGAGAGACAACCAATGAACATTTCTGTGAGATTATTTTGAAATCCAGCAAGTGGCTTTAGACACGAAAATGTTCTCTTTGTTTCAATATAGCCATGTAAGGAAAACTGCCCCGCCAGCTGGCGGCCATGTATTTTTAATGAATCAAATTGATTTGAAGGAATTTAGTAGAGGGTCACCCTAAAATACATTACTGTGAAAACCATTTGCAAATCCAGCCAGTGGTTTCTTTGCCATGACAACCAGTATTTTTTCCAGATATGTACAATGGAGAGAAGGCATTTGTTGAATCTCAGGAAAATTCACGCCAAGTTTGATTTAAATCCACCAATCAGTTTCAGCGAAGAAGTTGTTTAAAGAAATTGCTGACGACGACGACGACGGACAGACACAAAGGTATACACAAATGTGTACGCTTCCAAACACCACCAAATAGCATTAGATTGTTTTTATTTGCTGTTCTGTAAATCTTTTAAAAACGGTTACTCAAAATGAATGAGAAAAACACTACGGAATTTATTTATATGTTGGATACGACATAAATATTTGCAAATTATACACCTGAACGTATGTCACATTGAATCGTTACAATGGAATTTTCCATTAAATATTGTTAACGTACAATGTGATCATGCTATTTGGAACTATAACTGCTTGTACATAATTTGATATACTCATGTTTATATAGTTTTAATAACTTTTTATCACATTGTACGTTAACGATAGTTAATGGTAAAAGAAGACGGGGTTTGATTTAGTACTTAACCAGTAGTGAAATCTGACATTGACAGAGAAAAACAAGAAGAAGGGCTGCGATGTAGCACTAAGGCCAGAGTTTTTTTTAAATTCTTGATTCTCGTTGCATGATGTATAAAACAACACAGAGCATATCATATGAATCATACAGCGATATACAGTCACATGTTACATAAAATTTAGTAATTTCTTCAGCATTTTTTGCATTCCGTTTGACAGGTTGAAACCGTTTCACAAGGTCATTTTTACGATATCGGGTACATTCTACACTTTTTTTTTTGGCATTTTGGAAAAAATCGGGTCGGCGGATCCGAGAACCAAGAAATAAAAAAAATCGCCTAAACCAGAAGTGAAATATGGCATTAAATTTAATGAATATTTTGAATTCGAAAGTTGTACTGCATATGACTGTGATGCAGAGAAAGTATTAGAAGAAGAAATAAAATCAATGAAGTTATAACAAATAAAATTAAACGATGAATTACAACGTAACAAGAAATGTCTTTAACAAGACAATCAGCGTTGAAATTAATATTGAACTGTCATTTTTACCCTAAACATGTCACAAAAGGGCAAAGATGATCGTTTACGTGACTTCTCGGACGCCAGATTGTTCAATCTCCACCTATTTTTCGGATACAACAAGAAAACTTATCGGACCCCAAAATCAATTTTAGGTAAAGTCAATCATTATTAATATTTGTACTGTGAATAAACCGATCTTACCGAGCCATATTTTGACCATTGATGCATGAAAAACCTAAATAATTCAGAAATTTGTCAGGCAAATTAAACGATTTAAATGTAAGAAAATAATTGCAGGAATAAATGAAAATAATTTCGTATCAGACAAGTGTAGTTATTCTTAAGTTACATACCATACGCTCCTCTTACAAGTGATCTACATTTAATATACACACTGTTCAAAGTAAAATTAGCATTTATACTGTGTATTCCAGTAAAAAGTAATATTCAGAGAACAATCAGCGCATTTTAAATAATGATGACTTCACTTTGGATAACACAAGCATAAAATTTATTTAGACTACGGCGATTTTACATTATATTCGGTAGGTGTATGATCAATCAAGGGTTTTCGTGTACAATTATTATTGCAAATAATGTATTTAAGCTACGTAAATGAAGTAAAAGTAACATGAAAAACATTTCGACGTATTAAGAGACTTCTCTCACCAGTCACCTCATAATATGCATCTTTTTATAGATCGAATACCATCTACTTGAGCAGTTGATAGTCTAAGTGCAATTCCAAAAATTTCTTTGTAAAACACAACCTCTATTCAAATTCAAATTAACATGCATAGTAAGTTTATAAATATGAACTCCCCATCCTAATAAAAGCATCACACACGTTAGATAAGAAAATAACATAAGTATTAATAAAGAATGAAATTCTTTGGTTCATAATTTAAAAACACCACCACCAAGGTAAAGGCATATAACATCGTTCATACTGACAATTAAAATACAAATGGTACGCAATTTGTAAATCATATGCTAGATTGAGACATTGATAGACGTTAAACGCGTGAGTAATGTAAAATAAATCCAAAAACTGTTATTATCTTACACATATTGTTTTAATAAATTTATAAATCATCATAATAAACTTATATTTAAAAAATAGATACTTACATGTAACTGTTGCGGGCAATATGACATGAGGGGGCTACACTTTGAGAAAGTTAACTAGGTTACGAGCGATGAACTGATTTTACGAAGGCACCAATCTGCTAAACGTCTATGTACCCGTTGTTCAAACTACAAATATGGAGTTGCAGTCAATGGCTTCTAGTGTTTCATAAATGTTCTCTAAATGGAAATTCTAGCTGTTTTGTCTACTTACCCAACTGTACATGCAACCTTGAAATTATGGTCGCTATGAAATCAATGAATAGTTAATGGTCTTACTGTATATACTTTTATTTACTCTATGTTTTTATTGTATTTTAAACCATATTATTCTTAAAGCTTATGTACGGTTGCAATACAAGATTAATTCCATTTCTTATCCTTTAAGTTTGTTTTGCATTTATCTGATGTAATGGCACCTTATATTTATTATTATAAGTAGTAGCAATTCCATCTGGGACTGTATTTTGGAATTAAAATGTAATTATATATAACACTGAAATGCAAATGTTTGCTCAGTAAAATAAGCATGAAAATTAACATAAAACAAGAGTGCCATTCTTACAAACAACGTCCGTCAAAGGAGCTTTTTATGGGTACAAATCGATGACTAAAGAGAAACAATTCAAAAACTAAAAGGTAGAGTCATTGTGTTTGTGTCTTCATTCAAATCCATATTCTCTCTCAGTGAGGTACGTTGAGGTATGCAGAATACCCCATCTATAATTTTAAAACTATAAAAGAAGACAAAAAGGTCAAGGTTGGGTAATTATGTGTAATGGTTCTTGCATCCTTATCTCATGGTGGTGATAAATTTTGCCAACTGATTTGAAAATCCCTCTGTGCACAGCATTACTCCCTGGGCAAATATTAACTATTGGATCTTTAAATGTGACTTTAACCTTGGACCTATGGACCTGGTGCTTGGACGTGACATACCACATAACGATCGTGATCATTTATGCCAACATATTTGAAAATCCCTCCATGGATTACGCTGTGGATGAATATTTGACCTTAAATTTTGATCTTGACCTAGGACCTAGGGGTGAAGTTCTTGCATGAGACATACAGTCTCATGATGCTTATTACTGTTGCCTAGTTATGTGAAAATTCTTTAATGTTGAACACAATTCAGGAAAAAATCTGGGGGTTTATTTTTTCAATTAGAACTTTGAGTGGAGTCTTGACTTTGGACCTGGGGACCTGGTTCTTAGATGCGAATATCTGCCAAATTATTTGAAATTTCCTTCACGCAAGAGATATTAGGTTCAGAACATGTATTTGATAATTGACCTTGATGTGTGACCTTGATTGTGAATATAGTGACCTGGGTCTTGTGCGCGACATGCAGTCTTACAATGTTGATCACTTCTACCAAGTTATTTAAAATCCATCGATCTTTGACAAAGACATGCGCCAAAAATGTTTTAAAGGTTGATTGTTATATTTGACCTTTGACTCTGAAAAGTGACCTTGACATTGGAACCTTGTTCTTGCCCGCGACACCCCGTCTTACAATGCTCATCACTCCTGCTAAGTTATTTGAAATCCATACAGGCTGAAAAAAGGATTAGGGGACCTGGTTCTTGCGCAAGACTAGCCTTAAGCGTAAAAGCATTTTTAGAAAAAAAGTAGAATAACATATTAAAATAGCTGCATGTTATTGCAACGGTTAATTATAAGAAAACAATATGTTACATGGTGAACAAATTAATGTTATATACTTTCTTACTTATCTAATGTTATGCAGAAAAAAAACGCTTGTTTTTAATTTTATGAAGAACCTGTTTGACTACAGAAAAATCATTTTCATAAAACATCCTAACTGTTTTCAGGAAAACTTATGCTTTTACCACTGGAAAGAAGAAAAGAAATCACTATTTACAAATGTAAAACAACAGCACGACTCATGCACGAAGTTATGAGTCTACCAAAATCTTCTTGAATGTTAGGATTTTGTAACCGGTAATTTGTTTTGTACTCAATAGATAACTATCTTTATTCGGAAAATGGCTTGGTATATATTTAATTTTGGGTGTTGCAATGTTGTTGTTTTTTCTTTAAATTGGTGGTAAAATTTACTTCTGGCCACGCCTTAATTATAATTGATTATTCATTGCCACAGTTTGTGTAACTGAGGACAAGAATTAGACAAATACATCTGTTTCAAAACCGTTAATACTGTTAACAGTTCAAGTTTTAATGGTAAAATATATGTATTCAATTTATACGTTTTCAGCAAAACCTCGAAATATCACTAGATTGTGTTTTTGCTATTCTGTAAATATATTAGAAAAGCTGTTACTCATAAAGAATGCGAAAAATACTATCGAATTCATTTATGTGGGGTATCACATAAATATTTGCAATTTATACACTAGAACGTTTGTCACATCGAACAATGCAATGAATTTTTTCATTGCCTATCGCAAACGGTGAAACATTTACTAGAATGATATACTGAAGCAAGATGTAAGAAATGCAATAACTTGAAACCCGAGGAAGGTCTTAAGGACGTTAAAAGCCAAAGTTAATTTTGAAGATATATTATCAACTATGAAGAGTGCGATACTAAAATTTGAGACATCTGGATATATCTCTATAGTGTATTCGGATTAAAGAATGATTTAAAGATATATCAATAAAACAAGAAATATATAACTCTGTACCAAGAAAACAAGAAAGATAAAATTAAAAGATGATTTTTTTTAAATACTTGACAAATGCTGACTTGAAGAATGTAACGAGAGCTCTCATACTAACACAATCCCCAAACAGAAACACTTCGAAACCATTTTAAGTAAAGTGAAAGATAAAGCTAACCTACTAATCCACTATTACAATCAACGGCAATGAAACAATCGCAGTTATTGACAACGGTTAGTACCGTCACTTAACAGTTTTATTATCAAATGACCACAAAAGCAGAACTAATGTCTATAGATGAATTCAACTTTGATATTATAGTAAGTAATGGCGCATATATCACATATTCTGGGTATATAAAAAGCAACTATAGCGAGTTATTTAGAGACCATTGTTCTTGTTCTACCGGTTCCTGAGATTCATGGTACCGCTGATATACTATTTTGTTCCAATGTTATCAAAGCTGTGAAAGAGGTGTTCTGTAATAAATGCTCAGATAAGGAATGGGGAATTTTTGGCAGTTGGGACCATATCAAACACTACATGAATTTCACAGAGGCATAATGAAAACATTTGGCGAGTGCCAAATGGACCCTGGCCAAAAACGACGAAGAAATTTTGAAAATTGCCTGGTAAATTGTCAGATGTCAGCCAACCATCACTATGCCATGTACATGCCTTCTGTGATATCACATAATGTTTTTCTTATCTCTATATGCCGACAAAGTGCCGGGTTCAATGTAAATTAAGCATTATAAAATAAATTCATAGACCTTCAGAAGTATAGAAAGTATACAGTTTACAATCACTACATGCACGTTTTTCATGGAAATGGGGCAATAATTGAGTGCTTATGCTGCGTTTTGGCCCACTTTCAAATGCTTTATGATCATACGGTTATACACAAATTGTGCATTTTGGTCTAGATTTGTTGTGAAATGAAATCTTTATTCTGCACGCTCTTCTTTTTTTTTGCATTTTTTCTCACAAACACGGGGCAAAACTGGACAATTCGTTGACTTATTCTGAGAACTTATTATTATACACGAGCTGTGCAAGCTTGGTTAAACTACATGATTCAAGAGCATGTAAGTTGCACCAAGTACATTTGTTTGCAATTATTCTCATAAAATGGGGGCAATAACTCGACCCAGCACTGATTTCAACCTTCTAACTTTGCACGTTTGATCAAGATTGAATGAAAGGAAAGTGAAGGGAAAGTGAAGGGGCAATAACTATGGTGTTTCTAGTCTGAACTGGCCCATATTTGACTTTGACTAATAGTCATATACAAACAGTGCAAGTTTGGTCAAGATTAGATAAATAATGAAGTCTCTATACTTGACATTGTGTTTTCAAACAAAGGGCAATAACTCTTGTGCTTTTGCCCCATCTTGGAAATATTTGGTTTATTCTGAGATCGTATGGTCGTTCAAAAGCTCTGTTTGGTTAAGATAAGATTAAGTCTCTATGTTGCATTGTAACATTTTTTCATGAAAAAGGGGAAACAACTCTGAAGTTCCTGGTCCGATCTAGCCATTTATCGAACTTCGTAGAGAATTTATGATCATACATAAACTGTACATGTTTGATTAAAATTGGATAAAAAGTAAAATCTGTATCGCGTCCGCGAGGCCAATGGTTGACGAATTACTGACGGCGGACGACGGACACAGGACGGCGCAGAAAAGTCCCCCTATAACAATATCTTACCGAGCACTTCGTGCTCAGGTGAGCTAACAACAACATCAAGGTAAAGGTAAATAACATTGCTACTGACAATTAAAATACAAATGGTACGGAATATGTAAACCATATGCCAGATTTAGACATTGATACACGTTACAAGCGTGAGTTATGTATAAAATAAATCCAAAAAATATTATTAGCTGCAACATATTGTTTTCAATTAAATAAATGTATAAGCCATAGTTATCAACTAATATTTAAAACAACAACAACATACTTACAGTTATCTGTTGCTTGCAATATAACGTGAGGGAGCTACACTTTCAGAAATTCAACCAGGTAATGAGCGACAAACTAATTGCAACACGCCACCAACGAGCTGTAAAATGCGTTTTTACTGCATAAATACATTACCCGCAAATCGATAATTTGTTTTCAACTACGAATATTGAAGTTGCAATCCATGACTTCTCGTCTTACATGAATCACAAGGTAAGACGTGACACCTGATATTGGCCAATTATAGCCAAAATATATAGCAGGTTAACTACACAAACGGTAAGTTTGATGCCGATTTAAATTACTTCGTTGATAAACTATAAACAGGTGCTTATGTAGACTGCCAAATAAATTTGGAAGACCTTCATGTAATTGCTATGACCATGTTGTATATGAACAGAACATAATCATCGTTTAAAAAACAAATGCTCGTTCAAAAATTGCCGGTCCTGGCTCATTTCAGTCAATTATTTAATATTTTAAACATGTATAGAAAACTGTGAATCGAGCGATTTTTTACATATGCTACAATGAACACATGTTTCAAGTTCGAGTAATTTTGATTCATAAATGGTTGAGATATGGACTGCAATATTATTATGACAGGTGTACTGGGGATAGATATATTCTGTTACTCGTGTACGTGGTATTGCAGGCTACTGTATTGAGTATTGTTCACTAATATACTGTGATGTCGCATCGGTGTAAGTCAGCCGGTGTATGGTGTGCGTCTTCTTTGGTTGTTATTACACCGTAGTTTGACAGAGTAAGCGTTTGGTGTACGAGTACGGCATTTGTCGTTCGAATTGCTTTAAATAGTATAGCGTATATGGCTAATTGTGTAACTATTGCCTGTCTTTAGTTATTGGTATGTTGATTTAACAGTTTGGATAAGCTGATAAATGCTATGACGTAAATATGTTCATGTACTCAGTAAGGTGTTTATCGACAAAACATTTCATTGCTCGCTAAAATCTGGAATACGAACAAGCTTGCACGATAAGTGATCCGTTTATGCTAGGTTCCCATTGTCGTGCGATCCGCCGCAATTGGCCATTCGTAGCTGATCGTGGTATTTGGCTGCGATGATAGGCTTGGATGCGATTCCATACGTTTTGATACGATGTTTTACGCTCGGCTGCGATCTGATCACGATTTGTCAAATACAGGTGTCACGATCTTTCACGGTGTTATCTCTAGTTTAGATACGATATAATACGTTCCGTTGGGATTGTTTTGATCGAGTCCACGATTGGGTCTCCATCTGTCACAATCATCACGATCGGGTTCCCAGAATTAGAACTTACTAGTACGTGCAGATAAGTTCCGATACGCTCTTCAAGAATCAATACGCTCCGTTAGAATAGGACACGAGTGTGGTAGTAATATCTTTTACGATCATGATCAAGTTCGCGGATTGAGCTACGACAGGACCCGAATGATATAAATAAAGCCCGGCTGACTATTGAGTGCATAGTTTCTTGGTATCGGAATACAGCTTAAGAGAGCGCGGTGTTTTTATTTGTTTACGATCGATCCCGATCACCACCATTTGCAAGCACGATTATATACGATTTGTCGCGCTTTGTTACGATGCAATAAGATCTGAAACGATGATCCCGATGGAAAAATGATCGCAGATAATCGTGTTAATCGTAGAGAATTTTTGAACCGTTCAATAATTTTCTATGGTTTACACGATTGCCACGACTTTTACTCAAAATCCCGTTTGTGATGTGTCTCACGCGAGACTTGCTTGTCTATTTTATCCACAACTTTGTGCACTAAAATATCAGCTATATCATATCCTGATTATTCGCCATATTAGCAAATACTTTGGCACTAGTATACTGAAGTGAGAACAATTATGTTTCAAGGTCTCGTTAATAACACGCACGCAAAAAATTATCAAAGACGATGTTTTATTGGACCACGTTTCGTGTTAAACTGATATAAACTGCAAACGCATTGTTATAATAAATAACGGATTAGCGAATGAGTCATCAAAAACATGTTCAACCTTTTTAACATGTGACGAAGCGAAAGTGACTGTCAGGTCATGTGACCGCGCTAACATTTTAAATGTCTTATAAGGGCAAGTAACTGCTTCAATTATTTTAAACAAAATTATGGATTGTTTGCCTCCCCTGTCGAGACGTCACTGTTCAGTGTGTAAACAAGCGATTCTTTTCAAAAGTAACTGTCAGAAAAAAAAGACTTGCAAGTAGTTTTGAAGAGAAAGAATATTCAAACACAATCTTAATGGGCAGAATTAAATTAATTAAACATGTTTTTACCTGTTTATTAACTTAATTTTGTTAGGTATGATAAAATAAATATCAAATGGCAGTCTGTGTGACATTGATATTGTCAACCCTCGAAACAGAATGTCACCACTCAGCTTTCTCCTCGGGCGACATTTCTTCCCTTGGGTTGACAATTACAATGTCACACACGCTGCCATATGATGTTTATACAAATGTCTACTATGAAAATAAGGCTGTTATCCCCATCTGGATTTCAATTATATGACATGGAATATCGTTTGTATGATAAACATACACTACAGACCCTAGAAGTAATATAATGTAAAGACGATTTGAAGTTTTCCTTTCATAAAAAACCATTTTCTCATATTTTTAGATTTTCAATGTCCAATACAATGAAATGATAAAAATGGGGGTCGCCAATGTGGTAAATGCACGTTGACAAATGACCTACTTGTACTTTCATTCTTAGAATTAAATGTTGCTGTTAGTATTTCAGCAAAAAAGTCGCATTGCTCATTGATTGGTTTAAAATGACCGCATTTTATTTGTCGTAATGGCTTATTGTAAGAAAACAATACGTTTCATGGTGACAAATTAATATTTACTTTGGCAATATTGTTTTCGTATTCAGTACTATTCGACAAAAAGTACGTTTTTATTTTATGTAGCACCTTTTTGTACTATAGAAAAAAAAGCATCATAGAAATCCTAATGATTTCAATATTTATATGCATAAAATACTGGAAAGAAGAAAGAAGGGATTTAAAAAAACAAGCACGGCAATCCCTTTAAGGTTAAGAAGGGATTACAGTGCGTTTTTAATGGAAACCAGATATTTTGACATCACATGGGTATATGGTATTTTTCTGTTAAAATATGGTTAAATGACAATCGATTATTCGCACAATACTATAGCGTAACGGATGTTAATGAATATCTTTTTTTTTTTTATTTAAGTAACAACAGTTGATAATTACTGTGTACACTATAGTAATTACAGTCAAATTACTTACATTCTTAGCTATCAAGTGCATTCGACTTCATTATTCATGCTAGTATTGCATACTTTCGTTTTCAATGTACTAACAAACTTTACAAAAGTCTCTAGTGACTATAATAATTATTATTATTTGATTCTTTAAGTAACACTAGTTTATTATAATAGTGTACACAATACTCCTAATATATTTTCTGGCAAGACACTTCTCATGTTTTAAGATTTTCATCAACTGCACTTATGCAGTTTTATGCAGACAAAACAATCTACCGGAATCGTCTTAAATTTTAGGATTTTGTGAAATTTTAGCTGTGCTCAAAAGATAATCATTGCAATTTGAAAAAAAGATATATATATATTGTGTTTGTGTGGGGTTTCGGTGGCAAATTCGTGGATAAATCGTGTGTGCAAGCCAATCATTGGTAACTTGCTGATGTCTTTTTCCACACACAAGGGACAATAACTCTGGTGTTTCTGGCCCGAACATGCTTATATTCGACTTCACTTGTAATCTTACGTTCATATATAAACTGTGAACGACTGGTGAAGATTCAAGTCTCTATCATGAATAATGTCCATTCTTGTATATTTTTTTCATTAAAAAGGGCAATAACAAACCTTTTACACATACACACAATATATCATATTATATGTCTGCTGATTCAATATTATTAAGGTCGATACATTAATATTTCCAGTTGCGTCAGCAGATGATAATTATGATGTGATGTGTACAAGTAATAGTCTTTCGGTGTTACATAGTGTGCGTTCAGATGTAGAATGTGTCGATATAATGCTACCTGGATTTTTTTATCTGACAAAAAACAAGATTGCAATGGATATTAAGACCAGATTCAAGGCAGAGTTTGTACACGCCATCAAAGATGGCAGGATATATTGTTTTCCAAATCCAGGTCGGTCGGTCCGTCTCTTGGTTAAGTAACATCATTATACTCAATTTAATTAACTTTGCAGTGTCTTACTTTCAATCATTTATGAGGCCCAATCAATTTAATCCATTGTTTGTTGCTATATGGCCACCGGCCTTTGAAATACATATAACTTAAAATAATAACCATTTTCTATACACAAATTTGCTAACAAAATACAATGGTTACAATGGTACAGCTATATATAATATGAGCCAAGTAGAAAAAAATGTCTCCTTTCAAATGCATAAAACAAGAACATTGCAATATCATTTATCACGTTCTAATTACTATGCATATTACATATCGATATTTAAATAGCGACCCTTTTCAATCATGAGCTTTCGTGAACATGTTCGAAAACATACATATGTGTTTCTGAACGTACGTACTGTTAACACATTAAGATACAAATCGAAATCAAAGTTCACTTCAAACCTAGTGTACGTTATCAATTTTGAAGAATTACTGCATGACTCAACCTATGCTTGTGCAAACATAGCTTTAAATTTTTTTTAATTAACTTTGCAAAAATACATATTTTATTTACAACGCCTTGTTGTTACCACAAATCCAAATCCCATGATGTACAAGTGATCACGTTAAGAGGAAACCCAATCATTATGTCCAAATTATCATAGCATTTCAACATTTCATAGCACTTTCTAATGTAACGGGAATTTGGCATTTCAAGTAAACGCAGCTAATTTATAATAACGCGCCTTGAATTGGATATCTACCGCAGTCACCTAATATAGCATTGTTACATGAATTCATCGGTGCAGTCACTTCTTTTACAACCATAACTGTGTACGCTTTCAACACTCTCAAAGGCGTTTAACCCCCATATTTCCGATCCATATAATAAAATTGTCATGATTTAGCATCTGCTATCTTAAAGCTGCTACGTCACAGATTGGGAAATTGACAAAAATGAAAAAAACGATGTTTCAAAACTAGAAAAACAAGATATTAATAAAACGAACTGACTGAAAAAACATTTTTGACAAAGTCACAAATTCCAAACACTCTGCTTTAATCATTACAACGCATTCTTTCAACCTGATTTCAAAAACGTCTAGAGACGCTTTTCAACTATTTATAACTCTTAGGTTGTTGTTGTGAAATTACCACGTTGTCCAAACAGCCAATCAATTTCGCTTCCGAAGTCCCGTTGTTAATACAAAACATATGTCCGAAAAAAGCGCTAGGAGCAAATGACTTCAGCGGTGCGGTTATAATTAGAGCATCCACCTCTCATGCCGAGGACCCTGGTTCAAACCCGTACAAGTGCTCAGAAATTTTCATTTCAATTGTGTTAGAAGTAATCTTTGTTTGCACGATATTTATATATATATATTTCAGGAAATACATAAACCTATCAATCAACATAAACTACAAAAAAATCAAATAAAATACCATATAATCCTTAGTTTTAATAATATATTGGAATCGCATGTGGCATGTTCATAAACGGCCCGAAATTCCAAGTACTCAGAGGCACACACCGAATTGGCCTAGTCTAATTTAGAAGAGCTTTCCCCAAAAAGTTGTTTTGTCCGCTAGTGTTTTTATTGTTATTATACTATTAAGTGATGCGTCATTGACTGTATTTAATGAGTATCGTTTTGTTTACATTAAAAACAACTTTTCTGGCCCCATTTATACATATCTAATTATCTGTGAAGTAGCAGCTTAAAATAACAATTATAAGGCACAGGCATGTAATCATAAAAGAGAAGCAAGCATTGATACATTTACACGTTTGGCTTTAAAGGCCATGGTTACTGCCATTGTATACATTGATAAACTAGACAAAAAATACACACCTTCATAAGTAAATCCTTTTACACACTCTAACACTATATTATTGCAGTACCATCGTTCGTTAATAGCCAGTCTGCTCCTATTTAAATACGACAATGTTTAGTCAAAATTTGCTTCCAATTTAGAGTCCTTACAATACTCGTGAAGATACTTTAGCTGTTGTTGTTATCAATCAATCAACAATATCACTTGTTTTCGTTTCATTCCATTTGAAATGAAGTAAATGTCAAACGAGAAGAGAGCAAAATTAAATTTCCGTCTTTTAAGGCTGTCGACATGTAAGTCGGGTATGTCTCGGTAAATTCTATACCCTCAGGCGCGCATTATGTAACCTGTTTCTTTTTCTAGATGGAATAAAGCGGTTTTTGTAAACAAAGATTTTCCGTTTCGGTCTGGGCTGAATCGTTCCTGTTAGTGGAGACTACACAGATATGTCATGTATTTAATCTCACAGCAGGACCCGTGTTCACCAACCCATTCTCAGACTTAAGACTATAAATACAGAATATTCTTGACGCTGTTTTGCTCTTTGAGTGTTGTAAATTTGAGTCTAACTTGGTATGCATCCATTCTAGTTACAACACTCTTTGTATAGAATGATTAATTAACTAATTAAGTGGCATTTGTACTCAGAATAAATGCGATTGCACAAGTATTTTTTCTTATGTCTAAATATGTGCTTACTCCTAAGTTCAAAACGGGTTGGTGCAAACTGGCCCTGTTTTAATTTAATACATAATATCCTTTGGCACTACATGTATTTTGACTTTTTAATGGCATTTTGAATAAATTGAAATGTGTCGTAGTTGTTATTTGTCAACCCACGCTATTAAGCAAATAAATACATAGGACAAAACATAAAACAAGACGTCAGCAAAGTATGAATTTTCGAAAGTTTGCTGCAAAGTTTGAAATTGGCAAACTCCACGATTTAGAGAGACAACCCCGGTTTATATCCGATTATATTGTGTCGCCGTACACGTGTATATATTATTTGCTAGGTCCGCATGCCCGTCCGTCCATTCGGTTATTGTGCGGAAATTTACTCCACACGATTTGAGCGATTGAGATAAAGGATCATATATCTTGGTAAAATGCGTTGATGTAAAGTACCCACTACACGAAACATAACGATGGTTTAACACTTATGGAGTTATTATTGTTGGTGTTATAGACTTCATTATTAATTTCACATGAAGCTTATAGAATGAATTCATTACTGATGAAATATCTTGGGAAGTGGGAAGTAAACAGTACAAGAAGAAAAATAAATCAATTTATATCTTAAATATTATGAGACATTTTTATAATTCGTTGTGCTCAGCCAAAAGACAAGCACTAATATGACGATTGAGATGGGATTTTGTTTAATGATAGAAACGTTTAAAAGAATTGTGGACAGCGACAATTTCAACAATGAGCAATATATTAAATATCAATATTTATTGAGCAGTATATATCAATGAGGACCTTTCTTTTCCCTTCACGGTTTCCACAGGTGTGCGCCAGGCTTGCTTATTGCCACCCTTGATCTTCTCGCTTGTTGTCGACTGGATCATAAAGATTATGACCAGAGAACCAAGAGGACTAAGTGGACCTTCGACAAGCAGTTGGAATGTCTTGATTTTGGAAACTTAATAGCCCTATTGTATTGTACCCATCAACACATTCAGGAAAAGACACAAAGTCTTGAACTTACAGCCAAACAAACCGGGCTCCTTATAAATGTCCAGAAAACAAAAACATGAGAATCAACAACAGAGCAATTCTCAAGTTATGCTGGACAATCAGCCGATTGACACAGTTGAGAGTTTCACTTACCTTGGCAGTGTTATAAAGAGAGAATATGATGAAGATGTTATGCTTTGGTTTGCAAAAGCGAAAGGTGCCTTTAATTCCTTAAACAGAATCTGGAACAGTACAGCAATCCGGCTGAAGACAAAAATAAAGCTCTTCAACTCCAATGTCAAGTCAATTCTGCTATATGGTTCAGAGACCTAGAAACACTCCAAGAGCATAGAAAAGAAGTTCCAAGTTTTCATCAATAGCTGTCGTCTTTGTAAAATCCTGAAAATTAAGTGACCCGCTAAAATTATAAATGAAGAGCTCTGGAGGAGGACCAAGCAGAAACCAGTATTTCTCGCCCTTTAAATAGGGAAGTGGAGATTGCTATTCTGTGGAGAGAAAAACCAATATCACCCGTCAAGCTATAGACTGGAATCCTCAAGGCAAACGAAAACGAGGTCGACAAGCAATGACCTGGAGAAGAACCCTTGACACCGAGCTGCGGTCAACCAGAATTTCATGGGGCGAGTCGAAGAAGAAAGCAGTGGTGAAGGCCATATGCCCGGCCATGGGCGAAGAGGACAAAGTAAGTTATATATCAATATTTATTTAGCTATTTCCCTTTGTTTAATGTGTTTATTCAGAGCACAATCATATTTCCAAAAATGAATTGAAACACAATTATTTATAGAGAGCAAATGATCAGTTCTATGTTCAAGAATTACAGTAATCTTCATACTCTAATATTTAATATTTATAATGCTTTGATATTTTACTACATACCGTAGATTTTATGTGGTTGGCATGATTTGGAATGCGTTAAAGGATTTTTTTAATCTTCATATCATTTTATATTACCTTAAGTAAAGTTCAGCACCTTGCTGTTTCGCTCTAGATTTGTCCCTATAAGTATTTGAAAGTGTTCCTTACTTGCTTCTATAGTGACTGGTACGTGACGAATTAGAAAAACTGGGCATTTTACTATTTGCAGATATTTTTTATACATCTAGTTAACTTAATCCAAAGATATTGTTGCTACTGGTGACTCTGTCGCTGTCGGTGCTGGTAGCACAGTCCGCCCGTCTGTGACGTCTTATGATGACGTCATCCAGATTGCTCTCTACAACTTGAGTCTCCCAGTTGACACGTTATTCAACTGTTCAAAGAAACTCACTGTACACGTTTTACTGCTTTATTTATATTTCTGTCACGTTATTTGAATTAATTTTGCACTGCTTTAGTACTGTTCAGTATATAATTATATAATTATAAGCGTCCCAGAGGTAAACATTATTTACCCATTTTATTTGGTGGACATATCTATGTTGTGGGTGTTTATATTGATTGTTATCATTTGCGTTATACGTTTGCAAGAACAGTAACTAAAACTAGTTCGAGTCTTAAGAAAAGATGTGTAGTTGATACTTGTTCTTCTTTCACTACAACATGCCTCAGAATTTCTTTGCTGGTCTGGTTTTTACATTCAACATTTGAGTAATTAAATTGTAATTAAATGGAATAAGTATTCCATGAGTAATTAAATGGTACTTAAATTGAATAAGTATTCTCTTTCATTCTGGTTTAATTTGAATTGCGATGCTATGCGTTAATCTTTATTTACATTTAAATGCATTATGAATGCATCTTGGCCAAGTGTGAGGTTCGGGTGCCCGTAAACCTGTTTAAACCCTTAATGCTATGCATTGATCATTTCAAGGCGGTGACCCCATTTTTTATACGTGTTTTGTATTGTGCTGTGTTGTTTTGGCAATCATTGACTTGCAGTAAAAAAATTACCTTGTGCTGCTAATAAGAGTTCTCACCTGCTGCTGCAGCTAGAATTTCAATTTGTTTATATTTGTTTAAGTGTGCAAATAAATGGTATTGACGACAGTTGTTGATTTCAGTGTAAGATTATATTTTATACAAATTTGAAAGTAGATATATGTACTTCACCAACAATAAAGTTACCAAGTTGTCATTAACTGTTATTGTCTAATGTTTAAAGTGACATAACCTTTCAAAAGTGTTTAAACACATTTTTAAAAGGCAAACTTACTTTGAAATATTTGCATTCTTAAATCCGCAATAACAGTAGGTTTATTATAAGTTGTGTTTGCATTTATTTCGTAATTTCATGACAACGTTGAAGGAAATTTAACGTAATTTCTCCCCAAAGCATGAAATAAAAAGGTAGATCGCACAGGTTGAGGCTTGAGACAGGAACAAGGAAGTTTAAACCGTTGAAATGAGAAAGGTTTATTGTATAAGATAATTGTCGAGTTCAGTGGGAGGTTTATCTAAGGTCACCGAGGCCACAGAATGTTTTCAACTGCGGTTGAATAAACTTGAATAAACATTTTCCATGATCGCTGACGACAAGAATACACTCATTCAAAGAAATCAACAAATTGTCCTAATACCATCGTGAAACTTAATCGATTTACATGACTGGTATCGGATATACAAATATAAAATAAATTAAACCCCAGAAACATCAGCAGAAGATAAACGCATGTTAACATCCTCAGGTCCTCTATTTTGAGACAAGTGATCAGTTGCCAATACAAGACAGTAAAATATGCACAACACAACGCAAAACATAAAATGATTAAAACTGGGGTCACCGCAAATGACATACAAATCACTTCATCATATAACTGCAATTTGTCATTGCTCATTTTTAATTTATATATAAGACCTAACACTTCTTGTGTGCGTGTACTAGTTTTGGATGAATATACAGTTAAATTGCGGAAGAGGAGAAACGACGTCAGATTTTTGCTCATAACGTTAGGTTTATCAACAAACACAACGAATAGTACTTCATCGGAGAGTCGACGTATATTATCTCTGAATAAACCAGTTTATAGACATGGTAAGTATTCCCAATAGTAAACATAAATCTTCAATTAATTGAATCAAACTAGCCATTCCATTTAGTATATTCAATCAACAATACTGCATTGCATTTAAATCGTATGAATTTCCCCAGTGCGATCTCATATATTAACCAGCATAATGTACGCTTAGGTCGATTGTACAGTCTTTGCAAACAATTGGCCTGTATTGTAAATGAGCTTGCTAAACATTATTCTGAATTCTGCGACACATTTTGTTCTTCAAGTAAATTAACAGATCTTGACATAAAGGTTTTAAGTGGTTACAGTAGGTTGTCAAATGCTTCAAGTGCCCTTTAATTACTCTCAATATATATAAAAACACTAAAATAACGTGTAACAACAGTAATAAATATCCATTATTCGTAATGAGTTTTAATATGCCTATATGTGTTGTGTAACTTACAGACATATGCAGAATTCGCTGTAAAGTTTGCCAATCTTCGCCTTGAAGATATTTAGGCCGGAAATGCGTCAATCTTTCTTCCGCCGGAAAATTACCTAGCGAAATCTTCCGTGGACTGGAGACAGATGGGATACTTGACGCCAGTCAAAGACCAAGTATGTTGCGTATTTTCTCTCTCTCTAAACCTCCCTCGCTCATAAAATCACATGTCAGTTGCGAGAAATTACAATCCTGCTATCCAGAAACTGTCACCCCTGTCTGTTCGGCCACCCCCAGATAATAGAAATTAATTATTGTTGTTTTTATTAAATTTGTGCTAGTTATCTGTATTGAGACAATTCTATCACATATATATTGTTTTAGTTTTTATGTTAGTGTTTACCCTGTCCGTGGGTACGTACGTATGTACCTATGTATGTGTGTACGTGTGTACGTATGTACGTATGTTCGAATTCTTGTCAGGACAATATCTTTTTCCAGCCTTTGAGGATTTTCAGATTACTTGGCAGAAATATTAAGCATAATGAGATGGTGTGTTGCGCGAAAGAAAGGTCCCTAGGTCTAAGGCCAAAGTCACACTTAAATGTCAAAGCTCAAATATAAGAATTTAAGCTATAGACCCTGTCCGGAACATTATTTGTCCAGCATGAAAGGAATTTAAAATAACTTGGCACAAGTGTTAAGCATGGTGAGACGGTATGTCGTGTGCAAGAACCAGGTCCCTAGGGCCGAGGTCAAGGTTACAATTATAGGTCAAACGTCAAATATAAGAATTGACGCCATATACCCTGTCCGTAGCATAATTTTGTCCATCGGGTAAGGATTTTTAAATAACTTGGTAGAAGTGCTAAGCATGGTGAGACAGTGTGTCGCGCGCAAGAACCATGTCCCTAGGTCTTAAGTCAATGTTAGACTTAAAGGTCAAATGTCTCAAATAAGAATTTAAGCCATAGATACTGTTCGGGGCATAATTTTGTGCAGCACAGATGGAATTTCAAATAACTTGGCAGAAGCGCTAAGCATGGTGATACAGTGTGTCACACGTAGAAACCAGGTCCCTAGGTCCAAGGTCCAGGTCACACTTAAAGGTCAAAAGTCAAATATAAGGATTTAAAGCATAGAACCTGTCCAGAACATACTATTATCCAGTAGGTAAGGATTTTCAAATAACTTGGCGGAAGTCATAAGCTGTATGAGGCACTTTGGCGCGTGCAAGAACCAGCCACCTTGGTCCAAGGTCAAGCTCACACTTAAAGGTCAAAGGTCAAATATATATTTTGTGTTAAGATTCTTGTCCAGGCAATAACTTTATCCAGCATTGAAGGATGTTCGAATAACTTGGCAGAAGTGATAACCATTATTAGACGGTGCGTCACGCGCAAGAACTAGGTCAGGGTCGTACTTAAAGGTTAAAGGTCAAATATAAGAATTTTAACCATATACACTGTCCGGAGCATAATTTTGTCCGGCATGGAAGAATTTTTAAATTACTTGGAAGAAAATATAAGCATTATGAGACGGCATGTGGCGTGCAAGAACCAGGTCTGTAGCTGAAAAGTCATGGTCACTTATCAAGGCCAAAGAATTTGTCCAGAGCATAATATTGGCATGCATGCAGGGATTTTCAGTAAACTTGGCAGATGGTGTGTCGCGTGCAGGAACCTGACTTGTGAAGTTAGTGATTTACTTCCCTTTATTGGTGAGTGTGCAAAGCATAATTCAAAAACGATAAAAAGCGTTTTTTTTTAAATCTTTACAGAAAGATTTAATATACATGTATCGTCCAAAAGCATGAAATAAAGAGAATATTTATTGATTTCTGTGTATGATCGAATTTTCTTTCATGAGTGGTCATTTAAAACTCATGAGTGGTCATAAAACTGATATTTTCTCGTGAAAATATGTTTTCTATGACCACTCATGAAATAAAATACGATCTTACACTGAAACCAATAAGTATATTTAGATATTTGAAGATCCAGATCAAAGCATTCTTTTGAAAATTAAGAAAATCACTAATATGTTGATCGATGTCGAGCACAAAAGCAAATTAATTAGCCAAAACATATTTATTGACTGATTAAACGGGATATTTACTGTCATTAGATGATACATTGAACCATTGTTGTCAAACAATGAATAACACTATTTGATGTGTTTTAGCTTTAAATACATATTTGTTATCTTACATAAATACCAAAATAGACATAAAAAACTGAAACACGATTTGATTGTGAATACAGTTTTTGAAAGTACATTATATCAAGATATCGAATTGTGGATAATAATGTTAAAAAACTTAAATAAAATCTTGTAAAGTATCGAAATGAAAAGCGCTTGCATTACAGAAACAACTGAACTTTTGTACGTTTATAAATAAACCGATAATGCTGAACAAAGGTTTTCGTGATCCACAGAGATGACCCATGAGTTCTATAACAGACACATGAATTTGAACTTATAACGAAATCGAATGCATTAATATACGAAATGAGGATTTTGAATTCTACTTAAAATTGTCTTTGTAATCTTTTATTGATTGATACTGATGTATACGTACATAACAATATTAACAGGGATTACAGAGCATGAATTTATGGTATTATTATAGACGAATTCCACTTGATTACCACGACCTGCCAAATCACCTCGATGATGTACTCTGATCATCACTACCTGTCCAGTTACTTCGATGATGTACTCCAATCATCACTGTTAGCCCAGCCAACAGGATGATGTAGCCTTATCACCACTGTCTGTCCAGCCAACTCGATGATGAAGTCTGATCACCAATATCTGTCAAGCCACCTCGATTAGGTACTCTGATTACCACTGTCTGTCAAACCAACTCAATGATGCACTCGGACCACCACTACCTACCTAACCACCTGGATGATGTACTCTGATCACCACTATCTGTCCAGCCACCTCGAATAGGTACTCTGATTTCCACCGTCTGTCAAACCACCTCGATGATGTACTCTGATCACCACTACCTAACTATCCACTTGGATAATGTACGCTGATCACCACTGCCTGTCCACTCACCTCGATGATGAACTCTGATCACCAATGACTGTCTGTCCAGCAACCTCGATGATGTACTCTGCTAACCACTGTCTGTCAAACCACCTCGATAATGTACTCTGATAACCACTGTCTGTCAAACTACCTCGATGATGTACTCTAATTACCAATGCCTGTCCAGCCACCTGGATGATGTACTCTGATCACCACTGTCTGTCCAACCACCTCGATGACGTGCTCTGATAACCACTATCTGTCTAGCTACCTGGATGATGTACTCTGACCACCACTATCTGTCCAACCACCTCGATGCTGTTCTCTGATCACAACTGTCTGTCCAACCATCTGGATGAAGTACTCTGATCACCTTTCTGTCCAACCATCTGGATGATGTACTCTGATCACCACTATTGCTCAGCCACCTGGATGATGTACCCTATCACCACTGTCTGTCCAGCCATCTGGATGATGTACTCTTATCACCACTACCTGTCCCGCAACCTGGATGATGTAGTCTGATCAACACTGCCTGTCCAATACCTCGATGATGTACTCTGATCACCACTACCTACCTAGCCTCCTGGATGATGTACACTGATCACCACTGCCTGTCCAGCCACCTCGATTAGGTACTCTGATTACCACTGTCTGTCAAACCACCTCAGTGATGTACTCTGATCACCACTGCCTGTTCAGTCACCTGGATGATGTACTATTATCGCCACTGCCTGTCAACCAAGCTCGATGATGTACTCTGATCGCCACTGCCTGTCCAGCCACCTCGATTAGGTTCTCTAATTACCACTGTCTGTCAAACCACCTCGATGATGTTCTCTGATCATCACTGCCTGTCTAGCCATCTGGATAATGTTCACTGATCACCAAAGTCTGTCCAGTCACCTCGATGATGTACTCTTATCATTACTGTCTGTCCAATCACCTCGATGATGTACTCTGACCACCACTGTCTGTCCAGTTACCTCGATGATGTACTCTGATCACCACTACCTGTCCAGCTACCTCGATGATGTATTCTGATAACCACTATCTGACCAAATACCTGGATGGTGTGCTCTGACCACCACTCTCTGTCCAACCATCTGGATGATGTACTCTGACCACCACTATCTGTCCAACTATCTGGATGATGTACACTGACCACCACTCTCTGTCCAACCATCTTGATGATGTAGTCTGATCACTACTGTCTGTCCAACAATCTGGATGATGTACTCTGATCACCACTGTCTGTCCAAACATCTAGATGATGTACTCTGATTTCCGCCATTTGTCCAACCATCTTGATGATGTACTCTAATCACCACCATCTGTCCAACCATCTGGATGGTGTACTCCGATCACCACTATCTGTCCAACCATCGAGATGATGTAGTCTGATTACCACTATATGTCCAACCATCTGGATGATGTACTCTCATCACCACTATCTGTCCAACCATCTGGATGATGTACTCTGATCTCCACTCACTGTCCAACCATCTCGATCAAGTAATCTGATCACCTCTTTGTCCAACCATCTGGATGATGTACTCTGATCACTTCTCTGTCCTACCATCTGGATGATGTACTCTGATCACCACTCTCTGTCCAACCATATGTATGATATAGTCTGATCACCTCTCTGTCCAACCATCTGGATGATGTACTCTGATCACCACTCTCTGTCCAACCATCTGGATGATGTACTCTGATCACCTCTTTGTCCAACCTTCTGGACGATGTAGTCTGATCACCTCTCTGTCCAACCATCTGGATGATGTAGTCTTATTACCTCACTGTCCAACCGTCTGGATGATGTACTCTGATCACCTCTCTGTCCAACCATCTGGGGGATGTACTCTGACCACCTCTCTGTCCAACCATCTGGATGATGTAGTCTGATAAAATTTCTGTCCAACCAACTGGATGATATACTCTGATCACCTCTCTGCCCAAACATCTGGATGATGTAGTCTGATCACCACTCTCTGTCCAACCATCTGGATGATGTGCTCTGATCATCTCTCTGTCCAACCATCTGGATGATGTACTTTGACCACCTCTCTGTCTAACCATCTGGATGTTGTACTCTGATCACCACTTTGTCCAACCATATAGATGATGTGCTTTGACCACCTCTCTGTCCAACCATCGGGATGATGTAGTCTGATCACTGTTCGGTCCAACCAACTGGATGGTGTACACTAATCACATCTATGTCCAACCATCTGGACGATGTAATCTGATCACCACTGTCTGTCCAACCATCTGGATGATGTACTCGGATCATCTCTCTGTCCAATCATCTGGATGATGTACTCTGAACACTACTTTGTCCAACAATCTGGATGATGTACTCTGATCACCTCTCTGTCCAACCATCCAGATCATGTACTCTGATCACCTCTTTGTCCAACCATCCAGATCATGTACGCTGATCACCACTATATTTTCAACCATCTGGATGATGTACTATGATCAACACTCTCTGTCCAACCATCTGGATGATGTACTCTGATCACCTCTCTGTTCAACCATCTGGATGAAGTTCTCTGATCACCACTGTCTGTCCAGTCATCTGGATGATATAATCGGATCATCTCTCTGTCCAACGATATGGGATCATGTACTGTAACTAAATAACTTAAGTGAAATATAAATGATTGACAAGCAAAAGTGTAATGCTTTACTATACGGATAGATGTATTTTGCTTCTCAATATTCAAGTTTGTTAAAATATGTTCTACTTCTTGGAAAAATTACACGACTAATTTCTATGACAACAAACGACGCACTCCATTGAATCATGAGAAAAATTAGAAAATACATCGAAGGTAAATATTGATAAGTATACACTTTCTCCATAAGCTTTCGCTTTAGAATACATGTTAATGTAGGGTAAACAGCACAGTACAAATGTGAGTAGATTATACTTGTACCGTATACAACCCTGTACATAAGAGGGTACATTATTACCATACTTAAGTGTAGATTATATTACACACTACTGAGGGTACATTATAATTCGTGCCGTAGGACACTCAACATAAGACGGTACATTACAGTCGATTATACAGAATAGTGTACATAAAAGTGCATATTTATATTCGTTATGGACAAGTATAATTTGAATAGTTCTTTTGCAAACTACATGTACTTTTGAACACATTGGCAATACAATATATAAAACAATAACATATTATAATAAATACGCTGATCAACCAGCCACATGTTCCATGACAACGATACTGGCTACATAAAAATGTTAATTGCTGCATATAAATGCTAATTACCTTAAAACGTAAAATGATATGACTAATATCAATACGAGGTTCAAATGAGTGTGGCGGCAGCCTGTTTAGTGTCAATATAATCCGCAACTGTAGGACACGAAATACTCTTGCCAATCCTACAATTTTATGACGCAATAACACACATGGCACAGCACGTTACTGTGTCTTGTTACCACCATCGTAGTTTCGTGCCTTCGACCTGTGCTTATGCAAAGGAGCCGACGCCGACATGCGATATAAACGTCGTCTCTTCGTATCTTCGCCCAATTTTATAGTCAAATATGAAAAAACCACACGAGATTGCGACGTTTATATCGCTTTGGCGCAACGTGTCGGCGCTTCGGCGTATCGTTTCGGCGCTTCGGCGTATCGTCTCGGCGCTTCGGCGCATCGTGTCGGCGCGTCGGCGTATCGTCTCGGCGCGTCGGCGTATTGTTTTGGCGCGATTTCGACCTCAGAAATGAACAGGCGCCGTCGCGCCGAGAAGATGCGCCGACGCGCTGACACGATGCGCTGAAGTGATATAAACGTTGTCTTCGTATCTTCACCCAATTTCATAGCCACATATGAAAAAAACACACGAAATTGCGACGTTAATACCGCTTCGGCCCATTGTGTCGGCGCTTCGGCGCATCGTGTTTAAGTATCGTGTCGGCGCCCTTTCATAAGCGTATGTCGAAGTCGCGAAACTACGATGGCAGTAACAGGATACCGTAATATTGTGATGTTTACAGATGTGTTTCAAAATAACCCTGTAAAGGACGCGGATTATGAGCGTTTGTCAATCCTGAAGAAGGACGCGGAATCTGTACTTTTGTCAATCCTGCAGAAGGACGCGGAATGGAATCTGTACTTTTGTCAATCCTGAAGAAGGACGCGGAATCTGTACTTTTGTCAATCCTGCAGAAGGACACGGAATCTGTACTTTTGTCAATCCTGAAGTAGAACACGGAATTTGTACTTTTGTCAATCCTTGATCGTGATGGAAACCGTTCGTAAATTTATATTTATATACATGTATGAGAAACCTTAAAGTGCTTTGGATTAATGTTCAAAACATGATAGTGACAATTAAGCAAATAATATTATAAAACTAGACAATGCCTTACAATTAGATAAAACGATGCATTTTGCCTATATCGAGATTACTAAATAATAATTAGGCTCACAACGTACAATTTACAAACTCGTTTTTTGCGCACTTCTGGTCAAAGGTACAAATTAATTGTAGCAAAGTTTCAAATTTCTTTTCATTTTCCGGACTTTATGATTTAATATATATTATTATTCACTACATTGGATGAAAAGACAACACTGGTTTTGTTATTAACTTTTTATTTTCACTTTGTTGATTATAGATCGCTTTTCCTTTATCCTTTCGGATTCAGCATCAACATTCAAATATGAATAAACAGAAATAAATCGCATTTCGCGGCATTACTATGTAAGCACTAAACACTAGAGTTATTCCTGATAAACGCATTTGACTGATTCCTAAAATGTAACACACGATCAATCGTGAATATTCATTACACTTTTACATATAGCTAAAACTCAAAATTCACTCAAATTTACTTTCAACCAAACAATGCTTTAAATCTAATTTACAAAGGGTTACTTATACTTCATATGACATTTACATCAAAAGTAGAAGAAGTACGTATTTGGAATGACACGTATCGGGTACAAATTGGCTATTCTAAATGGAATGACTATATTATATAAAATGATTTAATTGTAATATATTATCAAAATCTGCATGATTCTATCGATAATGGACTATAAAACTAACAAATTGAACATGCAATGCAGTACAATGCTTATAACAAAACCTACATTCATTACACATAATAGTGCTTTGCAAACAAATATACATTATATGGCTGTCAAAATAGCTAACGTATGTTTTCCGATGTATATTATAAGTGCGTCTCGTATTTTGTGTCCACATAACCCAGCAAACCAGGACACAAAATACGGAAAGCGATATATACAAAAATTGTTTTGTAAAACGTGTGTCGCCACTATCTGGCGATAGCGGCTAAACGCTAAATGTGTGGGTGATATAAGTACTTGAGGGGGCGATGGTGAAAGCGTGCATGCAAAGTACTCAAACAACTTTTGCCTATCATTCAGAGCCCCAGATGAGGCGCGAACACGCGTAAATAACGCACATAAAATTGGAAGATACGCAGAGAAAAAAAAAATTTGGGTGTACATATACGCAGAGAAATTAAAATTTGGACCTACATTTACGCACTATTTTTCCCATGTTCGCGTACATAACGACAGTTACTGTGGACAACGTTTAGTGACTGGAGACTGAAGAAAGTAAGTTGTGATAGACCTGCCTAATTGTATTGAAATGATGTTGCTATATTATTAAGGATTATTATATTAATTTATTGTAAAGTTGTGTTTGGTGGAAGTTTACCACCACTTATCCGACAAATAGTGTAACTTTACCCCCATACATTCTGGAGAGAGTTTACATTTACTACCAAATTTTCAGAAGAATGCGCACATTTACCCCCCAGAATAAAGCTTATCTGAAGCACTGGCCAATCATCACCGGTGATGCATATAATAAAGGTTTATTCGCTCGAGAATGAACAACTGTACCGAACGGAAGTTCGTACTCATACATCCCATATATTCGAGTATTTATTTAATTTGCAATTACCGGTATTGTTCTGCTTTCGGCTTTCGGGTATGCAAAATCTATCAACACGTGAGCATTTGAAAATTGGATTGTTTCTTTAACCTGCCTGTCGCTTCCTGAAGACGACAATGACTAAGTCTTTTTTGATTTTGTTAATGAAAATCCTCGCACCATCCCAAAAGCTTTCATGTACCTGGATACTCGCCAATTTGTATATAGTTTCGGTCAATTACACATTAGATTGGAAAAAGGTGGCCCCATCATGAAGCAACTTCCAAATGCCATTGGATTGAGAACTGACATTGTGGGCCATATGTGGTAACTGGAACCACGGATCAAGACCATGATCACTAATGAACATAGAAAACCGTGACCATCTATGGTTAGACAATGGTTGATCATGTTGAATTAAGACCATGGTCTTGCGCCGTGGCTACAATTGTCAAGCATTTTAGTTCACAATTAACCATGGTCTCAGAACCATGAATATCATGCTTGACCATGATTACATACGGTGTATTTTGGGTAATATTTGTTTAGTTTCATGCGGATTCAAGACCATTATTATTATTATTATTATTATTATTATTATTATTATTATTATTATTATTATTATATCTCAAGTGACCTCTCTGTTTATTTATTTCCATAGACCAACAGTAATCTTGCACAGTAATATTTTTTTATTAAGTAGCCCCTGTTACATTTCCGTGTACATATATGACCAAACAATTCTTATTATTATACCTCACCTTTGTCTACAATGATAAATTCCCATTACCCGAGAAAGAGATATTTTGACTGTCAAAAACATCTAACCTTTTTGACACATGACCAAACGAAATTGACTGTCAGGTCATGTGACCGAGCTGACATTGGGCAAGTAAGTGCGTTAGTTTTATTTAGCCACATCATGAAAAGAGTGCCTTCCTTGTCGTCCTGACATAGCCTTGATGTCACTTTTCAATGTGTATATAAGCGATTCTCTTCAAAGTTAACTGTCCGAAAAATAGTTTGCAAGTATTTCTGAAGATGAAAGAAGATTTATCTTCTATATTGATTGGCAGAATTAAGCATGTGTTTACATTTTGTTACTCAATTATACTCGGTATTATAAATTAAATATCAAATGGCAGCGTGTGTGAAATTGATATTGTCAAACCTCGACACAGAATGTTACCACTCGGCTTTCGCCTCGGGTGACATTCTGCCCTCGGGTTGACAATATCAATGTCACACACGCTGCCATATGATATTTATATAATGTCACCATCGTGTAGAGCAGAAACTAGAACAACGGTTTTCCCCTAAATTAAGGGAGGCCATTGCGTTCGATATACTTGTACTCGACGTTATCTCGCGTACGTTTTTATTCTTCGGTAAAATATCACACCCCATAGAAGATATATGGCAGCGTGTGTAACATTGATAATGTGAACCCGAGGGCAAAATGTTACCCGCGGCGAAAGCCACCGTTTCGACGGTTGAAAATATCAATTTCTTATTATTATACCTCACCTTTGTCTACAATGATAAATTCCCATTACCCCAGAAAGAGATATTTTGACTGTCAAAAACATCTAACCTTTTTGACACATGACCAAACGAAATTGACTGTCAGGTCATGTGACCGCGCTGACATTCGGCAAGTAAGTGCGTTAGTTTTATTTAGCCACATCATGAAAACAGTGCCTTCCTTGTCGTCCTGACATAGCCTTGATGTCACTTTACAATGTGTATACAAGCGATTCTCTTCAAAGTTAACTGTCCGAAAAATAGTTTGCAAGTATTTCTGAAGATGAAAGAAGATTTATCTTCTATATTGATTGGCAGAATTAAGGATGTGTTTACATTTTTTTACTCAATTATACTCGGTATTATAAATTAAATATCAAATGGCAGCGTGTGTGAAATTGATATTGTCAAACCTCGACACAGAATGTTACCACTCGGCTTTCGCCTCGGGTGACATTCTGCCCTCGGGTTGACAATATCAATGTCACACACGCTGCCATATGATATTTATATAATGTCACCATCGTGTAGAGCAGAAACTAGAACAACGGTTTTCCCCTAAATTAAGGGAGGCCATTGCGTTCGATATACTTGTACTCGACGTTATCTCGCGTACGTTTTTATTCTTCGGTAAAATATCACACCCCATAGAAGATATATGACAGCGTGTGTAACATTGATAATGTCAACCCGAGGGCAAAATGTTACCCGCGGCGAAAGCCACCGTTTCGACGGTTGAAAATATCAATTTCTTATTATTGTACCTCACCTTTGTCTACAATGATAAATTCCCATTACCCGAGAAAGAGATATTTTGACTGTCAAAAACATCTAACCTTTTTGACACATGACCAAACGAAATTGACTGTCAGGTCATGTGACCGCGCTGACATTCGGCAAGTAAGTGCGTTAGTTTTATTTAGCCACATTCATGAAAACAGTGCCTTCCTTGTCGTCCTGACATAGCCTTGATGTCACTTTTCAATGTGTATATAAGCGATTCTCTTCAAAGTTAACTGTCCGAAAAATAGTTTGCAAGTATTTCTGAAGATGAAAGAAGATTTATCTTCTATATTGATGGGCAGAATTAAGCATGTGTTTACATTTTTTTTAATCAATTATACTCGGTATTATAAATTAAATATCAAATGGCAGCGTGTGTGAAATTGATATTGTCAAACCTCGACACAGAATGTTACCACTCGGCTTTCGCCTCGGGTGACATTCTGCCCTCGGGTTGACAATATCAATGTCACACACGCTGCCATATGATATTTATATAATGTCACCATCGTGTAGAGCAGAAACTAGAACAACGGTTTTCCCCTAAATTAAGGGAGGCCATTGCGTTCGATATACTTGTACTCGACGTTATCTCGCGTACGTTTTTATTCTTCGGTAAAATATCACACCCCATAGAAGATATAATGGCAGCGTGTGTAACATTGATAATGTCAACCCGAGGGCAAAATGTTACCCGCGGCGAAAGCCACCGTTTCGACGGTTGAAAATATCAATTTCTTATTATTATACCTCACCTTTGTCTACAATGATAAATTCCCATTACCCGAGAAAGAGATATTTTGACTGTCAAAAACATCTAACCTTTTTGACACATGACCAAACGAAATTGACTGTCAGGTCATGTGACCGCGCTGACATTCGGCAAGTAAGTGCGTTAGTTTTATTTAGCCACATCATGACAAGAGTGCCTTCCTTGTCGTCCTGACATAGCCTTGATGTCACTTTTCAATGTGTATATAAGCGATTCTCTTCAAAGTTAACTGTCCGAAAAATAGTTTGCAAGTATTTCTGAAGATGAAAGAAGATTTATCTTCTATATTGATTGGCAGAATTAAGGATGTGTTTACATTTTTTTTACTCAATTATACTCGGTATTATAAATTAAATATCAAATGGCAGGGTGTGTGAAATTGATATTGTCAAACCTCGACACAGAATGTTACCGCTCGGCTTTCGCCTCGGGTGACATTCTGCCCTCGGGTTGACAATATCAATGTCACACACGCTGCCATATGATATTTATATAATGTCACCATCGTGTAGAGCAGAAACTAGAACAACGGTTTTCCCCTAAATTAAGGGAGGCCATTGCGTTCGATATACTTGTACTCGACGTTATCTCGCGTACGTTTTTATTCTTCGGTAAAATATCACACCCCATAGAAGATATATGGCAGCGTGTGTAACATTGATAATGTCAACCCTAGGGCAAAATGTCACCCGCGGCGAAAGCCACCGTTTCGACGGTTGAAAATATCATTGTCATACACGCTGCCATAGGCCTTCTATGGTGTGTGATATTTATTGTATTATACCGAACACTATTTATTGTATTATCCCTAACAAAATTAAGTAACTAACATGTTAAACATGTTTTTTATTCAATTAATTTCAAATTTTCACCTTCTCAATATCGCCATGAGCAAGTTCAACAAGGTAAACAAAATATCACATTAATTAGTAGTTGAAATGTCAAGATAAGACTTAAGCAACAAATCGCAACATTTTCAAAACATTAGCAGTTATTATAAAAAAAGAGGAAAAATTCCACTGTTCTAGATTTAAAAAAGTCCGTATTTAATTGATGTCAGTAACGATTTCTTCAAATACGACCCATCTGTCTTTCGTATGCTTCCAAAGAATGCTCGAAGGGATTTGTCTAATGATTCACTTGATAATCCTTCGAATTCAAAGTTCGTATATGTCTTGAAAGGAGGCAATTCTTTCATGAATTGGCTAAAACTTGAAAACCAGATATTTGCACTTATTTTTCATTCAAAATAGCAGCGCTGTCACTTGACCTGACAGTTACTTTTGCTTGGTCGCGTGTCAAACAGGTTGAACACGTTTTATAGTAGAAATACCTTTTCTCAGGTAATGGGATTTTATCAATGTAGACAAAAGGGAGACATAATAATAATCAGCTCTAAATTTAAAAGCTTTTATACAAGAGCCTAATATGCAGTTTGTTTAAGGTAGTATGTAAGTATATGTTTTCATAAATATCAAATGTTGTCGATATCACCAACGAAATGTAATTCAGAGGTTTTCTGTTATCATTAAAATTCGTGAATGAAATGAAAGTTTTCACGTTTACAAAAACCTATTTAAAACTGCAGAAAAGTACTTTGGGATGGTCTTTATTGAGCTAATGGACATATCAGGATTTTAACACTTGGTTAATCATTATTCCAGGAACGGACACAACATGACAATCGAACACTTACATATGCATTATGGTAGAATCTAATACCCAGACTTGTACTAAGAGCCGGACACGAAACAATATTATTTCAAAATGTTATTCTACATGTATATATCAAACTTCCTCCTCTTCGCGAAACCAACAGATTCGTGTTGGAGTTTCAATTGTATTCATGGGCTTTGTTCGAATATAGAATCATATTTTCCGCCGTACTGTTCTATTTAATTACCTTCTGCCTACGTAGTACTACCTATACACACACGTATCGTCCATTAACGAAATGCGGCCGGAGATTTACCGAGGTAAGTACTGTACTAGTGTGTCTGATCTTTCAGTCTTATTTATTGAACATTTTTCTTTTCACGTGTTCTTATATTTGAAAATGTATAGTATCTTAAGTTCAATATAATGTATGTGTATAATGATTATCGACAAAAATAATGTAATCCAGTGTTGTTTTTATAATACTAAAACAAGGCGGAATAATGGTTTCGAGTTTGAACATATTTCTATATTTCAAACTTGAGAAATCACTTATGAAAAAATGGAACACCTGATTTAGGCAACAGGTGCGCCATATTTTCTTTTGTAAGCAATCTTCCAATTGTACAGAATGATGGATTTAAACTGAGACATTAATAGTTTAAATTTACTGACCAGGAAGCAAATGTCAGGTCATTTGAAATAGCGTTTTACATTATGCTCAAGTTATTTGTAAAATATTCTAGATATATGTACACAAGATCTCCAGTTACGCTATCACTACATTATCATGTTTATGTCATACATGACAAAAAATATACATTTTCAAAGATTCGTTTTAACATGTATATTGCTTACCGGTGTAACATTACTTGAGTCAAATCTAATGTTTCATTATGAACTGCTCCATCAATACATTTCTATAACGTAAAAGAAACAACGAATATTTCTTCATATAACTTAATTAATCATACACTAATATAATATAATATATCATATCTTTATGGTATAAAGAACGATTAGATTCTTTACATAGTCATTTGATACTCAGAACCAACACGATTGTAAAACAGCCAAAGTTGTCGATTTGCAGTATAATTCCTGAAATTGATGTTATTAGATAAAACTTACATTTTCTCATATCATATCGGCTATTCACACGTTTAACTTTATTTGTTATGTTCATACATTCTACACGTTGAATATGTTATTATATATAAATAATTCAGTATAATAAGTAATTTTTATTTCAATTGGTGCGCTAGAGGGTGATGTACATAAATAAAACGAAAACAGCCACTGTTACTATTTACAGATATTTCACATACAGTGTAGATCTATTTTACTTCATCATTTTACTTTTCATTTTACTTCATCCAAAGATGTTGTTGCTGCTCGCGACTCTGTCGCTCCCATTGCTGGCAGCGCAATCCGCCCCGTCTGTGACGTCATATGATGACGCCATCCAGATTGGCGTCTACAACATGAGTCTTCCAGTTGACACATTGTTTCAAGTGTTCAAAGACAATTATGGTAGAATAGTTTTTATGCTACATTTATGTATGTAATTTTACTTAAACATTTAATTGCTAATGTAACTGCTTGCATGTGTTTACAAACATTCTATATTTCAGTGAATATTCAGGTATATAAGTGAATATAATGTCTGTGTTTACGTTTTATACATGTACAAATTTTTATTTACATTGTGTTGCAAGTCGCTGAGTAGATATATTCTTATTTAAAAGTGGGAAATTCAAGTGAGCGATATAGATGATATTTGTTGATTTCAAATTCAGTTAGAACGTCTGCACCCATTTTAAGAAATACCATATTATTCAGAGTAAAATGATTAAATGCTGTCATTTAAATCCACGCGGTGAGATAATCTTGTTCTCATTTTCTTGTAATGTTCACTGTTTAACCGTATTAAATTGGCTTAAAATAAAATAAAAATCAACGATTTATCCAATGAAGTCAGTAATGCTTTGCCAGACATGGCAAAACTGTTGAGATCAGTAAAAATTCGTATTGTATTTCATTTGTGGTCATATATTTGTTCAGCTGTGGTTTGGTCACATGTTTGGTCAGATTAAAATGGCTAGATTACACGCTCGCTATACTTCATACCAAACGCTGCATTCTTCAAATGGAGTTTTGAAATTGCGGTGTTTCAAAAAGCAACATGACCCAATAATATGTTTATATTTTCGATTAGATTAATGTAGTGTTTTGTTTTGTTTTGTTAAAAATATGTTTACTTACTAGAAATTTATTTAAGGACGCAAGTATGAACGTTTTGCGGAGGAGGAGACAAGGCGTCAGATCTTTGCTGATAACGTCATGTATATCAACAAACACAACGTCAAGTACGTCAATGGAGACTCGACGTACTATCTCGGGATAAACCAGTTGACAGACATGGTAAAATCAATACCTGTTTTATTCATTGGGATTTCAAAACAATTTAAACAGACAAACGATTGTTTATTAATTCAAGTTACATTAATAAGCAAATTATTGTTAAGTAGTTTCAACTGCATGTACAATCAAATCGTACGTTATATTGTTATATAAAATGATTGTTTGATTGATATTGTTTACTATTATGTACATTCAACTTGTAGTCTAAGCAAAGATCGATAACAGTTGTTACACAAAGTCTACATATCTGTCATATAATGTTTCCAATTATGGAGAAAACATTTAAGTTGTCATTAAATTACATTCATTTATATAAAAAGTATTTAATACAAATTAAATAAACTGTATCTGTCGTGAAATAATGTACCCTATATATCTTTATAGTAGTATGATGATAATTATGATGTGTAATTTACAGACATATGAAGAATTTGCCGCAGACTTTGCCAATCTTCGCTTTGAAGATATTTGGACCGGAAATGCGTCCATCTTTCTTCCGCCTGAAAATTTCCAAGCGCCATCTACAGTGGACTGGAGACAGAAGGGATACGTGACGCCAGTGAAGGACCAAGTAGGTTGCGTATTTCCATCCTTGGCCACAGTCAAGGACATGTACTATTTGTCGACGTTAGTTCAATAGGTTGTGCTACATACCGGATAAATATACGTGTGCAAAATAGTTAAAAAAAAGTACCCTGGCATTTCAAACTTATAGCGTCATATTTTCTGTTGTCAGAATACTGATTTCTATTTACGTCTTTTATCATAGTTCGTAGTTTGTGTTTTTGCTTGTAAACCAATATTAACAGTTAGACAGTAGAAAACCAAGTTCCATCGATATTCGGCAAGTGTATTTGAATACAATGGACTCTAGTGCAGCCTTACATTGTAGGGTCAATGCGGGTCATGTTGGTCTTTCGGAGTGGTAAGTAGATTGTGCCACTAAATACCTGATTTCAATTAAGCTGTCAGCAAAATTGTCAGGAATTGCATTGTAAGACGTGTTTTATCGTATTGCGTTAATTAGATTTAATGAAATGGAATAATATAAATTATATTGGCATCTGATTGCTTCGTGGAAGTTTTAAAACAATGTATCCACGAGGAATATTGTTATATTGTAAGTTGATTTGACTATGGTTTTATTTCAATTCAGTAAGTACTTTTCGTGTTTAAATGTAAATGGCATGATCATCTTAGTCAAATAACACTGTCATAGAATCAGATTGTATTGTCATTCCCAGACTGGTACCATCGAAGGGCAGAATTTTAGGGAGACTGGTAGACTGGTCTCACTGAGTGAACAGCAACTAATTGACTGTTCTAAAAGCTACGGTAACAAAGGATGCGATGGCGGGTATTTAACACGTACTCTTGAGTACGTCGCCGACACAGGGGGTATAGAAGGCGAGGCGACACAGGGGGTATAGAAGGCGAGGCGACACAGGGGGTATAGAAGGCGAGGCGCCACAGGGGGTATAGAAGGCGAGGCGACACAGGGGGTATAGAGGGCGAGGCGGACTAGAGCTACAAGGCTAAGGTTTGTAAAATTGTATTGTTTAATAATATATTTAGGCGGCTGTTCGAACTGAAATAATTATGCTTGCTAGTGGCGCCGAGGCAAAACCTTTAAGACTAAATATTACTTATTCGTTTTGAGGATGGTAATTAGAATGAATTAGAATGAAAGGAAAAGCAACAATAACTGTTTTTTCTTGTATGTTGTATTGCAAAAAATATAAAGACGCATAATAATTATAAATAGACAAAAATCATTCAAAGTGTACAACATTACAACTCCTGTGCAAAAAGGACAACATATAGTAAATTTATCACGATAGTCATTTTTCTCAAACTTTTGTTATGTTACATCCTTTTACAGGACGTCTATTCATGTTCGTTCAGCAAGGGCAAAATTCGAGCCACAATTCGTGGTTACTCTAGCGTCTCCGCTGGTGAACGGAACTTAGAAACTGCCACTGCTTCTGTTGGGCCCATAGCAGTCGCCATCTGGGTCAATCAAAACTTTATGTACTACAAGGGAGGTTAGCATACATTATTGTAAAACGTTTTGTATCATCGGGGGTCAAATCTAGTCTGTAAGCGAGGAGAAGGAGAAGTATTTGCCTTGGCAAAACTGTGAAATACGAATTTAATTTTGTTATATCTGAATATATTCTAGTACTCCACATTTCATCGATACAATGATCTTCAGTAATTCCCATACAACGATGGCATATTAGAATGATTTCGTTTTTAAATGTAATGCAGATATGCAAACCTTAAAATTGCCATGGTTCTAATTATTAGTGCAAATCTCACCTCAAATGTACCTGTTTTAAGGCGTCTTCTACGACCCCTATTGCTCGAGCACTGCACTGGGAGGCCACGCTGTGCTAGTGGTAGGCTATGGATCCAGCCCCTCTGACTACTGGCTCGTGAAGAACTCGTGGGGCACCACATGGGGTGAAGCGGGCTACATCATGATGGCAAAAGATCGAAATAACATGTGCGGCATTTCCTCAGGCGCCGTATTTCCACGTGTTTGATCGTTAAGCCCATTGTAATATAGACAATATGCACGTACATTACTCATAAACGCTGACAACTGAATAAATGAACGGTACATATAATCGGGAATGAAAATTGTTAGTGTGCATATTTCTTAATTTTGATCATATTTGTTCTATTAACACAATACATTATATGAGCTTATAAGTGAAACCCAACTGTACGCATATGTTCGTTTCGTTTGACCTTATTTTCGCTTTGTATATACATGTATTGATAACAATAAGAAACTGATCATTCAATGTTGGTATACAAATTTAATAGTCTTTTCTACCAGTTACCCCATACTTTCATGTACATTATCCCATTGGTCCTTTTGTGTAACATAAATGATAAGTTGGAAAATTTTAGACTGTATGCTCCGTACATATAAATAATAACCAGGGATAGCCTGAAACTATATTCTACGTTAAGTCCAATGGTTTTCACTTACGACAACAGCAAGTGCAGGTATAACAAGTAGGATTATGCCAATTGTATAAAATGAGCATACGTTAAGAGAATTCGTAACATACTTGAAAGTCTTAATAAATGAACTCGCAATTTGTAACATATTTAAATATTATAGACATTAAATCAGTTTATTATTCTTGATACAAAGTTCCATATTGTCTATTAATATAGTGATACCAAAATGTTGTTATTGTTGAAAATGATGTACCAAATTAATTTTTCTTTATGACTGTCTTGTAAAATTTAATAAAATAAACAAGAACGTATATAAATAAAATATTAACACAATTTTGTACATATTAGTACATTTGTTTTCTAATTAAGAACACAACCGTATTATACCACACATGAAGAGCGTGCCCATGCTTTGTGCGATCCATAAAAAATATAATTTAGCCCAACATATAGAGAAATTACGGTAGAAAACGTAAACACGCAGTCTCTTCTAAGAAACAGACATAACGAAAAGATGGAATTAGTTTTACTTCAGAGATGTCAATTAACGTGTAGTAACTTTAACATTTCTGACAATTTAAATGATCCGAATGAACCGCATGCAAATTAACCCAGAACCACATTATTGCGTACAATGTATAACATTGTTACACCAGTTAATTACAAATATGAAGCCATGTAAACGGCTTTGTCAAGTTTAGGTAATACTACGTCTATGCGGGGATCATTGTTTTATTCAAAATACAGACATAAGGCGATAACGTGGTTATTGTATGTGCCTAACCATCCTTATTTACATGTCTTTCGGAATTTACGTAACAACAATGATTACGACACCGGATCAAACGTCTTTATCTACAATGATCACATGTTCCTACAGTGTGTAACGTCCAAATATACTCGGATGAACAAATATCAACGAATCTATGTATAAGATACACTGATATAAAATTTAACTGATTTAATGAAAAAATATAAAAAGATATATGCGACGACTTTGAAATGCATTAATGCAAATGCAAACCTGTTGCTACAGCTTTTTATCATACTACTATGCTGAGATCGGCCTGATACAGAGGTGCCTGATATATGTTTTTATATCAGGTCACTAGCGTTAATATCAGTCAATGTTTGGAGGTACGTCATATTGCTCGGAATAAACTATAAAGTCAACATTTCCAATAAAAATGAATCAGATTCAACAAAACAAACAATTTGATACCAATAACGTAAATAGTTTATTAATGTTAATCGTCCTAAATCACAAAAACTTTATTTTTTAACATTCACATAAACCCTCACTTTGGTAGTCATATGACGTCATCAATGGAACAATAAATCATCCATACACAATTATTTCAATACATTCCAAATAAATGCACTAAAAGTCACTGCACAGGATCATTTTATGTTAAGCCTAAATCATTTTTCATAAAAATTGAACACGCTATAGTCAATGTTGACACGATCTTGAAAATTGTCAATTTTAATACACAACTCCAAAAAGGAACCTCCAAACTATTCGGTGCCGCGTGTTCTCCGATAAAATTGTATCGTTGAAATCCATTTCAGCGTGCATTTTCAATATTATATAAATTAACGTGTGTGCAATCTATGTATTCATTGTGAAAACAGCTCATTTATCATTAAGAAATGTTAATAGTAAGGTATTATCCAGTCAACTTTTAGAAATCCAGACATGCATGTATGTGAACTTGTAAAAGCCGGCTCAGCAAAATCAGCGCTGCTCTTAGTTTGAAAATATGAAAAAATCAGCTCGTTTGGTGTAAGTTTTAAAAAACCCAGATTTATTTATATGACGAATAGAAAAACAAGCCTCGCCGTTATATTATTCTAAGCCTCACCTGATATTTTATACAAGACTAGGCAGTAACCTGGTTTTCTCTATATATAAAAATCTAAGCAATAAGCAAAATATTTTTTAACTGATCATATATAAAAATTGCAATCAAAACTGACTATTCCAGTCCTGGTTGAATTTAGAACTTTAGACAAATTAAATTATTCAAAACAATTCACTCATTTGCTTGTATATTTTGCAATCCTGATGCAGAGTCTAAGTCCTCAAAAGGGATTTGACTTTGCTATGGGTCAAATGGGTCGATGGGTTCACTCACTAAGCTACAGGATGGACGATGGCAGCGTCGTCAAATACGTAAGCAGAATGCCATTCTTCAACAAGAGACACAGAACACCGTTTTCAAGTTACACATCACCAACAATGTAACCATTAAGTCACTACAATCCCCCAGTGGTATTAAACAAGAGGACCATAAGGCCCTAGGTCGCTCACCTGATAATTTATACTGGTGACCTAGTTTTTGACCTCACGTGATCCAGTTTCGAACTCGTCCGAAACATTGGAACAAAGTTTCATGATTATTGGGCTATAATTGTGGCCTCTAGTGTTATCGTAAAGTGGCTGAGTAAAAACAACGATGCGTTGTACTAGGTTCGAATCTTTTATTAACGGATATGCACAATTAAACGGAAGTGACGTAAACATGACGTCGACTTTAACGCGTTATTATAGTTCGCGGAATGAATATTATGCACATTTCATAACAAGAGTGTTCACAAGGTGTTTTTTTCCATTTAGCCTGTGACATAGTTTTTGACCCCATATGACCCGGTTTTGAACTTGTCCGAGATATTATTGGGACAAATGTTCTGAGCAAGTTTCATGATTATTGGGCTATAAATGTGGCCTCTAGAGTGTTCACAAGTTGTTGTTTTTTCCATTTAGCCTGTGAATTAGGTTTTTGACCCCATGTGACCCGGTTTTGAACTTGTTCTAGATATCATTGGGACAAATGTTCTGAGCAAGTTTAACGATAAGGGGGCTATAAATGTTGCATCTAGAGTGTTCACAAGCTTTTTCTTCAATTTTACCTAGTGACCTAGTTTTTGACCCCACGCGACCCAGTTTCGAACTCGTTTGAGATATTTATAAATAATAATTTTTGATTGAGTTTCAAGAAGATCGGGTAAATAATTTGACTTTTAGAATGTTCACAAGCTTTCTCTTCAATTTGCACTAGTGAACTAGTTTTTGATCCCACATGACCCAGTTTCGAACTCGTTTTATATATCATTGGAACAAATGTTCTGGGCAAGTTTTATGAAGATTGGGCAATAAATGTGGCCTTTAGAGTGTTCACAAGGTTTTTAAATTTGTCATTATAGCCATATAGGTAAAACTGTCCCGCCCCCCTTGCGGCCATGTTTTCCAACGTAGCGGAACCAATTTTGAACACGGCCGAGATATCATAAAAACCCATGTTCTGAGCAAGTTTCGTGTTTATTAGGCAAACATGTGACTTCTAGAGTGTTCACAAGCTTTTTCTTCAAATTGACCTAGTGACCTATTTTTTAACCCCCACACGACCCAGTTTCGAAATTTTTTGGGACAAATGTTCAGAGCCTCTAGGGTGTTCACCACAAGGTAAATGTTGACGACGAATTTACGAACGACGGACGACTGACGACGGACGATGGACAAAAGGCGATCACAAACGTTCACGTTGTGCTCAGGTGAGTTAAAAAGAAGGTGCGCCCCAGAGTCAAATTCTCGTCTGGTGAGGCAATGGGTGGGACATCGTGATGAATACATCTCACGATATGGTCCTTACAGACCACCACTCACGGATTTGGTGCTCTGCGAATGCCCTCACGTGTGACCTTCACATAGCCCAGAGTGTATAACTCCAAAACTTGATGTTGCCTATGTGATAACATCTACAGTTTTACCTGCTGTTTCAACTGCATCAATGCACCTAATCCTTTCATGCACTGTGCACCACCGGTCCCGACATTGCCATCGTCAATCACAGGAACGAACACCGGAACAAACAAGTGCAACCTTGCTGATAAAAATAGGACTGCATCATCGATGTTTTCCGAGGTAGTACACATTTTAACAATTAATTCTTTCTCACAAAAATCACCAGACAAATGCCGCGACATCCCACCTGATGATGTCAGTTTACATCACCATGCATGCGCCAAATACAGATCCATAGCTCTGTGAGAGCAAGCGAAATGTCCCTATGATCCACGAATCGCAGTTTTAAAAAAGTAAAATAATAACAATAAATAAATAAAAAGAAAAATAACAATAAATAAATAATAAACTGTAAACAGTACTGATCCAACCAACACAAAGTTTCTTGCATACTTGGACCTTCGCTTCTCTCTCTTTATCAACTGCTTCTTCATTCGGGCAATCTCGCTTCAAGTGCCCGTTCTTGTGGTACAATAAACACGCATTACATCCGCCTCTGGAGCCCCGCTTCTTGTGCCTGCTAAACCTCTCTATCTGTGACCGCTTTATCTGTCTCGGGTCATTCTGCAGTTTTTAAGCAACTTTACCGGAAGTCATAGAACACCGTTTTAAGATACACACCACACACAATGTCGTCCAAAAATCACCAAAATCTATTTGTCCTACAAAGAAAGAGGAACGCCCCCAATGTTGATTTAACGTCTCGACTTGTGAGGCCATGGGTGGGGCATGATAAGTAATGAATACCCCTGACGAGATGGTGCTCTTACGTAACACCACTCACAGAATTGGTGCTCTACCGATGCCCTTACGTATGAACATCACAACATGGTGCTCTAACGCAACAGCACTGTAACACAACTGTTACGACCAATTATCAGTCGTAGCACAAAGATTATAACTGGAATACTCTGCTACTTTGACTATCTAACGTGACCTTGTTATGTGGCCGTTTCTTTGCTTCCTGTATTCTTTTGAAATTATATGTGGCGCGTCGTGAGAAAACAGGTCTTAAAGCATGTGCGTAAAGTGTCGTCCCGGATTAGCCTGTGCAGTCCGCACAGGCTAATCCAGGACGGCACTTTCCGCTTTTATGGTATTTTCTGTTTCAAGGAAGTATCTTCTAAACATAAATACACTGTAGGTGGAAAGTGCCGTCCCGGATTAGCCTGTGCGGACTGCACAGGCTAATCCGGGACGACACTTTACGCACATGCATTAAGTCCGGTTTTCCCACGACGCTCCACATATGGACTACCAGTGCCACTCGCAGGTCCTTATGTAACCCTGTAATTTGGCCACAGCTCGGCTTGCAGGCTCCTGAAGAGCTGCCACATCCTGCATTATGTGATTTCAAGTCTTTATAATTGGATGCCCCTTGCACCACCATGGGGTAACATACGACCTCCAGATCGTCGAAGCCAGTGCTGCCATAGTAATTAATACATACCCTGACCACAATCTCTACCATTATGGCATGTCTGGCGAACATACATTAACTGTAGTTTATTTGTTAATAATCCGCTTAGTTAAAAATAAATATATAATTTTAGCACGTGAAATAAATTGATCATTTTGTATAAATCGTTAAAGAATTTGTAACCACCAGAATAAAACACCAATTTTAAGACTATTAATTGAAACATGATTTTGTTCGGTCTGCGTATGAACCAGGAATACATCTCTTTTTGCAATGATTGGTGCTCTAAGAGCGCTTTGTTCAGCTGTGGTTTGGATATTTATCGCCTATCTGAACAAAATCTGAAAATAGAACGTAATAAGATCTCACAACTTTAACAGATCCGTGCCAATCAAATAAAATAGTACAAAGAACTAAGATTGAGCCACTTTAACATACCCTTGCAAATCAAAGAAACGACTACATATCAACTTATCTCAATTGCGATATTGTGCAATTTTACAAATACGACCCAGTAAGTTTTAAAAGTGACTAAACCATTCTCGATTACCACTTTGTTTGCGTTTTATGCTTTTACAATGACGTTAATGTAAAACGAGAGCAAATTAAACTTCCTCCTTTGACTGTCAATCAAACGTTGTTGGTATGTGTGTCATGCATTTACAACGAGAGCTTCTACGCCGATCATTGGCAGGCATCTTCGTGTACCTGGGTATTAATCCAAACGTGCGCATATTTTCTTATAACATTATTCACAGAGGAGCATTGACTTCTATTCTGGACAGTAAGTAAATGTTAAATATTTTGTTAGTGATTTTATGTAAATATAGATAATCATCCATATAAAATATTTGTTGTACAACCACAAACATTCAATGAAAACTATTGTTGCTATATTGCTATATTATTTGTAATATTATTATTCATAAATGGTAAATAAAGATCTCCGAGAAAATGTATGCGACAGGGAGGTCTTGAGTTCCATCTCTATTCAACGAGCGCGCGAATGGTCATTCTAAAAAAGATACCATCGGCAAAATCGAGCAAAATGTAGGCATAGTGAAACAAAAAGTTCTTTTCAAAACGTCACGTGACTGAAACTACAACATTATAATACTAATTAATTTTCTATTGTGAATTTTAAGGTACACATAATTTTCTTTTAATTTATAAAACAGATTGTTTAACGGGACATGTGTGAACATTTCAAAACATGTGGGTTCTTGTGAAGCATAATATTTAACATACACAGTTTCATGTTTCTATGACTGCACGGTATGAGATAAACAAGTAAAAACACAACCAATTTAAAGCTATAGTTTCCTGAATTATTGCAAATTATTTTCCTCAACCATTTATTAGTTGCATACAATGTGAAGCAGTAAATATATAATAAGTACACCTGTATACTCTAGTCAATAAGTACATATCATATGGTCACGTATTTAGGGTAAGTACAAGGAATCTTGGATTCAAGATCGAACTAAAGATGTTGTTGCTCGCGACGCTGTCGATGTCTGTGCTGGTGGCACACTCATTCCCTTCTGTGACGTCATATGACAACGTCAACCAGATTGGCGTTTACAACATGAGTCTTCCAGTAGACATCTTATTTCAACTGTTCAAAGACACTCACGGTAAATAAAAGTTGTCATATTTCTTTGTTATTTAATGCAATTAATTTGAGAAAAGCAATGTTAACTCTCGGTTTAAGTAGGTAGTAATAGTAAGTAATGTCTGCCGATTGACGTGTTCATTACTCTTCTGCCGTACGCATAGTACTTAGTAATTTGAACCAGGCAAGTCCAAGGCCATAATAGTCATTTCAAAGGCGTTAAAAACCAATGGTTGAATTTATATATTATAGGTAAATGCGATGCTAGAGTGGCATCGTCATCCATGGTTTAAATGGATTACTTTGATGTCAACTGGTTTCTAGTTACTGTTCCCAGTGTTTCCCTACAAGTCGGCCCATTGAAATACTGTTCCAGTCAATGCAATTGTATATATAAATATGTGTTTATATGTATTTCAATAATCAGGTGAAACTGTTATTCTTCTTTTCAAATAAATACAGATCGTTCGTATGCAAGCTTTTCTGAAGAGGAGAAAAGACGTCACATTTTTGCAGGTAACGTCAAGTATATCAACAAACAGAACGTCAAGTACAGCAGCGGGGAGTCGACGTACTATCTGACCTGGTAAATGATAATATGAATACATTATTATTCATTCCTAACACCTTACAGAAAATGAAAATATAAAAAAAAAATAAACCACTTTAACTGAAGTGTGTACAAATTCAACGATTCTTAAATAAAACACCGTCAGTGCTATCAGATAGTATTGTCGCTTATGTTTAAGTATTTAACAACACATTCGGTTTGACTATATTAGAAATTATTATTTTATTGTTTGTTGCTTTCGGACATACGAAGAATTTGTAGTTAAATACGCAAACCTCTTATCCAAAGAAATTTGGACCGGAAACCAAAATTACCCACCGCCATCTTCAGTGGACTGGATAAAAAAGGATATGTGACGCCTGTCAAAGATCAAATATGTTTACCCCCTTAAATACCATTACTCATATTTAGATTTGAAACAAGATTTCGCTGTTTATTATTGTAACGGTTACCAAGGTGAGCTTATTTCCTTGCTATCCTTGTTTGGTCGACAATGATAGTTGAAACAGTAAAGTTCATTTACAGAGACTTAATATTAAAGCATTGTTAAACACGATGGTCTTGTTTTTATAATTAGTTGACACAAATACACTATTTGTTTATAAACAAATTGTCATCAAAGACAATTTGGTGGGCGCAGAAACATGCGCGCCATTGATAAACGTCGCATAGCGAGAGATTTATTAATTTATCGGTGCGATTTTGTAGGCGTTAGTTCGAATCCTACTGGAGCCGTTTATCCCCCCCCCCCCCCAAAAAAAAGAGAGATAAATGTTTGTGTCGTTGTATATAATTTTCTCTAAACGATTGCATCAATTGTGTTCAATATGTTATAGTCTAATACTTCAATCTTATTTGTGCAGGGACAGTGCGGTTCGTGTTGGTCCTTCAGTGCTGTAAGTAGTTGTTTAAATGTATATGTATACCGACATTTCAAACTGAGACATGATACAATGATATCATCTATCACCTCATATCTTAAAATCCAAAGTATATATGCTATATTATTTAAGTAATTAGTCACTCGTATTTAAGCTGTCTTTAATAAGTTGGATCTCTCAATTAACAGCTGGTAAACCCTTTCAAAAAGAACATTTTGGAGGATAATCTAACAATCCTAATTATTTATCAGACTGGTTCCATCGAAGTTCAACATTACCGGAAGACCGGTAGACTGGTCTCATTAAGTGAACAACAACTGATCGACTGCTCTAAAGATTATAATAATGGTTGCTCTGGGGGTCTAGCCTCCAATGCTTTAAATATGTCATCACTCAAGGAGGTATTGAAGGCGAGACGGACTACATTTACAAAGGGAAGGTGGGTCACATTTTAATTGATGCCTATATGGATAGAGACATATATAATAACTGGAACAACTCATATAGTTTATATGTATGAACATTTGAAATACGTTTATACATGTTAACGATGTATGACCTATGCAATCTATAAAAAGATTGATGCTACGTTTCTTGCATGTGACGATTTTATTTGTGCTTATCACGAAATAGAGTAAGCTCGTGTATGATAGTATGTCATTCTTTTACGGGACACTTACCCATGTTCGTTCAGCAAAAGAAAGTTACGGGCCACTATTCGGGACTACAATAAGGTGCCTCCGGGGGAAAAGAACCTAGAAACTACCACCGCCTCTGTTGGCCCCGTATCAGTATCGATCTCAATACGAACTTCAAGCAGTACCAGGGAGGTAGGTTCGTTTAAAAAAGGCAACCTTTGTATGAGCGACAGAAATTGCCATCTTTGTCATTTTGAGTCGTTAGTGTTACAACAGTTCTTTTAGAGTCTTCTACTTAACACAGTCAGTCGTCGCAGCTGCACTTATTTGATTATAGTTCATTAACATATCGATAAATGTGGCATTCAATAGTATTCACTCGTTGTTCTTTAACTACTGTTTATATAAATATATCTTCTCTGTGGAACGCACACTATTAACATGACCTAAATACGACGATTAACTGTCAGCATACCTATTTATTACCGATGTACGAGTAAGGTATAAAACAGTATAATTGCAGTTAAGTATAAGAAGGTACAGCTACGTTAGGCTCGTTAATGTCACAACTGAACCTTTTTATGGTGTCTTCTACGACCCATCCTGTTCCACTGCAACGGGACGCCATGCTGTGCTCGTGGTGGGCTATGGATCGAGTCCCTCTGACTACTGGCTCGTGAAGAACTCGTGGGGCACCAAATGGGGTGAAGCGGGCATTTGTGGCATTGCTTCGAAACCCGTATATCCCCTTGTATGAGAATTGTATTAAACGAGTGATTTTGAACACGGACAAATATTTACCAGCTTTTCTAACTTTAATCAAGATTTAGTCATATTTATGAATATTATGATATAGATGTTATTATATGAATGTTGTCAATTTGGAATAGATTGTATTCATACATAAAAATGTGAATTTTGCCCTGCACCATTTTGTCAAATAAAACACATCATATGCCAGAGATTTGACATCACTTTTTTATTGTCTTTTAACCTGGGTTACAGGTTTTATTTCATGCCGATCAATCTGCTTTACCCGCAATCATTGCATGCCGTTTAATCTGCATTTCCTGTTATAATAACATGCCAATTAAAATGCTTTGCCAGCTATAATTGCATGCCGTTTAATCTGTATTTGCTGTTATAACCGATCAATAATGGTTTCATCCAATATATCCAAAACATACGTATAACATTTTTGTGTGTTATTAAGTCATCATATTATTTTTCAAAACAAGTTTTAATAAACATAATTATAAAAATAATAATAATGAACATGTAACAAAAGTGTTTATCGGCTTCCTGTGTATTTATCGTAGTTGTTTTTTAAAGGGACAGTTTTACAATATTTGGCTGTGATAAATTATTTTATAAAACTGATTTTTCCTGTTCTATAAAACATTAATTGTTAACATTTTAAGCGTTGAAAAGCACATTGCTTGTACAAACGTGAACTTTTGACGAATATGTGCTATTTTTCGAGAAAAGGTTGTTACCTGGTAGATATACCCTAGTAGTTTTTAGACAAAAGGACATAATAAATATCAAAATAATTATGTTTTGCAACCTGAACAGCATAACAGATAAAAAGTTTCAATTTTGCAATTCCTGAATTAAAAATCCATTTCCAACCCCAAACTGTGAAACTGTCCCTTTAATATATAGTTTTTTTAAGCACGAAAAGGAACGATTTTCCAACCCTAACAGTGAAACTGTCCATTATATATATATTTTTAAGCACGAAAATAAATGTTTTTCTAACTCCAAACAGTGAAACTGTCCCTTTAATATACTGGTGTTTTAAGCAAAAAAAGAAATGTTTTTTCAACTCCAAACAGTGACACTGTCCCTTCAATATACCAGTGTTTTAAGAATATAAAGAAATGTTTGTTCAACCCCAAACACTGAAACTGTCCCTTGAATATACTGGTGTTTAAAGTATGAAAAGAAATGCTTTTTCAACCCCAAACAGTGAAACTATACCTTTAATATACTGGTGTTTTAAGCACGAAAAGAAATGTTTTTTCAACCCCAAACAGTGAAACTGTCCCTTTCATATACTGGTGTTTTAAGCAGGAAATACAATTTTTTTTCAACCCCAAATTGTGAAACTATACCTTTAATATACTGGTGTTTTAAGCATAAAAAATAAATGTTTTTCCTACCCCAAACAGTGAAACTGTCGTTTTAATGTACTGGTGTTTTAAGCATGAAAAGAAATGTTTTTTCAACCCCAAACAGTGAAACTGTCCCTTTAATATACCAGTGTTTTAAACACACAAAAAATGTTTTTTCAACCCCAAACAGTGAAACTGTCCCTTTAATATACCAGTGTTTTAAGCACGAAAAGAAATATGTTTCCTATCCCAAACAGTGAAACTGTCCCTTTAATATACCAGTGTTTTAATCACGAAAAGAAATTTTTTTTTCAACCCCAAACAGTGAAACTTTCTCTTTAAAATACTGGTGTTTTAAGCACGAAAAAAAAAGTTTTTCCTACCCAAGCAGTGAAATTGTCCCTTTAATATACAGGTTTCTAAGCACGAAAAGAAATGTTTTTCCTATCCCAAACAGTGAAACTGCCTCTTTAATATACTGGTGTTTTAAGCACGAAAAGAAGTGTGTTTTTTCAACCCCAAACAGTGAAAGTGTCCCTTTAATATACGGGTCTTTTAAGCACGAACAAAAATGTTTTTTCCACCCCAAACTGTTTAACTGTCCCTTTAATATACTAGTGTTTAAGCACGAAAAGAAACTTTCCCTTTGAAATACTGGTGTTTTAAGCACAAAAAGAAATGTTTTTCTTTTCAACCCCAAACAGTGAAACTGTCCCTTTAAGATACCAGTGTTTTAAACACAAAAAGAAATGTTTTTTTCAACCCCAAACAGTGAAACTGTCCCTTTAATATACTGGTGTTTTAAGCACGCAAAGAAATTATTTTCCTACCCCAATAAGTCAAACTGTCCCTTTAATATGCTGGTGTTTTAATCACGAAAAGAAATGTTTTTCCTATACCAAACAGTGAAACTGTCTCTTTAATATACTGGTGTTTTAAGCACGAAAAGAAATGTTTTTTCAACCCCAAACAGTGAAACACTCCCTTTAATATACAGGTGTTTTAAGCACAAAAAGAAATATTGTTTCAACCCCAAACTGTGAAAATGTCCCTTTAATATACCAGTGTTTTAAGCATGAAAAGAAATGTTTTTTCACCACAAACAGTGAAACTGTCTCTTTAATATACTGGTGTTTTAAGCACGAGAAAACTGTTTTTTCAACCGAAACTATTAAACTGTCCCTTTAATATACTGGTGTTTTATGCACGAAAAAAAAACGTTTTTCCTACTCAAAACAGTGAAACTCTCCCTTTAATATACTGGTGTTTTAAGCACGAAAAGGAATGTTTTTCCTATCCCAAACAGTGAAACTGTCCCTTTAATATACTGGTGTTTTAAGCACGAAAAGAAATGTTTTTCCTATCCCAAACAGTGAAACTGACTCTTTAATATACTAGGGTTTTAAGCACGAAAAGAAATGTTTTTCCTATCCCAAACAGTGAAACTGCCTCTTTAATATACTGGTGTTTTAAGCACGAAAAGAAGTGTGTTTTTTCAACCCCAAACAGTGAAAGTGTCCCTTTAATATACGGGTGTTTTAAGCACGAACAAAAATGTTTTTTCCACCCCAAACTGTTTAACTGTCCCTTTAATATACTAGTGTTTAAGCACGAAAAGAAACTTTCCCTTTGAAATACTGGTGTTTTAAGCACAAAAAGAAATGTTTTTCTTTTCAACCCCAAACAGTGAAACTGTCCATTTAAGATACCAGTGTTTTAAACACAAAAAGAAATGTTTTTTTCAACCCCAAACAGTGAAACTGTCCCTTTAATATACTGGTGTTTTAAGCACGCAAAGAAATTATTTTCCTACCCCAATAAGTCAAACTGTCCCTTTAATATGCTGGTGTTTTAATCACGAAAATAAATGTTTTTCCTATACCAAACAGTGAAACTGTCTCTTTAATATACTGGTGTTTTAAGCACGAAAAGAAATGTTTTTTCAACCCCAAACAGTGAAACACTCCCTTTAATATACAGGTGTTTTAAGCACAAAAAGAAATACTGTGAAAATGTCCCTTTAATATACCAGTGTTTTAAGCATGAAAAGAAATGTTTTTTCACCACAAACAGTGAAACTGTCTCTTTAATATACTGGTGTTTTAAGCACGAGAAAACTGTTTTTTCAACCGAAACTATTAAACTGTCCCTTTAATATACTGGTGTTTTATGCACGAAAAAAAAAAGTTTTTCCTACTCAAAACAGTGAAACTGTCCCTTTAATATACTGGTGTTTTAAGCACGAAAAGGAATGTTTTTCCTATCCCAAACAGTGAAACTGTCCCTTTAATATACTGGTGTTTTAAGCACGAAAAGAAATGTTTTTCCTATCCCAAACAGTGAAACTGACTCTTTAATATACTAGGGTTTTAAGCACGAAAAAAAATGTTTTTCCTATCACAAACAGTGAAACTGTCCCTTTAATATACTGGTGTTTTAAGCACGAAAAGAAATTTTTTTCCTATCGCAAACAGTGAAACTGTCTCTTTAATATGCTGGTGTTTAAGCACGAAAAGAAATGTTTTTCCAACGCCAAACAGTGAAACTGTCCCTTTAATATACCAGAGTTTTAAGCACGAAAAGAAATGTTTTTCCTATCGCAAACAGTGAAACTGTCTCTTTAATATACTGATGTTTAAGCACGAAATGAAATGTTTTTCCAACCCCAAACATTGAAACTGTCCCTTTAATATACGGGTGTTTAAAGCACGAAAAGAAATGTTTTTCCTATCGCAAACAGTGAAACAGTCTCTTTAATATACTGGTGTTTAAGCATGAAAAGAAATGTTTTTCCAACACCAAACAGTGAAACTGTCCCTTTTATATGCCAGTGTTTTAAGCACGAACAGAAATGTTTTCCTATCGCAAACAGTGAAACTGTTCCTTTAATATACTGGTGTTTAAGCACGAAAAGAAATGTTTTTCCAACCCCAAACAGTGAAAATGTCATTTAATATACTGGTGTTTAAAGCATGAAATGAAATTTTTTTCAACTCCAAACAGTGAAACTGTCTCTTTAATATACTGGTGTTTTAAGCACGAAAAAGAAATGTTTTTCTTACCCAAAACAGTGAAACTGTCCCTTTAATATACTGGTGTTTTAAGCACGAAAAGAAATGTTTTCCGATCCCAAACAGTGAAACTGTCCCTTTAATATGCCAGTGTTTTCTTAAAATTTTTCACTTAAGTGTAAAATTTAATATATTGTATTTGCTTACTAAATTCACTTATTTGTATGTTGCTAATATTTAGCAAAAATCATTTTAATGCCGATGTAATTTTAAAAAGTTATTTCGTTCTGCACTGTTTTATATGGGGTAATGCAGTTAAGGCTATTTCCTGCTTTAAGGAAAAGGATAAAATTTATCTTACGAAGCTTTGTGAATACCACCCCATGTCAACATTATGTCTGGTCCTCTTTACCATGCAAGTGATATGATTCTAGAAGAATATACTGATAAAGAGAAGCAACGGTGAAATAAGTCAGCTATGTTTCGGATATTTGACTATAGTTAACACTACAAAAAATCACATATTGTAATACACAGCAGGCTATGTTCGATAAAAACCAAACGTCAATTTCTTTTTCACAAGACGTACAACCACAACGTTACTTTATATATGCATTTGTAAGTTTGTTTTATTAATTTGATAACAATGAAATTTTATTAGGACGTATTACATTTGCGATGTTTTTTTTAAATATTTGTTCCGAATGGCAATAATTACGATTTTACGAATGTGATATCCCGAAAAGGATTATTGTATAAAGTATTTGACAGGTATTTGAGTTGTGTCTTGATAAAGATATATTGTTGTTATTTTTGGTACAAAACATATTTGGCTGCTACTAATACTTTTCGTTTATTTAGCCTGATGATGATAAATGTATTTCAAAATATGACCTCTTGCGATAGCACGCTAGCATAAGACTTGATTTTTTTTAATTAACATGTAAATTAAATCGTGCAAAGGTGTAACATGCGTTAATATTTGACGTTCATACAGGCGATCGCATGCCTTTTGAATAGACAATTTTTCTTAAAGGTTTGATGTTATTTTAACACAATTGATGACTCAATCCCTCCTGATGTACATGGATTTGTGGGTTTCTTTTCACTGAAAAATGCGAAACAGAAAGGAAGTAAATAAGACTTCCTAGTTTATTTTAAAGTGTTATCAGTATGTCCTTATATTATTTCCGTTTCAAAAGGAGCGTTGAATGTCCTCGTGTGTGCATATTTTTTAACACATAATGTCCTCATTCCCACGTGACATCCACTTCCAAACACCATTAGTCCATGTCAGTTATTGAAGCAGTAAGTGATGTTTTATATTTTATATTTATATTTTATATTTTATAATAATAGTATAGTTGAATATTTGAATTACATGACCTTGTTCCATAAAACAAATGTTATATATTTATTTATTTATTTAAATTTCGTATAATTTTGTTAAAATTAACATTACGAGTATCTGAATTGTCATTGTCTAAAATTGAGGTACCGGTTATTCAATCAAATTATTAAAATCTACTGTAGTACAATAATCGATATATTGTACATTGAATATGCTACATAAATTGCTTAACCTTCTTTGATCAGGAAGTGCATGATCAACAACGTGTTAACTGTATAGCTCGTAACATACAATCATCCTACATTTTAGTGCTTTGAGAAAACACATTTAAACATTTTCACGTCTATTATCAAAAAATTGGAATATGGCGACAAGCTGATTTTTTTTACAGAATGACTATGAAGAAAAAACGATTAGATTACTTAACAGAATGGTATGTTAAAACTTGCACATTCAAAAAGATACTGACATTGAATATAAGCACTGTGATGAATTTTGTGATTCTCATCTTGGAAAGTTCAGTGCCACGTGTCAAAGTTTAAATCTCTATGGTGGAGTGTCAAACTTAACACGTTAACAATAATACAACTTGTTGATTTTTTTATGTCCTGTAAACGATTTATTTAATTCGTAGTGTTGTTTATGCTACAGAAATTGTACTGTTTAACTCAACCCAACAATGCTGTTGTGGCTTGTGACGCTGTCGCTGTCGGTGCTGTTGGCGCAATCCGCCCCGCCTGTGGCGTCATATGATGACGTCATTCAGATTGGCGTCTACAACATGAGTCTCCCGGCAGACACCTTATTTCAACTGTTCAAAGAAACGCACGGTAGATTATTAAATACTGTTAATTTAATACTAAGCCTCAGACATCTTTATGCACACCTGTGTACACATGCAGTAGGTTCTCATGCTACTGTTAAACGTTTGCTTAAAGACATGTCAAAAGAACAACTAGTATTTCACGATTCCTTAAAATGTTTCACTATTCATAGTAACAAAATAGTGTCGAACGCAACTCATGTACTATGGGTGGCATAAAATTCTACATGCACATCTGTTTCAGAACGTGGTTATGACAGTTATTCGGAGGAGGAGAAAAGACGTCAGATTTTTGCAGATAACGTCAGGTATATCAACAAACACAACGCCAAGTACGCCACCGGGGCTTCGACGTACTATCTCGGGATAAACCAGTTTTCTGACATGGTAAACAATTAAAAAGATAATCGCCAGACTAAATTAGTCAACTAGTTTGCCTTAATGTTAATTCCCCAACCCGTTCTTTGATCAAACAGAATATATATTCAGCACTGCTTTAATTTGGGATATTTGTTCTGGTCTCACAAACATCCATATAACCATTTGTACTTTTGAAGAAATAGCATTCTCTAGGAATATCCATGCAAGGAAGATACTCAATTATTCAAGATGTTATTTGTAAATCCAAATGATCTAATTGTATTAATCATGACCATGAAAGGATCATGTGACCCTATAAGCGTTAACGAGTGAAGAGGCCCATATCTAAAGAAAGCGGATATATTTCCGTTTATCCTGGAATCTATATGCAGTGTCCATCATAACAATTTAAACTGCATTTCTAATAAAAATTTGCTTACTCCTGTGAAAACAATGACGCTCTCTGAACCCGAAAGCAAGGCGATTGTTTCGATTGTTTCTGTCCTCTTGCACTTGGTCGGAACAATTACTCTATTGTTAAGGTCCTTGTGACCCAAGGATAGATACTGACTAAATCTACATCTTTATCTTCTAAGTGATCATCAAGTGTATGGAATGTTAATGAATATAAACCTAATCCTGTAGATCTATTTGAAATCTTTCATGACATTTTTAATTGCATATAAGTGAAAATCTGAACATATTACGGAAGTGAATGTACCCGATTTATAGAACATTTTAAGTGTTGGAGCATTATCAGTTAAATGCATACCTATTTTTTTTTTTTTTTTTCTGCTATTTCTATTATTACTAGTATTCCACATACATATAATTTATTTTTATACAATGCTCACTTTGTAACATTATTGTTATTTAAACCTACAGACATATGAAGAATTTGCTGAACACTATGCCAATCTTCAATACGAAGATATTTGGACCAGAAATTCGACCATCTTTCTTCCGCCAGAAAATTACCAAGCGCCATCTTCCGTGGACTGGAGACAGAAGGGATACGTGACGCCAGTGAAGGACCAAGTGCGCAGTTAATAGATTTTAATATACATCCACTGCCTGGATTGAGAGGGGGTGGAAACGGCGTACGCCCCCCCCCCCATCCCCGTAAAATTGTCTAATAATCGATTTTTTAAAACCTCACAACAGTTTATCATTCAGGCATTCTCTTTCAGTGTAGATTGATATGTTTGAGCCTAGTACATGTCTAGAATAATTACTAAAAGCATTATCATGGAATTGAAGTGTCATAGTGTTTGGAAAGTTCTGATTTCTTCCTTCACCTTTAACTCCAAACGCTGTATCCGCACCTGACACCATCCTCTTGCGTTGGTCTAGTTACCACTCTCATTCCATTGAGAAATATCAAGAGCGTCATTCAATTCCATGATACCCTGTTTCATATCTGGATGGGCTCTAAAAAATCATTGCAAGTTGATCAAATTATACTTCCGTCAAGACACATTTGCTAAGTGTATTACATTATCCAGATTTTTTTCTTGATGCGTTAATTTCTTTCTATACATCTATGTGTTAGAATAAACACTTGCTAAAATGTTTATATGCCATACTCAGCCCGTATTCGCCAACCTTTTCTTAGACTTAAGACTACAAGTACAGAATATCCTTGAATTGTTCTGTTCTAACAGCGCTATAAATTTGAATTTTAATTGGTATTCAGCCACTCTAATTGCATCATTCTGTATTTAATATGATTTGTTATTGACATAAGCAACACTGGTACCCAACATATTTGCAATCTCAGAAATATATTTTTTTAGTCTAAGTCTGTTCCTGATTGCTAAGACTAAGAATGAGTTGGTGAATATGCACCTATCAATATTTTACTTCGGGGGGGGGGGGGAGCGGCGGGCAATCCCAGGGGGATTTGACTAATTGTATTTTGGGGGATCTAATTTCCCACCCTAGAGCCAAGCATTTTGTCTAAATCGCCTGAATGGGGATGCGTAATTGGTGTATCAAATTGCCCGGGGGCCAATATATTCGGGAGCTAAAATCGGAACAAAGTATATTTCCCGGGACCAGGAATCATTCGGCGTGTCAAATTCCCGCCAGTCGGGAATTGCTTTCAGTGTAAAGTCCCGTATATGCCCGCCGCTCCCCCTCTTGGGGAACATATCGATAGGTGCAATATGAGTCCTAAATGTTTTTTAATAATGCTTATGTTGCAGGGAAGTTGCGGTTCCTGTTGGGCATTTAGTGCTGTAAGTATGTTCTGTGCATTATGTTATAATAAAGAAAATATGTTTTTACCCCCAAAAAAAGAAATCCAGCTGTATGGTAACTTTATGGAAGCTGCAATTAGTTCTATGTTGAATATGTAGGTATTAAATCACTGCCAGTGTATTGTGGGTAGTTTACTGTCTATGGGGCATATGACGCAGTATGAAGGTTTTGTCAATATTTTATTTTCTATTTTTGTTTATCGAAAGGATAAGATTTGTATATATAAAATGCTTGTTTGGCGTCGAGTCGTTTCTGCAAACGCTGTCTGAGACAGGTTACACATTAGGACTGACATGTTCACTAAAATTAGGCTAACTACATGTATATTATTGTAAACGTTGAATGGGGACCCCATATTGAATCACATTTTGTGTGAGTTACTTTGGGTATTCTCCTTCTTGTAGTATAGTCTAGTGGTGCTGTGTGATCTCCGTTTCAAAAGGACCTTCATTTCGATTGTTAAAACCCAGTATGTATTACCTTTATTTCATGCTATGCGGTGAATGAGTGCAGATTACCAGTGAATGATAACCCGAACATTTCACTTTAGCTCGAGTGAAATGATAACGTTTTATCATTTCACTCTTGGTTATATATAACTACTTTTAACTTTGTTTTTATGTATATTTTTGAAGATATGTCAATATCCTAATCGTCAATGTCAACATCGGCCTTTTTAAACAACAGAAAAGAAATAATACAATTCAATACAAATATAATTAAGCGACAACGACGTAGTAAAAGTGTGCACTATTTTTCCACCACAACATTGATCGACAATTTTGGAATCATAATGACGTCGTATTTATGACGTCATAATACACAAAACTTGTGACGCCTCAGCATATCTCGCTCATTTTTTTATTTATCGTTCAAAAGCATGAAATAAAAAGAAAATTTGTTTATTACAGTGTAAGATCGTATTTTATTTCAGTCGTTGTCATATAAACTATATATTTTCCCTCGTGGCTGCGCCACTGGTGAAAATATTGTTTCTATGATCACTTATGAAATAATGTGAGATCTTACACTGCATTAAGCAAATATCCTCTATGTCATTGAAATCAATAGCAAATGCTGCCTAGCGGTTTTCATACCACGATTTGTTAATTTAAACGTTTCTCCTGCTAATGCAGCCGGAGTTTCATATGGTATATATTTAGACTGCGGCGATAACAGGAGTCTTTAGTACCAAAAGCAAGTATCGCGTTTGACATGGCTATTGCCCAGTGGCCTCCCCTGCTTCACTGCCTTCAATATCGTGGAGCAAGGGAGATCACAGATTACACGGCATATCAGAGCTGCGAAACAATTCATTGCTATTAGCGGATTGGTCCACTAAATACTATCAATAAACTAATTCAGCGATTGCTTTGGATAGATGACAAGAAATAGATCCGATTTAAGCCATAACGAACAAAAAGATGTTAAAATATTTCAGCTTCAAACACTAGTTTTCTTACTTTAAATATATTAACATTCTAGATCCATAATTAATAACTTGTCGTGACCTTAAACTTTAACTGAAAAGCCGCAGTCTTTCAGCGTTCAAAGCTTTGATCTTGTAGAGCAAACATTCAGTTGTGGTTCATGAAGCTAAACGTAACAATCTTTAGTTTATATCTGTTAATGAAAAATACTCTGTTCAAAACCATACACGTATTGGCACAGTTACTAATATTAAATTAGCATGAGCGTTTTGGGGATAATGTGTTATTACTGTATTTGATACTTACTAGTATACAGGTGCGAAATTAAGGTATTGTACCCTTACGAGAATTAGTGACGAATGTCTGGCCTTACAGGTTCCGTTATGGACAGGTATAGTGCATACAGAATATACATGTAAAGTGATTCTGGCCGGCCGGCACACGAAGGATTTCGTTTTCCACAGACGTGTGTCGTTGTAATAGCTTTCTCTGTACCAACAGTAAACATGTTATAGCTCATAGCAATTTAGGGTGCATGATTTGGATTGTGTTATCATTCACAGACTGGTACCATCGAAGGTCAGAATTTCCGGAATACTGGTAGATTGGTCTCACTGAGTGAACAGCAACTCGCTGACTGCTCTAGAGGCTACGGAAACGATGGATGTCGCGGGGGATACCCTTCCCGTGCTCTCCAGTACGTCAGAGATCAAGGGGGTATAGACGGCGAGGCGGACTACCCATATAAAGCACGGGTAAGTTAAATTTTTTAATTTATCTGCTCTGTTATGGAAAGGAGATATGATGAATATATGTAAGGGTCATTCTACTCTCAAAAAGATATATGCAATGGTAAAAAATACTAAAATTGGTATAAATGTACAAGTAGTTACAGAAATTCTGACCGATGCGAATTATTATCGCTGCTATGGCAACCAAAAAGAATGTCAACATCAATTAAGTTTGCATTTGTTAAATCTTGAACAGCAATTCTAGAATAGTATATTAAGTTTTATTCAGTTTAAAATAAACATATATCTAACAAAGCTATGAAATCTGGCTTCTTCCTGAAATTGCATAACGTTGATCTGAAAATTGAACTATATGATGCTATGTCTTTAAATCTTATAAAAAGACGAGATGTAGTTGATAGTTGTTTGTTTGTTTTTTTTTCATCGTGCCTCAGAAAGTTGCAATTCTGCTACTCTGGTTTGCATATAGCCATTGGGTAATTTAATGGTAATTAAATTGAATAGTATGCATCTTTTATTGCTGTTTCATGTGAATTGCGATGCTATGAGTTAATTTTTTTATTTACACTTACATATGTTTTGTGAATAATTCTGGGCCAAGTGTGAGGTTCGGGCGCCTGTAAACCGGTTTAAGCCCCCAATGCTTTGCATTGACCGTTCCAAGGCGGTGACTCCAGTTTTATTCATGTGTGTTTTATGTTTGTTATGTGTTTTTGTGATGTGCTGTGTATTGTTTTGGCAATTGGCCACTTGCCATAAATAAAGGACTTTCGCTTTGTTTATATTTAAATATTCAATTTTAATTTGTACACTCCATTTTGAAATTATGCATATTTCTACAAAATACTTGAAGTGCATCTTTAAACCCCAATGCTTTGCATTGAGCGTTCCAATGCGGTGACCGCAGTTTCAATCATTGTTATGTTTTGTGTTGCATGCATTTTCCTGTGTTGTATAGGCAATTGGTCACTTGCATCAAATAAAGGACAAACGGGTGGTAATAAGGGTTTCCATCCTCTCTGGAGTTTCATTATTCCTATTTTAAAAAATAATGATTTATGGACCTGTCTTCGAACCTAGTCGGTATAGTGTTCAATGCTTTGCAATCATACGTTCGCAGGATAACTACCGCTGTTCGTTCAGCAAGAGCAAGGTAAGGGCAACTATTCGTGGTGTCTACAGCGTCACACCCGGCGAAACGAACCTAGAATCCGTAACCGCCACAGAGGGACCTATTTCAGTGTCCATGTACGTCAACAGGAACTTCCAGCATTATCAGGGAGGTGGGTTTGATATCCATGAACACATTATAGTTCATTGAATGGACAGGTCGCACCAATTTTTATAAGACAATAAAGTAGAAGCTGGTGAATTATATCTTTTAAAGGAGCGCAAACGTGTTTGGCATATTTTTTTTGTAGCGTTAAATCAAGTAGTTGAGTAATTCATGCATTCATGCACGTGCCAAGTTAACATTGATATTAATGCTGCATCTATAGTAATTCAGATGAGTTTTTATTTTAATATTATTAGTCAAAAGGATAAAACTTATGGACGCGTATATGGTCGATGCGATATGGGTTTTATTGCATCAATATTCAAACTTTACAACTTTATTTGCTAATAAGTGAAACCATTTCATATCGTTAAAACTGAGGTCTTCTCTAGAATTAAGTAAAAATTATGGTTAAAATTGTCTACGTCTCTTTAGATAAAATTAAATCAACACACACTCAGTATGCTACGGTGGCATAGACGCGACATGTAAGAAAAATAATTTATCTCGTGGCCACGAGCTAGTAAATCGTGGGCACTAGTTAATAGTTATGTAACTCGTGGCCACGAGTTACGTAAGTTGTGGCAACGACTTACTAACTCGCGGCCACGATTTAATAACTCGTGCTTGGCCACGAGATACAAAAGTTTCTTACATGTCACGTCTATGCCACCATACTAATGTATCCAGTGAATATGTTCAGCCAAATAACTGGATTTTTATGGGCTTATTATGTCGTGGCCACTAGTTGCGTAAGTCGTGGCCACCAGTTACGTTACTCATGGCCACGAGATACTAAGTCGTGGCCACGAGATACTAAGTCGTGGCCACAAGATACTACGTCGTGGCCACGAGATACTACGTCGTGGCCACTACTTAATAACTCGTGGCCAGGAGTTAAATTATTGTTCTCACATGTCACTTCTATGCCACCTTAGTATGCTCAAAAACCACACTACATGTTTTCTTTAAGGTGTCTTTTACGATCCATCCTGTTCAAGCACTGCGATCGGACGCCACGCTGTGCTCGTGGCGGGCTATGGATCCAGTCCCTCTAACTACTGGCTCGTTAAGAACTCGTGGGGTTCCAGGTGGGGTGAATCGGGCTACATCAGGATGGCCAAAAATAGAAACAACATGTGTGGCATTGCATCGGATGCCGTGTTTCCTCGTGCTTGAAAGGAACATTACAACAACATAATTATGAATAACACAAAACAATTTTTCCTGAGAAAATGTAAACAAAAGCACGGACTATGATTAAAACATGCATAAAGACCATAGTGTTGTTTTTACTTTTGTTTTAGGTACATTACCATTCAAAAGCATAAGAAAATATCATTTGACTGACCAAATATAGTTAAAACTCGTATACAACGTCAAAATAAAAAAAAAGTATAACTTAGATATACATGTAGTAGAAACAATGTGTGCTAATTATACACAAAATGCAAACAAACTTTAAAAAGAATGGTCGAGTTTTCGTATTCATTTTGTATGTCATTAATATGATCTATTTATATCAAAGTTATCAACGACATAATTTTTATGTATGTATTAGTTAGAGTTTGGAGACATATGAATGTATTAGTTAGAGTTTCTAGACTTTTAAGTATAATCATTGCAGACAACATTAAAACACAGTGCCGAATTCTTAACTTTTGTTTAAATTGTGTGTTAATAATTTCGAGTTAGTTTCAAAATATCAAAGTTATCAAAGATACACTTATGTATGTCAAGAATCTAGACAAAAAATATTTAAGAGAGTTAGTCAAAACGTTGGTAATTACGAGTTATGGTTCTTGTATGGTTAATTTCCTCATCTCATGATGACTATCATATTTGCTAACTTACTTGAAAATCCGTCCATGCATGACAATAGTATGCTATGGACAAAGATCTGACCTCTGACCTTTAAATGTGACGCAGACCTTGACCCTAGGGACGTGGCTCTTGGTTTTGATCATTTATGCTTAAATATTTTTCAATCCCTCTATGAATGACATAATTATGCTGTGGACAAATATTTGACCTTGAATATTGACCTTTACATTGGCCCTAGGTATGTGGTTCTTGTGTGCAACACACCGTCTCAAAATACTCAATATTTTCTGCCACGTTATGTTAACATCCTTCCATGCTGGACCTAATTATCATCCGGACAAATTCTTTATGATTGATTTCTTATATATGACCTTTGATCTTAAATTTTGACCTTGACCCTCAACCTAGGGACTTCGTTCTTCCGAGCGACAGGCCACCTCTCATTGCTTTTTACTTCTACGAAGTTATTTAAATATCCACCTATGCTAAGCAAATAATGGTCCGAAGAAGTGATAAGGATTTATTCTTATGTTTGACCTTAACTTGTGATCTTGACCTCGGAGCTAAAAACCTGGGTCTTGTGTGCGACTCACATTTTCTTTATGTTAATAACTTCTGAGAAGTTATTTGAAAATCCATCCTACTAGGCAAAGTTATGATCCGGAAAAAGTCTTAAGTTTTGATTTCTTATGGCTGATCCTTGACTTTGATCTTTAACCTAGGGACCTGTTCATTGCTTCTAACTTTTGCAAAGTTATATTAAAAGCCATCCATGCTAGACAAAGTCTTAAGGATTGATCTCTTACATTTGATAATTTGATAATTGACCTTCAATTGTAACCTTGACCTTGAACCTAGGAACCTGGTTCTTGCGCGCGACAGCCCGTCTCACAATCCTTATCACTGCTGTCAGGTTATTTGAAAATCCATCCACTGGAGATAAAGTTATGCACCAGGCAGACAATGCCTTACGGTTGTATTTCTTATATTTATCATCTGACCTTGAATTGTGACATTGACTTTGGCCCTAGGATCCTGGTTCCTGCGCACGTCACGCCGACTTATAATACTTGTCACTTCAGCCAAGTTATTTGAAAATCCATCCACGCTGGACAAGATATGCTCCGGACGAAACCCGCCAGCCCGCCAGCCCGCCAGCCCGCCAGCCCGCCCGCCTTGGGCGTTCGCATTATACGTCCCGTTTTCCAAACGGGCGTATATAAACACATGTTTCTATCTTCTGTGAATTAATGTCGTTATTGTATTTTGGTTTTCATGGATAGTGTCCCTTTAAATGTCAAACCAAGCCGTACTAAAATTCCAAAATTGATATGTTTTATGTGGAAAAACACAGAGAACTACAAAGCACACAACACTTAACTTTTTAGCTTTGACTTACGCCTCCAGTGAAATCTAGATTCTCCTAGCAGCGGCTAGCCTACTTCCCCAAACGGATAACAGTAACCACTTGATCTATCATCACAAGTAACATCCTATCTGATCTGGAAGGATTGCGTTTTGGTATGTTTTATTTATGCAATGCAACTCATTGCAATTTTCTACATTAATAGACTAATAATATATTATATACAGACAATAATGAAAAAGGGAAATAAAAAAAACGCATTAAAAACTTAAAAATCGAATAACTAGAAGGTTTGGTTTGATAACAGGAATATGATTTGAGCTATGCTCCGAACCATTCAAATCTCTGCGCGGGGTTGATCTAGTATATCGAACACGCATAATATGTATGTGTTCGATCATCGGTTTATCATATTATTTAACGGTTTACCGAAGATTAATAAGCTGGTCGTTGTTATCGCTTAACCTAAATCAGTATACAGCTCTGACACATTAACCTGACAATGAATAACATATGCATGCGAAATGTATTTAAAAAAAACAAGGCCATCGTATTAATAATATCCATTTGTTTTACATTTAAATCAGCTACATTTTGGCAAATGTTATTGTCAACCGACCATCGATACCGTTGATACGCCCCTTTAATAACAAGTAAAATACCATATGTACCATGTAATTAACCATTAGACGAACATAGATCGCCCCGCCTGTTTTGTTTGTTTAAGGTTATTTGTCCAAGGATTTGAAATAAAACGATGTGCTATTATATACCACCTAAATATAAACCCACAATTGGTCAACTCAATCTTTGAGTGGCAAGTATCTACTGGTCAATTGAGCAGATTGCCCGACAATGACACTTCTTTTACCTGATTAACTGTTTATGTAATTCAAATGAGAAGACAGGTGGTCCCGCTGTGTCGACATGCGCAGTGCACGTGCCAGTGCAATCAATTGCAAAACTGTTATAAAAAGTATATGGGAGGAGCTTACCTTAATATACCATTTTGGTCAATACTATTTTAGCCCCTTCTCGCTATTGTGTTAGATTGTCTTTTTTCATTGCCATTGGTAGCATGTTTATTAAAATATTATTATGTTTGCAGTTGATCTGATACTGGCTAAATATATTTTAATGAGTGACATAAGTGGAATCGTCCATATATGGCAAAACTGGAAGGGTTTATTTTTGGGCAGATTACCGAACAATTAGACTATATCACCTAATTACCTGTTCACTTATAATAGTTCACAGAGCAGGGCGTATGGCGATAGTGTGCGTGTAATCCACGTGTCTATACAATGAATTTCCATTGTAAGTGTGTCGCAACATGTTGCCCCAATATATCTAACCCAGAAATTCTTTTTAAAAAGAAATTCGGAGTCTGTGATAACTTTGCAAATAAGGAGTGTAAATTGAACATGAACATACATCTTTAAAACTGTATAACTCGGTCTATTTTGTTGTTGTTGTTGTTGTTTTCACTTATAACATTCACTTATCCGTCGCACTCCTGGCTATGAGCCAAACATACAATACAGACATGTGGATGCAGCAAACTTATGAAACTGTTTTACAATTTTGATGCATCCACATGTTTGTAATGTATGTTTGCAAAATAAATGAAAGTGGTGGAACATCGCTGTTATATGGGCATTTCCTAATGGTTATATAACTTCCCATCAAGTATCACTGAATTTCATACAGGATTTCCAGAGAAAAGATTCAGACACAAAATTGTGATCGGTAGTTGCTGAGACTTAGGCTAGACAAGAACTGTGCACAGTATTTTAATTTTCAACAATTATCAAAGTCATCTAATTCCAAGAAAAATCACTAACGAGGGACGTTTTGGTACAGTGCATACGTTTTTATAAATGGTAATTGGGCTTCCCATAACGTTTCATTATATTCTGGCCAGTAGTTGCGAAGGAATAGCCCGGACAAAGAATTGTGCACTATATACTTATTTCAGAAATCCTTCCTAAAGCCCCATAACACTGGCAAAAAATAATGAAGCGGAACGTCCTGGTTAAGTTCACACCTCCTCTTTATGATGAAGCTGCCCATGAAGTTTACAATCCATTGAATCAGTCTGGTTAGTAGTTGCCCAGACGAGAAAACGGTACGAACGGACGGACAGAAGGACGGACGAACAAAGCGGCGAGTATTTATCTATGCTCATCATCATCATCATCATCTCGAGTAATTGCCTCACTCTTGATAGAGTATACGCAATTTGTTATAATACTGAACATGCGTAGCAGCCAGGACTGACTTAATAGTCCAAAATTTAAAAAAACAAGAGATGTTTGTAAAACATGTATGCCCCCCCCCCCCGACTTGCAGCCAAGTTGTGATATGTGCAATTGTTAAGAATTTTTTTAAATATGCAATCCCAAGCGAGGTCTCGATATAGGGTATCTATGTATGAAGTTTCATTAAAATATCTCGATGCGTTCTCAAGTTATTGAGCGGAAACCGTTTTTGTATTTTTAGTAATGGTGACCTTGACCTTAATCCCAACAATCCCCATATGCAATCCCAAGCGAGGTCTCGATATAAGGTATCTATGTATGAAGTTGCATTAAAATATATCAATGCTTGTCAAGTTATTGAGCGAAAACCGTTTTTCTATTTTTAGTAACGGTGACCTTGACCTTGATCCCACCCACCACATATGCAATCCAAAAAGAGGTCTCAATATAAGATATCTATGTATGAAGTTTCATTAAAATATCTTGATGCGTTCCCACGTTATTAAGCGGAAACCATTTACTATTTTTAGTAACTGTCACGTTGACATTGACCACACCCACCCTATATGCAATCTCAAGCAAGGCTTCGATATAAGATATATATGTATGAAGTTTCATTAAAATATCTCGATGCGTTCTCAGGTTATTGAGTAGAAACCGTTTTTCTATTTTTAGTTATGGTGACCTTGATCTTGACCCCACCCACCCCATGTGCAATCCCAAGCGAGGTCTCGATATATGGTATCTACGTATGAAGTTTCATTAAAATATCTTTATGGATTCTAAAGTTATTGAGCGGAAACCGTTTTTCTATTTGAAGTAACGGTGACCTTGACCCCACCAAGCCAAATGCAATCCCAAACGAGGTCTGGATATAAGGTATATAAGTATGAAGTTTCATTAAAATATCTCGATGCGTTCTCAAGTTATTTAACGGAAACCGTTTTTTTTCTAGTTTAAGTAACGGTGACCTTGACCCCACCCGCCCCATATGCAATCCCAGGCGAGGTCTTAATATAAGGTATCTATGTATGAAGTGTCATTATTATTAAAATATCTCGATGCGTTTTCAAATTATTGAGTGGAGACCGTTTTTCTATTTTTAGTAACGGTGACCTTGACCGTGGCCCTACCCATCCCATATGCAATCCCAATCGAGGTCTTAATATAAGGTATCTATGTATGAAGTTTCAATAAAAATATCTCGATGCGTTCTCAAGTTATTGAGCGGAAACCGTTTTTCTGTTTTTAGTAACGGTGACCTTGACCTTGACCCCACCCAACCCATATGCAATCCCAAGCGAGGTATCGATATAAGGTATCTATGTATAAAGTTTCATTAAGATATCTCGATGCGTTCTCAAGTTATTGAACGGAAACCGTTTTTCTATTTTTAGCAACGGTGACCTTGACCTTTGACCTGTTTACCTTAAAATAAATAGGCGTCTTCCTTTCCTCCCAAGTAACCAGCAAACGAACTTAAATGATCGTAGGTCAAAGTGTTCTCTAGATATCGTGCGGAAACGAAATGGTCTACGGACAGACCGACCATCCGACCGACCGACCGACGGACAGGTGCAAAGCAAAATACCCCCACTTCTTCGAAGGGGGGGCATAATAACAGTTCCTCTATTTACAAGATTTCTAAAAACAGGTTAAAAAGGAGCATCTTGTAGTCTAGCAGGGCAAGTTTGACAGGACCGATTTGAAGCCTTCAAGTGTGGTCTGGTCGACGGCAGCTTGTGGAAGTTGGTTCAACAGGATGATAGTGGCCGGGAAGAAGCTGTGCTGGTAGATTAATGTTCTGGCTCTTATTTGGGAGTAGCTATGATTGTGACCCCTGGTGGTTATGGCCGGGCGGAGTTCGCGAAGTGGCTCTGGGTCGACATGAATGAGATTATTTCTTATTTTGAAGAGCATAGTTGTCCTCAATTTCCAGTTGCTGGATGTGATTTGCTGAATAGGGAGACCAGACTGAAGAGGCGTATTCAAGGGATGGCCGAACATGGGTCTTGTAGGCATTGGCTTTAGCTTTTGGAGGGCTGGATCGAATGTTTCTGCGAATGAAGGACATGGTGGAGTTTGCCTTTCTAGTGATTTTTCCTCCGAGGTATTTGGCATTGCCAGTGCCTCTTGGTGGTGACATGGATGACCTCACACTTGTCAGGATTGAAGGCCATCTGCCATTCCTGTTCCCACTTCTCCAGGTTTTCAAAGTCCACTTGGAGTTGGTGAGAGTCTTCGGGCGACCAGACTTCCCTGTAGAGAAGGCATTCGTCTGCGAAGAGGCGGACTAAGGATTTGACCTTGGATGGCAGGTCATTGATGAAGGCCAGGAAGAGTAGTGGGCCGAGGACACTACCCTGGGGGACGCCGGAAGTGACGGGAGATGTGGCTGAGCTGGAGCCCTCAAGGACGACCTCTTGGGTTCTAAGTGATTGGAAGTCCTTTACCCAGGATCGGATGTTATCTCTGATACCATAATGGTCCAATTTCTGCGACAGAGGAGTATGCGGCACATTATCGAAGGCCTCAGAAAAGTCAAGAAGTATGCCATCATTTTTTTTTTGTTGGTTGTTGTCGATGGATTTTGTGAGATCGTTTGTAGTTTTAAGGAGTAGGGTATCGCAGTAGCGCTTCTTTCGGAAACCATGCTGGCTGTCGGTTAGGATATGGTGTTTGTCGAAGCGGGACATGATATTGCTGTAGATGATGTGTTCTAGTACTTTGCAAGTTACAAAGGTTAGGGAGATGGGACGGTAGTTGGCTGGTGATGATATGTTGCCTTTTTTGAAAACTGGTGATACAGCAGCTGATTTCCAGTCAGATGGAATTTTTCCAAGATCAATCAAGGGTTGGAACAGTTTTGTGAGTCCAGGAGCGAGATCAGAGGCAGCAATTTTGAGGAGCCTTGTCGATATATTTTCAGGGCCTGCAGCTTTATGTGGTTTGAGGTTGGATAGGAGTTTTTGGACACCCTTTATGGTGACTTGGATGGAGCTGGCAGAAGGGATCTGGCTTGGTGGAAGTGTAGGTATGATGGTCATATTTTCCCTAGTGAAGACTGAGAATAATTGGTTGTTTAGTATGTCTGCTTTCTGTTTGGCGTTGCAGTATGTTATACCGTCCTTCTTGAGTGCAGACACACCAATGCTCTCCTTCTTTCTGGCTTTCATGTAGTATCAGAAGACGTTAGGGTTTTCATGATATGGTGCTAGCATACTGGAAATATGATTGTCATGGACTGTACTGCATAGGCGCTGGGCTTTTCTTTTGACTTCCTCGTATTTGGCCCAGTCAGCAGGTGAGTTGGATTTCCTAGCGCGTTTGAAAACCAACGTTTCTTCACACGGGTGATATTCCGTACATCCCCGTTGATCCATGGCTAGTTGAAACGCTGCGGGCTTTAACGAGTTGGGACTTCCTCCTGCGTGATGTCTTGGCAGCCGTTCTTGAAGAGGTTCCATACTTGGTCTATGTCGTTGGTGGTGTTGCACAGCTCTATGAGAGAGTCGGATAGAGTTTGGTATTTCCTCTTGATTTTGTTGATGTTAGCCTTTCCCTACATGTACAGGGTTCTTTTAGCAGGTTTTTGTCGTGGTGCACATATGTTTGTGTCATTGAATAGAGCATGGTGGTCACTGATGCCTGATATCGCTGTACACCGGTTCACAAGTTGAGGGCGGTTTGTGAAGAAGAAGTCAAGTGTGTTTTCACCTCTGGTGGGGAAGTCAACAACCTGGGCAAGATCTAGTTCAGGTTCGAGGAGTAAGAATTGCCCATTGATAGATTTTCTGTATTGATGGCTCTCTATTGTGTTGTTTGACCAGTTGATGTCTGGGAGGTTGAAGTCTCCCATAATCCAGATAGTATAGTTTTTGAATGTTTGGCATACACATGAGATGGCATTACCTAGTTCTGAGGTTTCATCGTTATTGGTTTGTCTGTAGGCTGACCCGATAATTAATGTTTGCTTATTTATGCATTCAATCTTCTGAAACAGGATGTCGCAGGTGGTGTCGACTTCGACTGGCTCACTTATGATATTGTCTTTGTTAAGATAAGGCAGCCACCATATCCGTCTGCTCTGTCCTTGCGGTAGTTGTTGTAATTGCTATTTGGAGGTATAATCTCAGCATCGTAGATTGACGGTTTTAACCACGTTTTACAGCCGCAGATGATATCACAGTTGACAGTTGCTCCCCTGAAAAGGGTACCACATGAAAATGTGTAGTAAAGTATATAGCAAGTACATGTTATTGAGCAATACTTGTTTTTATTTTATTTTCTCTCAAAACCATCCACTCATTTAAGAGGATTGTCAAGTCTTAGTGGTTTTTAACCTTATGCTGTGTCTTTCCGACAATTAAGAATGTAAACATAAATTAAGAAACTGTCGTATTTTTAGAAATCGTGTTTAAAAGTTAACATACAATAAAACACATTGTAAGTATTTGACAAGCTTCAAGCTTAAGCGCCAATAGAGATATAAATGCTATAATAGCGCATGTTGTTACTGACAAAATCCGTCTTGTCACTTGTTTTCGCGATCTAGTAAAATATATCCGGACAAATTGTGAAATGAATTATTTAATATGTCAGTATATGATACTGTATTCCTGTCATGATTTGATACTTTATTCATATAGTGATTTAATTGTCCAGTTTTAGTATGTGGTATAAATTAAAAATTCTGGTATCCGACACCTTTTTAAAGTGACATTTGGCATAATATAGACACACATGAAAACAGTATCATTTCCTATTGTTTTATATATATTTCTAGTAGCAACATTATTCTGATGAAATTGTACAGAAAAAATTATCTACAAAGACAAAAATTTAATACATGGTTCTAGTACAGGGATGGAAATTAAAGGGCGCCCTCTCGCCCTAGGCGACCAAATTTTGCAGTGGGCAAGTGATTCCAAAAAGCTGGGAGTCCACTTTGGCGAGTAGCTTTTTAGAAAGCTTAACTCCACTTCTGATAATAATTACTCGCTGATTTTCTTATACCGCCATCCCTCTGCGTATTAATTGTTCGTCCAATAAAAGCTATCGATACACATCTCAGCCAATCGTAACGCTCATTTCATCTTGTGCATTTAAACATGGCTGCCCCCGTTGTTTTTTAAGCAGATATAGTTTTCATGCGTGTTAAACGTTGTTTTTGCAAATTCTTACAATAAATAGCGGCATCTACAGAGTTCTCGGTACCACATAATTCGGCGTATTTGGATGTTAGATTCTAGGACGCAACCCTTTTCTCTGGCGTACTCAATCTAATTTGAAATAGTAAAGGTGTAAGTGATTTGTAACACTTTCCCGTTAGTATGCGTTATGTTATATGCGTGTAATTAACACCCACATTTTTAATAAATTGCTACAAATTTAAAGCAGGCAATATAATTTTTATTTATGCGAAATGAACATTTTACAAATTATAAGAATTAAGATGAATCTGTGTAACTTGACAATTTTCGTACACTGATCGCGTCAAGCATGCGTCTTCAATTGTTAAAAAAACTACAACAACTAGTGTTTATTAATAAAATAGCTATTAAAAATCATCACTGTGCACGGATTATTTGCAAACACTTTGGCTGAGGCAACATTTGAATGAAAGTTAGCGACAGTTTATAGTACTTGTTGAAAGTGAAAGTAAATAAATGTCAGCGTCCTTCTCGTTTTGTTCCAATTTATAAAAATGTTGAGTTGTTCCTTTTTAATGAATTAAGTCCTATTTAATTGTTTAATTGCAGGTAGTTAATAAACAGTTTGTTTGAATAAGATTTTTTTTGTTGTAGTTGTGTTTATAAGTGGGTGGGGTAGGGGTCTGTTTTGACGATTAGATACTGGGACGCTAACTTTTCAAAGGAAGGAGTCCTGGACTCCGTGTTTTGAAATCCTAGCGAGAACTCTGATCCTTATTTTAATAATAAGTTAGTTCGATTCTTTACCGTGTTTGTTTTTTTAATTTAATATGTGGAAATAAGTCGTAGGGACTAAAAAGCCCCCAGAAAAAGAAAGGCAATCAAACGATGCTAAACGTAAATTTCTACAAGTTTATGACAAAAACAAGAGAGACTGTTCTTACAAGCTAGCTTATAGATTAACAATATTAAATTGACTATTTTTTATGTGACTGGCATGCCATGTTTTAATACTTATTCTTAACGATGATTATGAGTTCTCAAGTTCTGTTCTGATGGATGTATACTATCATGAAAGTACCAGTTCATGAACCTCGAAGGGTGTACCCTGGCCTGTGGACTTTGTTGCAAAAGCATTATTGAAAGCAACATTAAAGATCAGTATTTCAGTCTCAGATAGTGACACAAATTCTGTCTATTTTAGAAAATTTACACTGTATTATGTCGCCACCCTGCTATTTAAATTGTTATGGCGGCCTAAAAATAACTGACCTATTCTCGAACCCACAGCTATATATAAAGAACACAAAGTCATGGTGTTTCACATGATTATCACATGTCTTTCCAATGCAGCCGATAGGGGAGCTCGAAGGGGAGTTTTTCTTTCAGAAAAATACATTTAATTTAAGAAATATGTACATTTTTTTGAAATGCATAACAAGTCATAGAGTTTTTAATAAAATTGTTTAACAAAACAAAATTATAATAGTAAATAGATGTTTTTGATGCATATTTCCGATAATTGTGCGACGATTGTACAGATTGTTTACCATACCATTCGGTACACATAATCTTATGACGTCATATGCACTCTGCTTACATGTAAATAGTGCATGAACAAAAGGTTCGTAAATAGGTGAGGTTCGAGAATAGGTACCTACATGATATAATTCATGTATTGATTTATTAAAGAATTAAATTTCCAATATAGTTTTCAACAAGCTATTTCCATATACTGAATATCACTGTAATGTTCAACATCCATTTTTCAAAATTTTTATTTGGTGGGCCCCTAAAAATTTGGATGGGCTCCTAACTCTAGAAAGCTAGGGGCCCACTCGGGCAACCAGACAAAATAAGTTAATTTCCATCCCTGTAGTTGGATTCGAACTCATGCCTACAAAATCCCGCACTCGCTTCACTTAAAACTTCCCTATGCGAGTAATGGTGTATTTTTGTACACTCTTTTCATATCACTTGTACTACTCATACCAATTGTCCTGCGCTCTTGAAAGTGTCTTTAATAACCACTTCATAATGAATAAATACACAATTGTCAACTGTTCATAGAATCAAGTTCATCGTATTTATCAATACTTTAATATTAATTTCTGTAAGTGAACTGTATGTTTTGCAAATGTTAATTACATCCTAACATCTTTATGCCCTTTTAAGATTTTGTGTAGTCTGTTTTTGTTAGATAATTGTTTTTGTTCATCCGTCTGTAAACCAACAATGGGAGCTTAGCTAATTGTTTTTGTTCATCCTTCTGTAGATCAACAATGGGAGCAGAACAAAGCAGTCAGCCCCCAGCAGGTGCCCCTGGGAGCAACATTAAATCACAGCGCGATGAGGACATACCGTACACATCCTACGCCATCAGTAAACCCATATCTGCAGGTATGTGGTCTGAGCAACATTAAATCACAGCGCGATGAGAACATACCGTACACATCCTACGCCATCAGTAAACCCATCTCTGCAGGTAAGTGGTCCCAGCAACATTAAATCACAGCGCGATGAGGACATACCATACACATCCTACGCCATCAGTAAACCGATATCTGCAGGTTAGTGGTCCAAGCAACATTAAATCACAGCGCTATGAGGACATACCGTACACATCCTACGCCATTAGTAAACCCATCTCTGCAGGTAAGTGGTCCGAGCAACATTAAATCACAGCGCGATGAGGACACACCGTACACATCCTACGCCATCAGTAAACCCATATCTGCAGGTAAGTGGTCAGAGCAATATCTATAATTAGAATACCTATAAGTTCAAAAAGCACAGGGAAATTCTTTAAGTGAACATTGAACTCATGATTACTTTTTTCAGGTGCAAAAATAATATCTTTATTTCAAAAAAAGAAATCAGCCATTCAGTTGCAGATAATTGTATATGCATGTATACAGATTCTTAATCATAAACATCAAATATTATGTTACAGAACTCTACACAAACTTTATTCAGACTTTTTTTTTATGGTAATTCTCAGATTCTCCGAAGAACTCACCTCGTAACCAAGGCAACCGACAGCGGGCAGCCACAATGCCCACCCACCGAGAGATGCAGGTCAAGGAGCAAACGCCCAAACATGACATTGTCATGGTGGCTGATGGGCAGTCCATCATTAAAGGTTGGCAGTCAGGATAGACAATAATTGCCAGCGCAACAGATAAGGATTTGGCCAGAAATGAGTATTCCCCATCATTTTAAAAATAATTGAGTATTGAGTGATTTAATTGAGTACTTAAAATTTTGTTACGCAATTAACATTAATTAACTGTTGCAAAATACCTAAATTAAGTAAAACTGTAACACAAATGCCATAAATGTGCCTACCATTTTAAAACCATGCATGAATAATTCGATCAAAATACTACACGTCACATGTGTATAGCTTGCAAGGAACACTCACTATATGACCATCAGTTAAACATTCACATATGACCATCAGTTAAACATTCACCAATCTTTACACAATCTCTTTGGCATTTTGCGAGTATTCAGTATATGAATTGAGTTTTGTCACTCATTAATGTTTTTAATACTTGAGTAAATTGTGTTCCAGAAATGGGTATTAACGCAAATATGTGCCTTATCTGTTGCTCTGATTACATAGCTGACTGTAATAAAACTGTTGGTTTTATGACCATTTATAGATGCTAAAATTAGCATCATTAGAGGCAAGAGTTGTTTACATAATAAGTGAAAAAACCTGGTTATATTAATACATTTAAGTGCCCGAAACTGGTCACATTTAATGTGACATAAGCTGGTAACTAGTACATTATTTGAAAGATTGGTATTGGTTTTATAACCATGATGGTTCCAATTTTAGTGACAAAGACTTATTACATTATTTGTGGCAAAGATATAACATTATTAGTGGCAAAAATATTATGTAATTAGTGGCAAAGAATTTACATTGTTTGTGGCAAATGTATTTCATTATTAGTAGCACATAAATTGCATTATTAGTGACAAAGATATTTTATTATTTACATTATCAGTCTCAATAGCCGATTACATTATTAGTGGCAGTACCTGCTTATATTAATAATTATTAGTGGCAAAACGTTTTTTGTGGCAAAGTCCTGTTCATATTAAAGAGGGACGTTTCAATTTTTTTATGAAAATTATAATGTAAAACCATCCATTGATTCTAATGATGTCAATGTATTTTTAAAATAAACGATGTCAGTATATTGTTTAAATAATAATATAATAAATGTTGAGAATAACCTATGTTCAGAAATGCCTATTAAGAGATAATTTATAACTAAATAATACTTCTCTGCGCATCGAACTATTAAATACATGTATACGCAGCATCTAGACGATTCAGATCGATTGTTGAAGCATACGCAGTCCTTATTTTCTAATTCAAAACCGCATGTAGCCATTGCGGTAGGATGAACGGGTCTGTATCGACAGAAAATATATATTTGCATTTTTGGTAAGAGAAATAAATTGTGTCAATGTTGACATTTATTTCAGATTTATAAACTGGCTATTTGTTAGTGGGTAACGAAAGAGACATTAAATAAATCTATAAAAGTCAGACGGTCCCTCTTTCAGTAATACAAAACTTCTATTCCTGTTTGCTAAAACAAACAACCCCAAAATGATAAGTCTAGTTACATTTCTAGCAGCAAATTTATTCGCATTTGATTTTAAAGTATATTAATTATACAAAACTTATCTCCCTATTTGCAGACCCTGATCCTGAAATCACCAAACTGAACACGATCCCGGTTATCTGGCCGATACTGCGCGGGTCTCTGAACGTCCCTACGAGCTCTCGAGACAATGAGCTGCAGGAAAAGATGGACCCGAAGCACCTGCTTGCACTCTGTCTGCGCTACCAGGACCACCTGAAGCAGATGGCCGAGTCCGTAGCCTTTGACCAGAACGCTCTGTGTATTAGAATCAAAGAGGTGAGATGAGTGGATACTTTACTCGTAAAGCTTCCAGGGTGTGATTCTCCCTCCTTTCAGCCGATTTCATGTTTTTACACAGGGCTTGCATAAATGGAAGTTTGGGAGTAACTTACTCCCAGTTTTTGTCACAGGACTTCCAAAATTGCAGCCATGGAAGTTGCAGAACTTCCAGAATTGCAGCCTTTAAAGTTCCATCACGTAAGGATGTACAAGTTAGAAGAAAAAATAAGTAATTTATATAAATGTATACCTCTTTCACTGAAAACATTGGCATATAAACACTTGATGAAAAGAACTGACGTGAAAAAAAAATTGAATGTTATAATAATTTCATTTCTAAAATGCTTAGGACTTATGTAGCGCAGTACTATCAAAACTTTCCAAATATTATGAGCAAAACTTCCAAAATCACAGGCCAGGAAGTTCAAACTTCCAGTTTTCAAAAGTTAATGAAAGCCCTGTAAATTAAAATTACAAATCTGTGTCTATACAAATACTGTAAAACCATTATTATTCATGGGGTACGAATTTTTGTGGATAGACCTAGCCACGAATTGAATTCCCAACGAAATATATACAGTTTGTAGGGGTGCACTGTCATTTTGTTTGGAGAATATTTTAGGTACTTACAGTTTGTAGATTTAACACAAATGCCAATTAATGTCAATTAACGTAGAGATACAAATAAGGGAGAATTTAATTTTTCCACACCACAGTGTTAAGGCTCTTATTACGTATTGTTATCTCTAACATTGTGCAGATATTGTTATAACAACACAAATGTAGATTAGATACCAATTAACGGTTGTGAGTCAATAAGGACACAGTTTAATTGTTCTGATCAAACAAATATTGGTTACATAGATATACCACTAGACACATGTGGTTTGTTGACACGTCCTCGTCGGAAATTATCGATCATATGAATGCTGCATGCGCGTTGCGAATGACTTCCTGTTGATTTGGGAATATTTTATTGAAGACAGTAAAATTTTGGCATTCGCATTTTTTGTTCAAATTTTGAAATTCACGAAATCATGTACGAACGAAATTGTTGTTGTTAAAGAAACCACGAAATTTCATACTGACAAATTTCTATATGTTTACAGTAGTGTTACAATTGCTGACTTAGTTTGGAAAGTATGAGTTCAGTGACAAAAGTGAGGGGGTAGGATAATGACCTCCCCTGAAGTGTTACCAAAATCACACCTACTTTCCAAAAAGGAATTGGCTGGTTTACAAAAAAGAACTGTTTGATATATTCTGTAAGTTCGACAAATGTGTCTGTTGCTGAAACAAAGCCTAACCTTATTGGACAGATAAACTATTTGTTCACAGTTTTGAAGGTCACCGCTCATTCGTTTTGGCACTTTCACTGTCAGTGTTATATATTTTCTCATATTCTGTGCTTTATTTTTCATCATTTGAGACCAAAAATGCTCAGAAATTGTCAATTGTCTCAATGTCAATTTCAAATGCTGCTCTCTGTTTCAGATCGACCTTATCATACAAAAATTGATGCAGAGTATGACCGAAAAGCAAAAGAAATACACCAAGTATGCGGACCAATTCCAGCGAACGTCAGAAACTGTGCTTGTTCTAAAGCGTATCAAAGACACCATGAATGATATCTTGCCCAGAATGGAACAATTGAACAAACTTTTGCCGCCAGAGGAGCAGTTAGAACCGTTTCAAATCAAAGAGCCACCCAGACCTTCTTAGGGCTGGATTGTTGTTGTTGTTGTTGCTGATGTTGTTGCTGTTTTCATTTGTTGTAGCGTTTGCATTACTTCGTTATTAAGACATTCCTACATCCCAAGTATGTATGATTGTGCATAACATACCGGTTTTGTCATGTTTAAACCGATGTTTTGTTTAAAATGATCAAGTCTGCAAGATATGTTTGCAAATCAGAATTTTTTGAAAGGATTTGCTTTGCCATTGTTGTTCTGCATTGTTGGATGAAGGCATAACACATATTAATATGTTTTATTGGAGAAAAAAACAGACAAGAAAAATATACATGATAATCAAATCCAGATTTTAAAACAGTATTTACACATTTGCACATGCTGGTTTTACTATAAATATTAATATGACTTCACCCATACTATTGTCTGAGTGAATTCTTAAGGGGATAAATTAGATGATCCCACAAGTGTCAATAATTTGAAATTAGTCTAGTGTTTTATCCAATCATTGTACTTTAATATCATTTGTTTAACGGTTTACCTACTTTACAAAAAACAGCACATGGTATAGCTTGTGAGGTGTTTGTGAAGCTAGTTAAATGGAAATTAAACCTATTAACAAAAGCAGGGCAATGTGTTAATGATGTAAGTAGAAATTTTTCAAAGGTAGGCTTATATTCAAATGTGGAAATCATTATTGGTTTGCCAAATGTTTCCCGGTTTGTTAAAAATGAAATCAACATGTTAATCAATTACTATAAATTTCTGTTATCGTTAAGTTAAATAAAATGAGTATATAAATAACAGAAGTGGATAAACTAGTCTACAAAGAAAGTTTGGTGCCTTGAAACAAAGGTAACATTGTCTTGGGACTGTTGTTATGGCAATGGGGTAAATTCATATGTGCAATACATTTTAATTTTGGTAAACATGTGAAAATGAATTAAATAGAAAACGTTAATAAAGATAATTGTTTTCTTTATTATGGCTAGAATATGGTACTTGTATATCCCTTTGGGTGTAGTTGTTAAAATATAACAACCTTTTGTTAGCTCACCTGAGCATGAAGTGCTCGGTGAGCTATTGGTAAAGGGGACCTCCTGCGTCGTCCGTCGTATTTTGTCCGTGTGCCGTCAACAATTTGTTTCGTTCTCACGCTTGAGACTTCACTTTTTATCTAATCTTTACCAAACTTGCACAGTTTGTGTATGACCATAAAATCTTGGACGATATTTTGATTGGTCCTGATCACATTAGTAACACTAGAGTTATTACCCCTTTTTCATGCAAAAAAGTGCAAAAATGACTTTTTCCAACATAAAAACTTTATTTTCATAGAGACATGACCTTTGCACAGCGGTCGCCATTATCTTTCAGAACTGCAGCATTAACACTATTCCTCCGAAATTGCCAGCAAAATGTTGGATACCAGGGTAGCGAAAATACATCCAGGTCCTTTCTTGTTCTATGTATGAGAGTAAATCAGCTAGACGAATTATTTAAGGACATTATGTCGTACATTCCCACAAGCCTTTCACAACAGTAAGGCTTTCATCTTTGCCAGTACTCAGGTGAGCCCTTTGGGCCATCATGGCCCTCTTGTTACTCAATTTTGCTCGTTATAATAAAATAAAATTTAATATCATATGGCAGTGCGTGTGGCATAGATATTGCCAACCTTCGAAACAGAATATCACCACTCGGCATTCGCCTCGGGTGACATTCTGCCCTCGGGTTGACAATATCAATGTCACACACGCTGCCATATGATATTAATATATTAACTTTCATTAGAACCAATGCCAATTTAGGATGTATTGAATTATATTCTATGGACTGCGGCTTTAAAGGTGAAATCGAATATAAGCAAAATTGGGCCTGAGACACCATATTTATTGCCCTTTGTTTGTGAAAAAAATATACAAAAATGGACATTATTCAGGGTAGAAACTTCATTATTCATCCAGTTTTCACCAGTCGTGCACAGTTTGTCTATGAACGTAAGATTACAGGTGAAGTCGAATATAAGCATGATCGGGCCAGAAACACCGGAGTTATAGCCCTGTGTGTGTGGAAAGAAACATCAACAAGTAATATATGATTGGCATGCACACATTTTTTATTCAATGTTGACCAAACTTACACAGTTTGCGTATGACCATAAAAATTGATTTATAAAATTTGATTTCCAACAATTGCAAACCGTACATGAAGTTATTTGTACATGCAACATTGATAGCTTCCTAGACTGCATTAACATCATTTATCATCATTGGACAGAAAATTATCAAAGAAAAAGCAAAACTTGACCTTATAGCACAGCCATCGCAATTATCGCATTGCAGCAAGTTCGCCAAAATTGTCTGCAAAAAGACATCAAAATCTCCTGTTTCTGCATTTTCTAGAATTGTCATTGACCTAATGAAAAGGGTCAGGTAAGAATATTGAGAACCATAAGCAAAACACCGCACATCCACTACCCAACTTGTACTTTAGTTAGCCCATTGCACTAATTGATGTTTTAAATCAAACCAATCCTATCCCCCTTTTCGGAAACATGTGTATTGTTCAGATACCTTAATTATCAAACCTGTCGCAACAGTATGGTCTATATCTGTGCCAGTTCTCAGGTGAGCGCATTGGGCCATCATGGCCCTCTTGTTAAAATTATTGTGTATTTGTTTTATGATTAAAACAAATACATTGTGCGTAATTTTTCCTTTTAAAATCAGAAAATGTTGATTACTGCCATTTACATATTTGGTAGAAGTTTACTTACATTTTTATCTGTGTGTGTATGAACTTGTCATGTGGTACATGTATTGTATTTGCCAGTTTTACAACATGTTGGAACATATCAACTTACCGGTTTTGTACATTCATGTCACATGACAGTATCTACAGTGTTCCACCATGCTGTTACCAACTTTTCTACAAATTACCGCCATAATGTTACCAACTTTATAGTTGTGCATGTCGTTTGTCAGTTTCTACAGTTCCGCCATGCTGTGACCAACTTTCAGTTTTGCATGTCGTGTGTCAGTTTCTACAGAGTTCCGCCAACTTTTCGGTTTTGCATGTCATGTGTCAGTTTCTTCAGAGTTCCGCCATGTTGTTACCAACTTTTCGGTTGTCGTAGCATGTGTCAGTTTCTACAGAGTTCCGCCATTTTGTTACCAACTTTTCGGTTTTGCATGTCATGTGTCAGTTTTTACAGAGTTCAGCCATGTTGTTAACAACTTTTCGGTTGTCGTAGCATGTGTCAGTTTCTACAGAGTTTCATAATGACATTGCATTGCAAAACTGTTTTGATTATTATTTGCCAGTTTCACATCGCTCCATCACATTATTGCCGAAAGTTCACACTTGAGTGTTAATTAACAGTTTTATTTGACTACATTTGTTCAAATATTATATTTACAATAATAATATATGTACGCTATTGGTAAAGTTCAGCACTGTACCATTATTCTAACATGGATAATTCTGCAATGTTCGCCACGTCATATCCAAGTTCTTGAATGGTATATCACATACTATGCGCATTTGTGAATACTGGCAAGACGAAGTGCCTTTTAGAAAACGAATTACTTTTCTCCAAAACGAATTGCCTTTCATCTAAACAAAGTGTTTTACGCTAAACGAAATGCTTCTAAGCGAAGTGCTTTTAAGCAAACGAATTACTTTGAAGCTTAACAAAGCGCAATTAAGCGAAGTGCTTTAAGCAAAACTATAACTTTTAAGCTTAACAAAGTGCTTTTAAGCGAAGTGCTTTAAGCGGAACTAAATGCTTTTTTAGTAAAACGAAGTGCATTTCAAGCAAAACTAAATGCTTTTAAGCAAAACCAAATGCTTTTAAGCAAAACGAAATGCTTTAAAGACGTTCGCAACAATTTCGTTAATTTTTTTTCCAACGACAGATTTTCTTAAAAATTTGCATAAACATGTGTCAATGTATCCTACAACTAGAACAGTCTTAAAAAATAGGGGTCACCGGCCTTGTTCCAGAAAAATTGGGGTTTAAATACGCTACCTGTCTAAGCCCTTTTTCAGTTTATGTGACTGGCAATGTTCAATTACATAAAGCGTTCATATTCAAACAAGGACGGAGATTTGTAAATGCATCTTTGTTTTAATCTTTCGTTTGGCAATATACAAGTGCACTTTAATGATAAAACGCACTTTATATATATAGAATTTCATATATTTTCGCACATACATGCACCAATGTATACTTACATTAAAACATTAATAAGAAGAATGGGTCAACGAACTTGTTTCGGAAATATTGGACTTTAAATAGGGTACCTGTGTAGCCTTATTCATGTTTCGTGTTTACGTCAACAACTTATCAATTGCCAAAATAGAATGAGGATATTTAATGGATCTTTTTTAACTAATATGTTTGGCAATACATTGTATACGTGTGGTTTTGATAATTATAATGCTTTATGAACTTTTAACCATTAACTGGAACTTAATGACTTACACAGATTTATATTTATTGATTGAAATTATTATATTGTAACCTATGAACAATAAAGAAATAATGAAGCAAAAGGAGAAATTAACCCAATTATTTTCTTTTTGTTGCGAATGTCTTTAAGGAATACGAAATAATTTTAACCAAAACGAAATGCTTTAAACAAAACGTTACGTATAAACGCGCACTAATTATGATATTCGCTGAATAAAACAGAACACAGTGGCTGATGTTGAACATGTATTTTATTGTGTTTCAAAAAGATGTATGTACATACAAATACACGAAAAAATACCCGTAAACAATTACCGTTAGGAGGTTACATGTATAATTTGATTTTTGAAGAGGCGAATTCAGATAGCCTTAAATATTTTAACACTAATTACTTGTATTTTGATCAAATGAGTTTTGTAAGTGATTTACCAACTGTATTAATGCTTTACACTTGCTCAAGTACGATATTTTCTTGCTTAGAACTAACATTTTGGACAAATATGTGATTCTCTTTAATTAAATATACAAGCTTCTTTAAAAAGTTTATTATAAACACATTTTATGTACCAAGAAAAATTGTTCATTGCACAAATTTGTAACATTCCATGGAGAACGTTATCAGATGTTAATAAAGTTGGAGCTATTGAAATGTGTCTGTGTAAGGAAAAGAAGTTGTCATGAAAATATGCCATGAAAATATTCATAGTTAATAAAAAAAAAAAAAAAAAATAAGTATACTATAAAATACCGGCAATGGAAAAAAAAAATCAATATAAAAATGTTTGGTTTACATTATTTTGATATTGTCAATGAGATGGACATGTTAAAGTAAATCGTACATTTAATGATTAAAATATTTAATATGGTAATACATACTAGTATATTGCTATATCTTTTAGAATAATTAAAATGTGACTAAGCAGTTTAAACTTATCGTATTCAAAATAAAAAATATAGATATTCAACTTTAAAATATGGATGAACGGTGCCAAGAACAGTATAATTACCGCATAATTGAAACAATTCATCTAAAATGCATTGTCAACAAAACAAACGATTTCCAGTGTTCATTAGTTAAAAAAAGTTACACAATGTAAACCGTAATTGATAGGTTAGCGCTTCCTGTAGCCAAAATAGCCATTGTCTACTAGAGTTTCTAATTGGCTACTAAAATTTTTGAAATATCTGAAAAGAATAATATGTTCACACTTTCAGATGACAATATTTCTATATACTCAGTAACGTGTTGTTGTTGTTTTTTCTCACAAAATCACAGTTTTGGGCTAATAATTTAGATTATTTATCGCCAAACTGGAATTGTAGAAATTGCATTTAATTTATGATTGCCCCAAACACAAGTTTTACACCGATTTGTAACCGTGCTATACTTACTTAACACAAGCTGTAACACTCGCATTGTAATGTTATTGGTTTGACGAATATCTTTGGTTTAAATACAATAAAAAACAATCTCAATGAAATGGCTGTAAAGATTCTGCATTGCTTTCATAACATCAAATGCCTAATTACTAGTAAATATAAACCAGGCAAAAAAAAAAACAGATATATAAATGGTTTATGAGAATTGTCACAAAAAACTAAAATTCTACAAAAAGAAAACAAAACAACAAAAAATCAATTAAAAACAAATTACCCTTTTTAAATGTTCAAACTGATACCTAATGCTGCTTTGTATAATTACATTTATGGAATTTCCATGGAAAATAATGGTAAGTAGATATACAACGAAATGAACATATTTTCACAATAAATTAAGCACGTGCATGAAAATAATAATGCAAGAAAACAAGATGAATATCTCGATTGTTTGTAAACGAGGTAATCAACTCCAAAATGTGGACGCAATAAAGAGCACAACTTCCCTCCAACCACCTAGCCTGTGTGGACACAGTTTTAATTGACACATCTCTCAGCTAAATGCCAACGACAGAAATCATCGCTCGTAATACTAGTTGCTCATTTAGAATCATTACAATCACAGCCAATGTGTATTCCGCATGTCATCCAATCGATGACGTCATCGATGTCGTCACGACCCTCTGTCCACAAATTTTAAGATCAGTCGCGTCAATGTATTGTCATCCATATTTTCCACCACGGACACATCTTGACCGATCAGTTCCGCGATTTCTTTCCTGTCTATGCCGTATCGAATAAACATCCGTAGGAAATCCATCTCGTCACCCGTGTACCGGTTTCTATATTTAGGACAGGACGCGTTGCATTGTGGGAGAGGACAGGAGTCGATCAAGTGATGGAAGCAACTTCCGGATGGATACTGATGACGTCTCTTGCGACTTTGTTCTGAAAAGGTAGGTTATTTTCAGCTTGAATACTAACAAACTATAATAGACTACATGCGTTGCAATGTATATTTGCTGTTTTTAATTATCACCGGGCCACAAAAAAGGTTGGTTTCCGCTTTCATCTCCAAAAAATATAATTATTTCTCTTTGCCGCATATTCACCACACAGTTTAAGTGTATTGGACTGCATGTAAAATGTTTAAACGCCTCCCAACAAAGAAACTGTACCTTAACTATAAATAAGGTCATAGAAAGAGATTAAATTTCTGGCAAGAAACCTATAATATAAACGAACACGGCTCTTTTTCAAACTTAGGGTCGGCGGAAAAAATAGGGGGGCGGGGGTCGGGTTAGCGGAAACCAACAACTTTTTTACGCCACATTATACTGCACACTACGTTTATTGCTATGATAAAATTATATGCTACTTATCCTAATCTGCAATTGTAATTAACTTCCAAAAATATATCAACATTAATACAATTAATAAATATGTGTTGTACGAAAATATTGTTACTACTAAAAAATATCACACCCATTTATAGTAACACCAGCTTTGACATTCTTTTTGGTAACATTTAACATTCTTTGCAATTAAAACAATTTTATATTAATTTATTCGGAACCATTAGTAATATAGCTATTAGTGCTCTTTTCTTCATCAGATTTGATTGGTCTATCAAGTAGGTAAAAAGACAAGTAAGATAGGTAACCCAAATCTACGAGGGCAGGGAGGTGGCATGTGCACGTGGGCGTCTTTACGTGTGCACGTGGACGTCTTTTCGTGTGTACGTGGACGTCTTTACGTGTGCACGTGGACGTCTTACGTGTGCACGTGAACGTCTTTACATGTGCTCGTGGAAGTTTTAACGTGCTCACGTGGACCTCTTTACGTGTGCACGTGGACGTCTATACGTGTGCACGTGGACGTCTTTACGTATGTATGTGGACGTCTTTACATGTGCACGTGAACGTCTTTACGTGCGAACGTGGACGTATTTACATGTGCACGCGGGCGTACAAATCTCACTAATATTTGTACCTCTTTTTTTGCCTTTATCCCGTCGTCTTTTATGTGCCCTGTTTCCTCTCTTGCGCTCTCGCCTCTCCTGTCTCCGTCTGATCTTCTCCAACCGCTTCAACTTCTTCTTGGATTTCCTGTTCTTCTTGTGGCTTTGCTTGGTAACGTTCGTCTTTGGTGAATCTCGTTGGACTATGTAGTTCAAGGGCTCAATGGAACTGAAGGTCGAAAATAGCAAGAAATAAAACAAATTCTATAATAACAGTTACCACGGGCTAAAGAAAACGCTTAAAGATATACGTACGAAATATACAACCATGTGTAAATCCTCAATCAGGCAATTATAAATACATATGAAATGATTCATGTATGTACCTATTTCTGTCATATAATAAAAAAGGACCCAAACTTATCCATAATTGTATGTTAATTTACACAATCTACTTTGATTTTTATTTAAAGAATAACATTGAGCAATTTAAAGAATTGACCTCTCTGGGTAGATAGTGAAACCTAAACGTATACGGTTTATATCTAACTCAGTTCAACATTGTTGGAACAATTATTACTAGTATGTACACTCAAAACAATTAATAAAATAGACTATATTCCCTCATCAGTATTGATCAACACAATCGTTTGTATTAGATTTGTATCATCAGTCATTCATCCGTCAGTCCGTGCGTCTTTCCGTCGGTTGGCCAAACCGTCAGACAGACCAAAAGTCGGCTATACTCACTTGAAAGAGGTAGTGCTTTTAATACATTTGTCACATTTTATCTATCTATACTCACTTGACAGAGGTAGTGTTTTAAATACATTTGTCATATTTCACCTATCTATGCTCACTTTACAGAGGTAGTATTTAAATACATTTGTCATATTTTACCTATCTGTACTCACTTGACAGAGGTAGTGCTTTTAATACATTTGTCATATTTGTAGCTGTTCTCCCAGCAGTAGATGGACTGGCCCAGTTTGATGCTGTTAATGCTGACGTTGAACCAGTCCATTCGCATCAGCACCTCGTGCGAGAGACACGCGGGCGCAAACACCGCCCTGAAATAGAGATGGCATCGGTGGTGATTAGTCACATTGATGGAGGCATGACGTCCCAAAATTGAGGGGGCATAGGTGATGATTAGTTACAGTGATTGCAACATGGCGCCCCGAAATAGAGGGGTGGTCATAGGTGGTGATTAGTTACAGTGATGGCAACATGGCGTCTCAAAATAGAGGGGTCATAGGTGGTGATTAGTTACAGCGATGTCATCATGGCGTCCTGAAATAGAGGGGTCATAGGTGGTGATTAGTTACAGTGATGACAACATGGCGGCAAAATATAGCGGGCATAGGTGGTGAATTTTTTTACAGTGATGGCAACATGGTGGCATTAAATAGAGAAAGTGGTCAAAGGTGGTGATTAGTTTAAATGATGACCACATACATGTAGCACTCTGAAATAGAGGGATGGTGATTAGTGACATAGACATATAGATTTATTTCAACATAAAATACACAATAGCATGACAAAATAACATTATCAAGACATATAAACAACTTTAAATAGATGGTATGCATTAATAAATTAGCCAATCAATAGTACATGTATATGTCAAAGATGACACAAAAAAGAGTTCAGAATAACTATTGTTTCTATTGTGGTCCTCAATTAATTATTCCCATTGCGGTTAAAGTGATGCTGTTGCAACAGGGAAGGTGACGTTAACAATGACGGCATGTAGTGGTGTTGGTTGTGTAATTGGTGTCAATGATGATGATGGTGACGATAAAACGCAATACTACGACAAAATAAAAGCAAATTTTTAAGTTAATGACTGGACATTGAAAGCGCGACCGCAGAAAGCGCCAGGCTGAAATCGCAATAGCACGATGAAACGATGGTGAACAAGAAAAATAAAGCACATACGCCCAAACTAAACATAGTTAAATACTAAAGTAAAAAGCTTCTGAGCGCCTGTGGGAGATTGAGCCCGGGTCCTCTCTCTGCGTGAGAGGCGGACACTAAAGGAGCTTGCCCTACAGCAAGGCTGTTGGAAGTGCCTTATATACCTATCGCTACAATACACAGTATGTTACAATAAATATAGATTTTATTACTTTTCTTTGTTGAACATTTGTGAATAACACAATACTATATTGGTACAATACTAAATTGGTAATGGCACACTCACGTGACATTTTCAAGCGTCCGCCTGACCTCCTGACCCAGTTTATGCAGGTACTGCCACTGCGACTTGGTTACCATGGCAGCGGAGGTTTCCCCGCGGATCTGGGTCTGCTCGAAGACGTTGTCCACCAGGATTTGAGCCTCGTCGAACAGGTGCTGTATCACGTAGAGGGGCGCTGAAACCGCATTAGGTTAAATTTCAATTTGCGGTGAAAGGGACATTACTTATGTAGTGTAGCAATTACGTTTTAATGGGGTTTCGTCCCTTGAATCAGTTTAACTTTGATTCCTTTACCCAATTTGAAAATGAACGGGTGTATATTTAGGGGTAAAATAACCTTAGTTTCGTGGAATTTTAAGATAATTTTCGCGACACTTTTGGCCGTTTTCGTAAAATATTATCTGGTTTATTAAGAAAAACGTATAAAATAACACTGCAAAAGATATTCAGATCTGTTGGCGAAATATTGTTACTTATCGCGAAAAAAAAATAAGAATATGCAAGAAAAGTGAAAGTATTGCGACAAAGTATTTTTTCTTTAAAAAAAAAACCGATTAAACTTTAAGCAAAAAAGATTACGATCTTTAACTTGTTATCGTAATTCAGTTCAAGGTACTAACTTAACCGCAAATTAATTGGACAAAAAATGATTTCATGAAAATTGTGTATATTGTTATGACAAGTTGACAACATTCTTAAAATTTCTTCAAATTTCACTCAGTATCTGGTAATCTTATGCAGAGGTATGCCACCATATCAAGGCATTAATGTGGACCTTTCCATTTAAAATGGTGACCGTAAATAGAGTAATCAAAAACGTTTCGTGAAATGTGCGTATATTTTCATGAAAAGTTGACAACTTTCTTTGAAATTTCGTCAAATTTTCACGATAACTAACTGGTAATACTGTGAAATCTTTTTATTTTGCGGTGCATAAATTTCGCGCATTCTTGATAAAGGCTAATTCAAGCGGCCTTAAGTTCGCGCGTTTTTCATTCTATGTATGAGGCGTGTCGTGGGAAAACCGGGCTTAATGCATGTGCGTAAAGTGTCGTTCGGATTAGCCTGTGTAGTCCGCACAAGCTAATCCAGGACGGCACTTTCCGCTTTTATGGTACTTTCTGTTTCAAAGAAGTCTCTTCTAAACATAAATGCACTGCAGGCGGAAAATGTCGTCCCTGATTAGCCTATGCGGACTGTACAGGCTAATCCGGGACGACACTGTACGCATAATTATGCATTCAACCCGATTTTCCAAAGACACGCCTCACATATTTTTCGTAATCATGCAAAACGAAATTGTACGCGGTGTCTTAAAATGCGCTATGTTCGTATCGCGAAATACGCAAAAATTAGACCATCCCGACATAAATTTAGTTTACAGTAATATGCAGAAATGTGCCATCATACCAGAGGCCCAATAATCCTAACGCAAGCATACGTATATCTAAGACTAACCTTACAAATGGCGCAAGACAAACAAATTACTCATCGTGGCGTAGTTGTAATGTCACATGCAAACTTACAATAAACCTGTCACGTGTTTCAGTTTGACAAACCACGTGCAATAAAGTGCATTCCTGTCGCGATCACAAATAAGTTTGTACCACAATTAATGCATCCGCAAATAGAACTAATATTTACAAAAAGTTCACACTAGTGTACAATTCTAATTTGTACAAGTGCATAATCCTGTAAATTTCGATAGTGCATAAACACATGTATGTAAACACAAATGTGTATGAGGCTATAAAAAGAGTTACATAACACATAATAGCTAGTTCTTTTTTTTTTCTCACTTTCTTTCGGCATATTTTTTTCTTCAATTTCCGCTATGAATTTCTAAAATTTCTGTGTTTTATTCTTTTTGCATTCTTAAAGATAAAAGATGATAAGCGTATACTGAACAGCTTCGGTCGATCTTGTATTCTTGTATGATAAGACTTACTTTTGAACACGGGCGTGAATGCACATACACGTAGCATATAGGATACCAATATATCATAGAAATATAGCACAGGGATAAATCACTGAAATAAAGCATAAGAATATAACATAGGAATATAGCTAAGGAATATACAATGATAAGAATTCGAATAAAGCATGGTGATATTACATACTTTTCAATGATTTATACAGCCTGTAGCCGAAGTAGCATCGCCAGTGTTCGGACTCGGGGTATTCCGCCATGCACGCTTCCGGGACACGACCTTGCCACATTCTGGAAAGTTGGTCAAGGTTAGATCATATCGAGCAAAATAGGTTAAATGTATATGAGACGTGTCGTGGGAAAGTCGAGCTAATGCATGCTAAATATGCGTGATAAAGTGTTCATATTGCTTGAACTACTGATTTTTTCAATCAGGAACATCGATGTATTATCACACCTATATTTTGAATATAGAATCTATAACAAATTGGAATAGGCTTGGAAAATAGAAGCAGCACTATCATTCAAACAAGGAATGTCATTTATATCAGTTTTAAATGTATATTTTTCTGTTTTATTTATATGTCGGTATAGTATTGTCTTTATTATAGAGCAGTATTTATTATGTGTTATTTGTGCGCTACAAAAATATTACATTCAAAAACCGATTGTTTTAACTTCAAACGACAGAAGTGATTACTTTGAAGTTTTGTGCGGGAATCGTTGTTCATTTCAAATCACAGAGATTTCGAGCGGCGCACACTAATTACTGATTGAATGAAGCGTGGTAAATGAAACTTTTCAACGTTAAGTCGCAATAAAGGGGGATACTATTTAACATGATTGATTAGTGATGTGTATCCTATAATCGGTTCAAAAAATGAAACCGGGTTTTGATCAAACGGGCCAGTAAACAGGTGCGTGGCTTTTGACTTAATTAACCCAATATTCGTCAAGCAATGCGGCCCAACAAAGTGATCAAAGTGGCGAATTTTAAAGTAAATCCACAGAAGGCAGGTGGTCGAAAAGCTAAACAATTCTGCATTGTAGGTTTTAGCCCATATCAGTTCTGTTATTTTAAACGTTTGCTAATTTATACATAGCATGCGTGTTTAGCCTTTATCAGACTTTTCCAACATTTTTCGATGTTATGACTGGGGTCCGTTATAAACACGGCAATCGCATTCATTATCGGAAGATCAAAGGAAAACTCCAAAATAATCAAAGGACGAAATTAAGGCCACTAAGTCCGATTAATCTTAATGTAATTACAAAGTAAATGTTTAACGTTTGGTTAAAATTCATCGTCAGCATGAATCGCAAAATTTGTTTGCCCCAAACACTGATGTATATATATATATACACACAATCGCTCAATTTTTATATTTACAATAACCGAAGTCGGCTAAAGATCAAAAGGATTTCGTGTGTGATGTCCACCTTTATAGACTTCGGCATTTATAAATATCCAAAGTTCAAGACGTTTGTGTTCGTATTTATCAAACGACGTTATATAAGAATCTTAAAGTCAGGTTATTGTTTTCCCAGCTGAAGATAACCTATTTGTGTTAAGGAAATTATCAATAGGTCAGGGAACTTTGCGGTTAAGCAATGACTACAATCACATCGCTAAGCATAAAATATTTTTAAAGGCGCACTACAATGCTAGTGTGTTCTCTTAATGCACCAATCAATATTGGGGGGGGGGGGGGGGGGGAAGAGAGAGCGGCGGGCATATACGGGACTTTAAGACTGAAAGCAATTCCCGACAGGCAGGAATTTGACACGCCGTATGATTCCGGGTCCAGCGAAATATACTTTGTACGGATTTTAGATCCCGGTAATATTGCCCCCCCCCCCGGGCCATTTGATACACCAATTAAGCATCCCCCATTGTGGGGATTTAGAAAAAAATGCTTGGCTCTAGGGTGGGAAATCAGACCCCCAAAAATACAATGAGTCGAATTACCCTGGGTTGCCCGCCGCTGCCCCCCCCCCCCCCCCCCCGGGAGGGAAATGGGAAATATTGATAGGTGCATAAGCAATGACAAACATTGCACCTTATTTAATGACTTAAAGTACGTTTCCCAGTTCGAAATGCTTTCAAAGTAAAGCAAACATATTAATGGTGAAACTTGCTCCTATTAAAAAGTAAATATACCCTTTGAAAAAATATAATAAAATTACTGTTACAATTTTATTGAGTTCTGTCCACGTAAGTTGAGTTATACACATACATCATTTCTGTCGGACTTTGTTCTAGGTGTTGTCAAAACTACAGCTAATTTCACTAGCGTAAGTAGAAAAGCTCTCTAAAGCTTAAAATATGATGGTGTCCCTATATACTTGCTTGATGCCCCGTTTGGTTCCGTCAACCGGCGCGCACGTGAGCGCCTCGACACAGTCCTTGTAGCGGTACTGCGGATAGTCCAGGAACCAGCCTGAATCGGCAATACCTCGGACTTCTACGCCCGGTGCCAGATCGGCCAGTTGGTCCGCCACGCGGTCTAGGTTGACCAATACGCCCGTGCCACCAGCACTAAAAGAACGCATTACATTATTGCAACAGGAGTGTATTGAAACTCAGAATAGTGTTCTAAGAGATTATAGTTTTAATACGAATGATTAACGCGTTTTTCACAGGCAGTCCGCTGTCGTTGCAGCAAACATTTACTGGCTGAATAGTGAATACTGGATTACGTTTTGAGCCAGTATGGCTGCAAAAGTAATGAATAGTCAAAATGTCGATTTGCTTATTACGGAGTATGCCCCTTTAAATGATAAAAACCATGTGTGTCAATGTGATGTGAACAAAATGCAGCATATTACAATTTAATATGTCGAATGATATGGCAATTGTCAATTGCTAAGTGAAAAGTAACACAAAGAACATGCCAATCTGTTTTCTCACGACATTACATCATAACAGTATGAGAAGTGATGATGTCGGCAATTACTGACCTGCTGCCAGCGAGTATTAACTTGGTGGCCTTCTTCAGGCCTCGAGGTATCAATTCTCTAATCACCTGCTCTAATATCAGCGACCCCATAAATGCATAGGCTGAAAACATAGGAAAACAACATGCAATCAAAGGACTGGAAGGCACATGATTCCATTTAAAATTCGACCGAATGATCGGTTTAAGGTAGTACAACTGTAATCATTTTCTAAGATCGGCCGATATCGGTGACTGTCGGAAAGTTTCGTTACCCAGTTCGTAATATGCCCGTTTGGTTCCGATTCCTATCGAAAACATTATATTTTTAATATAAGTACATTCTTTTATATAATCACATTATTTTATACATGTTAGTATCATATATATACTTCTGACGAAATGCAAACAGATAAATATTTTGACATAATGAAAAACTGATAGAAATCGAAACCGAAATTCACATATTTTTCGTGGTATAAACAAAAACAACTGTCAAACGAAAATTATAAATACGGACAAAAAGGGAATGCTTACTGAAAGAAAATTGGAGCCATATAAATAACCGTCACCAGATCGTACGTAATTATCATGAACCCGCTTGAATCCTGATAATAAGGAGATGAAACACATGTAAGTAAAACAAGAAAGTGAAAGAATTGTATTTTTATTCTGAATTTTCTGAATATATTGATATTTGTATATAAAATCAGAACGTAATTCATTAGCGGATAATGTGATGCTTTTCATTTCAATGCTTGAACTACGAAATTGTATTGCTTAAATGTACAATTAATATATTAGTATAAGTAATATTATTTACATGTATTTGTGTTTGTCAATATTTCTATATATACTTACAGTATGATGTGTCAGTCCCTTAGTTTTGAAGCCTCAATACACTTTAATAGTTGAGTACTCATACTCATACTTTAATATGTGTGCCATTTTGCTTATGAATGTGTGCACCAGTGTTTCTTCATGATCAGCATACTAATAATGATCCATTCAGTAATTACACAGTTTTGACATTAATTTTACCGAACACTGAAAAGTATGGCTTACTAGGTTGGTTTGCACATATACTGGAAAGTTTTGTATGTATATTGTTAAATATGTAGTGGAAAACTATCAGTTATTGGGTTGTTTTAAAATATGTTTGAAGTTGAAGAAAGAGAATTGCCACAAATCACTCGGAATGCTTCCCTGGGGATCAAATCTTGTGCTCAACACAGTACACATGTTTTTCTGACTGTGCCAGTTGGTGAAGATGCAGCCTAAATTACCAGCATATACAGCCTCAATTACCAGCATAAACAATGTTGACATGAAGATGATTGGAAACGAAGATAATAAATAAGACACTTATTGTTGATGTACGATGTGTTGTCCCAGAGCTGAAAACGTTGCAGGGTGTGGGTGGCATTGTGTGTACGTCTAGGGAACTGAATTTTGAAAAAAAGTTTGTTTAATTGAAATAATAACTTTTAATTAAAAATATATTTAGTTTAACAGGTATAAATAGTGTATTAAACTTAAAATGCATAATTTATGTCACATTTGATAATTATTGTTGTGGAATTGCCTAAATAAAGCTGTCTATTTGATATGATAGTTTTTCTTCACTTTTTCAAAAAGTACACGGTAAATTTGTTTCTAACTTTTTATTTTAGTCAAATATATGTCATAGATGAAAAATAAATAAAAAGATTTAAGTGAAAAAACATACCAGTCCAGCAAAACCAAAATCTTTAAGACAACAGATTATTGTGTCTGTTCTGTCAGCTTCAAGTTTATGCTGAGCTTCCATAGAAAATTGGTAAATATCAATACTTTTATCTTCTTTAACGCCTTATGTTGCCTTATTTTATAATCTTCAATCATTACTTGTATAAAAGACACCAACATTTTGGATATATTTGCAACTGTAATTGAGTTATGAATTTTTTTCATCCATATGGTAAATTAATTTGATGGACAAATGGATAAAGGTGTTGTCCTGAACATTTTCACACAAAAAAAGTTTGCATGAAAAGCCACCCTCAAAATGTGTAATAAGATCAGTGATGTAATACAAATAATGGAAATAATATTTAAAATTAGGTTTGGAATATTGCCCATTACAGTTGTACTACCTAAAACAGTCTACGTTCTTTAACGGCGAACGTAAGTTCTATCGATACAAGGCAATATAAGACGTAGGTATACATGTAGGTTAATACTATACATGCGTTATACACGACTGAACGGTGCTTCGTTAATTATTTAGAATCCAAATAAGTAAGTAGTGCACTCATATTATGATTGATTTAGTCTACTCATTAAACGGCAAACGCAAGTTGACTAACAATCTTTTCAGACAATCATTTGCATTTACTAGTAAAGTTAACCATTGATAGTGTACTTGCAACCTTTTCTAACAAAGTTTACTTATAAAGTTATCGCATGAACGTTAACTAAGAAAAATGTCCAACCAAGTTTACGAATATAGTAAACCCGTCATAATTTACCATCATAGTTTCTACGAGAGTTTACTAACATAATTTACTTACATCGTTTATCAAAAGATTACTTATATATATAGTTACCAACATAGCTTACTAAGATAGTTTACTAACACAGCTTACTGATATATTTTTCTAATATAGCTTACTAACATAGTTTACTATGAACGCTTACTAAGATAGTTTATTAACACCGTTGACTAACATATCCTACTAACATAGTTTACTAACATAGTTTACTTTGATAGTTTTCTATCGATATTTTACTTAAATAGCTTACTCACTTAGTTAACTATCGATGGTTAACGTATATAGAGTACTTAAATAGGCCTAGTTTACTATCCATTCGTTACTAATATAGCTTACTAAGCAGGTTAACTATAGATATTTTACTTAAATAGCTTACTCACTTAGTTAACTATCGATGGTTAACGTATATAGAGTACTTAAATAGGCCTAGTTTACTATCCATTCGTTACTAATATAGCTTACTAAGCAGGTTAATTATAGATATTTTACTTAAATAGCTTACTCACTTAGTTAACTATCGATGGTTAACGTATATAGAGTACTTAAATAGGCCTAGTTTACTATCCATTCGTTACTAATATAGCTTACTAAGCAGGTTAACTATAGATATTTTACTAACAAAGCTTACTAAGATAGTTTATTTACTATCGGTAGTTTACTAACATAGATCACTAAGATAATTTATCATCAATAGTTTACAAATATATCTTACTAAGATAGTTTACTATCAGTAGTTTACGTATATAGTTTACTAAGATAGTTTAGTATCGATAGTTTACTAATACGATATAATTATAGAGAATACTAGGTTAGTTTATTTAGCGAGGCTTAGAAAACCTAAACCACGAGCCTTGGCGAGAGGTTAATGTTTTCGTGCCGAGCAAATAAACTTATCTTTAATCAAAACTTACTTGGTATTATATTTATCCCATCATTTTCTGTCTTTATTTGGAAAATAAACGAAAGAAAATCACTAAATACCACGATAAACATAAAATGACGTCAGGAAACAAAAACAAAATGGCGTCATGATACTGCGCGTGTTTGCTGTATTCCACAGTGTGGAATTACAGCTAAGTTTATCCCACGGGGTGTTATTTCGTCATTGCAGGCGTAATGATGGGATAAATTACTAAATAGGTTACTAATACAGCTAACTAAGATGGTTTACTATCACTTGAAGTACTCACGGTTGCCATTGGCTCCCATGGGGGCGGTTCCGCTCCACGTATCGCTTGAACAATATGGAATATATCTGCAATAATAAATTAACATATTTAACAATGCTTCATATGTAACTTCAAGCTAATTACATTTCATGCTGACAAAATCGATGACACACATTTGATTGTTTGTATAAAATTTGTTAAAATAAAGTAACGCATGTCAAGATCTTAGATGTTTTATAAACTTCCGTGTAAATTTATGATGCACACCCATATCAGGGTAAAGCAGAATCTAATATATCGCTAAAAACTGTCAAATGATGGTACGTTTGTAGACAAGAATACAATTTAAATGAGTCGTTTCTTTGCCACATGTTTTTCTTCAGTTAATGAGCACACTGATTTTAACCAGTAGACGAACATAGATCATCCGCCTTTCTGATTGTCAAAGGTTGTTTGTCCAAGAATTTTAAGTAAATTGATTGGATTATGCAACTATGTGCTATTATTTACCATTGAAAAATATAAACCCATAATTGGTCAACTCAATCCTTGATTGACAAGTATCTACTGGCCAATTCAGCATACCATGTGCTGCGTCTGTTGGACATTTTGATAGAAACCAAACCTGAAACTCTTTCAGAAGCCTGGGCTGAATCAGTTTACAAAGCGATTTCTAAGAACAATGATATTTAGTATAAAAAACTTCTTGGCATTGATAAAAGACAATACTTACACAATATTGGAATGAAAATAATATGGATTTTCTTCTGGATTCCAGGACAATATGCCGGTTACTGAAAATCAAGAAGAAGCTGCTAAACATATAAAAATACTCGACGAAACACAGCCTGAAAGGTTAAACGTTTAGAATTTTCTATGATAAAGTTCTAAAAGTTAAATTGTTTAGAATGACATTTTAATAGCACATGCTCTCCATACAGATTGTGTAAGTATGTCAGAGTTGTTGTATAGCACATGCTCTCGATACAGATTGTGTAAGTATGTCAGAGTTGTTGTATAAACAGCACATGCTCTCGATACAGATTGTGTAAGTATGACATAGTTGTTGTATAAACAGCACATGCTATCGATACTGACTGTGTAAGTATGACAGAGTTGTTGTATAATAAAACATGCTCTCGATACATATTGTGTAAGTATGACAGAGTTGTTGTATAATAGCACATGCTCTCGATACAGATTGTGTAAGTATGACAGAGTTGTTGTATAAACAGCACGTGCTCTCGATACAGATTGTGTACGTATGCCAGAGTTGTTGTATAAACAGCGCATGCTCTCGATACTGATTGTGTAAGTATGACAGAGTTGTTGTATAAACAGCACATGCTGTCGATACTGATTGTGTAAGTATGCCAGAGTTGCTGTATAAACAGCTATAGCACATGCTCTCGATACTGATTGTGTAAGTATGCCAGAGTTGTTGTATAAACAGCTAGCACATGCTCTCGATACAGATTGTGTAAGTATGTCTGAGTTGTTGTATAAACAGCTAGCACATGCTCTCGATACAGATTGTGTAAGTATGTCTGAGTTGTTGTATAAACAGCTTATCGTCCGTACAATGTTGTCCTATGTTGTGTAGTTATAGTTTTGATATTTGATAACACCAAATTCTCTTTACCATTTATATCTGTAAATCTGATATAAATTCGTATCTCCAGACTCCTTAAGAATATCGCCCACTTCAGTTGGATTGCAATATCTATGGTTAACAAATGAAAACTGAGGTCATTATTGCAGTGGCACCAAGTAATCAACATTGCATCACCGTCGAGTACACATTTTCCCTGTTGAAGTAACGTTTATATCCGTATGGCTACTTATTATCTTGTCACTGAAATGTCCTATCTCGAGGCACTATCTCGTACGTACGATAACTACCACATAGTATGCATTCCAGTTACTCCTGAAGGTATGCTCATAATGCATGTATTGCATCACCATGCGTACCTCTATCACACGTTAAAGTGTCCAGGGCCCGTATTCACAAAGCTCCTTAGGGAAAACTTAATATTAATAAGTAAATTTCTTAAATTAATGAAATTTGTGCGAAAGTCTGTGGTTGTTTCATATATAGGTCATTTTATATTTAAATGTTTAAAATGAGTCAATATTGCTTATAAGCTTCGTAAGTTACTTTTTTGTTAAAAGAAATCGTTTGATTTCAAAAATAATATTTTATCTGCAATTTTCACTTAAGAACAACTCAAGTTAAGATTTTCTTTAGGAGCTTTGTGAATACGGACCCAGGCTGTGGTTACGGTTATCGTTGTTATTTCATTGGTACGTAAACTAGGTATATTGGCCCTTGTCGAATAAACAAGTAGGTATGCAACCTCCGCGCAGAGATATAACTGTTTCCCAGACTAGATGGTTTAAATCCCTGCTGGCACGAAGTTCCACGTGACCATAGGCAAACACTTGGCGCGAAATAAAATCGTCGACAAACCCATGATAAAATCGTGGACAACGTAAAAACCTTGCGTTGTTATGTTTACTTATTTATGAATTTATTTTCTGTTTTTCATTTTAAATCTTAATATATATACTTGAACCAATAATGTAACATGTCTGTGTCATTGTTATAAAAAAAATAAAGATAAAGATAAAATTAAAATTTTGTACAAAATGAATCTTCAATCTCCTCATAATCATCTCCCCTGGAAACATCAAAATCTGTAAGTTTTTAACTCGCGGTGGCAGTGGTAACTGAGAAGTGTACTACTGGGGAAATAACCACTGTGAGGACTTTGGTAGGTACGATAACTTCCACGTTTCCCGTATTCCAGTTACTTCTGAAGTTACGCTGAAGTTGTACATATAGCGTCACCATGCGTACTACTGAGGTACCCCTCTCACACTGGCAACGTTTTTAACATGTTCTTGCTCCGTACAAATCTCCTTATTAGTAAAGTAAGTACATTTCTTAAACATCCCTCCAGTGGGTGCTGTTTAATTTACATTATGCATCTAAAGGTTCTATTCAACTTAAAGCCGCATTCCATAGAATATAAATCAATACATCTTAAATTGACATTATTTCTAATGAACGTTAATGACGTTTATATGACTGAAAACTGTTTTCTTATTTACAAAAGGCATTTTATAAGGTCTATGTTCGAAAACGCTTGGAACGAACGGAATATACACCTATGTACATGCTGATTTATTCCAGAGGCATCACCAGCTGTCGCATACAGATACTTGTACGATAAAAAGTTTTACCGATTTCAATTATCATTTAAGCGCTATATTTTGGCTACATATTTATATACATGATTGCTTGGTGAAAAAGAAAAACATGTAAAAGACTTCGTTCTTTACTTCTTTTTGTTCTAGCTTAGTAACTGCCTAGAATCTACACATTGTTCAATTATCTGTAGATAACAAGATAAGCTATGACGAAGATTTATCAATGGCTATTAAACTCGAAAGTACAATTGTAGTTTCTGGTAATTTTATGACACTGATTGCGAACTACAAGTGTACTCCCTTTAAACTACAAGCACTCGTGGTGAAGTTAACTGACTTCACAACCTACGGAGGCACTTGAAGATACTTTGTTTCTCAACGAACAACGGAAATATTCCAAGTGATTTCTTTGACTTCTGCATCACTAACTGTCTACACTGATAACACCTGTTGATGTGGGATGTGAAGTTATAATTGCTAGCCTGCTTTGAAGTCTTAAACTTGATAATAAATGTTCGCTCACGGAAGCATTTGAGTGTCAAGTTTTAATCTACATCGTGTCAAAAAGCTATTTCCATTGTATGATATGTGTTTGTGTTGCTATGTCACTAATTAGGCGGCTGCTTTGATCTCCTCTATTGTTAAACACGCGTTCCTCACTGATACGGAAAATATACGAAAAGAAGATGAAGTAACACAATTATGGTAAAACATGATTTTAAACACTTTTTTTGTTTTTATTTTTTTAAGTGTAAAATTTAAAAGCATTATGCTATCATCTGTATATTTCATTACTCACCTCGAATGGTAGTTCGAAAATAAATTCAATGGTGTGGTCGTTGAAAAATAGTAAAATACAGTAAATTTGGTCAGACTATTCGCAAGACGCTGGCATCTTGAGACTTCGTCATATGTGTATATTGTTACTGAACACCATCAGTTTGGAACTGAAGCGTTAGTTTCCTTAAGGTGCTGTTTCAAATCTTCTCTATAAAATGTATTAGGTACTTTTTTGTGTTCTTACGAAAACAGTTTTTACGGCAATCCGTGTAATACCTAGGCATGTCACCTTTTACAACACGTTAACTTCGGAATCCCGTTAGTGCCATCGCCTATGAATGGGTAGATCTTAAACGCGAGATTCGATAGAACGATGATGATAACGCGAAATCACGATACTACGATAACGAAAACGCAAAACACGATGATGATAACGCGACATTACGATGACCAAAACGCGATACTACGAAAGTATGATGAGGATAATGCGATATAATTTCCTGTTATCACCATCGTACTGTCGCATTTTCACCATCGTAATATCGCATTGTCGTGTTATCGCGTTATCATTATCGCACTGTAGCGTTATCATCATCGTATTGTCGCGTTATCATCATCGTACGCTCGGCAAATATCAACGGTGCAGGGTTGTAATTCGTATCAACTACCGAACAGAACATACTTATACTTCACTCTTAAAACATATGTTGTCTATACAACAGTAAACACATAACAGTTCAAAGCAAAATATATATTTTGGAAATTTGAATAATCATTATAGTACACGTCTGTTTATCATATCTTCGTGTCAAAGAAAGTTGTATGCGGTAAACGTGGAATTTGCCTTCACAATAATCACAGAATTAATAAATGAACGTAATAATAATCACCATTTATAGGTATACATATAATACATTAAAAAAGGTTTATAACAAGATAGAACTATGCTATAGCAAAAACAATTTGAGATTTTTAATGAATTTATAATTAATTTATAATTATATGCAAAACGTAACCAAACTTAAAAAAGTGGTATTTATTTCTGTTTTGCAATTAAAGCGAGTTTTTTTTTCATCAGAGTTCTTATTCATCATAGGCTTCATAATTATTGTTAATGTCCCTTTAAGATGACGATGATAATGATGATAATAATGATGATGATTATGATGATGATAATGATAATGATGATAATGATAATGATGATGATGATGTGTTATTTACCCTCGGGACTTCGGTTATAAACCATTGCCCGAGCACACTGCTTAACACGTCACAGCTATCGTAAGTTGTAAATTCCTCTAAGAGAAAAAGGAATTATTACAATACACATATAAGGCGTGTTGTGGAAAAACCGGGTTTAATGCATGTGCGTAAAGTGTCGTCCCGGATTAGCCCGTGCAGTTCGCACAGCACAGGCTAATGCGGACTGCACGGGCTAATCCGAGACGACACTTTACGCACATGTATTCCCACGCCACGCCACATATATAGGGTGCAGTGTGTGTACGATGCCATTGTGAAACTACATAGTGTGTCTTAAAGGAAGTTCAATAGTGATATTCGTGGACTTCAAGCGCATCAGGTTCAGTAGCTGTTGAACTGCATGTTCTCCATCACTACCCAATACTCCGATAACACCTGTTAGAACCCTTAAATTGAAGCAATAATTGATTTCCACCTTTGAAGTTTTCCCTAGATAATAAATTTTCGCTCACGGAAGCATTTGAGTGTCAGGTTTTAATCTACATCTTGTCAAAAAGCTATTTCCATTGTATGATAGGTGTTTATGTTGCTATGTCACTAATTAGGCGGCTCCTTTGATCTTCAGAAATGTAGGACATTTTCCCCGGTGTTACAGAAAAGATAAGACGAGCAGAGGCTGATGGAAGTAACGCATTAGAGGGCACGGGGATGAGAGAAAACACGACACCGTAATCAGGTTCAATGTTTACAATGTTGCAATGTTGTCGCAATGTGTGATGCGGCAGATACTTTCAAGTGTTGACATTGTGTCTGATCTAGCGCGGTAGCCCAGATGGTTGAATTAACGTCAACATTGGCGAAGGTATTGAAGAAATACTGCACAAGCATTCATATTCGTAATATCACGTGTGCATGCATTTTATTTTTCCACTGCAAAAGCTATTTGTATCATTTAATAGACTATTGAAACATTTCTACAAATTGTTGCTTATCGGCGATAATTATAATACTCATACATTTAAATAAAGGAAACATTTAAATAAAATAATAAAACTGTGAATAAAAATTTCTTAGCAGGATCTTTACTATTGTCTCATAATATGTACCGATAAAAATCCTCAGTGGAAAAATATACTGGTTCTGAATTGTACTTTCTATTTTAAAATTCATATAATAATTATTGTTCACAATCATATTGAAAAAAATTGCCAAAGACAGCTTGGCGACACAATTTATTTTTAATGTTTGTCGTTCTATATTAGAAAAGTGATACGCTTCGTAATTAAATAAATGAAATAACTTATTTGGATAATTAAACAGACAACTATTTTATTATTAAATAATAAATTAATTTCATAGACTGCGGTTACACTTGAATTCAATTTTTTACCTGATAATTGAATGGTAATTTTTGATTTGATTTCTAACCAGTGCCTTCATAAGAAATACGCAAAAACCTAAACTTTCATTCATGATGAAAATGCCGTTTTGGTGATTGAATGTAAATCCTCTGTAATCCGAAACGAAATCCCCGGTAGGCTCTTGTAACACAGCAAATGATCACATCAATGAAAAAGGAAATCAATTTGTACTACAAGTTTAAATCCTAATGAAATAAATCTCAAATTTAATTGAAAACATTCCATTTCGCGCCGCTGTATTAGGCCAACAATAACAAGGCGGGGAAGTGATCAAAAGCTGTCATTATATCATTTGGTACGGCAATGATGTTACAAGTTTGAAATAAGTCTTATGGCTTTTGTCGCTTAATAAAAATTCATTGATCACAGAAAGCATGCTGTTTTGTGAACTCAAATTTATCAGTTTCTCAAGCTTAAACGGACGGCAACTTTTCTGTTTTGGATATCAAGGAGCAATACAGTGAATGCGTGAAACAGCATTTTGAAGAATTACTCCAGCTGGGAAGCGGTATTTGTCGCTACCATGTTTACTGTTTTCCAAATGTTATAATCAAAGTGGAGTATAGAACTTGTCGCGGTGTTCTTCTAAAAATAATTATTCATAACACCACGAAACTGCTGGGTATCCCGCCAGTTCGGGACATGCCAATTAAGGGCCCAGTCAGGTGTCCGCACTTCATAGGAAGGTCATTACTTATTACAGCACACAGTGTCTAAAAATGAAACATGGCCATTTAAGTTTAATATTAAAATTAAGGTGTCCGTATTTCATAGCAAAGTCATTACTCACTACAGTACATAGTGTTTAAAATGCAACATGGCCATTTAATTTTAATATTGAAATTAAGGTGTCCGTATTTCATAGCAAACTTATTACTCATAACCGTACATAGTGTCTAAAAATGCAACATGGTCATTACATTTTAATTCATTTTAACTTAAAATTTAAAATGAGTAAAATAACGATAATTTCGTTGTTTGCTGATATACAATTTATATGACTAACATTAAATTTACTACCAATTACCCGATAAATCAGTCGGACAATGCAAACAAGGGAGCTTAATATTTAAAAGATAAGTTTTAAGATGTGTTTTTCCTCAAGTATTTATAAATTCCATCTGCAATCATACAATTGGTACAATCAGCCAGAGAAAATATTTACTATTACTGTTCATTTAGAAAAATATCATGTATAACGGCAATTCAACGTGCCCAATGACGCTACTTCTTATATACGAGAATGGCTGCTACCAAAGATTGATTATTTAACGATGACACGTCTCTGATGCTACTCATTCTCCCAACATTTCACAAATACTATACAAGCACTACAACATTGTAGATTTATTGGACTCGCTGTCATGTAGTGAAAAATGTGTGCATCTCCTTCACAGATTGGCTATTTGACCATTTCCAACATTTTTGTCACCGATTCCAAAAGGAAAAACTATAAAAGTGTTGTCGAAATAATGTGCCGTTTTTTTTAAATAAACATAGATTGAAATGGAAATAAAACTGAAGTGTTCGTAACGCTTTTTGTCGATATTTTTAAAGCCTATGTTTGACTTACATATATCGTTAAAATTATAAAGCTAGGTATACGATTGTCTTTAGCCTAGTGGTTAGCGTGTCAGACTTGGGGGTGATGGCTTACCTTTTTTCTCTCTTCTTATGCCCCCGGCATCTTGATGCGGGAGGCATGTAGTGATTGTCCTGTCCGTCCGTCCGTCCGTGACAAGGTTAATTGCATTTTACTGTTTCGTCTAGCACCAACACCACTTACTACAACACTTGGATACTTACACAGTTGTTGCTTATGACCATTCCCTATCCACCCACATCACCCAACCTCACCTTTGACCTTGACCTTGACCTAATTTGCACTTAGAATAATTCAAATGGGCTGTTTCTTGGTTAACTTGATATTACCGTTTCGTCTAGCGCCAACACCACTTGCTACAGCACTTGAATACTTACACAGTTGTTGCTTACGCTATCTCCAATCCACCCATATCACCCAACCTCACTTTGACCTTGACCTTGACCTAATTTGGACTAAGAAATGGGCTATCCAGCACCAAGCGGGGGCATGTGTGCTTATCAAACAAAGAATCTTGTTTTCTCTCTTTTTTCATGCTTTCTTTGACAGAGGATATATGGGATTGTTAGTCCAGATGCTTTAGTGATTGAAGTTAAGTCATCTTAAAACATTTCTTAAAAAGCACGATAAAGTCCCTTAAAGAAACGTTATCCTTAAGAATGGAAAAGAAAACACACAAATTGACACAAATTGACACTATTGACGCGAACTGATACGAAAGAAATGCGCAAATATAATAATTAAGCAAACATAGTTTAAAATGTTATTACTGTCTATGTAAAGTCTAAATAATACATAAATATAAGTTTGGTATAGTGAAAATAACTTGAATTAAGTTTACACATAGTATAAACATACATTAGAAAGCCATCCATTTTTATTTTATTTGGTATACATGTTGAATATAAATATTACAGATTGCTATGTATTTGCATAATGGTGACTTCGTATACTCAGTCATAATAGTTTTAACTAATAATTTGACAATGATTATTATTATGATTAATAATAATAATTATTATTATCATTATTATATTAATAATAATAATAATAATAATAATATTTTATTATAATTTATTTATTTATTATAATACATTTATTTTACAATGTTATTACGATTTTGAAGCGTAATGCATCTTTAAATTTTGTAAATATTATGAGTTTTATGACACCCGCGGATAAACCTGCTGCCTCTCCGATGGAAGCCGCTGTTAGAAAAGCGCTGTGCTTACGCGTTCTCATGCCAATAGGTTCTGGCAAATACCTGGTATTCCTGCTTACAACAGGTAGTTATAATTACAAAATCAAAGACTTGCATTATTTACAACTCGTGTTTTTGCACGATAAAGCCAGCGGTTAATGCGTATGATCACACGAGTTCCTTTGTTGGCACTGACTAAACTACTGTTTTCGTGTAATGTTTAGATTGGTGAAGCATCATCCTAACAGATTTACGATTATAAGGATCAAAGTGGTCTTCAAAAATGTTCCCACCTTACAACAAGTGTTGTTGCTTGAGCGTACCATGTCTGTGCCCTTTGATAGTTCCTTTGAAGTTACAGCCGACATCAATTATCTGCTATTACCGATCTCTAGCATTCAGTATTGGCTTCTTGATGTAGTGTCTTCGTTTATGACGTTAATTAATAAATAATATTAATTGAAATTACAGCAGAGATAATTCTTTATATACATTTTATTACTTAATAATCTGACTGAATCAAACATCACACCTTTACGACATCTCAGGTACCAGTTCAATTTATGAAATATATGGTTTACGACGTGCAAGGAACGCGTAATGTTCCCGTAATATAAAGCACAAAATACCACACAACATTTAATTTATGTGTTTGGCTTTTAAATATATATTTTCAGAACAATAAAAACATTAAAATGCCCTCTTGAACTTTTCTGTCGAAATCACATTCTTTAGCCAAGTACAAAAACGTTGCAACTGACAATTGCATATTATCTGGAACTTCAGACGAAGGTAGTATTACAACAGTTAAAACACAATTTAACACCTCTGCACCTCAATGAAATTAAAACGAATATACCAACAAACCTGCAATAACCCTGTACATGTTGTGCGCTTACCTAACAATTGCACCACAATTTGGATTTTCAAAAGATATAGCATCTAACCCATTACTAAAAACAAACTTATGCTAACCTACCTGATTTCTTCTTTGGCCATCCCTTTGAGGTCATGAAGCGACGCATCCCGTCCGTATTGGCCCTCATCTGGCAGCTAACACTGTCGAAGCAGTACCACCCACCTGTGTGACAGTTGCAAAGGTTTATTCAAGATGCTATGCGCAAGCAATAGTTTATTTCAGAATAACTCAGTTCATGATAACATGACAGCATGAGTACATGGACAAAATGCATATTGTGAACATCTGATAACGAGGCTATCGATTACATTATATACTAATAGAAACAAGAAACTGACCATGTTTCTATTTGTATACAATACACAACAATACCCAGTTTAATTGTGCATGTATGTATGTGCATTTGTTACAGCATTACACCTAATTAATATGTCATTTTGTAAATAATCTACAAAAACTAACGTATTAAAACATTTTGATAATTTCATTAACATATTGGCACAACCTTTTATATTTAGAGCTCATATTGTTGTAACATAAAGACATCAAATATTTAAATTTGACCACCTTTAAGTTTACATAATATTTCCTGTCTATTTATCGATTTCGGATATTGCTAAGAGATTGATATTCTAAAATATTATGATAATCGTCACCCATACAAGCCATCTGTGTAACACTAGCAAAGGTTAATTTAAAAGGCTTTGTCAAAGCAGTAACCGCCCGCCTGTGCAACAACAGCCACGGTAAATACAGAGTGTATGTTGAAGCAGTACCATCCCATGTTTAACAGTAGCAAAGGTAAATACAGAGTTTATGCCGAAGCAGTACCATCACATGTGTAACAGTAGCAAAGGTAAATACAGAGTGCATGTCGAAGCAGTACCATCACATGTGTAACAGTAGCAAAGGTAAATACAGAGTTTATGTCGAAGCAGTACCATCACATGTGTAACCGTAGCAAAGGTAAATACAGAGTGCATGTCGAAGCAGTACCAGCCCATTTGTAACAGTAGCAAAGGTTAATACAGGGTGTATGTCGAAGCAATACCAGCCGCCTGCGAATTTGTAGCAGAGGTTTATTAAAGAAGTAATGTTTAAGCAAAAGGTGATATGCTGTTTCGAAAAAAAAGTTAAGTTGTTTGTGTACAACCAAGCAATATTTGCTACATTGTACCCATTCCAGATTGTATTATTAAATGGACAAATTATGATTATATACCCAATTTCGCGTCAAAATGTGGAAAAAAGTACCAAACAACATGTTAAAAAAAAGTACCAAACAAGATTGCCTTCACTAATGTTTAACTCTTGTTTTTCCTTTTTACGTTGAATTATCGTGATCAACTGCAATTCAAAACAGTTTCTGGTGTATATAAAATCGTGAGGGTACATAGTGATCAGAGGAGAGAGAGATTTTCTATATCTGGCTTATAAGGCAATATAAACACCGCGAAAGCAAGACGGCGGTTTTAAAATGCGTACAAATATTTATCTTTATTTCCGTTCCTTTTGACTTTACGTCTCTTCTTTAAAGGGTGCACTCACCTTCGAGGAATATAATCCACTTCTTACTACCGTACGACTTTCGAATGAAGTACCTGCAAAGAGATATCAAAGACGTTTCGAGAGATGAATTAGCAAGTCATCTTGTTAATGTATAATAAAATTCAACGTTTAAATACTGTTTTAGAGGCCGCTTTGGACCCCCTTGTTTATCCCAGTGTATACTTGTAATTTAATATAAGAGGTAGTACGGGCATCTTGTAATTACCACTTTGAATGAGAAGTTCAAACGATTAGTGAACGCTCTCTGATTTACTTGAACTTATGGTGAGTGTTGTGTAAAGTCAATTGAAAATGTGAACTATATAATTATGTGCTGTCATCAGATTGTCTCCTTAGAAGAACCTTTTCGAAACCATCGTCATGTCCTTAGGTTTGCGCTGATTGGCTAAATATGGAATTTTAATCATACAGCACAACGATCGTCAACTGACCTTTCCAGTTTTTGACGCCAACGACGTAGCTATGTTCGACTATTATTAGAGATTTTTTTCCATTTATACACAAAACAACACATACATAACCCAATTTACAAAACAGATCGATTTTAAACATCGGAACATTACCTTTTCTCACTTGCTTTTGTCATATCAATCAACTATCAGCATTCGATGTTTGCAAATGTCTAAGAAAAGAGTATATTGTGTGTTTATCTGAAAATAAACGACACTTTTAAGACATAAATACACGTATTAAGAACTGAGAATAGTTTCTGTGGCTGTATTTGGTAAAACTGTGCTACTTAGTTGTTTTGTTTTTGTTTCGAAATCCATAGATTTGTTACTTTATTATCAACACTGACGTCTCGGAAAGTCAGCCTATACTTTTAAAATGATTGATTTTTTTCGAAATTGAAACTTTTTGTGACGTCAGTGTCACGTGCATATGGTAATTAACAACATAGAACATCAATTAGTTGTTCATTCATAGTAAACGTAATATATGTATTACGTCAAAAGTTGAATTCCAGTCTATTTATTTCAGTTGCACACAAAACGAGTACGACAATGTTGTTGGTTCTTACTCATTTATTTTACGTATGTTATGTTATTCACTTTCTGTGGCTCATGGTTTTTAAGTGATGAAATATATACGTTACAAATAGACAAAAGGTAACTGTCAGCTACACTTTGCCAAAACGGCAAAATTATTACCAGTACAAACGGAAAGCCGTCATTATCGTGACGTTTTCTTGTAATTAATGATCGAAAGAGTAGAAGTTCGCGGGCAATAAAGACGAGCTCTCGCCATTTTGTCAAGAGGAATTCGTTTGTTCCATGGATTTTTGCATAATGTGACAAAATTGTTATATTTTACATGAAAATTAATTTTCTAATTTGATTACCTTTATCCACAAGAATGTGACTGTAATAATACACCTGTTGTTGGTAATTATTTACAAGAAGATTAACCAAGAATGTTGATGAATGCGTAATACTTTTCACAATTAAGTCAGTGTTACTAGAGTCGTTTCTATGACATCTTCAAAGATTTATGCCACAATTTTGTATTATAGATTTTACTCTACGCATTTGATATTTTGGTTTTATTCTGATACGGCGCTGTTCTCTTTTACATCAATATTGACTACATAATACATACACTCATTAAACAATATTATGTTGAGATTTTAATTTTATCATGATCATTATTATTATTTTATTATTATTATTAGTAGTAGTAGTAGTAGTATTGTTGTTGTTGTTGTATTTATTATTATTATTATTATTATTATTAGTAGTAGTAGTAGTAGTAGTAGTAAGTAGTAGTAGTAGTAGTAGTAGTAGTAGTAGTAGTAGCGGTAGTAGTACAGTAGTAGCAGTAGTAGTAGTAGTAGTATTAGTAGTAGTTGTAGGTGTTTTATTGAAAAGTCAAACCGGCCATACATTGTAAATGTTATTTAATCATTAATCAGCTGTTTGTTTTCTGTGCATGTGCAACAATGTATACAAATTGTGTTCGTATTTGAAACAAACATGTATTAAAACGGGTTGCAAAAGTTAAATGACCCGTGCATGCACTGGTCAAGTGTGGAAGCAAGTAGAATGCAATTGATAATAATTCACACACTCGAAATTTCATCACCTATTGCGTGACTGTATACCATTTTTCAATAAATTTAGGTTAATATCACGCTAATTTGATGGGTTGGAAAACATACGTTTGTTCTCTCACAACATGAGTACATGATAAACCTTTCTCTTGCGTATCTACCTGACGTAGGTAGAACTAGATGCTTGCGTGCAGATAGGAATATCTGATGTTTAATTTTTAAAATTCCGTTCACTTTGTACCTTCAGTGAATCATTAAGATCGCTATCAGAGAAGTTACAAACATTCGTTTTCTAATTCATCAGTGAACAGCGTAAAACGGGTAGCGTTCCCTATCGATGATTAAAATGGATTAAGTGTATCATTATTGAAATTGGCGAATTTGTCAATTTGTTAAATTCACTTGTTGTGGAAATATGATTTTAATCTATGGTATTTTGGGGAGACGAACTAAAGCCTAAAAGGTTTAAAGGTTATTTACTTTCTATGCTACAACATTATGTAGAACAGTAAGGCTATTTAAACGCGATAATTATCAAGTATTGGTTTTAATTCTAAAATAGGAAGGGTATGCTATTTACTCTAAACGCTACGGTATAATGGGACAGGATTCGCATGTTTGCTGCAATCAATTTGCTCTAGCGTTCACGGCTAATTTGAAATATCAAGATTAAATTTGTTTTGAACAATGGCTCATTTTACAATATAAGTGGGCTTGACGAGAGTAATATAAAAATAAACACATTCTTATTTACCAAATCCAACCTTTCAATGCGGTAATATTTATACTATAATTCGTTTATGAGAACTAATTTGACGTAACCACGCCCGGGACAAGCCCTTGTTGTCTGATACATAAACCGTTCGTTTGTTTCAAATACAAAACAACTAGGCGTATTACTTCTCTTTGACAATTCGGTCTTTTTTCTTACTTACTTTTTATTGTCCTAGCGGTCAATTATCCCCATTGTCATAACGTTGTATTAACACACGAAAGGTCTCTAAAATGTTTACTGAGCGTGTTTTGCACTATGAAGTGTGTGCTTTCCAAACATTTATGCGGTCATTGATGAGGGAATCAAAAGCTCTTCCCAGGTCAATAAGATTATGAACATAATGTAAAGGAAGTTCTTAGATTCAAACGTTCTTTAAAAAATGCTACAAACTGGGTGAGATACGGATCGGAGAAGTTATGAGCGATGTTTAATATAATAAATACATATATGCATGTTATATTAATTAATTCATCACAGAAGAAGAACTTTATTTTACACGATAAGCATGTCAAAGAGGTCAAACAGTTATAATCAACAGCAACCATATGGACATCTAGTGTGATCCATGTATGGATCATTATCAATATGACATTAGGTATATCGTGGGAAAACTGAGCTTAATGCCTCTGCGTAAAGTGTCGTCCCGGATCAGCATGTGCAGTCCGCAGAGGCTAATCCGGGACGACACTTTCCGCCTACAGTGGATTTATGTTTAGCAGATACTTACTTCCTTGAAACAGAATATACCATAAAAGCGGAAAGTGCCGTCCTTGATAAGTCTGTGCGGAGTGCACAGGCTGATCCAGGACGACAATTTACGCAAATGCATTAAGCCCGGGTTTCACACGACACGCCTCACATATATTCATATGATATCAATTTACCTATATACCATATTTGTATGATGTTATTCGTATTTTTACCGTTTTAGAGAACTAAAGTTTTCCATTTTTGGTCTAGTATTGAAAAGAAGGACTTGTTCAGAGATACTCGATATATTCAATTCAGTGTATTCAATTTTAATAAATAAATTTCATACGACACATGGAAAAGTGACATTAAATAAACTTGCTGGACATATTTTATCGTAATGTTATTGTACATTTGATGTATCCTTTTGTATGTCCTTTTCAGATCCAGACGGGCGATTACTGCAGTGATTGACTTCGTTCTTTTGGATTCAATGGCTAATCGTTTGATAGCAGTTTAGAAGTATAATCTTCATTATATTAATGAACCGTAGACTGGTTTAACTTTGGCGCCAACAACCAGATATTAGGAAAGGCTGAAGAAGCCGTCATAATGCTTTGATCCTTTCGCCAGGCAGTCCAAAAGTGGATCACATGGTTTAAAGCAGTATGTGAATGACTTTAGGGCCATGACTTTTGTTTGCAATGCGAGGTTCTATATTGCTTACACAGATCGAGTTACTTATTTACTTTTTCGTTTATTTTTATTTATGTATACTGCAACACAATCCCAACTGTTGACAGATTTTACGAGAAGAACAAGTGCCTTGACCAACCTGTGCAATGTGTCAACACTATATATTCCAAAACAGGCAATTTGTTAACATATTCTCATATCTTTTGCAACAAATAGTTATATTGAAATATATAAGCACGACTATTATAAAATCAGGACTTTTGTCTCATATTCTGTGCATAGACTGCGTCTTTTTCAACTATTATAATAAGAGATCCATTCCATCCGTTTACCACCCAATAAATTCAAATTAGTTAACAACTTATTACAAATTATGCATCTAATCTAGGTTTTCGAATACACCCATGCGTATATTGATTGAAATGGGTTTCCTATGTTGGCAACAATTACAGGCGGTCTTAAGGGGTGGTGAACTAATGTTTCAACTAATACCCTGTATAATCCACACGCCCTCTTTGTAATCCAAATTTAAACGTTATTTACACGTTTTTAATTCGATGCGACAGCCATGTAACTAATTTTAGAACCTTAAACCTCTTTTTAAACTGATATATCTGAAATACACATAGATGCTTTTAACATAACTAATGTACCATAACATGAAGGACACTTGAAAGAACATACGTATTGAAAAGAATCAACGCAAATATTGTTTGCAATCAAAAACAATAATTAATATATTCAGTGCAATAAAATTTTATCATAGAACCTTTTAACTAATACAAATAACACTTGTTTTCAATTATCAGTTTCCGTAAATGGTCTTATACGACGCTGTATTTATTTATTTTCACAAAAGATTGCCACCCCTACATCCGTGAATGTAGTACAAAAGCCCATTGCCTAAAAGCCCATTGCTCAAAAGCTCCTTGGCCTACACATGCACACATGGGACATTGAAACAGCGGAGATAGGACACTTAGTAGATTAACAGGATGGACAAAAGCACCTTGATGATTATGAAAAAGTAGACAAAAAGCCCTTTCTGATATTGTATATGATGAATTTTATTGTAACAGTTGCGACGTTCAAAGGTTCGAACCCAGCTAAAGTTGTCTGTTTATTATGGATGACAGTGCTCTGGCTAGTACTGGTCGTATCCATGAATGTTGGTTAGGTAAACTGTCCACTTGTTAATAACTGGATGTAAATAAGGGTCTTTTGTCCATCTACCTACATCCGTTTCTGTTCATAGACTAACACAACAGTCTCCTTATGGTGCCCAAACATAGTCCTATAACAACACTCTCCTTATGGTGCCCAAACGTAGTCCTATAACAAAACTCTCCTTATGGTGCCCAAACAGTCCTATAACAACACTCTCCTTATGGTGCCCAACCATAGTCCTATAACAACACTCTCCTTATGGTGCCCAAACATAGTCCTATAATAACACTCTCCTTATGGTGACCAAACATAATCCTATAACAACACAAGGGAATTCATCGTGATTGTCGTCAAATATTACGTTGAAGCTGCCCCGTTCAATCAATATAAACTGTTGCATACGAACACTATGTTTGTTTCTGACATTTTTTTACGTTAAATATTTGATTCCTACCTTATACAACAGTAGCCGTGACAAAACGCGCATCATATTGCTACATGCACGCGAAAATACTGTATTATTATCATTGCAAGGAACTCTCCCTAGAATGAAAGATGTTTTTAGCAAAAATTCGTTATAGTTAAGCATGCGATAAGCAAGTCCGATGATTTTTTAAGTCTCAATTGTCGCAAATAATGTGGAGGTGATTTTTATATAAACGTCCACTGTAAGCGAAACGAAACGTAAGCCAATGATGTATGTGACATACATACTCTGTAGTGCGCCTATCTCATTTTGAAAGCAATTGACAGATTTTGATGTGGATAAAAATACGAAATGTGATGTTTAAGAATGTTTTGCACATTCAAACCGAAAATAAAAACGTGCTTTGTTTGTTTCGTCGTCACTTAAAAAAAACGACGTGGTATGTACACACTCAGTGACGGCAAAGAAGTACAAAAACAGTTTCTTAATTAAAACAACAACAAAGATATTCCTTTATATCCCTTCAAAGCGCAAATGAAACAGCTTCGTGTACCTTTAAAGATGTTTAGATTTTAAAGAATTCCACACCCCATAACTGGTGGTATCAGCTCTATATCTCAGATGTTAAGAGAAACCCTTGTTTGATCTTTTGTCATCCAGAAATAATCTATCTTCTCGACTCTAATTTACTATTAACCAAAATAGCGCCTTGTGCCCGTGTCTTTTAATTTGTATCAACGCAACGCAAGCTTCTCTTTGGCTTTAGAATTCGGTTGTTTGATCTGAATTCTTATGACCACTCTCTCTAATATACACGGGTATGTTTTCCTTTTATTGAACGACCTAATAAAATAATAAAATGGCTGCACCCGTCGAATGCTTTGAAAGGCGTTGAACACGTTTCAATTGCTATATTGAGCTAATTTAATTGTACGTGGTGCTTAAGATGATAAAGGTTGTTTACGTTGTTTTCCATTCCGTATTTCGCCGTACAGCGATCAAACGCGCCCTTAAGTCCGTACAATTCCGTATTTCGCCGTACAGCGATTCCGTATTTCGCCGTACAGCGATTCCGTATTTCGCCGTACAGCGATCAAACGCGCCCTAAAGTCCGTACAAGTACACTTCTTTGTGTTGGATAACATAGACTCGCGCTCCTTATTGCGCCAGAATGTAATATACTAGTATGTTCCGAGGTGTTGGTTGTTATTCATTTTTCATGATGTTTGAATATGGTGTGACCCTAGTAATGTTCATGCAAAGACAATAGACTCTATATCCGTGTGTTGTGTGATCTTTATAATGACGTTTTCAGTTCCTTTGTGCATCCGTGTGTTGTGTGATCTTTCTAATAACGTTTTCAGTTCCTTGGTGCATCCGTGTGTTGTGTGATCTTTCTAATGACGTTTCCAGTTCCTTGGTGCTTTAATATGACGGGTCACTAATTATGTTCAGGCAATGACAATAGTCTCGCAATCTGATTTATGTATTGTGTGATTTTTCAGATGGCGTTATCAGTTTCGTGATGCTTATATAAGCGACGTGGAACTAGTCATGTGAGTGCAATAACAATAGTCTCTATATCCGTGTATTGCTTGATCTTTCTGTTCTGGGTAATTGCGTTACTGGTGCAATGGTCATCTTTTGAAGTTGTTTTATTGTCATTGGTGCTTCATTACGGTGTGTCTCTAGTAATAGTAGTGCAATGACAATAGTCTCTATATCCATGCGTTGTTTGATCTTTCTGATGTCGTGATCAGTTCTGGGTAATTGCGTTACTGGCGCAATGGTCATCTTACTCGTTTGTACTTGTTTTGTTGGTTCTTTGAAAATATAAAAGTACAGCAGAGATATGGACTAAATGTTATTCATTTAAGCTCCCACACAATTAGCACACGATTTACATATATTACGGGTAATTCTAATTGTCCTCACAGTTGTGGCGTGCACGCTTTACACGTGTTGCACATGCGTCTTACCGAAAGTTATGAGTTGTTGTATTTGTTTTGTTCAAAGTTTAATGCCATTTATTTGCGTTTTTTGAAAGGCTGTCCACACATATGCACTTTCTAGTTCATTGATTTATTGCTGATAACTATGTTATTGTCTTTTACTAAACGACTATATTTGTCTTGAATGACAAAACTATTTTTGCCGTCGCACTTTGTTCACGCGTTTCTTGTGCGTCAAAGATTATTGTATCTTGTCTTGAAATCTGGAATTGAATTTCATGGAGCATTACCTGTACCGGAACCAGGGTACCAGGGTATCAAATTATGACGTCTTATTTTCGCTTTTATACTATATTTGTTACGTGACGTTGCCTTACCAAACAGTGTCTTTATAACTTGCACGTATGTAACGTTTGTATATTTTCCACTTGTTTAGCCTGTATTTTATGGCAGCGAAAGCATGGCGATTTATTTGTCTTCCATCGTGAACAACTAATAATCAGTCTCGAAATAACCCCTTGAACATCAACAACATTTTCCGAATACTACCTTATCACGAAGTGTCTCTTTAAACGTCGAATGTTTGACCTCGACAAACAAAGATGTTAAAGTATCTAGCCCTTCTTACATGCTAGATCAAAACGTAAACATTGCTTTGATGTTAAGATTAGATAAAATACTTACCACTTCTAATGATACGCCATGAAACGAATGCGAAAATATGCCTTTCGTTCTCCTTTTAAGCGTTCCGTTTAACGATGTGACGTGCCAAATGCATTTTTATTAATAGTCGTGTTATCTTTAGTAAGTTCAAGGTGGTTTCACACAGTTGATTTCTGTATTTTACAAGCACTGTGATTATTATAGCTCAAATCTACAACGAATTTCTAATTTTAATTGGAAAGCTAATTAGACGAGTGTTGCATGTTAAGCATCAAAAGACGCTTCAAAATGGCACGTTCTTTATGAATCACTAACAGCGTAATGAAAACAGCGAATATATACAGTAATACACGTGTACAATAATCACAGCCTTCATGAAGACTTAAACATTCCTAGGCCTCATCCTAATTTTTACTAACTGTACAATTATGAGTTAAAATACTACTTATTTAAGTAGTTTAAATGGTAACACTAAATGGTCATTTCTGAACATAGTATTATAGCGGAAGCCTGTGAAAAGACAATAATTATCTTGGATAGGACGTGTGTATAAATGTACCACTGCCATTGTTTGATGTCCTTACAACAGTAATTATCTTGAATAGGACGTGTGTATAAAGGTACCACTGCCATTGTTTGATGGCCTTACAACAGTAATTATCTTGAATAGGACGTGTGTATAAAGGTACCACTGCCATTGTTTGATGTCCTTACAACAGTAATTATCTTGAATAGGACGTGTGTATAGAAGTACCACTGCCATTGTTTGATGTCCTTACAACAGTAATTATCTTGAATAGGACGTGTGTATAAAGGTACCACTGCCATTGTTTGATGTCCTTACAACAGTAATTATCTTGAATAGGACGTGTGTATAAAGGTACCACTGCCATTTTTGATGTCCTTACAACAGTAATTATCTTGAATAGGACGTGTGTATAAAGGTACCACTGCCATTGTTTGATGTCCTTACAACAATAATTATCTTGGATAGGACGTGTGTATAAAGGTACCACTGCCATTGTTTGATGTCCTTACAACGATCTGTATGGAAGAATATATCGAAGTAGTTCGCGGAAAACGTTTGATTCGATATCAATTAGTTAAATTATTTGTTTTGAAGAAAATAGAGAGCTATTTTATTCACTTATCATATTAACAATACAACTAAAACCTTATAAGAAAGGTTGTCCTTTATTTGGAACGTGGTTTCGATTAGACTTGTCCATTATATATATATATATAAAATACTTGACGTTTTGCAATAAATGTTTGTCTTCGTCGTGATAAGCTTATAATATTGAGACAATAATGTGGGAAGACCATATTTACTGCAATGACACATCTATACATACACTATTTAGACAATAATGTTTTAACAGCAACAATTTAAGGTTACATGGTACATTCTAGTTTTGCAGCTTGATATTTTCTGTAGTTACAGCAACGACAAAAATGAAAAAGACTGATATTATTGCATGATACAAAATATTTTTGAAATTGTAATATATATATAAATATCGTGTTTTTACAGCTAAAGTGGAAGCAGGAAATAATTACGTGTGTTATTTGCGTTGTTAATGTCGTTACAACGTCCACCTATATAGCCGAACAACAACATTCATTGCTGTTGACGTTTTTTTAACAGAGACTCAGAAATAGAATAATGACACGCACACTGATGTCAATGAGTACATAAGGAAAAAAGTCCGTATAACAAATGGCTGAGACCTTACGACACATATGATCACTTGTTGTCGTATATTTCTGGGCCAATAGAATGTGGTGCGCAAAGTAGGCCAGTAGCCCCAATAAAACTTTCGAATACAGAGTCAACATAAAGAAATGCTATTTAAAAACAAATTCGTTGTTATATGAGACAACTTAGCGCTTTCAATATATGTTCTTTGCAACAAGAGACAACCTAGCATATTGAATATGTGTCATATTGCAACAAGAGACAACCTATCACCTTGAATATATGTTCTTTGCAATAAGAGACAACCTAGCATCTTGAATTTATGTTATATCGCAACAAGAGACAACATATTACCTTGAATATATGTTCTTTTGCAACAAAAGACAACCTATCACCTTGAATATATGTTCTTTGCAATATGACACAACCTATCACATTGAATAAATGTTCTGTTGCAACAAGGGACAACCTAGCACCTCAAATATATGTTCTTTTGCAACAAGATACAACCTAGCACCATGAATATATGTTCTATTGCAATAAGAGACAACCTTATACCCTTGAATGTATGTTCTGTTGCAACAAGAGACAACCTAGCACGCGCCTTGAATATATGTTTTTTTGCAACAAGAGACGACCTAGCACCTTGAATATATGTTCCTTGCCACAAGAGACGACCTAGCACCTTTAATATATCTATATGTTCTTTGCAACAGAGACAACCTATCGCCTAGAATATATGTTCTTTGCAACAAGAGACAGCTTAGAACCTTGAATACATATGTTTTGCAACAAGGGACAACCTATCAACTTGAATATATGTTCTTTGCAACAAGCGACAACCTATCACCTTGAATATATTTTTATGTTCTTTGCCACAAGAGACAAACTATCACCTTGAATAGTATTATCTTCTTTGCAACAAGAGACAACCTTATCACCTTGAATATATGCACCAGAAACAGCGTAGCACCTTTAATTAATAAATATGTTCTTTGCAACAAGAGACAACACAGGTACTGAGAAATGGGATAATGACACGCACAATTATGTCAATGAGTACATTAAAGGAAAAAAGTTTGTAATAACAAATGGCTGAGAAACTATAACACATATGATCACTTGTTGCCGTACATTTATTGGCCAGCGTCTTACCTGCAGGACTTAATAATCCAATAGAATGTGGTGCGAAAAGTAGGCCAGTAGCCCCAATAAAACTATCGAATACAGAGTCAACATAAAGGAATGCTATTTAAAAACAAATTCGTTGTTATAAGACAACTTAGCGCTTTAAATATATGTTCTTTGCAACAAGAGACAACCTGTTACCTTGAATACATGTTATGTGCATCAAAAGACAACATGTAACCTTAAATATATGTTCTATGCAACAAAAGACAACCTATCACCTTGAATATACGTTCGTTTGCAACAAGAGACAACCTGTTACCTTGAATATATGTTCTATGTAACAAAAGATAACCTATTACCTTGAATATATGTTCTTTGCCACAAGAGACAACCTATCACCTTGAATATGTTCTTTGCCACTAGAGATGAGCTTACACCCTGAATATAAATATATTATTTGCCACAAAAGAGGACCTATCCCTTTGAATATAATCATGTTCTTTGCAACTAGAGACAACATATCCCCTTGAATATTAGTATGTTCTTTGCAACAAGAGACAACCTAGCACCTTGAATATAATTATGTTCTTTGCAACAGAGGCAACCTAAATCCTTAAATATATGTCCTTTGCAACAAGAGACAACCTTCCGCCTTGAATACTAGTATAATTATATTCTTTGCAACAAGAAACGACCTAACACCTTGACTATATTTGTTCTTGTTTTTTTTCAACAAGAGACGACCTAGCACTTTTAATATGTGTTCTTTGTAAGAGACAACCCAGCACCTTGAATATATGCTCTTTGTCACAAAAGACAACCTTTAGCACCTTAAATATAATGTTCTTTGTAACAAAAGACAGCCTATTACCTTGAATATAATTATGTTCTTTGTAACAAAATACAGCCTAGCACCTTGAATGTATGTTCTTTGCAACGAAAGACAGCTTAGCACCTTGAATATATGTTCTTTGCAACAAAAGACAGCCTATCACCTTGAATATATGTTCTTTGCAACACAACAAAGCCTAGCACCTTGAATATATGTTCTTTGCAACAAAAGAAAGCCTAGCACCTTGAATATATGTTCTTTGCAACAAAAGACAGCCTATCACCTTGAATATATGTTCTTTGCAACACAAGAAAGCCTAGCACCTTGAATATATGTTCTTTGCAACAAAAGACAACCTATCATCCCGAATATATGTGCTTTGCGACAGTATATCACCTTGAATATGTTATTTGCAACAAAAGACAGCCAATCATCTTTAATATATGTTCTTTGCAGCAAAAGACAGCCTAGCACCTTGAATATATGTTCCTTGCAACAAAAGACAGCCTAGCACCTTTAATATGTGTTTGTAACAAAGACAGCCTAACACTTTGAATACAGTTATGTTCTTTGCAAAAGAGGCAACCTATCTCCTTGAATATATGTCCTTTGCAACAACAAACAGCCTATCGCCTTGAATACTAGTATATATTTTTTGCAACAAGAAACGACCTTACAACTTGATTATATTTGGGGGTTTTTGTGCAACAAGAGACGACCTAGCACTTTGAATATATGTTCTTTGCAAGAGACAACCTAGCACCTTAAATATATGCTCTTTGCCACAAGAGACGCCCTTAAGCACCTTGAATATGTTCTTTGTAACAGAAGACAGCCTATCACCTTGAATATATGTTCTTTGTAACAAAAGACAGACGAGCACCTTGAATATATGTTCTTTGTAACAAAAGACAGCCTATCACCTTTAATATAATTATGTTCTTTGTAACAAAGAAAGCCAAACACCTTGCATACATGTTCTTTGCAACGAAAGACAGCCTAGCACCTTGAATATATTTATGTTCTTCGCCACAAGAGAAAACACAGCACCTTGAATATATGTTCAGCTGCTGCTGTAGCAAGAGACAACCTAGCGCCTTGATTGAACATAATAATTATGTTCTTTGCAACCTACGACAACATAGCGCGTTGGATATATATTATGTTCTTTTACAAATAAATGTACGGCGTCAAGGTTAGCGTTCATGAATGCAACAAACGACACACCTGTATCATCTATTGAAGAACTGAAGCGGCGAGAGGCTGGTGTAGCGATGAGTGACGATAGGAAATCAGCACGCGCGAGTTAACAAGAGTTTAACAACTGCCTTGATATATGATTATGACTGTTGTTTATGTACTGAGCGCATTTAATGCCGTTGCTCGTTTGCTTGTTTGCTTATAATCTCTGTTGTGGATTTAAGACACTCGATGGGTTTCGCGCAATGTCGTTGAGACGCATCAAAATAACTGATTGACGTGAACTGATCACGCCAGTATGATATTGTTAGTTGTTCGTTATGCATTTTTAATACGAGAAATATGAAGTACTGGAGAGGATTTATAAGGGTTGGCGTTTGAATTCTCGTACGTATTTCTTGGAATACTGATTAAGTATTACAAACATAATTAGTAATATTAATTCATAAAGCAATAAATTATAGCCCGGCATGAAATACGGTATACAATTTAACCGGAATTATTCATTACTTATATTGTACTATTAATTCAAACACATTATTCATTGTGGAAGGCTGCCATTTAATTGTGTATTGTTCTAAGCGTAATGTAGAACGGTAACGACATGAAAAATGTGTTTACGTAACGATAGAGCGTACTTTATTTAACGTTCACGCTTAGATGAGATAGCAACAACGTAACAACATACGTTCATTGATAAATCGTTAATTACGACGTCGTTCACAGTCGATTTTTTTTATTTCAAAGGACGCTAAGCCTTTGTGATAAGTCAACTCAGACTTCTTTATTCAAGTTTTTTTGTATACTTCAAAGATTATATTGAATTAAATTTAAGAATGTCTCTTCACAAAAACAAAACGTTCAAATAACAAAAACGTTAATTTCCGTAAATGTTTCCGTCATCGAAAATATTAACACAGTAAAACTCCAGCTGCAGAAGCAGGAGAGAACTATTGTAAGCAGAACAAGGTCCTTTATTTATGACAAGTGACTAATTTCCCAAACAACACTGCACAATACAGAAACACGTTACAAACACAAAACACAAATCAAGTCCATAATCTGCGTCAGAATTCTGCTTCGTACGTTAAGTTCATAGAGTTTGATTTAAAGCAGCAGTCCATAAATATGTTAATATAATAAAACTTTGCACACATCGGTTCTAATGGACATCTTACCGATCAAAATACAAAAACCGCATTGAAGTCGGTAAAATAATAACGTTTTAGTAGCGTTTCATCTTATAGTTTCTTTATGCGATAGCTGGTGATGCCTCTGGAGTTTAATCGGCATGTACATAAGTGTATGCTGTTCGTACCAAGCGTTTTCGAACATTGGCATTATTAAATGCATTACTTAAATAAGAAATAGTTTTCAGTCTAATAAACGGAATTAACGTTCATAAGAACTAATGCCAATTTAAGATGCATTGAATTTATATTATATTGACTGCGGCTTTAAATAAATGAGAATAAAAAACAGCATATTCTACGCGTGCTGCTTATAAAACTGTTTGTCACCCAGTTTGCTCAGATAAAACTAATGAGTACTGTGTATTGAGTATTGAGATAAAAGAATAGTGAATGTCGAGATGAATGTGAGAGATGACCTGGTGAAACAGATATACCGGTAGTTAGTGTCCATTAGATATCCATCAAAATGATATTTAATGTTTAATTATTGGTAGTTATATGACTAACAAGTTTATCTGTCGAAAATAAATATACGAGGTATTCAAAATTATCACTGTTACGTTTCAACAATCGAGTCAAAATGAGAAAATTTCCACACACAAAAAAACAAACGCCAACAAAAACAACAGTTAATATAATTCGCAAACACCTCAATAAAGTTTTAAGTTATGCTTCATGCTTTTCTTGGAATAAAAAGCAACAACCCGTATTTCATTATTCATGACCAGCATTACGCATCTTCAAAACTACTTAACAAAATCGCACAAGTAACAGTATCTTAAATTAGTTATTCGCAGCCCTTCCTTATGCAATACTACAGATTTTGCAATCATATTTTTTTATCTCCCTTGAATACTCGGAAATGTCTATACTCACCCGGCGGGAGATCCGTCATTGCACGTGATGGAGTCGTTGGAAAGGAACTTCCGGCGCAGTTTCGGAACATCTCGGACTCCACAGTCGTGGGAGCTTTGTGCTATCTCCTTTAATGCTTTTATTAAACTGTCCGTCTTGCCGAGCTTTTCCAACTGCTCAAAATCCAAACTGATGTCATTGGCGCTTCTGTGGTCATTTATTGAATATGACGTCACCGTGGCTAGTGCACATGTCGCGAACATCCATAACAGCCCTACGTCACTATCGCGCATTTTCTTAAGTAGCAATTTCCTGGTTTCTATATCCCTGTGTCATTTTTTACATCACTATTGCTGATTTTGTGCGAACTACATAGTGTGCTCGTTATAAAATAATGTCAAAATAAGTTCCATAAATGTTTAGTTTGCATCCAGTTTTAATAGTTAAAAAAGGCGTATTTCACATCTTCTATCCAGTAGATTTATCGATTTTGCAATTAAAAAGCTACAATGACAAAACCAATAACAGTTTTCTTCATTTCTACACTTATTTTCGTTAAAAATAAAGTATTGTTCATGTATTTAAAATCATAAATACAATCTGGCGTTGATAACAATCAATTTTTTTATAAAATGTACCGGTTTATAATAATTTTTAACGAACATTGATTGTAAGCAATAATAATAATAATAATAATAATAATAAAACTAGCAAAACCCCAAACTATAAAAACACTATTAAAAGCTATTATAAGTTTAATTACTTTATTTATCTTTTTATAATCCACGAACGTTTGCACCCTTAAACTGTACTATAATTTATAATACACTATCAACTTCTAATGAATGAGTCGAGTCCTAAACTAAAGCCGCTTTAAACGCCTGTAAAGCTTCCATATCGACAAGTCACAAATTATTCCTAACACCGCCTTCCTAATAAAGACCCAGTTAATTCACCAATCTTCAACGCACGGCTCTTCAATGGTCTCTTTTAAAAATATTTTAATACCTTCCCAGCTAGCGTATTTTATTCACAGGGTTTCGCCACCTTTCTAACGGGCCAGTTCGAGCAATTATGAATGATAAACCCCGCTCGTATTTTTATATGCACTAGCACGCTTTAAACATCAAAGAGCACTATTTACCTGTTGAACAGAGATTAAAGGCTATAGCTGTATAGTAATCTCAACAGCGAGTTGTTTCCCCCCGCGAGTGACATCGGTTCGTTACGCGTCCGATACCTGCTCGGTGAGCCTTCGCGTCTCTCTATCAAATACACGCACTCTAACAACATCCGTCAGTACGCCTTTTCCTCTGTCAGACGGTCATGTAACAGGTTCTGTCGATCAATGGTAAATACAGTGTATTATGATAAATGTTTAAATAGGGCGTGTCGTGGGAAACCGGGGCTTAATGCATTTGCATTAAGTGTCGTCCTGGATTAGCCTGTGCAATCCGCACAGGCAAATTCAGGTCGACACTTTTCGCTATTATGGTATTTTCTGTTTCAATGAAGTCTCTTCTAAACATAAATCCATTGTAGGCAGAAAGTGTCGTCCCTGGAGTCCGCACAGGATTATCCAGTATGACACTTTACGCAGATGCATTAAGCCTTTCCCACGACACGCCCTAAATATTTAATCGACCCGGCGACAACCATAAGCAGACAACCTATATTACAATCGTAAACTAAAAAAATACAACCAAGAGCGCAGACAAGCAAAAACACAGACAACCAAAAGCACAGACAACTAAAAGCACGGACAACCAAAACACAGACAACCAAAAGCACAGACAACCAAAAACACAAACATCCAAAACACAGACTATCAAAAGCACAGACAATTTTAAACACACCTTACCAAAATCACTGGAAACTTGCAAACGAAATAGCACAAACGACAACCAAAATCAAAGCAGGTAGCGCAGACAACCAAAACACAGACAACCAAAGGCAAATACTACCAAAAGCACAGACTCTACCAAAGCACAGACAACTTACAATCAAAAAGCACAAAAGACAAGCATAATGACAGACAAACAAAACCCAAACAACATACTGTCAAGAGCACAGATAAGCAAGAGCATTCTCGAAAACAAACAACACGGAAAACAGAGAACCACGAGCATAAACAACTGACAGGCAACCACACCACTGTGTTTATTTTTCTTATAAATGTAGCGTGATATAGACAACGCATTAACAAAATATGTTAATTAAACTTTCAGGTCTGAATACACTTATGTATTTTTTCATCAACTGCATTTTTGTAATAACGTTTCAATTCTAATTACGAAATGGGCTTCAAAATGGATTAACACTACTCGAAAAAGCGGTATAAAACATAGCATTCATTCATCGTGGATTTGATCATTACTTCAATCAAGTAGTTCGATTGCATTTTATGGGAAATAAATGTATTGCACCAGTGAATTCCGTATGGCAAAGTGCGAAACCGCATGTTGAAATTTGTTTTAAGCGAATAACATCTTCACATTAGTTTCATTTCAATTTAATGAACGCAAGGCGAACTTCAAAGTTTGGCAAATAACGCTGTACGTCTGTACAAAAAGCAAGTACAGTCGTTTTGTATTTCGTTTCTTCAAAGTGCGATATTGTTGATCAAAGCAAGCCCCCCTGTCAAATGCATACCCAAGTCCGTTGTCACAAGATTTAAAAGATCGTCCGATACAGTAGTTGAAACTAAATTTTCTCACTCGGCTATGGTTGTATAGATATCAAAAACCTCTAGGATTCCGGCGATTTTGCGGCCAACGTACACTATGACTCCGTTCTTAGATCTTTCTTGCGAAGTTCGTTTTAGTAACTTCTGTCTGCTAACCGCGTCGAATCGTTAACGCACTAATGAAAGGTATCCAAAGCATGACACGCGCACGAGGAAACGATCTGCGTTAACGAGTCGCGAACTGGTAGGGTGCATTCCACAACGCAATATTTTTAGGTTACATCCCACTACGTCCATAACATAGAATGAGTACACACGCATAACTAAGATATTTTGCTGCTGAGAAATATATTAAGCGCGTTTTTAATAGTTGTATACTATTCATTTTGTGTTGTCACATTGAGAATAAAAAAATATTGTATATACCATGACCAAAAAACCAATGTGGATTCCAACAAAAACCATTCATTCAGATAATCTGGTATTGGATATAAATATGCTAGTAAATCAATTAAACATTAATGACGCAATTTTAACAAATCCACTAACTATTTTAAGATTTCTATAGCTTTATAAACAATTGTTCCCCACTTAAAAACCTATTTTCATTACAATACAAATGCCAATATGTACAATAAAAACGTATATTAATAAGAAAACGATCACATCCACTCCAGTCTTTGTGTTATATACGTCTGAAACATCCCAGTATTAAAACAGAAAAGCCTTTATTTCATTCTTGCATTCGACAGAAGAGGATAATTAAACCAACAGACGTGTGGATTGATATGTTGCAATACGGCTACTATCAGTGTGTTGTAGCCTTTAATTGGCTCTCGTATGCGACAGAACACCAGTGGCTTTTTAGCTAGTTTTCTCTTGCTTGTCACATATTTGACAGATGTTTCATAACGCGTTTGTATTTTTTACAACGGAGCGTGGAAATGTGCGATAACTAGTGTGGCTTCCTTCGCAATGTAATTGTTAACAACAGCGAACGTGGTGGGTCGATTCATTAAAATCACCACCAACAGGTTATCGGAAATATTTGCTGATAATAACTGCGAAATAAAGTGTTAGGGTATAAATAAAGTTTAGTTTCTAGTTTAGAAAACCAGTAAATTAAATCTCCATAGGGTACCATAGTTAAATACTAATAGGTCATGGTGTTGCTTATCTATTTTCCCGTATTTCTCGGTGCTGCCAGTCTGTCCTGTTTTGAAAGCTACTTCACGGTACAATATATTTTTAAAACAAAAATGATATGCTGTGCTACTTCTGTGAAAAATACATATTGCCTGAACGTGGTCATCCGTAACAAACAAACATGCAGTTTGGCATTCGACATGAGCACATGCTATTTATAAATAGCATGCAGAACATTCACAAGTCAAGTCTACGTTTTATTCTCTCAATTGTATGAAACATGAAAACATGAGGTCCCATTCCAAGTAATTCGGTGTTGCGATACATCAAAATGTCCATGAGACACACAATCATACATTTACTGGAAATAATCGATTAACCAAGATTCCATTATGCGGATGTCTCTTTTTATAAAAATAGTATTGAATTAATTAATTGTCCGGCCTATTTTCGAGTGGACCACTGTAGGATCATATTTTTCAAAAATCATATGTTTTACACACCTGTGAAGAATAGGATAGCATTTATAACATTTTTATGTTCGAAAATTGTGATTGGCCGAAAACGGGGTATGCGTGAGGATCATGAGGAATGTGATTTTATTGCTTATCAAAAACTGGCTGCGATCACAAACTTCACTGATGGGAAGACTGCACTTCCCGGATAAGCCTTTACGCACATGCATTAAGCCCGGGTTTCCCACGACACACCTGTGAATACAATGTATATACGCATCGACAAAGGCACTTAACAGAGAGAATTTATGTTTTTGGAGGATAAATGACAGATCTCGACACTAGATAAACGGTGTCTTGAAACAGGCGTCAAAATAACATTGTATGCGTCAAATTCCTGAAGTCACAGGAATTTTGTTTCTGCATAAATGTAAAATGCTCTGCAAATGGTTTTTTGTGTTAATAAAGGTTAAGAACTGTGCAAAATCAACATTATTTTGATAAAAATATTATTTTGTACTGCATTTCAGTTTGGCAAATGGAAAACAAGCGCATCAAAATGATGCAAGGCTGATTGTCTACTCACGTCAAAAATGAGTACATTGTAATTTGCTTGCATTAAAATGAGTACATTGCAAGTTGCTTGCATAAAAATGAGTACATTGCAATTTGCTTGCATAAAAATGAGTACATTGCAATTTGCTTGCATAAAAATGAGTGCATTGCAATTTGCTTGCATAAAAAGCAGGATTCTGCATCTAATAAAATCCCTGGTTGTTCTATAAGAATGTAAACGGAATACATGTAAAATTTATAAATACAACACACAGCATTATTATATTTCTTATTACATAGAGGGCTTTAAAGTTGGAAAACAATGCAATAACAAAGATATATAAGTATATTTTCTCCCTGCAGTCTGATTTAAAACTCGATTCTACATTAGTTTCTTAATAAAACACTGTAATCTTATCCAGACTTGATATATGTATATGTTAACAGAAACAGCACATGCGATTCCTGATCAAACATTGAAACAATCGTAATTTACTTTCCCTGGAATTGGATACCTTGCTTTGTTTAAAGACCTTGACAAGAAACTCAAACTCTTTGTTTAGTCGGTAAATTTCTGGAAATGTAAATTGTACAAAAGCTGATGATGAACATTTCATATATTGATTAAGAAAAGTTGTAAAATACACAACGTATTGCGGTCAGTAAAAATGCGCTGTAGGACCATATTTTTCACTAATCATATTTTTTATATCTATGAAAACTATGATCTCATTCTTCACAGTTGTGAAAATAATTGAGATCTAATTCTTTACACAACACAGTCTTATTCTTCACATTTTCTGTGAAGTTTGTGATCGCATCCAGTTTTTGAAATGCAATGAAATCATGTTCTTCTGTGAATCCCCACGCATACCCTATTTTTTGGTCACTCATATTTTTTCAACTTAAAAATGTGACAAATGAAATCCTATTCTTCACAGGTGTGTGAAATATATTATTTGTGAAATATAATCCTTCAATGCACAAATGAATAACAATGTCCTTTTGATGTTTTAATTGAGACAGGAAAAATTCATAAAACATGTTTTTATAATATAAGAAAGTGTTTTTTAAACGAAAAAAAAAATGTGAGATTTCCAAATAAATTATGGGCAGTGTAGGATCATATTTTTCACAAATCATATTTTTCACACGCCTGTGAAAAAAAGGATCTCATTTGTCACATTTTTAAGTGTGAAGAATGTGATTGGCCAAAAAGGGGTATGCGCACGGTTCACATTTTTCACATATTTTATGGTACACTTATATCGCGACAATCGATGAAATTATTATTTGGAGCATAATTATACATTACTCATCATCATAATTATCATCATCATCATCATCATCATCACCTCCATCGTCATCACCGTCATCAGTTATTCTCGTCATCACCATTATTGTCATTATAGTTAACGTCATCATCAGTATTGTCATCACTATGAGAAACTAAGCACTATTTAGGAGCTATATACTACTGTAAGCATGCGCTTAATCGTTAGTCAATACGTTTGTCAGGTCTAATTGTGATATAGAAATGGATACTCGCGTACGTCCATTTTATTGGGATATTAACAAATGCACGCATCCGAACGTACGTACAAAAAACGTCCTATTTTGCATTATTAAAACCAAAATAACCATGCATATCTCCGCCCGAACTAGAATATACGTATACACGGACTCTAATATATTGACCTTATTAGAATCTCCGCACATGTTGGTACGTACGTTTGGACAGTACATTATGGTACCGTGCCGTACCTAACCGTATCTAACTGTTTTTTGTACCTAACAGTACCGTACCTAACCGTACCGCACCGTACCGTACCGTACCTTTCCATAGCATTACAAACCATACCAAACATGCCATGCCATGCCATGCCGCACAATATCGTATCATACTTTGCATACCGCACCGCACCGTAAATCACACCCTTATTTGTCGGGCACATACACTGTAAAAAATTGGATTATGTTGTAACAAAATCACTTTGAAAAATTTAACACTTTTTTCATGTGTAAAGAATATGATTTGATTGCTTATCAAAAACTGGACTCGATCACAGATTTCACATAAAATGTGAAGAATGAAATTGCGAGGTGTGAAGAATGAGATCATATTTTTCACACTCGTGAAAAATGAGATCCTATTTTTCACACGTGTGAAAAATATGATTTGTGAAAAATATGGTGCTACAGGGCAGCGTAAAAACGTATTTTCAGTCGTATAATTCTGTCTCTGCTTGTCAACAGATCATCGATTTAACAAATGTAATTAAGATCTAACCTTTTCCGCGTTGAACATGCGCGGTTTTATGAACACCGATAATGCGTCTTCATCAGATCTCATTTCAAGAAAGTCACGAGGTTCTACTTACATTAGTTCGCTGCGGCATTTATTTTAAGGTGACGAAGTTACACTTCAACACAACATGATTATCTCCTGGGAATTCATCTACGGCCTCGATGCTCTGTGTTCGTGCATTTCGACGTGATTTGGCCAAGCTTCCGTGGCTATGTACAGCGGTCATCTCTGAGCCACAATCTCATTAAAATCATTTCGAGTCTCACTGTCTGGGATCTCAGTAACTCGAGGAATGGAAACGGAACGTTCTTCGGTCACGGTTGTCGGACGATTAAGCAGTAGGTTGTGTATTTTGTCATTACAGTTAGAACAAGCAAAGGAAACACCTGAAGCGGATTATGAAAAAAAAATCGATTGTTAACTGAACAATTTTAGTATATGTTACTGTTAGGAGATACGAGAAGTTTGGTTACAATAACTATTTTAATTTACTTTTCCTTTGTTTGTTTTTTCTTTTTGATTTAATAATAGATCTACCTTGATAATGGACCGTTTGCTTTTTTCGTTACAGAAAAGTATACTAATAGTTAAGTTATTAATTTTAAACGACACTTTTGTTTTATATAAAATAATTGAAACTTATTTCCGTGTCTGTGCATTCCAGTACGTAAAATATCACTACATCACCGATGTACACCTGCTGAAAAGTAATGGACATAAGTGGAGTAACGGTTGCATGTCGACCCTGTTACAGTAGCGGGCCGATTTTTCAACATGAATGAGATTAGATTTGAGGAAAATGATGTGAATGTTGCTGTGTATCAGTATGACTATCACCGGATTGTAGAACATTCCCTTAGATTCAAATATCAATGCAAATACTGTGAAAAATCTTTCTACCATTAAGTCATTTACCATGATCACAATTACTTAATCGTAATTATTAATATACAAATGATGATAACGCCCTGAAACATCATCAGACCAAACGACCAGACAATAAATAGATGTCCTCTTGAAAGCGATGCTGCATATAAAGTTTCATTGAATTACAGTTATTACTTCTGGCGGATATGTGGTTTAGTGGTAACGCGCTGGCTTCACAAGCCAGCAATCGCAGGTTCGAACCCCCGCCACACCCTTACTTACTAACCGTTAAACCGATGTGTAGTGTACTAGGTGCTTCACATCGGGAACTTAAATACACAGGGTCACCTCTGGAATGGGATGTCTCCTGTATCTTGCACTATCCCCCGTAACCCAACAAGTCTTTCGTGGGCGATATCCATATGGGAGAAAATACCGGTGCAGTCAATATAAATGTACTACACACGCAGTTATTACTTCATGAGAAAAACGGAAACGCCGATTTCCTATTAAGCTGACATATCGACGGTATTTCTCATTAATATAGACACGTAATAAAACAGTACAATATTCAATTTGTCAAGAAAATATTTTCTGTCAGCAAAATATACTGATGGAATTAATAAGCAAAAATACACTACGCCAAAAAATAATTATCGATTCACTGTTCCAGCAGGATTTGAACTCACGCCTACAAAATTGCGCTCTCCTACGCTAGACTAAATTGTCCACAGTGCGCATGATCGTAGCAAAAGTAAATGTACATTTCATTAATTTTCCTACTTTTTTCGCGCCCGCGAAAACTGTCACTGTGACAACTTTTTTATAATTATCGATATGCCCCTTTAAAATGTCAAATTTATAATAAAAGGCAATATTAACTTCCTTGAAATTCATCAAAACGGAACGACCTGAAAATATGCGCATGTCAACCCTGCTGCATATAAAGTTGTCATTGAATTCGAGGCATATATCCTGAGATCTCGTGCGCAAACGAATTTCCGGACGCAAGGACAGACGTTTATGGTGTATGATGTATAAAATTGTCGGAAACATTAATTTGACAGCCGGACAAAATGCTTACCCATTCGGTGAGCATAATAAAAAAAAGTCGTCGCATGTTCGTTACATTAAATATTAGATTTTCATTATAGCCGTAACAGCGTCGTCTCGCGACCGTGACCTTTTGGGTTTCAAAATAAGCTGTAATAGTTATCTAAAGCAAGTAAGATAATCGCCAATGAGCTTAAAAGGTATAAGCACACATCTGTCTAAGACTTTTATAACGTTTGTAGATAATGTGAACACATGTTTTCGTTATTATAAATACTAGATCTACGCAACCATCTTTGGAGCATTATTTATAGTCATTTAATTAAGAGAAATGTATAATATTAGTCATAACTCATGTACACTTATAATTCAGTACACAGTCCTAACAGTAAAATGCACAAGATGCTAAACAAATCAACATATTACATACCGTATACCATTTTAAAAACATATTTACCACCCGCACATGAAAGTGACATATCGTTCGTTCCGTAACTGTTACCGAAATCGTCCGACAACCGTGACCGAAAATCGTCCCGTGTTCATTTCTCGTGTTACCGAGATCCCAGACAGGGAGTCTGACGCTACAATATTATCCGCTCGCTGAATCTGATGACTTCGCATTAGGGGTCACGTTCAGATGACCTTTTCAGGAGCCAATCAGATTGTTGCCTTCAAAATGTTGTGGTATAACTTCATATATAAACCACAAATACTATGCACGAAATTAATGTGAACTTTGGATATTAACTCGCCTATGTTTCCATTATATGCAGTGTTAGCCGCGTGAAAATAAACTGTAACTGATTTATTCCCGAGGATCACCTGAAAATGCATCACTTTTCAAAAACCGTGGTCAAACATTGCTGTGCAAAAGGCAATTTCATTGGGCGCAGCACGGTTGATATTTTATTGGTCGGAAGGTCATTTGAACGTGTCTTCCTATCCTAACAATGTTAGGATTTGATTTTAATGAGATTGCTCTTAGACACGGGTGCGTAGATATTACACCGCCTGCTTAATAACGTATACTAAAAGTTTTCAATATTAAATTCAATGACATTTCTACCTGAAATGGTAAATAAGCAACTGTTCAATATATACGAGAATAAAACATTTCAATAAAAAGTAAACTATACATGAAAACACTTAATAAATGTTACGTGGTTATAAGAAACTTACTTAAGTTTTTAGACTGTTGGCGGAAGCCAACGGTCTTTCGAAGTATGATTTCGAGAGATTGAATCGCGCGATCTACTTTTTACTTTGAAGGCTACGAAGCACTAACAATCGATACCCCAAAATGTATACGCGCCATCGACTATTTCGGTCCGTTCAGGATTAGTCGACACGTTGACTGTTATGCATATTATTGCGTTTGCATTTTAGTAGTTTGCATACAAACCTATACATCTACCAAGATGTTGAAAGTATGGAGTTCAATAATGTGTATTTGGACTTGACTTGTGTAAAAATGGCATTGCAGAAATTCAATTTCATTCAAACAAATGGGTTCTTTCTGTTAGATTGTTTTCACTCTATTTCCCTTGATTTTCGTGTCTTTCTTTTTATTGCTAACAGTCTTTCTATGCTATCAGCGTTTTGATTTACTAAGGAGTTTTGCGGATAAGGGCTCTGATATGTCGTCGATAGGCTGTCATTCATTATTCTACTTCCGTCTTGATAGACGCAAACTAAAGAACGGAAAAATATCGGACTTAATACTTCTCATATTTTGCTTTTTTCTCCAACAACATTCAAAACGCCTTGATATTTCGGTAAAATTCCACTAAAGTGTGGCTACATGCATAATTAAAGACATAGTTCGTCTAATTTCGTAGCTGTACGAAACGCAGTCGGTGGTTCCCATACTTTATCAATGGTTCAGTTGATGCAACATACTTTGACCGTCTTAGAACACCTCACTAAAATATAAGGAACAGTCTGATACATAGAAAATATTCATTATTTCGCCATTGAATGATGAAGACCCTACTTGTTATCAACACGGATCGGATCAAAACGTCTACAAGTTGTTTTGTTTGTAAAGTTGTACAAGCAACATGGTCATCTGAAATCGATAACGTCTAAACGTCCACCATTTAAGTTAGAACATCTGTTTAAGCAAAGTATCGAAAGCAGAATATTATTGTGATTATTATGTCTAAACGCCCATCATTTAAGTTATTACACCCAGTTTGGGCCCGGTACCGAAGCGTTAACATTAGGGTAAAGGTTAGGGTTTAATTTGACGTCTTACCACTCCTGAAAAAACTTACATTTCAACAACACATGCTGAATGACTTTCGATGATTGTTGCTGACGTGAGGAAACGCTTTCGACTGTCATTACTTTAAATGCACGTACATTTAAACAACTTAAAAAAAAAGAATATATAGTTTACTTATATAGCTATATAAGTATGCTGAAGGCCTGGCATGTTTGGAGGTTCTGTTAAAGCTACAGTTTCATATTTTGGGGCTGGAAAAACTTTTCTCTTCAAATGGAATTTTAAAACAGGAATTAATAGAATCTATTCAAAATGTTTTGTCTGTTTTGGTTGCACAACATACTTTTTTTTTATATTCATGATACATTTTGTGTAAAAAATTAATAGAGTATGTCTACCAGGTAGAACATTTTTCTAGAAAAATAAAATATATTCATCAAACGTTTAACTTTGCACAAACAGTATGCTTTTCAAACCTTGAAATATTAACAATTAATGTATTTTTGAAAAATTTCACAGCCAAAATCTGTGAAACTGCCCCTTTAAAAGAACTATTCACAGATTGGCAAATTGACGATTTCCACAATTTGTGTCAACGATTCCAAACAGAAAACTACACTACATATCAATGAGCGAAATAATACTCTTGATACGGAAATACACTCGAAATAATACTCTTGATACGGAAATACACTCGAAATAATACTCCTGATACGGAAATACACTCGAAATAATACTCCTGATACGGAAATACACTCGAAATAATACTCCTGATACGGAAATACACTCGAAATAATACTCTTGATACGGAAATACACTCGAAATAATACTCCTGATACGGAAATACACTCGAAATAATACTTCTGATACGGAAATACACTCGAAATAATGTGTTGTTGATAAATAAAAATTAATTGAAATGGCGAAAATTGTATAGCGTTTGTAACGCTTTTCGTCGATTCTTCTCCAAACACGTGTATCACTTACATACCGTTAAAATAACACACCCACGTACGCGAGTGCCTTAAGCTTAGTGCTTAGAGTTTCAGACTATTGATTTGGAGGTCATAGGCTCAATTCCCGGCAGAGTGATTTTTTTCTCGTTTTTATGCTTTTATTTTTGACAGAAATTTTCAGGTTTTTAGTACAGATGCTTTCGTAGTTGAAGTTAGGATATTTTAAGACATTTCTTAAAAACTGTGAATAAGTCCCCTTAATGTGTGAAGGAAATTCGCACGGCATGCTGGGGGCAGGAAATGACGCGCAACGGTTTGTAATAACGTATAACAACGCTGTCGTCAGAGGATGACAAACTGTGAAACCCGAATTAGCGCCAGGCCTTGAATAATAAAAGTTTATATAAGGTCATTCAGCGCGGAAGCTGCATTATATGTGGACCCGATGTGTGTCACGCTGTACTACGTATTTTGCCTGTTGTTGTTTTTAGACTGTTGGCGGAAGCCAACGGTCTTTCGAGAGGCTAATTTCCAAAACAAGTATCGCGGAATACTACTTCTTTTCTTTGCAGGCTATTAGTCAGTAAATCGAAACCAGAAACCGTCTTTCTTCAAAACAGCACTGTTTTCCTACATTTTAATTATTTAAGACAATATATGCAATATGTATTATAATATGTATATAATGTAATTTATTACCGAAACAACCGAAATATTCACCTGAGTGTCCTGGAATAAGACAGAGATCTATTAACAAACATGTTTATTGATAGATCTTTGAATAAGACCACCAAATTAATGCGCTAAATCGGTGAGTTTTTAGTCGTTGCAAAAGTGTATTTTCTTGTTACCGATTCTCATTCTGAATATTTTGACAACAAATTACTGCAATTTATTAATTTTAAACTGTAGTATGGAAAATCGAGAGCTTGCATCGTATGACCTACTTTTGAGTAGGCAACGAAGCACTAATAATCGGTGCTCCTAGCTACTACGCTTCATCGGTTATTCTGGCCCGTTGCAGATTGACTTGTTAACTGGCATGTATATAATTCGGTTTGCATATGGTAATTAGCTCGAAAAAATATTTGTTCGTTACTTACAAATTAGTGTTTATTAACATGTCGTATACTACTGAATAAGAAGCCATATTATAAAGTTTAGAGGTGGGAAATTGAACTTCATTGCAACAAATGTTTCATGTTTAGCAAAAATGCATAAATAATTCACATGCTGTTAGTTTCTTCGCCAACAGTCTTTCTACGCTGTCAGCGTTTTGATTTTTGATACGTTGAAATCGTGGACGATCTTTGTATGGTAGCTGCAAGTCTCCAGCTATATTTTAATGTGTTTGTTCAAATAGTTTGTAATGTGTGTGGTCTGTGGTCTGGAGGACACTTTGGCACCCATGCAGGGGAATGGTGACCACCAATCAAAGAAACCAACCCCTGGGACAAAAGAGCTTGTCCATAAATGTGATTATCATAACAGGTACAGACAGTGAATGATTCCAATAAACAAAGAAGCATAATCTTCACTTTGGACGTCATAAAAAAGGCTATAAGTAAATTAATAGCTTAAGAGACTTTTTTTTACATTTTTTTGTCTGTAAAAAACTATAAATAATATTTTCAATTTACATGATGTGATAAGATTTACATTTTTATATTTTTATTGTTACCGTGTAGAAGGATGAAACTATGAAACCGTTGCAACTACATGTAATTACTTCCCTCTTGTTGATGTGAATTTCAAAACAAAATTTCCGAGTTTTGCAGCGCACCTCTTATTGACAATAATATTGTTTGTATACCAGTATAAATGTCAAGTCATTGGAGTGGTTATACAATACGGACAGTCACATTATTAAAATATATAAGTAAAAAAGTGTCCATATTGCGTTGAATGTTGCTTTCAATAATAATAAGAAGAAGCCATACACAACAATTCCATGAACTGCAATGCTCTGAGAAAATAAAAACCAGAGTAAGCCGGATCCTGTTTTGAATATTTTTATGCCCCCATCATAAATGCCCCATCATAAATGAGGGGGGTGGGGTGGAATATAGAGTTTACCCTGTCCGTGGGTACGTACGTATGTACGTGTGTACGTATGTACGTGTGAACGTATGTACGTATGTACGTGTGTACCTATGTTCGGATTCTTGTCGGAAAAAAAACTTTGTCCAGCATTGGAGGATTTTCAAATAACTTTGCAGAAATGTTAAGCGTAATGAGACGGTTCCTAGGTCGAAGATCAAGGTCACACGAAAAGGTCAAAGTTCAAATATAAGAATTTAAGCCTTCTATCCCTGTCCGGAGCATAATTTTGTCCAGCATGGAAGGAATTTCAAATTACTTGGCACAAGTGTTGAGTATGGTGAGGCGGTGTGATTTGCCTAATAACCAGGTCTCTAGGTCCAAGGTCAAGGTCAAACTTAAAGGTCAAAGGTCAAAATTAAGAATTAAAGTCATTAGACCCTGTCTGAAGCATAATATTGTCCAACATGGAAGGAATTTCAAATAATTTGGCACATGTGTTAAGCATGGTGAGATGGTATGTCGCGCGCAAGAACCAGGTCCCTAGGTCCAAGGTCAAGATCACTCTAAAATGTCAAATATAACAATTTAAGCCATATACCCTGTCCGGAGCATAATATTGTTCAGCATGGAAGGAATTTCAAAGAACTTGGCACAAGTGTTGAGCTTGGTAAGACGGTGTGTGGCGTGCACGAACCAGATCCTTAGGTCCAAGGTTAAGGTCACACTTAAAAAGGTCAAAGGTCAAATAAAAAAAATTAAGCCATATACACTGTCTGGAGCATAATTTTGTCTAGTATTGGAGGGAATTTCAAATAACTTGGCAGAAGTGTTGAGCTTGGGGAGACGGTGTGTCGCGCGCAAGAACCAGGTCCCTAGGTCCAAGATCAAGGTCACACTTAAAGGTGAATGGTCATTTAAGCCATAAATACTGTCTGAAGCATAAATTTGTCCAGCAGGTAAGTATTTTAAACTAACTTGGCCGAAGTGCTAAGCATGGTGTATCGGTGTGTTGCGCGCAAGAACCAGGTCCCTTTGTATAATGTCAAGGTCACACTAAAAGGTCAAAGGTCAAATATAAGAATTTAAGCCATATACCATGTCCGGAGCATAATGTTGTCCAGCAGGGAAGGATTTTCAAACAACTTTGCATAAGTGATAAGCATTATGCGGCGGTGTCGCATGGAAGAACCAGGTGCCTTGGTCCAAGGTCAAGGTCACACTTTAAGGTCAAGTATATGTATCATAAGACGATGTGTCGCCCGCAAAAACTAGGTCCAAGGTTAACGTCACTTAAAGCTCAATGGTAAAGTATAAAAATTAAGTACATGGATTCTGTCAGGAGCATAATTTTGTCCAGCATGAAAATTTTTCAAATAACATGGCAGAAGTGGTAAGCATTATGAGACGGCATTTGGCGTTCAAGAACCAGGTCTGTAGCTGAAAGGTCAAGGTCATTAATCAAGGTCAAAGGTCAAATAATTTTCCAGAACATAATTCAAAAATGATAAAAGACATTTTGTTGATTTTGCACAGAATGATTTAAGATAGCAAGAGTAAGTGAAGCATACAAGAACCATAACTCATTATTGCCTCAAAGTTTTAATAACTACCCTTTATTGATTTTTTGTCAGGACTAAAACTATTTTGTGATATCCAAATTACTTCACTCAATAAGAGTATACATTAGCAGAAAGTAAAATATAAAAGGACAATTCTATTTTTTCAAAATTATTTGTATGCCTACAGAAAAAAGCGGCGCTATGTAGAAATGGCTGCATAGGTGGGGGCATCCGTGTCTATGGACAAATTTCTAGTTTAAAGATATTTTTGGCCTGTAACATCTGCGGCACATAATGAACAACTTTACAGTGCATGTTTGGACAATTTCATCGCAGAGTCACCATGCAATAAAAACCTTAATCGTCACATGTGTGAAGTAGTCATGGTTACCAAGAAAATCTACTATAATACGACACAATGGTATACATTGTCTGCAAATTCGTCTGCTGTCATAGGGTTCACAACTCCCGCGGAAACACAAGTAAGAATTATTTTATTATAAAATATATCAGTATAGTTTCAACATTGTCTGTACTTTCCTAACACAATTATAAAAGTATTCATATGTAAGTGGGCAGCTATGATGGTTTGCGATAGGTTGACTTTTTTTGTAATTAACATAGGAGTATACATGTAATTATATTTCTATATCGATAGGTCAGCGCAAAAGTATGCTAAGTGTGTGTTGTATATCATTTGTATAGCATTATTTTGCGCTGAGACATCGATATTTTCTCTTGTTTGTTTCCTAACATTACTGTATATGAATATGTACTGAGTTTAGAATCGATAGAACTAGCGATGATCGTTTGCGACAGATTTGTATTATTTCTGTAATTCAAATACATGCCGCACTATCGATAGACATATTGTCGTAACAGAGGTATAGCAAAATAATACAGCGATGAGTGGGGAGGTCTGTTTTCCGAAAACAAGTTTTTAGACCGTTGGCGGAACTTTAGTAGGGTGATTTCGAAAGATTGAATCGCGTGGCCTACTTTTATCTTTGCAGGCTACGAAGCATTAATATTCGATATCCCCAATGTATACACTCCCTCGGCAATTTTGGCCCGTGCAGGATTAGTCGACACGTTGACTGTTAAGCATATTATTGCGTTTGCATTTAAGTAGTTTGCATACAAACTTATATATCTTCCAAGATGTTGATAGTAGGGTGTATAACACTAAGTAGTTATCTCAGTAAGTTGATTTGTCTTGTGTAAAGCTGGCATTGCAGAAAATCAAATTCCTTGAAACCAATGGCCCTTTCTGTTAGAAATGTTTTCTATCTATCTGCCGTGATTTTGGTTTCTTTCATATTCTAGCCCAAAGTATTTCTACGCTATCAGCGTTTTAATTGCAACATATGTATGTGTTATTTAGTGATAAGGGACGCGGTCATCAATCGGACGGACTAGTATTGAATGAAAGGAAATCAAACAATTGCATTGTTGATTGAAAAAGGGCATTTTATTATAAAATGCCTTCAACGGTATCAATTATAGCTCATATAAGTAGAAACATAAAAACGAGATGGTTGTTACTGAATGACATAATGGGCACGGCATATATAAAATCTGCGTCCGTGAAATACGTTGTTTGTTTGTTTGTTTGTTGTTGTTGTTGTTTTTGCTTGTTTATTTCAAAAGCAGTATGGTGGATAATTTTATGTACGATAATTATAACAATAGATGGTGAGAATATGATGCTAACCCTTCAAGGTATCATATACGAGCATGGCATAGCGGCACTATTAGTTTAAACACGATAGTAGCAAATATATAGTAATGCTTTCACATTATTTTCCTTAACAAAATAGTAAAAAAATAAAGTCGAGTATTATGCCTTCACAAAAAGGAAATAGAACAGCAGTTAGAATATTTATTTACATAAATAAATATAAATGGTTGATTAGATTGTGACAAAGGTTTTGGAAAATTGGTATTTTCTGACCCCATCCGCAGGTCTTTTAATGAAGGCACTCGCACGTCAAGCTTGGGTACTTTGGTTTTATACACGGGGATACAGAGGCGACCCAGGGTGAAGCACCGAGTACACTGCACCTCGGTTTAACGTCTCATGCGAAAGACGGGTTAGTCGGTTAGGATGTCGCAGGGACTCGAACCTGCGACCCCTGGGTTGTGAAGCCAGTGCGTTACCACTAGAACACGGATCTGCCACGCCTCAGTGGTTTCCACAAATGTCAATCATATACAAATTAAACTCGTATTTTATCCAATCATTGTTTCGAATATCACGTGTTTATTGGTTAACCTATTTTACGCAAAAGAGCACGTGGTAAAGCTTGTGATGTGTTTGTGATTATCGATGAATGGCCATTAATCGTTTGAGGCGTGTCGTGGGAAAACCGGGCTTAATGCATTTGCGTAACGTGTCGTCAGGCTAATCCAGTGCGGCACTTTCCGCTTTTATGGTATTTTCTGTTTCAATGAAGTCTCTTTTAAACATAAATCCCCTGTAGGCGGAAAGTGCCGTCCCGGATTAGCGTGTGCGGACTGCACAGGCTAATCTGGGACGACACTTTACGCAAATGCATTAAGCCCGGTTTTCCCACGACGGGTCTCAATTTTATGACTAGCTGGGGAGGAGTTTAAATGTTTGTGGCAACAAGACTGGAAGGTGTTAAATGTGTATCGTTTCTGCCTCGAGATAGACAAGTTGTTGAGTTCGATACGTAGAATCCCGGACATAATGATAAATCCCTCCCGGACGAAATCCCTCCTGCTCAATTTTGCATACCCGGACATAATCCCCCGAAAATTTTACATCCCGGTCATAATCCCCCATTGATAACAGAGATTTTTAATGTGTTTTAATTAAATTATGTAAGTAAGTTATTAATTCAACAATTACCATTCTAAATGCTGAATAAGGTATAAATATTTATACTACAACCTTTTATTTTTGAAAACAATTTAAATATTTTAAATATTGATGGGAGAGGGACTATGTCAGGGTTCTAAAATCAACGGGAGGGATTTTGTCCGGGTACGTAAAAATGAGCGGGTGGAATTATGTCCGGGAGGGATTTTGTCCGGATACCCGATCCGCAACCACTTGGTAGACTTGTGAAACGAACTCCAAAAAAATACCAGGAAGTTTCGAACAATAGAAGTTAGATAAATACGTTTAATCTACAACGATCAAAAGGTGTTGGTTCAAATCCATCTTAAACAACACATATCATGTTGAATGTTATTACGGGGTTAATCGTTCTCATAGGGGAAAACAACTGAAATAGTTAACCATATCGCTGAATGTTAATACCCGTATCAACTTACATGATAGCTTCCTGTGAACGCACGATGTGTGGCCCAATACATATACGTGTGTTTATTTCGGATTTACATTGTCTTTACATTAATTTAAGTGCTTCGTAGCTCTCTTTGATGAAATAGCGAGCCGGCTTATCAAAACAATCGGGAAAATAAACTTCTATACCTCCAACAGGCACAATTTACGTGCGGGTCTGGCCAGTGAATATCCGGGAACTATCAAGCATAGAATGCTTATAGCAAATATACAGAAACTGATTGACAAGCTATTACTGACTGTATTTGAAGGTGTGGTTGAACTTATTGTATGTATAGGTATAGTTTTTATTTTTATTTTCAAAAAGGGAACGGAAAAATACAGTGTCAAGGAAACGTTTGTTTTAGAGATTAATTAGTGAAAATGTTTTGTTACAAGTAGATCAACATTAAATAAAGCATAAGATCAGCTAACACAATGATGGTGCATTTTCGTGCATATCATGGGCAAAGTTGTGTATGTTTGTAAGCAGAATAATATGTATGTACTCATCCTATAATTTATATACATGTAATTTAATGCAAAACGTGTTTTTAAAATTATTGGATGTTTCTTTTTTTATTCAGTTTAGGTTGTAATTTTTACTTGTACTTGTACTTGATTTGATGAAGCAATGTTTTTTTTTAAATAATATTTTATTATATTTATAAACAATACACAAAACGCATGTGGTATATACACATTTATATTATCAGTACCTTCGTTCTAAACTATTTGCAAAACATTTTTTTTATTCGCAGGCAAATATCTTTAAAAAAGTTATCCTGTTGTTTTTTGTTTGTTTTGTTTTTTATACCAGTATGTACACATCTCCAAGAATATATTGATTTGTAACCAATATCAGAGCCGGTTTTACCACTGTAGCGTGATAGAGAATTAAGTACATCATAATAAAAATAAAGGAAAACAGCGATGCAAATGAATGTTTTGTTGTGAATGAACCATCGAAAAAGCTTCTTCCCAACAGCCTTCCGGTATTTCCAAGTCGTAACAACTCAGATGCTACCAGGGCGCATTTAATTCTTTAATTCACTGAATTTCTCTTCGCGAATAAAAAGGAAGTGGAAAGAAAAATGACATGTAAGTGCAGTGATTCAAACCTTTGGGTCGATCTTGGAGACATAAATCTTTTCCACGTGCCAACAAGAGATGTTCGTACAAGCCCGTGCGTAATAACCCCCATTGTAGATAATGGCGATTTAACAATAGACTTCAAATGAAAACAAATGAATCATAATGATTGTAAAAACACATTCCTATCACATCAAAGGATTTTTATCTACTATTCTATTAAAATTCGTCCGTGTTTCCCTTTGATTACAAGATCGTTCTTTGCGACTATTACAAATTTAAAATTTCGTAAACTAAGGTAGGGTAAATGGACTTTAACGAAGCGATTAATTAACGTCGGCTCGTTTCTTTGCACTGGAATTTAAGAAAACATAAAACTCTCGTACCAATTAACACAGAAGGAAAACAGAGAGCATTTAAAGTCTTACTATCAGGACAAAACAGACCACATACAATACCGAAATGACATGCTTTCTTTGTTTTCTCCAGATGTTTTAATTAATATAATCTCCGCTAGAGAATTTTAATGTGCAGATGTACCTCTTTTAGAAAGAATATAATCAAAAGGCTTTTATGAAAATGCAATATCACGGTCTTAATTACAGTTTGCTTTGATCTGTAAGACTAGAGCAATAATATCGTAGTATTCGTGTCTCACAGAAACACGGGTGTTGCTCTATGCGCAATTTCACGCATGATAGACGGATCTCATAATAACGTCGTATTGTATTTTGGGGGGTTTGAAGTATCTTTATTTTTGTACCAGACCTGTGGGTGGGAAGCTAATTTTCCTTCTACATTCACTCGTATCAAGACAAGTACAGTTGAACGCGATACTACGAGGTGATAGGACATGGTATCGCGTCAAAGGTAGTCTTAGGTCTCACGAAATATCGCCTTTGAATTGTACGTTGTATCGCATCTTACGTACTAGTACGTTTTATGTAGTATCGTGTCTTACGTAGTATAGCGTCTTACGAAACATGGCTTTTTGCGTGGTATCGCGTTGATCGTGGTAAATATAGCGTCTTACGAAATATCGTGTCGAACGCAGTTTATCGTCTTACGTAGAATCGCGTCTTACGAAATATCGCGTCTTGCGTGGTATAACGTCTTTATAGTATCACACATTTTGTACTATCCAGTTTTCATAATATTATCACATCCTTCATATTATCGTGTTTTCTTAATATCCCATCGTTCGTACTAACGTGTTTTCTTCAGATAATATCGTACGGACTATCGTGTCTTCTTAAATATTCCATCGTACGCACTAACGTGTTTTCTTAATATAACATCTTATGTTCTTTCGTGTTTTCTTAATATAACATCGTTCGTACTATGGTATCTTCTTAATATCACATCGTTCGTACTATCGTTTCTTCATCATATCCTATAGTTCGTACTAAAGGTATAGTTTCTACCTAATTTCAACTATTTCGATACTAGTGTCGTCATAATAATTATTACATCAGTCGTTCCATCGTGTCTGCCTTATATCGCATTGTTCGTAGTTTCCTGTCGATCATAAACTCAAGTATTTTATCGCGTTTTTGAAGTCTCGCGTTTTCGATCCGAAGAAATGATGTCACTAACAAACTATCGCGTTTGCATTTAAATTTAAAACTACAAAATCGTTGCTCGTCGTTTTGCAAACGTGGTCTGTTGTTTTTACTAGGGCGGGGTATTTACGTCTAATTTCAGAATAATTACAATTGTATTTTCTTTCAAGTCTGTTTCTTTGTTAATCATTAAATTTTAAACAAGCATCGCGTTTTAACTTATTTTATATTCATTCTGAGGGGAATTTCATTCAGTTGACAACGGAGAGTCGTGCCGACTGGTATCCATCTAATTCCCATTAGATGGTGGTAAATTATGCCCCTCACAATGGCATACCCCACCCCGCGTCTCCGAGCCCAGTAATCGAGTCTCAGGGGCCAGTCAAAATGTTGATACTTTCCCCGCATAATGAGGCCGCAATAAGCATCTTGCGAGGTCTGTATTGTTATTTGCGCCTTTGATCTACCTGGGTACGGGGTGTACATCAAAGATTTCTCGTGAAATGTGTCAGCTGAAATGAATACGAAGCGAAAGTTACGAAGGCGGGAACAGGTTTTTATTTAGGAAATTGTATTGCATCCTATCTAAGGAGGAATGACACTCACACTTGCGCGTGCCTCTTTATTGACACTAGGTTAAATAAATACGAATTGAACGAACACAAGCGAGCGAAATCTTAGCGTTAAAGCTATTAGCGCACAACTTAAGTATCAAATTCAGCTTCTTCAATTCTTAGTAAATAAAATGAAAATAATTCAAACTTGCAGACAGCATCTATGTATAGCGTTAAGATCTGATTTTATTCTGTTTTTTTTTATCATTGTTTAAGATTTAAAAAAAGACGCACGTATGATCCTTGTATATACCTCATGCGAATAATACTAATTTTCAATTCAGGTATGTATCTTAACCCTTAGGCTTATCAGGGCAATATACAGTTCGCCCTGAATTATCTGTCCCTTTCATTATTTAGATTATTATTATTATTATTATTATTATTAGTAGTAGTAGTAGTAGTAGTAGTAGTAGTAGTAGTAGTATAACAAATTATAGCATCATCATTGTATAAGGCAGAAATTTAATCAATAGTCTTTAAAACGAGAAAATATTCTTCTAGCAAATATTGTAAGTAGCGATCATATTTTAGATCCACGCAAACGGTTACATTTGTTGTGTGTAATATTGTTCTGGCTATTATAAACTCTACATTTCCTGTTTCTTGTTAATTAAACGCGCATTTGTTTAACTAATGGCAAAAAGTTAAAACCACTTGGTTCTGGCTTATGCAATGAATATAATGTTTCTTTCGGGAAATAGTAAACTGTTACATGATAAGGAAGTCATATTAAAGGCATAGAATGATCAATCTGGTTTCTGCTGACTTGAAAGATAAATGAAGAATTCCGCTCGAGTTTGTGTAATACAACGGAGACAGTGAACTATTGTGTTTCAGATAATCAGAAAATGGTTCGTAATATCGCGATATTGATTTCTGTGACTCAACAACAGCTGCGTCTGGTGTAACAAATCTTGTACAGGCGTCGATTGCTCTGTTTGGTTGTTTGTTAACATAAAGATTGCAAATGTCGAATGATCTATTTATGTACATATATTATTTAATGGTATTAATGATGCGATTAGAACTGAGAATCGCTGCAACACTATTCAAACTCATCCTGATTTGAAACTTAACATGCCATTATGTGCCGGGCCGGCTAGCTCAGTTGGTAGAGCGCTGGACTACTACGGGTTCGATTCCCAGCCCGGCCACATAACTTGTGTGGGTACTGGTCATGAAATTATTTCTACGGCCATTCCCCCCTAGGGCAGTTGTCAGTTACTGGCATACGTATGTGCACTTAGTACTGGTAAACCAGCTTACCAAGGAAAAGTGTGAGTAGGTTAATTGACCGCAATTTAAAGATCTATCTTCCAAAATTTGCAATAACAAAGATATAACATGTTACTTCTAAGAAAATGCATCTCACTTGAATGCAGGCACCGGTAGAAAACAGGGTTTCGGCAGTCATATTTCGACAATAGCCCCATACCACAGTAAACACACCCCAAAAGTTCACCTTTCAAGTTAGCCTCCAATGAAATGCACCAAATTGTTGCAGACACCCATAGGATATTAAAAAGAACCACAAAAGGCATGTCTGAGATACCTAAATGGCTTTTATGCCAGAAGAGAAGAGGAACTCTTTAGAAATAGCTTTTGAATGGACCACGGAGGGACACACAGTGATTTACTTGTATCTAACCTTAAAGAAAACTCAAAATTGTGCTATCATGAAAAAGAACTCTTCTACATCATTATTAACCTACTTGTACCACACGTGCAAAATATCAGGTCGATCCGCTAAGTAGAAATGCCCCCAAAACGCATTTGAGAATGACACATGATTAGCCATCTGGCTTGCGCTTCAGTACTTGGATTGTATGGGGAGCGTGAACTAAAATTCGCACCTAAATCACATAAACCAGTCAAAATACCAGTTTATTTAGACTTATTTTAATGCAATGGACAGTAATAAGGTATAAAACGTGTAATATTTGCGAATAACATGATCCCATGTGCTGTGAGCTGCAAAAGGCGAGTTTCCGTACTATTTTTTTTCATTTTTTTACCCGAAAAAACAGGTTTCGCTTTGAAAATTGTAGATAACGTGTCAGTTATGATATTATTCACATTTATTCCCGTGAAAAGTTATAAACGCAATAAAATAACACAGTTACATGGGGATTTTATGTATAAGTGGACCCTAAAGGGCCGGTTCCTGGTTTTCTTAAAGGTGAGATACCAGTAATTCCCATTATAAAACGGCACACTTTCCAGGCATTTTTCTAGCATTTCCTTTAGATCAGATTGTGCAAGCCTGGTATCAATGTAAAGATCAATCTGTCCTCTTCCAAAATTTGCAATAAAACAGATATGTCATGTTACTTATAAGAAAATGCATCTAAAAATGTCATATTTCGACAAAAGCCCCATACCACAGTAAACACACCCCAAAAGTTCACCTTTCAAGTTAGCCTCCAATGAAATGCACCAAAATGTTGCAGACACCCATAGGATATTAGAAATAACCACTAAAGGCATGTCTGAGATACCTAAATGGCTTTATGCCAGAAGAGAACTCTTTAGTAATAGGCACTACTTTTGAAGGGACCACGGAGGGATACACAATGATTTACTGGTATCTAACCTTGAATACGGCGAAAAATCCAAACAAACAAACAAAACAAAAACTAACAATCCGACTAAAGTTAACGATCATCTGAAGTACATGTAAGGCGAACCGTATTTTCTGCGGTGATTTTAATCATATTGGGTCAAAACATATACAGGGATATTTTAAGTACCACCTATGTTTCATCTATCCATGCAATTAGACACACACATGTTCATGTTGGTACATCGAATGATCATGTCACATGTCAACGACATCTTGGTATCGTTTGTTTCGTTTGTTTGTTTGTTTTGTTTGGGTTTTTCGCCGTTTTTAACAGTATTTCAGTCATATCATGGCGGTCAGTTAACCTACTCACACTTTTCCTGGGCAAGCTTAGCCGATCTAAGCGGTTTACCAGTACTAAGTGCACATACCTATGCCAGTAACTGACAACTGCCCTACTTGAATCAGAGGTAGGGGGAGAATGGCCGTAGAAATAATTTCATGACCAATCCCCACACAAGTTATGTGGCCGGGCTGGGGTTCGGACTCACCATGCCCGGATTGACAGTCCAGCGCTCTACCAACTGAGCTAGCCGGTATCAATTCTCCTCAAAACAACAGCACAGCGCATGCGGAATGTTGCGCTATTTCATATGGAACAAAATACATTTATACACAGAGCTGGTTAGAAATCGAAACATATAAGTAGCTGTTTTTGTTATGTCAAAGTATGTACCCGGTTTTCCGCTAAATGACAGCTTTTGACGTTTATTGGTGTGAACGCCAATAACATCCGCGTATTTCAAGGTCGCCAATGACGTAAACGGAAAGTTTGATTCGTGACCTTATAATTACAACACAGAATTGTTTGTAATCGGCGTAACTGCAAGAAAGCTTTCACAGTATTGGTCGTTCTCTAAGTCAATGCTGAAATGTATTCACCGTAACTGTATGGTTAATAAATTGTTCTGCATCGCCGTACATCTGCAAATAAAGTGTGCACGCAGATTCAAATCGTATAAATATATTATTGTGCAAAAACGCGTGTAAAACAGACAATTTGACTTGAAGTCGTAATTCAGAAACATAACAATAACGAAGGACTCACACAACTTTTTAATAAATAAACGTATTAGGCAGTCCACGCGACACAATATTGTCACATACGTATTAGTCAGTCTACGCGACACAACATTGTCACATACGTATTAGTCAGTCTACGCGACACAACATTGTCACATACGTATTAGTCAGTCTACGCGACACAACGTTGTCACATACGTATTAGTCAGTCAAGCCGACACAACATTGTCACATACGTATAAGCCAGTCTACGCGACACAATATAATCACATACGTATAAGTCAGTCTACGCGACACAACATTGTCACATACGTATTAGTCAGTCTACGCGACACAACGTTGTCACATACGTATTAGTCAGTCTAGCCGACACAACATTGTCACAGACTTATAAGTCAGTCAAGCGGACAAAACATTGTCACACACATGTTGCATTCGACGCGACGCAACATTGTCACAGACGTATTAGGCAATCGACGAGACGCAACATTGTCACAAACGTATAAGGCAGTCGACGCAACACAATGTCGTCACAGACGTACATACGTATTTGTCAGTCCACGCGACACACCTTCATCGCAGTCTTATTAGTCATCGACGGGACGCAACATTGTCACAGACGTATTAGGCAATCGACGCGACGCAACATTGTCACATACGTATCAGTAGGCAATCGGCGAGACGCAACATTGTCACAGACGTATTAGGAAATCGACGCGACGCGACATTGTCACAGACGTATTAGGCAATCGACGAGACGCAACATTGTCACAGGCGTATTAGGCAATCGACGAGACGCAACATTGTCACATACATAATTAGGCAGTCGACGCAACACAATATTGTCACAGACGTATTAGGCAATTGTCACAGACGTATGAGGCAATCGACGAGACGCAACATTGTCACAGACGTATTAGGCAATTGTCACAGACGTATTAGGCAATTGTCACAGACGTATTAGGCAATTGTCACAGACGTATTAGGCAATCGACGCAACACAACATTGTCACAGACGTATTAGGCAATTGTCACAGACGTATTAGGCAATCGACGAGACGCAACATTGTCACATACATATTAGGCAGTCGACGCAACACAATATTGTCACAGACGTATTAGGCAATTGTCACAGACGTATGAGGCAATCGACGAGACGCAACATTTGCACAGGCGTATTAGGCAATCCACGCGACACAACATTGACACAGGCTTATTAGCAATCGACGCGATACAACGATGTAACAGGCGTATTAGGCAATCGACACGACACAACATTGTCACAGCCTAATTAGTTCACGCGACGTGACATTGTCACAGGCGTATTAGTAAACGGGACACACAGCTGTATCAGACTTATTAGTCAATCGCATTTGGCCACGCGATTATTATTCAATCGCAGCTTCGTATTAGTCAGTCGACGCGTAAGTGCACTGCTCCCAGCTAGGTCAACGCGCCAGACCAGCGTGCCAGGCCTATCAGTGGTGTAGACTCAATGACTCTACGTTGGAGGCGGGCACTCCGATCAAGTCATAATCAGGGTTAACCAACAAACACTACCAACAGATTAAAGAGGCGATTTGCGTTATTCAGAGACTGTGAAGATCAATTAACGTCAAAGACGCCAGTAAAATGTCTCGGTTGAAGTGGTACACAATTACACCGACGAGTATGTTCTAATAAACATTATTTGCATAGCGAAGTAGAAAGGGACGGCGTGTTAAAAGTGAAACTTTGACCCATTCTGTAGCCTTTGGATTTAACGCGAAAACGCTCCACTCAAAGACAAGTGAGATAGGTATACGAGTATAACTGGTGGAGGGAACTACTAATTAATGTAGATCTTTCGATCCAGTTTCCCTTTGATCTTCCTAATACTAATTGACGTTTATGTTTGCCGTGTGATGTTGTTAAAACAATTACGCCGTTTCGCTATCAGGTACGAAATTCAAGCTATTATCAAAAGAACTGCGAGCTTGTGGATTGACCGGTGACGTATGTATGTGAACAAGGTAATAGGCTGTAAGTAAAGTGGTTATCATGTGATATGATGTATAGAACTAAAACAACAATACACAATTACACAAATGGAAAAATAACAAACAATATGCACACAACTGTAAACGCTACCAGTGTACTTGAATCGAGACAGAAGTTAACAAGAAAACTCTGATAATTAAAGTGTGTATGTTTCTATCTTTCATATCATTTTTTTTAAATACGCAGATGAAAGTGACTTGAAAGCAAACACACACAAAAAACAGAAAAATGACGAAAGAAAAACTTCAATATGAAATAAATCAACAAGTACTAGTGTCGAGTTTTTGCATCGTTTATTAGTGTTGTGTAACCTAAACCAACTGTCAAGTCAACGTATATACATGTATCCGAGTTTCCGTCTGTACAGACGAAAACTATTTGGTGATTAAAACTAGGTTATTGTGCGTTTAAAAGGAATGTTTGTTCCTAACTTTTATTCCATTTTAAATCGAAATATATGTTAATTAACTTTATTTGCTTAATTGTATTTATGCCACTATATCTGTTGTAAGATCGTGCATACACACTTTAACGCGACGTTTTATAGAGTGCGTACGAGAAAACGACAAACTAGAATACAAGAATGTTTAACGTGAATATTTGAAAGGAAAAAATGTAGCCCATAGCCCATGTATATTTGTTGGTGTATTTCCATTAATTTCTAATAACATAACAAAGCTATGCAAACCATCAATACAATTTGCTAAGTGGTCTTTGCTTAATGTTTCATCTTACTTTCCATGTATCTTGCTCATTATCAGTGCCTTACTCGATTTCTAAAAGTCGTCCGCCGTGAAAGCGCGAATAAAAACCCGCGCTATAATTACCGCCTATTAACATTTTAACTGAATGATCCCCCCGTACATCAAATGTAACACCTGTAGGAAAATCGTTCGCTCGCTGCATGCACACGGGGTATCGCCACGCGTTCATGAAAACCACCCCGCACGTGGCAATAGACAATAATCTCTATTAAAATCTCCTCAGGATAATGGTTGTGCTTAACCTACAGGGGGCAATAAATCACTAAACTATAAAATACCCAAACGAGCAACAGTCTTCGAACCTCTATTCTTCGTTTGTAGCTATCCCACCCCATTCGAAGGATCAAACAAGTTTAGTTTAGAGATTAAAGTCTATTGCACAGTAAATACACGCCGTGTTGGTTTGAAACAAGGGTATCAGATAGCAAAAACGTTTACAGGGATCATTCGTTCTGAAGCAAAGGTGGCGACTTTTGTGTCGTCAGTGTCTTTAATTAAAGGCTATAAATGTTAAACATTTGCGATAATGAGCGTTTACTGTGTTATTCTAACAGGTTGATGTTTAACCCAGATTATTAAGGCGAAGGCAATGCGGAGTCAAGTGGATTCGTGGGTTAAAGCGGTTCACTCACACAGTGGTGTTCTTGTGTACTGTACCGTCTGTACGCATGGCTGAAAATAATAGTTGGTCCATATTCCATAATAATGGAAGACTGATGGCGAAAGACAAGCGGGAAGGAACGTATGAACGTATTAAACTATTGGAAGGACGAACAATCGAACGGGTGGACGAGCGGGCGTTTCGTTGAGCGATGGGAGGCAGGAACGTGCGAATGAATATAAGAACGAACGTACAAACAAATGACTGACTAACTAACCGATCGACTGACCGAACGAACGAACGAACGGGCGAATGAAGGTTACCGGAGGGAGTACGCTAGGATGTGGAAAATTGCGGAAGTGAGAAAAACGACGAAGGATAATGATTGAAGTATTTATGGTTTGACGTGTACGAAATAAACTGTTTATGTACATATGCCACTTACAAAGTAATGTTTGCTCCACGAAACAGTCTTTTCGTGTTTTTTTTTCAAGCATAGATACAATAAAAATTGCCATTTTGTTCATCATGGCCCAGCATCTTACGCATTGAAAATTTTGTTTTCTTCATAGCTCTATAACCTCTAAAATAGTGAGAACGATTTCGCAAACGGAATATTGTATTAATAAAGAACTATGAATGCATTTGCGTCATCAATTGGGTAATTTGTGCGCAGTACCTGATTTTAACCAGGACCTAGTCTTATTTGTTACCATATTTATCTTAAGAACATTTATGGTTAGTGCAATGACTAGGACTAATTCATATGAAAGAGAAACACGTGAATCGGAGAGAGCTACGTTTCACATTAATTGGGATTTTATTCCCTGGTTAAACCTTCAACAAGCACGCACGAAACGGACACGTTAATTGCTCAAATTAGTTAATGGAATAGTACATTTAAGATATAGACGATAAACTACGCACTATAAATTGTTGTCAATCATTGTTGAGACATGATGTTCCAAGTATATCGCTGCGCCAAGTCGTGGCGGTTATCAACAATTAACATCTCTCTTAATTCAATAATTGATTATCAGCGAATTACACGCGGTAGGTCTTGGCCTCGATCGCAGGTGAACCAATAATTGTACTTGATATTCCTCGAAGATTATGTCTCACGTTAATAACGCGGCGAAAATAGATGAGATCCGTCACACGAAAGCCCGTATATTTCATTAAATAAATGCGATTTTAGCCGATGAGAGCATTGTCTTCTATTTTCGCGCTTGTTCTCATGGCCTGACGTCACGCTGATAATATAGTTGGACAGGCGCTCTGCGGGATGTTTGCGGTTAGGAATGATAATACACCTCCCCTCTTCTTCAGATTGCATGTTATCATTCCAAAGAGATCTGGGGTTGATACAATATACCCGATTCGGCTGTTTAACCGCAGTGCACAGTTGCGTGAAACAGAATCCGTCGATAAAAAATGTAATTCGCTGGATGACAAAATGTTAAATCTGTGACAACGTGAAAGAATTTGACTCCGAACCCCACCCTCACCCTACCTCCTGTGGTGTCCTCTAACCAAACTGGCACGCGCTCGGACGGGAGTCGAACACAGATCACTACTGTGAAAAGCGAGTGTACCAACCACTCAGAGCTCGCCGGGCAGCTTCGAGTTGTCGCCCACCAGTAATATATACGACGAACGACAACTACGTTTTGTAAAATGACGACCTGTTTACAGCTTGGACCCCGGTTCGTATTCTATTAACATCACAGGCCGTCCTGCTATCCTACTGGTTGGTACGCTCGCCTCGCATCAACCTTAAGAGCGACTCAGGTTCGAGTCCACGGTCCGTATTACCGTACTTAGTGCCGTCCCGGATTAGCCTATGCGGACTGCACAGTCTAATCCGAGACGACACTTTACTCACATGCATTAAGCCCGATTTTCTCACGACACGCATCGAATATAATTGAAACTGCTCTGTTCTAAGAACACTGTTTATTTTAACCTTCCTTGGTATTCACCATCGATAGTTTTAGCATTTATGATTTAGGTTGATTTAATAATGACATAAGTGACATTGATTGTTAACATGTTAGCGCACGCTGAAGTATTTTTTATTAAGTCTAAGTCTATTCTTTATTCTTAAGGCTAAGAATAGTTTGGTGAATGCGGGACCTGGCCCCGACCCATGTGCAGTTGGTTAGTGGTATATTATACCGTGCACGCGAATGTCCTCTGGGTACTTCCAACCAGTAAACAAGGCATCAATTAATATGTTTCACAAAACATACATGGTTGAAAATCTCAGATTATATATATACATGATTTACAATTCGGTGTGTCTGAAATGCATAGTGTGAAGGGTCAGTGGGAACAGCCCCGGTCCCCACAGGTGCAGTTGCAAAACGCAAACTTCATACGTTCATGCTTTTTTTGGTTTTTAAGTTGCATTTTCCACTGTCTTACTTTATCGGGGCCTCATTTTGCATAGTAAACATTCAGTGTGTTGATCGTTGTATAGCCTGTTAATTTAATGAGGACTGTGTTTGTTTACTTGATGCAATTTAATGATAAAGGTAATCATATTGTACTCAATATGTTGCTTTTGTGTTTATTGCATTCAATAATAAGAAAGTAATAATAAATGATGATTGGAGTAATATTGTAAACGTCACTTAAATTTACATGTATGGGTCTCTTGTATTTATGGACTTCTTTTGAGACCCACCATGCGGTCAATTCTTTTGAGACCCACCATGCGGTCAATTCTTTTGAGACCCACCATGCGGTCAATTCTTTTGAGACCCACCATGCGGTCAATTCTTTTGAGACCCACCATGCGGTCAATTAAAAGCACGACTTTCGCGAGTTTTTATAGCTACGGTTATGACTAATTTTTCACACTTTTAGTAATCTTTTTTCAAGTTCCAAATTATAGTGACCATAGATTTACGGCATACGGGTAGGCGGATAATTTATAACCAGTGAATCACTACAACTTTATGTCATATATTTTATAAACATAGAAGATTGTTTGATTCTGAATCTGTAAAAATGCTCTTCATTCTACAAGAAACTTACTCCAGAGTTCTTTCCCTTTAATTTGCCACCGAAATAGCAGCAGATTTATTTCCTTTAGTTGTTTATTTCTGATGCTTTTAGTTGCCTAGCTTTTCGTGTGTTATTCTCTCGTTTATTATTGTTACTTTTCTTTGATATTGATGTTCATGATGGTGTTCTTGTAAATAAACAAGACAGTATCTTGTTGTGACTATACCAACATTCTTAGCACTGTTTTAGAATAAGGTGGCAAATTTACAATCAGTATGGTGTGAGTTGATATACGTGTATTATAATATATACATGTAATAATAACCATATGTAGATAACGCATTGCTTTAATCAAGATTATTTATTTGCAGATATTAAACATCATAATCTCTCAAACTCTTATTAAGTCGCACTGAGACATTGTTTTAATCATCGATAACTTTTTGTCATCCATTGTTATTATCGTCTCAGCTGCTTGTTGTTCAAATAGTGCGATATTTCAGAGGGAGCGTTGTTAAATATCACTAAAAATACTAAAAAGAAATCTAAAAATAAATATTTTCAAATCTGGAAGAATTTTACACACTGTCACAGTGGTTACAGTTTAAGAGCAAAGGGGAAGTAACCGTTGCCAGGAGTGTGGCTTTTCCCGAAACAATGTTATCTCCTTTGGTAGAAAGCAAGTTCCGTCCGTTTATATCAGTCGTTGGGACTAAAATTGCCAAGATTGCGAACGAGATCCCGAAACAATGTTATCTCCTTTGGTAGAAAGCAAGTTCCGTCCGTTTATATCAGTCGTTGGGACTAAAATTGCCAAGACTGCGAACGAGATCAATGACTTTAAGGATTTTGTGCAAAACGTACAGATTTTAAACAATCTACTTTCCAAAATTGAAACAGTATAATCGTTTCGCATACTAATCTTAGCGGCTACTTCCCCTTGGCAGCTTGCAGTAACTACTGCCACCTCGTGATTTTGTTAATTGTTTGAGAAATAGAGATTTATATTGAGGGATACAATACAAAAGATTTTACGGTGTCCACGTTGTTTTCTTCCGCTTGTCCACCATTATATTTACACTATGTGATCTGACTAGAAGCATGTGGAACTTTGTGGCGGAAGGGATTTGGTGAGCTATGCTCGTAACCAGTCAAATTTAATATCAGTGACGGTGAAGATTGTACGTTTCGTTGTTGGTGTAAGATCTATCGTTTTAAACCAGACCACCACAAGAATGCCCCGCGCTCAGACGGCCGCTGACAAAGTAGACATATTTTCGGTCATGTGCTGTGACAAAACCGATCTGTGAAATCGTCATTCTAAAAGAATTCTTTTTCTAGCAGGGTTATGAACATATCACTATGTGATATAATTTTAGGTCTATGGACAATATACACAGAGCAGTCACCTGAGGTAAAATGATAATTATACATGTTTCCGTGGTTCCCATCAGGTACCCGCTCCGCTGGTTACAACCGCATGCGGTTCCTGATCGAGACCCTGCGTGATCTTGACGAGGCGTTCAACAAGGTCGGAGGTCGCCTGTGCATCTTCAAGGGTGACCTTGATCGACCTTGATCGCCTGTACATCTTCAAGGGTGACCTTGATCGACCTTGATTGACCTTGATCGACCTCGATCGACCTTCCTGATCGAGTCACTGCGTGACCTTGACGAGGCGTTCAACAAGGTCGGAGGTCGCCTATACGTCTTCAAGGGTGACCTTCAGAACATACTGACCAACCTGATCAAGGTAGGTACCACCCTTTCGTATACAATCAGTCCTAGAACTGATATGGAAACAAATCGTTCCCGCTAAAAATGTCGATATATCGAATTTCCGTTTTAACGAATTCCGGTGGTGACGGTATATTAGATTTACGATACAGTCATGTATTGCCAGATAATGACTGTATATTTATGTTTTCGTTTAGTACGTCCATTTAATAAATTAAAAAAAACACGTATAATTAATAATTTCATGATTTATTGACCTTTTTGTAATTTTGAAACACAAACGGACAAGCAAAAACGTATTTATTCACATTTATACACATATCTATATATGTAAAGACATTTATTGCAATTGTAACATGTATTCAGAGCACATGCATGTGTACTATTTTGATTATAATAGTGATAAAGGCACATTCGACGATGGGTATGTTAAGTCTATCCGACCACTTAATTCATTGTCCGGGTATTAATACTGTTGATGATTTTACTTTAACGTGGTTATGAAGAAAATTTTAATGTATCTATCTTAACGGCACATATAACGTTACCCTTCTGCATTTTGATTCATAAACAAATATTGATTGACTGGTCATTGGGTTAAAAGTACGAGTACATTATAACGTTAAATACATTTTGAAAATAGCATTATGTAAGCTGAAAGAAACGTGTGTAGTACCCAAATGAAGTCAGTTTTAAAGATGTCAACAATCATGACAAAGGAACGCATATTCACTACAGTTTATTTAGATGGTTTACTGGCAGTCCGCACAGGCTGATCCGGGACGGCACTTTCCACTTTTATGGTATTTTCTGTTTCAAGGAAGTCTCTTCTAAACATAAATCCACTATAGGCGGATAGTGCCATCCCGGATTACCCTGTGCGGACTGCACAGGCTGATCCGGGACGACACTTTACGCACATGCATTAAACCTGTTTTTCACACGAATATTTTGTTGCAGGAATGGAATGTGTGAAGGCTATCGTTTGACGCCGACGTTGAGGCAATTTGGCACAAGCGCGACAATGACGTTAGACGCCTGTGTTCTGAGCTGAATGTCGAGGTCATAGAGCGAGTGTCTCATGTGATATGGGATCCCAAAGTGTGAGTTATATGGACGATGCTTATGGTAAAGTGATCCCATACAGAAATATATGTGATTTTATAGTATTTACACGTCCATGTTCAATACATAGGCGTAATAATTTTGATGTTTTCGATCATGAAAAAACACAATGAACAAACAATGCTTAGACAATTGGAAACCCCAAACGGGTTTCGAACTTACGATGCCGTCTACCAGTAAATTATTTAAATAGTGGTCGCATTAATGACAGAGCTCTCTATCAGATCACAAAGTTTCTTGTTATGCCCCAGGCATCTTGATGCGGGAGGCATATAGTGATTGGACTATATGCCTCCCTCATCCATCCGTGATTCCGTCCGTCCTTACGAGGTTAACTAGATTTTACCATTTCGTCTAGCACTAACAATGCTTACTGCAACATTTGGATACTTACACAATTTTTGCTTATGACCATTCCTAATCCACCCATATCACCAAACCTCACTTTGACCTTGACCTTGTTCTAATTTAGACTAAAAATAATGCAAATGGGCTATTTCTTGGTTAACTAGATTGTACCGTTTTGTGTAGCGAAAACACCGCTTACTACATCACTTGGGTACTTATTATATACAGTTGTTGCTTATGACCATCACCAAACCTCACATTGATCTTGACCTTATTTGGACTAAGAATAATTCTAATGGGCTATTTCTTGGTAAACTAGATTTTACCGTTTCGTCTTGCACCAACACCACTTACTACAACACTTGGATACTTACACAGTTGTTGCTTATGATCATTCCTAATCCACACGTATCATCCAACCTCACTTTGACCATGACTTTCACCTAATTTGGACTTTCAAATGGGCTGTCCAGCACCAACCGGGGCATGTGTGTTTATCGAACACAGTTCTTGTTCTGTACTTTGACAGAGAACTGATTTAATTGATAGTCTAACATTGGTGGGGAAACCATTTTCATTTCCCAGAATACATTGCGCGCTCGAACGTACGCATGTCAATAGAGTTTTCCAGTTTTGTCACATACGTTTTGAACACCTCCGCTGATATTGTTAACGGATAAATTTCCATTCATCGACCTTCACAAACACTTCACAAGTTTTACCATGTGCTAGCTGGTGTAAAATAGGTTAACCGTTGAACACGTGATACCCAAGAGCAATGATTGGATGAAGCAATATACAAATTTGCATATTATTGACATATGTGGAAACCAGGGTTTCCCGCAGGATTTCTTGAAGGCATGTCGGCATCCCCGACACCCCACCCGCGACAAAAATCGGCTCGAAATCCCCCCCCCCTCGAGATCTCTCCAATCCGACCCCCTTAGCGCCCCCCCCCCCAAAAAAAAATAAAATAAAAAATGGCCGCATCGCCCGAACCCAGCTCCCCGAAATCGGCTGCATCGATCAACCCCCACCTCCCCAAAATCGGCTGCACCGCTTGAACCCACCTCCCCAAAATCGGCATCGCGCGACCCCACCTTCCCGAAATCGGCTGCGACGTTCGAAATCCCGGCGGCGATCAAATCGGCAGTACCGCTTTAACTACCGCCCTTTATCGCTTAAACTGCCTAGCCTATTGCTTGACCAGCTCCTCTCTTTGCATTATCTTTAATTTGGAAATTCTTACTTTTATACAACTGAAACTATTACAATTATTTCTCCTATTAAAATCGCAATAACCACGGTTTTCTTATTTGACTCAAAACTCCGTTGGAGGCAATGTACATCACCATACTAGGCTGCTAGGCTGCCTTTTTGATTGATTTAATTTTTAATCATACATTGTATTCAGATTCGTTGAAAAGACTAGCTGTTTTTTTCCGCCTTGAAATTCTGTCATGACCGCTTGTTTTTTCCAACATTTTTTATTTCATTTTTTTTTCGGATGCGAATGAAATAAATCGTTAATATCAGTTATACTAAATGCGGACATTAAAAGCCGAATATATCACCGTTGTTTTTAAATACTGGAATATGCGGTTCTTAATCGACATAAAATACGGTTCTGTATCTCCATGTAAAAAGCGTGTTTTTCTACAAAAGCGCGCGAAAATTATGTTGCCATGCACAAGGTCACGGATGCCTCATGCAAAACGTGCGTGTACTGGTTGGTCACGTGCTTAATTGCAGTGTTTATGTGAACAAAATTAAGTTTGACGACGTTAAATCGTGTTTTAAAATTAGGCTCTTTATTACTTTATTCGTTTGCATATATTTGATTGTCAATTTGTTAAATGGATAAGAAAATTACTGAGATAAAATAAAACGTTAAATATAATAATCAAATGTTTTTTAATGCCTGTTCACTTTTTCCAGCTACTCTAGTATTTTTTAGTTGTTAGTAAGGTATAAACTCAGCCCTAAAATCGCCGTTTTTGATTGGTTAATGAGATCGTTGTGGGCGGAACTACACAGTTCAGTCACAAGTCAATAACACTGTTGGAAGTTAGGCGTTATCGATCAATACGGCGTTCCGTTATTGCCCTGTGGTTAAAGATCGATGTAAATAGATAAAGGGATTAAGGGTTGTCGCTTTGAAAATTAAAGCATGTCGGCGTTATTTAAGCATGTCGGCAAATGACTAACTGCTTTGAAGGCATGTCGGGCCCGACAAGCGATACAGGCCTGCGGGAAACCCTGGTGGAAACGCTTGGTTTTTGATGGAGGCTTATATAATCCATATCTTCCACAGCATTTTGGAGAACAACGGAGGCAAGCCACCACTGACGTATTCTTTATTCAATCAAGTAGCACGAGCCGTTGGCGAGCCTCCGAAACCCGTGGATGACCAAGATTTCTCCAAGATCACCTTCAAGGTCAAATCAAACCACGACAAGCTGTTTGGCATCCCCGACATTGAATCAACTAGGTTTGTAAACAAACAGAAGGAGACTTTTGTAAACTGTGTGATTCATTTGCATTTGCATATTATTACTGTATACAAATAACACAAATATATACTAGTAAGTTATACAAATATTAGATATCCATTGTTTGTCATGTAATTATGTATTTATGTTGCCTTTCTAACAGTGTTACTACATTGAACTATACTTTTATATAACACAGTAATTGTTAGTAATATTTATCTTTGTTCACCTACAATAACATGTATTAATTGAAAACGTTTTATTTGTAAGTTATTGACCGATCGACAATATTTTATATCAAGACTTCATTGTTTGTTCGAAGTGTCTTGTAAAAATACGTGTATTTGGTTAAGAAAGAACTGCGTTGGCGTGGTTATAAAACAAATAGCGGTGGGTCATATGATGAATGGTCAATGATTTTGTTTTGCACAGGTGTTTGCCCTGAATGTGAGGAACAAAACCGTCGCCATAACAACTGGGTGGAGAAACGAGGGCACTGCAGTTGCTGACGCAAAGAATGCAAGATGAGGAGATGGTAAGACTATGACTTGATTTCTGGACTTCACTTTAATATTAGCTTTTAAATTAATAACACTTGCCCTTGTATTTCAATAGCAGGTCTAACACAGGCCACGTGTTTACAAAACTGTTGGAGACATATTTCGAGTTTAAGATGAACTTTAGCAAGATATTTTCTGGTCTGGCTAAAAGTGGCGTTCATAAAAAATACTCCATGCATACAATTGCATCTTGATATGAAGACTGTGTTCAAATCCTATGGGAACTGTCATTTTATTTAGACGAAACATGTAACGAAACAAAATCGTTTTGCGATTCCCCTTAGTTGAGTCATAAGACCAAAATCACATCAGACTCATCTAGATCCTACACTTAAACCTTGGTGAACACGGAACCTGGACTGGAGGCGATCCGTCATGTTTTCAAGTAGTTACTGACTAATTGCCTACATCGTTGTCCAATATTTCTTACTTTTCAATACTACTGTTCATTTACATATACCTCAGACTGTGTTTGTTTTAGGCTTTCAGCGTTCGCATTTTTTGTTAAAGTCATGTTTTTTTCCAGTTTGATTGGAAAGTTAACATGAATTCCAGTCGTATTTCCTGCCGAGCAGGTGGGCGGGGGCAGTCTAACGTTTTTACAACACATGCCAAACATGTCCAATTAACGACAATTGATAATTGACAGGGGGCCACGTCTGTCTTGACAAGGGCCGCGAATTAACAGTTTGTAGGAGGCGCGAACATGACGCATGTTGTGATAACGGTTTCACAGTTTTCACAAGGCGTTCATTGTTGTTTATTATCCTTAAGTGACATCTATACGGTTAATTTTTTTACAGTAAATTACAATTACTCTCTAAGTAAACCAATCCAAATGAATCCATTATCAGCCAATCAATTTCTTTAACAAAATTCGCATGATCTGGTCAATCTTAATATACGTCACTTGTACATTATTCTCCATTATATCAACACCGTATATTATACAAGAGTCTAATAAACAATGCCACCATCACGTGCTTGGAAGTACTTGACGCGGTGATTAGACAAAACCCAGGAAATGTGTAATCTGCACAGCAGATACAAGCTTCATGGTTCTGAAAAAAAAAACGGAACGATTAACAAATTAATTAACAAATACATTTAACAATATCTTACACTTCTTTATATTTGCCTAACACTCACAAAGTTATATCGCTCATTTACCAATGAAACAGTGTAATACAACTACGTACACGTAGTATACATATTTCGCATAGGTAAATATTCGGACAGAGTGCCGTATATAGTAGGATATAGTAGTATTTACAAAACGAATAATCGAATATATTCGAATACCTAAAACGAATATTCGAATATTGATTTCAGTATTCGGTCCCATCCCTAGATATAATTTACTAATGTTTTTCCCACTCTTGATACAATAGACAGTTCCAGTGTTTTGCCAGTAACATTGTGATTCCACCCCAGCTATTGTCTAATGATTAATGGCCATTCATCGATAATCACAAACACATTACAAGCTTTACCACGTGCTCTGTTGTGTAGAATAAGTTAACAGCTTAACACGTGGTATTTGAGTTCATCGATTGGATAAAACGCTATATAAATTTGCATATGATTGACATTTGTGGAAAAGCCGATCGCGTGAACGCAAACATATTTCCTTTGTTGATGTAGATAAATCCAGATAAACCATTCAGCAGTTCTTCACTGGGCCAGATGATCTGGCTCGAGTATTTCTACACGATGTCCGTCAACAACATCAACTACGACAAGATGGAGGACAACCCGATCTGTCTAAACATCCCATGGTACGATGACAAGGAAAAGTTAAAGAAATCGGAAGATGTAAGAAATGTGTTTATTACACTATCATAATTAAAATAAAACTAGAAATTTCTTTGCAGCAGCACTTCGGTACATTTTCCAACACAAAATAAGTGTTTTATCTAGAGAGTCGAGTTTCAAACAAATAAGTATTCTCAGTCAAATTTATATTCTTTCGCAAGCAAAATGGAGACGTTCGCAAGCATAATGTAGGCATTCGCAAGCAAAATGATTGCGTTCTCAACCAAAATGTTGGCATTTGCAAGATAAATGTAGGCGTTTTCAGGCAAATGTAGGCATTTGCAGCAAAATGTAGGAATTCTCAATAAATATGTAGACTTCTCAAGCAAAATGTTGCGATTATTAAGCAACATGTATGCACTCTTAAGCCAACTGAATGTATTATAAAGCAAACTAAATCAAGAAAAACTGGTCTGAAGCCAAGTGAACATAGTATAGTGCATAATGGACCAAGTTCTAATCATAACGAGGAGCCAGCATATGTCTTAAACAGAATTGTTTGTTTGTTGTTGTCGTTTTTTTTCATGCAAAATTAATGAGTCTTCAACTTAGTAAACTGGGATGCGAGTTAATTGTTTTTTATTTATTTATTTGAAGATAAAACAAAAACAAAAGATTCCACTAATTAATATGTCAATGCATTTACATAGTTTCAAGGTTACACAACAGTAAGGTCTCCATAATTACCAGTACTCAAGTGAGTGCTATGGGTCAGCATGAACCTTGATAACAGGTTTCCAAAAAGCGTGTTCCAAAGTACAGGGTGAGACGGGGCTTCCGTGGACTGACGCCATCATGAAGCAGTTGAAGCACGAGGGGTGGATCCACCACGTGTGCAGCCACGCCTCCTCTACGATCCTCACCCGCGGGGATCTCTGGTTGAATTGGGTGGCCGGACTAAGAGTTAGTGCCCGTGGTCACGTTCAATATTCGAATTGTGTGTTCTGATTGCAAAGTAGTGACGTAAACGGGTATCCGAATATCCAGATATCCGAATACTATTCGGACACTACATCCGGATATCCGAACACCAAAATTTGCGTCCGTTTACATCCCTAAAAGAACCGTAACGTATACCCATTAAAATGTTAAGTTGTTGTTGTTTTGGCTTGTAGTGTATAGTTATTGCAGCCGCTGTTCATCCGTCCGTCTGAAAACATTGTTTCGAAGCGTAGCTTAAAAGAAAATGTACACGTGATTAATGTGAAGCTTCAAACAACAACAGGCTCATTGGGAGGGAAGTGCAAAAGCATGTTTATCAAACACACACATCGACACCTTGCCAGGAGTTAGTCAAGAACGATGACATTCGAATAAAGGTGTTTTTCGGTGTTTTGTTTTCTATCTGTTTAATGTGTAAACTTGTACGATTACATTACGTGTAAACGTTTATTTTTAGATCTTTGACAAGTACTTGCAGGACGCTGATTGGTCAGTCAATTCTGGACATCGGATGTGGATTTCTAGCTCAGCCTTTGAGAAGGTTCTGCAGTGTCCAAAGTGCTTCTGTCTTCTGTCCTGTACGGTATGGTCGCAAAATGGACCCTGACGGCGTTTATATCAGGTATGTCTTGTAAATTTAATTTATTGCATGATTATGACCGAATAATTCAATTGTTTATACTTCAAAACTGTAAACGCATGTCCAGATATTCATTTTTATTGTAATGTTCATGTAATTGACTTCATTTTATGTTGTATGTTTGTTTATTGTTGTCTAAAAGAGGGTTTTGTCTTTACCTTTGGTGAACATGACAGGTTATTATATTGTCGATACATTGATTTATTTATATTTTTATTTTACTAAATGTTTATGTGGTTGGTTGTTTATAAGTAATAACTGCTCTGTTTCAGTGTCGGGTATTTTATAGGCATGAATACATATTTGAAACCTAAACGAAAGTTCACTCCACCTATGGACTTTACATACTTACCAACAATTCTTGTTTCTTTGTTTTTATTTTCCCCGTAATACCAAAATGATTTAGATCTAAATTTTCTAAAAAATGACTTTAGGTCCCGTGACCACGAAAAGTCAAAATCAATCTAAAACTTAAAATATTGACCAATGATGACAATGGCTGTTGCATATGAGTTTTTAGCTCACCTGAGCACGAAGTGCTCGGTGAGCTATTGGTATAGTGGACCTCTCCGGCGTCGTCTGTCGTCCGTGTGCCGTCAACAATTTGGACCGTTATCGCGATAAATACTACATTTTTTATTCAATCTTGACCTAACTTTCACAGTTTGTGTATGACCATAAAATGTCGGATGGGATTGTAATTGGGTCAGATCACACCAGTACAATAGTTATTGTCCCTTTTTCATGCAATAAAAGTGCAAAAATGCCCTTTTTCAACGTATATACTTTATTTTCCATCCGATCTTAACCAAACTTTCACAGTTTGTGTATGACCATCAGATCTCAGCAGACACTAAAGATGGGCCAGATCGTTTTTCAAACACCAGAAATATTGCCCTTTGTTGATTAAAAAAATATACAAAAATGGACATTATTCAGGACAGATACTTCATTTTTTATCCAATCTTCACCAATCTTGCACAGTTTGTCTATTACCATGACTGATTACAGTTGAAGTCGAATATAAGCAAGAAACACCAGAGTTATTGCTCTTTGTTTGTGAAAAATTATGCAAAAATGGACATTATTCAGGAAATAGACTTCATTTTTCATCCAATCTTCACCAATCTTGCAAAGTTTGTCTATGATCATAAGATTAAAGATGGAGTCAAATATAAGCAAGATCGGACCAGAAACACCAGATGTATTGCCCTTTGTTTGTGAACAAATTATGCAAAAATGGACATTATTCAGGATAGAGACTTCATTTTTCATTCAATTTTTACCAATCGTGTACAGTTTGTCTATTAACATAAGACTACAGGTGAAGTCGAATAAAAGCATGATCGGGCCAGAAACACCTGAGTTATTGCCCCTTGTTTGGAAAAAGAAAACATCAACAAGTTATCAATGATTGGCTTGCACACATGATTTTTGATTCAATATTGACCAAACATACACAGTTTGCGCATGACCATTAAAATTGATTGATAAAATTTGATTTCCAACAGTTGCAAGACTTGCATGCAGTTATTTGTACATGTAACATTGATATCTTCAGAGCCTGCATTAACATGATTTATCATAATTGGACAGAACACTATCAAAGAAAAAGCAAAACTTTACCTTATAGCACAGCCATTGCAACTATCGCATTGCAACTAGTTCTTCAAAACTGTTTGCGAAAAAAGACATCAAAATCTACTGTTTCTGCATTTTCCAGAATTTTCAATGACTTAATGAAAAAGGGTCAGGTAAGAATAGTGAAAAAAATTATTTGAGAACCATTAGCAAAACAAACGCACATCCACTACCCAACTCGTACTTTAGTTAGCCCATTGCACTAACCGATGTTTTAAATAAAAATTGATCCTAGCCCTCTGCGCGTATTGTTCAGATACCTTAATTTTCAAACCTGTCACAACAGTATGGTCTTCATATGTACCAGTTCTCAGGTGAGCGCTTAAATTTGGGCCATCATGGCCCTCTTGTTTTTTAGCTCGACTATTCGAAGAATAGGTGAGCTTTCCTACTACCCCGGCGTCGGCGTCGGCGTCCGCGTCCGCGTCTGAATTTGGCTAAAGGTTTTATTCAAAAGTCTTGTAACTTCAAAACTACACAATTTATTCACTTGAGACTTGGAATATACCTTTGTCATCAATTCCAGTAACAGGGACAACATTCCCCATAACTCTGTTTTTGTATTTTGACAGAGTTATGCCCCTTTTTCACTTAGATTTTCTGGTTAAAGTTTATATTCAAAAGTTTTGTAACTTCAAAACTACATAAGTTATTCATTTAAAACTTGTAGCTAACCTGTGTCATCAACTCCAGTATCAAGGGCAACATTCCGTATAACTCTCTTTTGTATTTTGACAGAGTTATTCCCCTTTGTCACATATATTTTCTGGTTAAAGTTTATATTCAAAAGTTTTGTAACTTCACTTGAAACTTGGAACTAACCTTTGTCATCAACTCCAGTATCAAGGGCAACATTCCCCATAACTCTGTTTTGTATTTGACAGAGTTATGCCCCTTTTTCACATAGATTTTCTGGTTAAAGTTAATATTCAAAAGTTTTGTAACTTCAATACTACAAAAGCTATTCACTTAAAACTTGGAATATACCTTTGTCGTCAACTCCTGTATCAGGGTGAACATTCCCCATAACTCTATTTTGTATTTTGATAGAGTTATGTCCCTTTTTCACATAGATTTTCTTGTTAAAGTTTATATTCAAAAGTTGTGTAACTTCAAAACTACTTAAGTTATTCACTTGAAACTTGAAACTAACCTTTATCATCAACTCTAGTACCAGGGGCAATATTACCCATAATTATGTTTTGTATTTTGACAGAGTTATGCCCCCTTTTCACTTAGATTTTCTGTTTAAAGTTAATATTCAAAAGTTTGGTAACTTCAAAACTACATAAGTTATTCACTTGAAACTTGGAACTAACCTTTGTCATCAACTCTAGTGTAAGGGCAACATTACCCATAACTCTGTTTTGTATTTTGACAGAGTTAGCCCACTTTTTACATAGACTTTGTGGTTAAAGTTTTTGTTCCAAAAATTTATAAACTTCACTTAAAAATATTGTATTTTAACAAATTTATGCCCCTTTCACTATCCAAAATATGTACCAATTGAAATACTTTGAATAGTCGAGCGCGCTGTCCTCTGACAGCTCTTGTTTTATATTATTGGCTCATATTTAAGATTAGGCCTCATCATTTAGACCATGTTCAAACTAAAACAATCACAACCTGAGTACCCAACATTTAATATTTGGTATTATAAAGACCTTAATCTTTTGTTTTCCAGACGCTGCTTGCCAATACTGAAGGACATGGCACTGCGGTAGCTGTTTGAGCCCTGGAAGGCCCCCAAGTCAGTGCAGGAGAACGCCAACTGCATCATCGGGGTGGATTATCCCGAACCCATGGTGGAACACAGCAAGGCCTCCAAAAACTGTTATAAGAGCATTATGGAATGTAGTCAGGCCAAAATGGGCTTTTGAATTTCAAAATCAATGTACTGTATGAGTCAAAGTCTATTTATAACCTGTTGAAATGTTTGTCTTTATTATCGAAGAGTTGTCAATGAGGTGGGGTTATGTACTTGTATAATGCTGGTTGTTTTTAAAGACGATGTGTCCGACTACTTCTGAAGCAACACGGGTATATTGGTGAGTCCTCGTGATATCTCCGTGATGTTGGGTCTTATTTCACTGTCAAGTGGCGTTATTATTCACGTTAAATAATTTGTTTTATAGTATTAAGACATACGCAATCTCACTAAAATCAAATCCTAACGTTGTCAGGCGGATAATCTAGTAGCGTAAGACTGGAGATGCTTTAATGAAATTGAAGACATATGCTATATTACGGGTTACTTATATACGTTAAGGAGTAAAATATATGTATGAATTTATCTATAGATATATTTTACCTGAATTCAAAATTTATGTATTGGATAAAATAATAAAAGCGGTATGTTGTACTTAATACATCGAGCTACATGAAATAATGCGAAGTAAACGATTGCATGCATGTATAATGTATGAACAAGAGCAGTCGCCAATTTCATTAAGAGCTTAACAAGTTAAAATGTTTAACTGAAAAGATTCCAGAAAAAAATGCAGACTTGAAGATTCTATTACACAATTACTTGAGTCTGTAAATGACATAGTGCAAGTGTTTAGAACTCAATAATGTATTGACAATGCTTATTTGTCAAAGTGCAACACTACTCTTAAGTCTGATATGTTTGAAAAGATTCCACATAAGACGGTAGCTTTTAAATATAGTACAAAAAAAGAAAAACCAGATAGGGAAGCCTTGGTGGTGTGAAGAATTGACTACAGTATTTTATGGAATGAATCATGTATACTTAAAAAGATGTGGTTAAATGCTCCAATTATAATGTTACAAACAACTCAAGATGCAGTTTTATACTTGTAGAAAACATTTAATGCTGCCGTACAACGGGCTAAGCGTAGATATTGGTATAAACTAAAGGAAGAATTATTGTCATGTGTTGAGCATAGTCAAAATAACTGTTGGAAGTCAATTGGAAAGGTTGTCATCAATTCATCTAAGAAAATGGTGTACTTTCAATTGGAAAGGTTGCCATCAATTCATCTAAGAAAATGGTGTACCTATGGAGATTGCTGAGGATGATGATTTTGTTAATTCAAATCCTGATACGGTTTTACAAACTTCGAAAGATAGTTTTGAAAAGCTTTTTAACGATGGTTCTGATAGTTGTAATTCTAATATGTATGCTAATGAAAGTGATGTGCCTGAGTTTAACAATAATATCACGGTTTCCCGCAGGCCTGTTTCGCTTGTCGGGCCCGACATGACTTCAGAGTAGTTAGTCATTTGCCGACATGCTTAAGTAATACCGACATGCTTTAATTTTCAAAGCGACAATCCTTAATCCCTTTATTTATTACACCGATCGTTAACCACAGGGACATAAACGAACACCGTATTGATCGATAAGGTCTCACTTCCAACAGTGAGATTAACAAGTGACTGAACTGTGTAGTCCCGCCCACAACGATCTCATTAGCCAATCAAATATGGCGATTTTTAGAGCGGAGTTTATACCTTAGTAACATCTAAAATAGTGTTTGACAACAAATACTAGCTTTGCCGGGAAAAGTGAACAGCCATTTAAAAACATTTATTATATTTAACGTTTTATTTCATCCCGGTAAGTTTCTCATTCATTTCACAAATTTACAATCAAAAATAAGCAAACAAATAATGTAATATAGAACCCATTTTAAAACACATTTTAACATCGTCAAACTTAATTTTGTTTACATAAACACTGTTATTAAGCACGTGGCCAGTTCACGCACGTTTTTCATGAGGCACCCGTCACCTTGTGCATGGCAACATAATTTTCGCGCGCTTTTGTAGAAAAATACCCTTTTTACCAGAGAACTATTAACAATAGATCTTTCTTTTTACATGGAGATACAGGACCGTATTTTATGTCGATTAGGAACCGCAGATTCCAGTATTTAAAAACAACGGTGATTTTTCGGCTTTTAATGTCCGCATGTAATATAACTGATATTAACGATTGATTTATTTCGCATTAAAAAACAATTAATGAAGTAAAAATAAAAAAAATAGTCAAAAAAATAGCGGCCATCACAGACTTTTTATGCGGAAAAACTGCTAGGCTTTTCAACAACACCATGTATGATTGAAAATTAATTCCATAGAACAATGCAGCCATATATTTTGATATACACTGCCTCCAACACGTTTTTAGTCAATAAAGAAACCGCGGTTATTGCGATTTGAGTAGGATAAATATTTTTAATAGTTTCAATTTTTATAAAAGTAAGAATTCCCAACTTAAAGGTAAAGCAAAGAGAGGTGCCGGTCGAACAAAAAGATAGATAAAGGGCGGCAGTTAAAGCGATACTGCCGAGTTGATCGCCGCCTGGATTGCAAACGTCGCAACCGATTTCATAAAGGTGGGGTCGCGCGATGCGGCCGATATTGGGGAGGTGGGTTCAAGCTTTGCAGGGTCGGGGGGGGGGGGGGTCGGGGATGCCGACATGCCTTCAAGAAATCCTGCGGGAAACCCTGAATAAATAAATAATGAATAATAAATGGTAAAAATAAAGCCAGTGGATTAGATAGAATAAACTATGAAATATTTAGAAATAATACTGGCACTGTAAGTTAACATATAGAGTTTTTAATGTTTGTTATGAAACTGGCAAGACACCCCGTGCGTGGGGCAAAGGAATTATTAACCCTATTCAAAACTTTCACACTAATATGTTAGACCATAGAACGTTAGAATCCCTATGTCTTATAGAGCGATCACTTAAGCACCAACAATGTATAAACTGTAATGCTTAGTATTGAATAATAAACTTTCAAAGTGGTTAGAAAGTAACAACTTGTTATTAGAGGAGCAGTTAAAACGGTTTCAGAAAAAGGAGAAGTACGGTCGACCATTTGGCAAGTTTAACAAGTATTATAGAATCTAGGCTTAAAAAAGGATAACTTCTTTTGCCGCCTTTATAGACTTTAAAAAAGCGTACGACAAAATCAATCGATCCATTGAATGGAACCGTCTTGCAGAATTGGGGGTTTATAGTAGACTGTTGAGAACAATAAAATCACTCTATGGAAATGTACAATCATGTGTACGACTACATGAATAAATAAATGTCTGACTGGTTTGATATTAAGATCGGCTTTAACTTTAACTTTTTGGCCTGACTACATTCCATAATGCTCATAGTATTTTTAAATTGCTACGGGCACAACAATTCCTTGACTTACTATCACCAACTTTTGTCCGAAAATAAACAACAATAATTATCATCAGAATAGTATCTGCTGTACATGGCGTCTGCAACATTCTGCGACATATATTGAACACATATTAACGGAAATATTTTGCAGGATCGCGATCCAGTAAAGTTAAACCATGACATACGTGGAGTTGTCATTTGTCAAGTGGCATTATTATTCACGTTAAATAATTTGTTTTATAGTATTAAGACATACGCAATCTCACTAAAATCAAATCCTAACGTTGTCAGGCGGATAATCTAGTAGCGTAAGACTGGAGATGCTTTAATGAGATTGAAGACATATGCTATATTACGGGTTACTTATATACGTTAAGGAGTAAAATATATGTATGAATTTATCTATAGATATATTTTACCTGAATTCAAAATTTATGCATTGGATAAAATAATAAAAGCGGTATGTTATACTTAATACATCAAGCTACATGAAATAATGCGAAGTAAACGATTGCATGCATGTATAATGTAGGAACAAGAGCAGTCGCCAATTTCATTAAGTGCGGAACAAGTTAAAATGTTTAACTGAAAAGATTCGAGAAAAAAATGCAGACTTGAAGATTCTATTACACAATTACTTGAGTCTGTAAATGACATAGTGCAAGTGTTTAGAACTCAATAATGTATTGACAATGCTTATTTGTCACCATGCAAAACTACTCTTAAGTCTGATATGTTTGAAAAGATTCCACATTGGACGGTAGCTTTTAAATATAGTACAAAAAAAGAAAAACCAGATAGGGAAGCCTTGGTGGTGTGAAGAATTGACTACAGTATGTTATGGAATGAATCATGTATACTTAAAAAATGTGGTTAAATGCTCCAATTATAATGTTACAAACAACTCAAGATGCAGTTTTATACTTGTAGAAAACATTTAATGCTGCTGTACAAAGGGCTAAGCGTAGATATTGGTATAAACTAAAGGAAGAATTATTGTCATGTGTTGAGCATAGTCAAAATAAATGTTGAAAGTCAGTTGGAAAGGTTGTCATCAATTCATCTAAGAAAATGGTGTACTTTCAATTGGAAAGGTTGCCATCAATTCATCTAAGAAAATGGTGTACCTATGGAGATTGCTGAGGATGATGATTTTGTTAATTCAAATCCTGATACGGTTTTACAAACTTCGAAAGATAGTTTTGAAAAGCTTTTTAACGATGGTTCTGATAGTTGTAATGCTAATATGTATGCTAATGAAAGTGATGTGCCTGAGTTTAACAATAATATCACGGTTTCCCGCAGGCCTGTTTCGCTTGTCGGGCCCGACATGACATTTGCCGACATGCTTAAATAATGCCGACATGCTTTAATTTTCAAAGCGACAATCCTTAATCCCTTTATTTATTACACCGATCGTTAACCACAGGGACATAAACGAACACCGTATTGATCGATAAGGTCTTACTTCCAACAGTGAGATTAACAAGTGACTGAACTGTGTAGTCCCGCCCACAACGATCTCATTAGCCAATCAAATATGGCGATTTTTAGAGCGGAGTTTATACCTTACTAACATCTAAAATAGTGTTTGACAACAAATACTGGCGTTGCCGGGGAAAGTGAACAGCTATTTAAAAACATTTGATTATTATATTTAACGTTTTATTTAATCCCGGTAAGTTTCTCATCCATTTCACAAATTTACAATCAAAAATAAGCAAACAAATAATGCAATATAGAACCCATTTTAAAACACATTTTAACATCGTCAAACTTAATTTTGTTTACATAAACACTGTTATTAAGCACATGGCCAGTTCACGCACGTTTTTCATGAGGCACCCGTCACCTTGTGCATGGCAACATAAGTTTCGCGCGCTTTTGTAGAAAAATACCCTTTTTACCAGAGAACTATTAACAATAGATCTTTCTTTTTACATGGAGATACAGGACCGTATTTAAATGTCGATTAGGAACCGCAGATTCCAGTATTTAAAAACAACGGTGATTTTTCGGCTTTTAATGTCCGCATGTAGTATAACTGATATTAACGATTGATTTATTTCGCATTAAAAAACAATTAATGAAGTAAAAATAACAAAAATTGAAAAAAAAAATAGCGGCCATGACAGACTTTTTATGCGGAAAAACTGCTAGGCTTTTAAACAACACCATGTATGTTTGAAAATTAATTCCATACAAAAATGCAGCCATATATTTTTATGTACACTGCCTTCACAGGAGTTAGTCAACACGTTTTTATTCAATCAAGAAACCGCGGTTATTGCGATTTGAGTAGGATAAATATTTTTAATAGTTTCAATTTTTATAAAAGTAAGAATTCCCAACTTAAAGGTAATGCAAAGAGAGGTGCCGGTCGAACAAAAAGATAGATAAAGGGCGGTAGTTAAAGCGATACTGCCGAGTTGATCGCCGCCTGGATTGCGAACGTCGCAACCGATTTCGTAAAGGTGGGGTCGCGCGATGCGGCCGATATTGGGGAGGTGGGTTCAAGCTTTGCAGGGGGGGTGTGGGGGTGTGTCGGGGATGCCGACATGCCTTCAAGAAATCCTGCGGGAAACCCTGAATAAATAAATAATGAATAATAAATGGTAAAAATAAAGCCAGTGGATTAGATAGAATAAACTATGAATATTTAGAAATAATACTTGCATTGTAAGTTAACATATAGAGTTTTTAATGTTTGTTATGAAACTGGCAAGACACCCCGTGCGTGGGACAAAGGAATTATTAACCCTATTCAAAACTTTCATACTAATATGTTAGACCATAGAACGTTAGAATCCATATGTCTTATAGAGCGATCACTTAAGCACCAACAATGTATAAGCTGTAATGCTTAGTATTGAATAATAAACTTTCAAAGTGGTTAGAAAGTAACAACTTGTTATTAGAGGAGCAGTTAAAACGGTTTCAGGAAAAGGAGAAGTACGGTCGACCATTTGTCAAGTTTAACAAGTATTATAGAATCTAGGCTTAAAAAAGGATAACTTCTTTTGCCGCCTTTATAGACTTTAAAAAAGCGTACGACAAAATCAATCGATCCATTGAATGGAACCGTCTTGCAGAATTGGGGGTTTATAGTAGACTGTTGAGAACAATAAAATCACTCTATGGAAATGTACAATCATGTGTACGACTACATGAATAAATAAATGTCTGACTGGTTTGATATTAAGATCGGCTTTAACTTTAACTTTTTGGCCTGACTACATTCCATAATGCTCATAGTATTTTTAAATTGCTACGGGCAAAACAATTCCTTGACTTACTATCACCAACTTTTGTCCGAAAATAAACAACAATAATTATCATCAGAATAGTATCTGCTGTACATGGCGTCTGCAACATTCTGCGACATATATTGAACACATATTAACGGAAATATTTTGCAGGATCGCGATCCAGTAAAGTCAAACCATGACATACGTGGAGTTGTCATGGTAACCAAGAAAATCGACTATATTACCATCCAGCGGTATGCCTTGCCTGCAAATTAGTGTGTTGCAGTCCAGGAGATCACAACTCAATAGGATTTGCAATTAGACTGTCAGTTTACTACATGTGCGTAACTTTTATTTATTTATTTATTTATTTATTTATCTTAGAATTGTGATTTTTATCGATAAAACTATGTATACAGATTTGTGTATATTTACTTATAAAACAACACATTAACAAAAACCTTTAAATTAAATATAAATAAAATGTTTATTTACTAGTATACGGGTCAATAGTTAAAATTTGCGAGAACAGATGAGAAATATAACAGGTTAGAAAGTATAAATTACACAAATATTTTATTAAAACAATTTGAACAAAAATGTCGGCAAATATGTACGTTCACAATTTTCACAATCAAACTGTACTTTCATCTTTATATATATGATAATCCTAGTGCATAATCCATAAACTGTATTATTGAGTATTGGCATTTCAAAGTATCTGATAAAGATATACTTTTAATGTGTACATGTTTATTAGTGTGAGTCAAAATGGAGAAAAATGTTGATGGTTCCTAAACATTTCAAGACTTCTTTAATCTATTTTAGTTCAGGAATATGAGTGTTGGTATATATATATCAAAAGCCACTTCTGCGGTCACGTGATATTTGGTGACAAATAATGGGGGAAGTTTGCATCCATCGGTACCGAACTTTGCAAAGAAGTAATCTGTATTAGATCATCCAATAACATGCATAACGTTTTAAAAGTTATTGCCTTGGGCCAATTAAGCTAACATCCCGTTAACTTAAAATGTAAATAAAATTAACTTAACAAAATGTTTATCAAACATTTAGAAATTACTTCAGCATATCAATTTAAGCAAAATAAACTCACATTTTTAAATTGTATCGTTTTATTGTACATAAATAACTTCGGATACTTCATTTGGCCGTTAATGGTTTGAGGAACTGACCCCTGATATACATTAAGTTATACATGAAGTTATGCACCTATCAATATTTTCCCCATCGGTGAGCGGCGGGCAAATACGGGACTTTAGACTGAAAGCGATTCCCGACAGGCGGGAATTGACACGCCGAATGATTCCGGGTCCCGGGGAAATAGACGTTGGGCAAATTTTTTATCCGGCAATACTGTCTCTCGGGCCATTGCGCCTATAGCATCTCCCACGGAGGGGATTTAGACAAAATTCCTGGCTCTAGGGTGGGGCATTAGACCCCCCCCCCAAAAAAAAATAAAAAAAAATTAGTCAAACGCATTATTTGATACCAACTCCTTTATTCTAAAAAGGACTATGTCATCGAAAAGAGGCTTAAGGGGGCAATTTATTTTTTAATTCTCAAATTCGGATATTAATACTGACATAATAATGGTTAAAACAGGGTATATATGATAATAAAAGTGTGCACGCATTCCGGGATAAAAATCAATTTATAATATGGGTCTTGTTTGTTTCGCCCTTTTCATGTTTACATTTTGACCTCATAATTGTATTTTCTATAACCATAGTTTACACTCTACTTCTTAACAAGCGCTGTTGGTTAATGCGCAGTCTACTGTCTTATCTTCGTATGACTCCTTAGTCGTGAGTTCAATCCCTGCTTCGGGTTTTAATTTTTCAGACTTTTGTGCCAATTTGTTTTTATCAAATATCTTATTGTGTATTATATTATGTTTTAATAATTTCATGCACATGTCTTTATAAAGCGCATTTATATCATATAATATCATTTATAGTGTAATAGGAATCTAATTTTTTGACGACATAGGCCCTTTAAAGTGGCCTGCCCCTAGCTGTTCAAAATTAAGTTTAACCATGAAACAACATTGCTTGGTTTTGTAATATGTCTTTTCAAATATGCAGAAAATAAAGGCCCTTAACAATATTTCCTTTGCGATCAATACTCGATTTTTGAGTTAGAGAGTTTGGAGAACTATATTTGCATTAAATACAGTTATTCGGGAAAATTTATGTCGCATCACGATATGTATTTATGTAACTTAGCAACATCTCCAATCTGCTTTTTCATAGACTGTAATTATTCTTATTGAACTGAACAACAATAAACTACGGTAATCTCATCTAGATCAATAAATGCATTAAATTACACATGTCGTTACTTTACTTAATATAAACGTTTATGTAATCATGTCGAACTCAAATTGTCTAAGGCGAGAGTTTTTTATTTCTTGGTTCTCGGATCCGCCGACCCGATTTTTTCCAAAAAGCAAAAACATATTTGTAAAAAAAAAACGCTGAAGAAATGACTAAATTTTATGTAAAATGCATTGTGACTGTATATCACTGTAAGATTCATATGATATGCTCTCTGTTATTTTAGACATCATGCAACGCTTAAATTCAGAAGAAAATACTCAGTAAATACAAATTAAGATCTTAGAATAATTGTATTAAATTCACATTAATTTTAAAATTTTATATCAATATTATAATTAACAAATTTCATTGGTGTATTGATTTATTAAAAAGATATATTCAGTTAGTTTTCACTTTATTAAACATGGTGTTATACATACATATAATATGGCCATTGCCCAGAGATATCTGACGTACTGTATTTAAGTGTTAGCATATTTTAACAGTAGTTTTTATATGATAAACACTGCATTTTAATGTTACTTTTAGTGGTATTAATGTCATGTTCATCATGCAGTGATTAAGTTAATATTGTGTAATATGGTTTTTGTAAGTAATAATGCATAAATATTTTAATATCACTGCCCATTTCCATTTGTGAAATTCTAGTCATTAATTTATTCAATTCTGTATTGCTGTTTTTTATTTTTGTTATTTTTTTCCCTCCTCCAATCGGACACTTTTCCAAAAATGTCCGAGAACCAAGAAATAAAAGAAACTCTGGCCTAATAGAACAGCAAAAGATTGTTGTACTCGTACACAGCGGAATATGTATTATATTACATCATTTAAATATATGTCGCCCATATGCTTTCCTAGTTTCATCCATTGTATAGTTGGTCAATGACATTGTTGTGTTCAATTTGCAGACGCGAACGGCACGTATGTCCCATTTCTTAAAGATTACATAATACAAATCATGTATAAACACAGTACGTGAAGTTGGCGTAGAAATCGATATATATGCGTTAATATTTTGCAATTCTTTAAATATCAGCATCGGTTTGCCGCGAGATAACAGCTAGCTTCTGAAGTTTATTTTGTGAATGTCAAGAGCGTTCTAGAATTTCAATGTCATGAATGACGTATATAATTATAGAAAGAGATTTTCTTGCGAGCAGTATTTCAAACAGGCAAACGAATCTTGATAGATCTTTTTGTGTTCATGTGTTTCTACTTTGCACGCAATTTTAATGTTATTTTCGTAAAGAACATGGCGAACAAAATTACTTTCTTTACAATCGATTGTGTAGAAATATGTTATTTCTTGGACAGCAATACACATGGAATCAAACATATATGGCGTCAAATTCCCACTATAGTGGTCTTAAAAGATTGGGTGCAATTTCCCCAAAATATACAGGACAGGTCCGTAACAAGTTTGGAATGCTGATGACAAATTAACTGATGGTATAACACAGTTCGCACAAAATACAAGATTTCGTATGTAAGCAACACATTTAAAATATTTGACATGTAATTTACATGTAATAGCAATAAATATTTTGTTTCGCAACAATGTAAATGAATACACTTTTTTTAATTGGAGTGTTTCCTTTTATATTCGTACACAATAGACACAGCTACCGTCTATAAATAGCTAGTGTGTATAAGACTGCTCCCACTACAGGGACGGCTTATATTGATGACCGAAATGATCCTCCGCTCGCTCGGCTGCATGTCAGGGTCAATCTTTCTGATATATAAAATACCTGTCTACAGTTGAATAGGCAAGAGGCTCGACAAAATTATCATTGTCGACATCTTTACAACTCGATCAATGAGATATTAGCTAGCCATAAATATTCTAACATATTAATGCGCATGCATACTTCGAAAAGAAATGTACTAGTTGATAATTACTTGATACATGTTTTACCGTCACGTATTGTGTTCTCAATACATGTATATTGTGTTAGCTTTATTAGATAATCTTTTATTAACTAAAAAGCATGCATATTTATTCTTACTGTTTAAAAAAAAACACCCCTAAGTAACGTACAATTTGCGATGCTATGAGGTTAATCTTGACACATTTAAATGTATTATGAATTAATGTGGGCCAAGTGTGAGGGTGGGGCGCACCTAAACCGGTCTAAACCCCCAATGCTTTTTATTGACCGTTCCAAGGCGGTGACCCCAGTTTTATTCATGTGTGTTTTGTGTTTGTTATGTGTTTTTGTGTTGGTGTGTTGTGTTGTGTAGTTTTTAACAATTGGTCACATGCCGTAAATAAAGGACTTCGTGCTGCCAATAAGAGTTTTCTCCTGTACAGCTAAACGAGTGTTATGAAAAACAACAACAAATAAGCAGCTACAAGTGCAACGACATATAAAAAGCAGCGAATGCGCAACTCAATGCTTATGACACATATTCATGCAAAGATGTATTGTATGACATCTTGGTGTACAGTTTTTAATTGTCTTCAAGGTCAAGCTTGTTTTTTCAGGAAAATCACACAGAAATAACAATAAGAAATAAATTTTAGCAAAAGCAGGTGGCTGGCCCCGGCAATTGGTAAAAATGCATTTATTATATTGACTATAAATCAGAATATTTACTACTAAACACTGTGGTAATAATAATAACAGCACACGAAGCACTGACGAAGGTTAGCAATTTCAGTATGTGTCCTTACAAATAGATCTATTGATGTAATAATAAAAGGCATTCAAGGACTGTGTGATAAAAAGGCCTGTTCTATGTAAATGATCAAAGATTCAAATCTCGGTGTATGATATGTCTCTGATAAAAATGTATTTAAGGTATAAAAACTACAAATCATTTAAATTAAGTATAGACCGTTTTCACGCTTAGCGAGCGTGCGCGGCGGCCATCTTGGAGGTATTCCTTCCTCTGTGTACAACAACAACAGTTACCGATTTCAGATAAATTAAACAAAATAGCTAATTATCGCCCTATAATTGGCGGCCACAATTGTTCAAATGGAGAGAAATACGGGTCAATCATACTGAATACCAGATATAATAACTAAAAGTGTCAGCAAAGTCGTGAACTGTTGGAAGAAAAAGGCTTGCATGACTGTCAGTGTCAATCTACTTCTCCCGAGTGGCAAACGTTTAAAGAACACTGGAATATATTCTGACCACATTAGCTCAAGTATGTTGACAGTTATGATAAATACTATGTAGTTATTAATCAAAGTGTCATTGTCAATCTGTGAATGTGGTTCATAATTTCAGGACAACTTGTCCTTATTTAAAAATTAGCCTTAATACATACTTAACTACATTCTTCACAATCACATAATATTTTGATGTTTTCCAATAGCATAACAAATAGCAGTTTAAATGGTGATCATAAATCTTTTCATTTGTGCAGTTTGCTTAATTATTAATCTATTGTGTCATTTTATTTTTTAGAAAAGATGTCGAAATTACTCGCCAGGGACCATCCAGACGCTCGCTTTTGATAAATAGGAGAATAGACTCACGGATGGACAAACCGAGAATCTAGCCACCACTTTGTTTAATATTGAATAACAAATTTCAGGTGTTTGTGTGATGTTATTGATAATCATTGTGTGATCATAAATAAATTGTTTGAATTGATGTTTGTGATAAATATAAATATGGTATTGATTTGAGCATGATCTTATAATTTGGTAATTGTAATGATATTATTACTAAACAAAGACAAATTAACTATTTTCTCACTGCTTAATAAGGAATAGGGTAAATAAAATTAATTACACATATTAAAAGTGTCTACTTTTTATTGCTTTTCAATAAAAGAAAATATAAATACAATGACATGCAGTCTAAAGTGATCAACTATTTTATTAAGAAACCCTACATATTAAAAGAAAAATACAGGTTGATAACAATAAAAAAGTTAATCAATCAAAAACATGGCATCTTTCTTTTTACTCTACATTCTTGAGGTTTGGGGGTTACTGAATCTGAAATTTTGTTAATAATATAATACACATTAAAATGTTTGTTTGTTTGTTTGGATTTTTCGCCATATTCAACAGTATTTCAGTCATATAACGGCGGTCAGTTAACCTACTCACACTTTTCCTGGGTAAGCAGGTTTACCAGTACTAAGTGCACATACTAATGATAGTAACTGACAACTGCCCTACTTGAATCAGAGGTAGGGGAAGAACCGTAAAAATAATTTCACGACCAATCCCCACACAAGTTATGTGGCCGGGCTGGGAATCGATCCCACAATCCTCTGATTTGTAGTCCAGCGCTCTACCAACTGGGCTAGCCGGCCCGGCCACATTAAAATAAATAATACAAATATTTCATTGTTTACTTTAGGTATTATTTTTTATACAATATTAATAATATAATACACATTAAAATAATTCGTACCAATAATTAGAGAAATCTTAAATTTATAGATACTGTACATAACAACATTGGAGATCTGAAAGTTAAACAAAATAAAATATTCGAAAATGCATTAATAAATTTAATGACAGCAAGATGTAATCATTAAAGTTTAATGGTGACCAACACCGAAAACATAAGAGCTGCTACATGTGTACACGTTTCGCCACAACCTTGCAGTCGCAGTGGATGGCCCATCTTCTCTGCGATGATCCCGGGGTTTAGGGCTTTGTCAGGCTGGGAGTGGATCACCTTAAATAAAATAAGAATATTACATGTACATTTTAAATATATAGTTTTAGCATTTTGTATTATAATTTATAGACCTCATTGACCATGTCCCTTATTGTACTAAATCAAGCATTAAAGAAGTGACTCACTGACTGCCAACAGTTGCATGTAATTCACATACAATTTACAAATGCTACATAAAGTAACATATCATTGTCAAAAACACAGGTTTGAAATTTAAGTACCAACAACCAATAAATTACAAAACAGATATTTCATAGGCACACACTTACTGTTTCCCTATTATGAGGCTAATCACATGTTTCTTGTCAATAACAACTAAACGCCTGATGTCCATCCACATTCAACGTCATTCACAGCATCAAAACTTGTATAGTTTTTCTGATCGCCGTGTGTATACACAGTCAGAATATGAACACACTTGTAGGACATCATCGGTTATTTTTAGTCATTTTACGCTTCAGAAAACATGAGCATGTTTCTTGTTGAGTCATATAATTATATTTAGAGGTTACGCATGCGCAAATAAATTCCTTCTTTGTTACATATAAAATATTCAAAATTTGATCTCACTTTTCACCATGACCAAGCTACTTTCCAATATATCACCATACATTGTTGGAAAGATGAGGACATAACCTTTTGAAAAAACAGCATGTCAAAAAATTCTATATGTTGTAACTCAAAATATTTACCTTAGAAAAAACACACCGGTTTTGATGGGCATGGAGGCTGCCATTTTGCGATTGAATACATGGGCCAAAATAAATTCCTTCTTTGTTACATATAAAATATTCAAAATTTGATCTCACTTTTCACCATGACCAAGCTACTTTCCAATATATCACCATAATTGTTGAAAAGATGAGGACATAACATTTTGAAAAAACAGCATGTAAAAAAATTCTATGTGTTGTAACTGAAAATATTTACCTTAGAAAATACACACCGGTTTTGACGGGCATGGAGGCTGCCATTTTGCGCATGAATACATGGGGCAAAAGTTATGAATCTCGGAACCACTAGACAAAAAGTAGTGCACAAAACAGCCTTTTTCTTATTGCTTACATATATACCTTTAAAATGATACCAAAACATATCATTTAAACTGTATTTACAAATTATATGCATCCTGCACTCAACCACATGTGCTTATTATCTAACTGACAGCATGTAACCCTGAGGATGTGACTTCCGTTTTGGGGTAATTAGACCTTTAAGAGAACCCAACCCTTTCAAATTTGAATAAAACCCAAAATTTTCATCAATCTGATCTATTTCGAGAAAGAACATGAAGTCCTATTACACTGGTTTAAAGATTTAATGGAAACAAATAAAATTGAAAATGTCACATATAATGGTGTTTTGAGGCAAAAATTTAGACGGAAAAAAATGTACTTGGGAACATCTGGAAAACATGATTTTAACTCAGAATTAAGCATAAGTTTGAGTTTTAATAGGCATAGCAGATACAATATATAAAGTCAGAAGTGAAAACAATCTTCATTGGCATTCTAAATGTTACAGAATAGGTTTTTAGTCTGTTTTGAACAAATGTTTTTTTTAAGTTTCTGCATTTTTGGGTGGTAAAATCCATACAAATGTAGCATTTCAGATGCCATTTGACCCCAGAAAAGGGTTTGTTTACATAACAATCAACAGATTTGACCTCCTGTCACACAACAACAATAGAATTTGACCCCAAAATGTCAATGCCAGATATTAATTAACAGTCTTCTGTCACACCTGAACCTGTGGGTGAGGTCAGCCGCCTGCAATCTTCAATCTGTTCCAGGTACTCTCTGCTGAGTAATCTGTGAATATAAAAAGGTTTTCTGTGCATGTTTACTCAATATTGTGATTACTAGTGTAACTTAGATACAATAAGTGTACATATACAATAGTTTACTAAGTTTTATTTACTGCGATAAGGCTCGTCGCTATGCCGGCTTCAGATTGTCGAGCTCATGTGCGAACAGTTCAGTTCTAAAACGGGTTTGAGAGTCCCAACAAGGGTTAAACTCTTGCTTTTCCTACTGGTGTTGATAAGAAGAATGCCAGGCTGGAAAAAAAGTCATTAGATAGTAGAATACATGACAATAATAATGTATTAACCTTAAAAAATACCGATGGTACGGACGCGACTGTGTCAGCTTTACGGCCCCGCCCCAACGCTCCAGTGTAGTTGACAAGTAAAGTAGTTTTGATGACTCGTCACTTCACCCAGACTTGTATACCAATGAGTTGATGGTTCCGGCTGAGGTCCTGGTTCTTTTCAACACTGCATTTAAAAAACATACTCAAATTAAACCAAACTGTGATGGTGATTTAAATTTTGATGCCGCTATCTCCATTAGGTGGGGTCTAGGTTGGCGTGAGCGGCTTAAGTGTTTTATGCATGCATTTCATGTATTTTTCAGCTGAAAACCTGATTGAACTACAATTACAAAATAACATATGAACTAAATAGAATCTGTTAACTTTGCAAATTAGGAAAATTGGTATTATTCAAAGTAGGCAGGTCGGACGGTCATCATGGCCAAAGCATCGGCCAGTGCGGACACGACCTTTGGGGGCATTATTGTCAGTTACAGGTTCTTAAACTAAATATTCAGGATTACAACACAAGGCATTATGACATAAATGAGAGAATTGTTGAAACTAATGCAAATTAATGTCAAAATGAAACTGAAAAACAATACGATGAACACAATGGGTCTCGGATTGCCACTCTGGTGGACATTTTGCTTTAATTTTTCCATATTTACGCCCCTAATGCCCCCTATAGCAACCATCCCATAAAATACAGCCCTAAATGGGGTCAAGGTGGCATCTGGCAGTTATTCTTTCCAGTACAGTGTGTTTGTAAGAGTCCATTTTCAAAATCTTTGCAGACGACTAATATTAGGTGAAGTTCTTAAAGGTTACGCATGCGCAAATAAATTCCTTCTTTGTTACATATAAAATATTCAAAATTTGATCTCACTTTTCACCATGACCAAGCTACTTTCCAATATATCACCATACATTGTTGAAAAGATGAGGACATACCCTTTTGAAAAACAGCATGTCAAAAAATTCTATGTATTGTAACTCAAAATATTTACCTTAGAAAAAACACACCGGTTTTGACGGGCATGGAGGCTGCCATTTTGCGCATGAATACATGGGCCAAAAGTTATGAATCTGGGAACCACTAGACAAAAAGTAGTGCACAAAACAGCCTTTTTTCTTTTTGCTTACATATATACCTTTAAAATGATACCAAAACATATCCTTTAAACTGTATTTTACAAATTATATGCATCCTGCACTCAAACACATGTGCTCATTATCTAACTGACAGAATGTAACCCTGAGGATGTGACTTCCGTTTTGGGGTAATTAGACCTTTAAGAGAACCCAACCCTTTCAAATTTGAATAAGAACCACAGTTTTCATCAATCTGATCTATTTCGAGAAAGAACATGAAGTCCTATTACACAGGTTTAAAGATTTAATGGAAAAAAATAAAATTGAAAATGTCACATATAATGGTGTTTTGAGGCAAAAATTTTGACGGAAAAAAATGTACTTGAGTACATCTGGAAAACATGATTTTAACTCAGAATTAAGCATAAGTTTGAGTTTTAATAGGCATAGCAGATACAATATATAAAGTCAGAAGTGAAAACAATCTTCATTGGCATTCTAAATGTTACAGAATAGGTTTTTAGTCCGTTTTGAACAAATGTTTTTATTAGGTTTCTGCATTTTGGGGGGTAAAATCCATACAAATGTAGCATTTCAGATGCCATTTGACCCCAGAAAAGGGTTTGTTTACATAACAACAGATTTGACCTCCTGTCACACAACAAAAATAGAATTTGACCCCAAAATGTCAATGCCAGATATTAATTAACAGTCTTCTGTCACACCTGAACCTGTGGGTGAGGTCAGCCGCCTGCAATCTTCAATCTGTTCCAGGTACTCTCTGCTGAGTAATCTGTGAATATAAAAAGGTTTTCTGTGCATGTTTACTCAATATTGTGATTACTAGTGTAACTTAGATACAATAAGTGTACATATACAATAGTTTACTAAGTTTTATTTACTGCGATAAGGCTAGTCGCTATGCCGGCTTCAGATTGTCGAGCTCATGTGCGAACAGTTCAGTTCTAAAACGGGTTTGAGAGTCCCAACAAGGGTTAAACTCTTGCTTTTCCTATTGGTGTTGATAAGAAGAATGCCAGGCTGGAAAAGAAGTCATTAGATAGTAGAATACATGACAATAATCATGTACTAACCTTAAAAAATACCGATGGTACGGACGCGACTGTGTCAGCTTTACGGCCCCGCCCCAACGCTCCAGTGTAGTTTACAAGAAAGTAGTTTTGATGACTCGTCACTTCACCCAGACTTGTATACCAATGAGTTGATGGTTCCGGCTGAGGTCCTGGTTCTTTTCAACACTGCATTTAAAAAACATACTCAAATTAAACCAAACTGTGATGGTGATTTAAATTTTGATGCCGCTATCTCCATTAGGTGGGGTCTAGGTTGGCGTGAGCGGCTTAAGTGTTTTATGCATGCATTTCATGTATTTTTCAGCTGAAAGCCTGATTGAACTACAATTACAAAATAACATATGAACTAAATAGGATCTGTTAACTTAGCAAATTAGGAAAATTGGTATTATTCAAAGTAGGCAGGTCGGACGGTCATCATGGCCAAAGCATCGGCCAGTGCGGACACGACCTTTGGGGGCATTATTGTCAGTTACAGGTTCTTAAACTAAATATTCAGGATTACAACACAAGGCATTATGACATAAATGAGAGAATTGTTGAAACTAATGCAAATTAATGTCAAAATGAAACTGAAAAACAATACGATGAACACAATGGGTCTTGGATTGCCACTCTGGTGGACATTTTGCTTTAATTTTCCCATATTTACGCCCCTAATGCCCCCTAGAGCAACCACCCCATAAAATACAGCCCTAAATGGGGTCAAGGTGGCATCTGGCAGTTATTCTTTCCAGTACAGTGTGTTTGTAAGTCCATTTTCAAAATCTGTGCAGACGACTAATATTAGGTGAAGTTCTTAAAGAGAACCCAACCCTTTCAAATTTGAATAACAACCGCAATTTTCATCAATCGGATCTATTTCGAGAAAGAACATGAAGTCCTATTACACTGGTTTAAAGATTTAATGGAAAAAAATAAAATTGAAAATGTCACATATAATGGTGTTTTGAGGCAAAAATTTAGACGGAAAATAATGTACTTGGGTACATCTGGAAAACATGATTTAACTCAGAATTAAGCATAAGTTTGAGTTTTAATAGGCATAGCAGATACAATATATAAAGTCAGAAGTGAAAACAATCTTCATTGGCATTCTAAATGTTACAGATAGGTTTTTAGTCCGTTTTGAACAAATGTTTTTTTTAAGTTTCTGCATTTTGGGGGGTCAAATCCATACAAATGTAGCATTTCAGATGCCATTTGACCCCAGAAAAGGGTTTGTTTACATAGCAATCAACAGATTTGACCTCCTGTCACACAACAAAAATAGAATTTGACCCCAAAATGTCAATGCCAGATATTAATTAACAGTCTTCTGTCACACCTGAAACTGTGGGTGAGGTCAGCCGCCTGCAATCTTCAATCTGTTCCAGGTACTCTCTGCTGAGTAATCTGTGAAAATAAAAAGGTTTTCTGTGCATGTTTACTCAATATTGTGATTACTAGTGTAACTTAGATACAATAAGTGTACATATACAATAGTTTACTAAGTTTTATTTACTGCGTTAAGGCTAGTCGCTATGCCGGCTTCAGAATGTCGAGCTCATGTGCGAACAGTTCAGTTCTAAAACGGGTTTGAGAGTCCCAACAAGGGTTAAACTCTTGCTTTTCCTACTGGTGTTGCCAGGCTGGAAAAGAAGTCATTAGATAGTAGTATACATGACAATAATCATGTACTAACCTTAAAAAATACCGATGGTACGGACGCGACTGTGTCAGCTTTACGGTCCCGCCCCAACGCTCCAGTGTAGTTGACAAGTAATGTAGTTTTGATGACTCGTCACTTCACCCAGACTTGTATACCAATGAGTTGATGGTTCCGGCTGAGGTCCTGGTTCTTTTCAACACTGCATTTAAAAAAGATACTCAAAATAAACCAAAATGTGATGGTGATTTAAATTTTTATGCCGCTATCCCCATTAGGTGGGGTCTAGGTTGGCGTGAGCGGCTTAAGTGTTTTATGCATGCATTTCATGTATTTTTCAGCTGAAAGCCTGATTGAACTACAATTACAAAATAACATATGCACTAAATAGGATCTGTTAACTCAGCAAATTAGGAAAATTGGTATTATTCAAAGTAGACAGATCGGACGGTCATCGTGGCCAAACCATCGGCCAGTGCGGACACGACCTTTGCGGGCATTATTGTCAGTTACAGGTTCTTAAACTAAATATTCAGGATTACAACACAAGGCATTATGACATAAGTGGGAGAATTGTTGAAACTAATGCAAATTAATGTCAAAATGAAACTGAAAAACAATACGACGAATACAATGGGTCTCGGATTGCCACTCTGGTGGACATTTTGCTTTAATTTTCCCATATTTACCCCCCTAATGCCCCCTAGAACAACCATCCCATAAAATACAGCCCCAAATGGGGTCAAGGTGGCATCTAGCAGTTATTCTTTCCAGTACAGTGTGTTTGTAAGAGTCCATTTTCAAAATCTTTGCAGACGACTAATATTAGGTGAAGTTCTTAAAGGTTACGCATGCGCAAATAAATTCCTTCTTTGTTACATATAAAATATTCAAAATTTGATCTCACTTTTCACCATGACCAAGCTACTTTCCAATATATCACCATACATTGTTGGAAAGATGAGGACATAACCTTTTGAAAAAACAGCAGCATGTAAAAAACTTCTATGTGTTGTAACTCATAATATTTACCTTAGAAAAAACACACCGGTTTTGACGGGCATGGAGGCTGCCATTTTGCGCATGAATACATGGGCCAAAAGTTATGAATCTGGGAACCACTAGACAAAAGGTAGTGCACAAAACAACCTTTTTTCTTATTGCTTACATATATACCTTTAAAATGATACCAAAACATATCATTTAAACTGTATTTTACAAATTATATGCATCCTGCACTCAACCAGATGTGCTTATTATCTAACTGACAGCATGTAACCCTGAGGATGTGACTTCCGTTTTGGGGTAATTAGACCGTAGATAGTCTGGGGAATACCTCAAATATGGCCGCCAACCGGTGTTACGGTAAAATTATACCTCGTCGTGAAAACTTGTAAGTATACAAAGCCAACAAATAACAATAAAGCAAACCATAACGCTGGTAACGTGATTCAACACCAGTAAATATACAGATAAAGCCAAGCAAAATTAACTATTACTATTAGTACTCTTTATTGGTATCCAACCTGATTAATAACAAGTGTTGTTGGTGTAATGTAACCCCTTTGCAATTTTTACAACTTCATAAAGTTGCGTTACATAACCAAAAAATAAACAATACAATAAGTTGCCTAGGAGTAGGAGTTTATTTATTGAATGGGTTGTTATGGTAAGAAATGCACAACTTGAAACAAGTCATTTATAATCGAAACATATCTCTTTCACCATGTCCCCTGTCCCAAAATGGTTCATATTAATCATAATTATATCCTCGTGGCATCATTTTTGGACGATGTTAACAATCAAATGAAACTTTTTCCAGAGCCCTCTATCAGTTTTGGGGGAAGGGGCCCACCGCCCTCTGGTGGCGGAATTTTGACTGACCGGGGGAATATTTTAATATGGAAGTTTTTACATAATAAACTGTTTTGAAAACTAACTCAACCCGAACAAACTCGCGTCTAAATGTTTGGTAAAAGCGTCATGTAATCTTTACAGCAAATGAAACTCCTATAAATATAACTTGGATTACTTTTAGCACAAAAAACCATTCACGATTTCGACATTGTCAAATCACGCGTAATGAGACTGGCGAGATAACGCGAGATTTTGAGGTCAGGGGGATTCCGTGTTCTCGCTCTAAAGTAAACATCGATCAGCTGCTGATGCAGTTTCACATAAACTGCTATTAAAACTCTAAATAAACAATTAACGTTATAGGAAGACGTATTGCTTGAATTTACTATTTTAATATAACGTTCACACACATAATTTAGCGTCGACCATAATGTAGACCTGGCTGTATTACAGTATTAATGGTCACACGTGTAGTGTGTCAAAATAGGCAAAAATGAACAAGAAACACCACACCAAATCTACGGTTAGAAGTAAACCATACAAACTCTTTTGACATGCTACTTTGAAAAACTCCACCCACCTATTTTTTAAACATTTAACAGGTCCATGTTTTACACATTTACTTTGTAATATATGTGTAAAAAATAGCCCAACATTGAGTACATTTTCATGGACCCAGAAAAATAGTTTTATTTGATTTGATGAGTGGGGTTTCTCACAGATATCAGTCTTGATGCTAATTTTTTCAAAGCACTTGCCAGTTCGGGCAAGCTTGTTAGCAAAACCACTTGCCCGAAATCTGTTTAACTTGTCCGAAATATTTAATTTCAAATGGTACTCTACAGCAATATAAGAAAATGCTGATCTTTTAAATTTTTGTTTTATTTCTATAAACATTTCATCTTGTTTTTGTTGTTCTCTCTCAAAATACATAAGGTTTGATCATCATATTTTGTGCATCATGTGTCACAATGTGATTAAAACGATAAACAGGTATATATTTAGGGTCAAAAAGGTACGTGGCTCCACTAATAAGGAGCAGGATGGAAAGCTGGACCAATTTGTTGATATTTTCTAATAATTGGTAATTGCTTAAGTGCTTCTAATTATGGTTTTCAAACAAAGTCTCTTTATTGGATTTTAAAACAAAGTCTATTTATTGGATATTTGCAAAAATATATTTTTTAAAGATATTCAACATTTCTGCCCCAGAGGGGCAGCAGAGCGAAGAGAAAAAAGGAGCAGGTGCAGCAATCGCTATTTCGCTCTCTGACTTTCCCTTTTTAAACTGCATGCTACATTTGACGAAATTAGTTCCAAAATAGTTCATACCAAAAAGCAGTATTTGAAAGCAGTTTCACTTTTAAAACAACATGCACTTTTATAATTATTTTAATATTCACAATAGAGCTTCAATACTTATTTATATATTTGTTACTTATCGCAAACAATGCAAATATATGCATACTTCACCTTCAGACAAACTAGCATGTACTCCAAAATTGCCCTTTCAACTAAAGAAGCCTGCATATTAAGCTTTTAACAAAGAAGCGTTTAATTGACTACGATCAATTGTCTCACAGTCTGTATATTTCAATAAGCGTCTACACGATAATAAAGACCTCACAGCATCATGACATCATATGTTTATGTTAATACTCAGTGCCGATAATACAGGGGGTTTTGTATATTTTTTCTTTGAAGAAACAACCTAAAAAGCTATTTTAAATTGATTTATGTACGAAAACACTTGCCCGATCGGGCAAGCATCTGGCATTTTCTGCTAGCCCGAAATCAAATCTACTTCTCCCAGGCATCGGGCAACCCAGTTACGACGAAGACTGCAGATATATTAATTTAATGTATATATCATTTTTATATGATTTTTTTTCTTTTGACAATTGCAACCTGAATACAAACCGGGCCCAGCTAGCTTAGTTGGTAGAGAGCTGGACTGTCAATCCGGATGTTCGTGACTTCGAGCCCCAGCCCGGCCACATAACTTGTGTGGAATTGGTCATAAAATAATTTCTACGGCCATTCTCTACCTATCTCTGCTTCAAGAAGGGCAGTAGTTACTTTCATTAAAGTATGTACATTTGGTACTGGTCAACCGCTTAGATCGGCTAAGGAAAAGTTAGTAGGTTAACTGACCGCCGTAAAGTCTGTAATTGTAGTAGATTTGGCCGCAGTATACAGGATGATACCTGCAGTTCCACATAATAATCCTGTGTCCTACTAGTACCATCATAACAAAATTAAGGAATATATGCAGCTTAATTATCTTCACTTTAAAAATCAACAACACAACAAGAAAAAAGTCCATGTCACTGGGGTATTTTCTTTTAATCATAAGCTATACATATAAAACATTTCAAAATCACATCCACAGCACACAAATAAACAAAATAACAAAGTTTTCAATTCTACCGAAACAAGTATCACAAAAAATACATTGGTAATGCTCAAAACATCGAAATGTTTTAATTAGTATATTCCTGTTTAGAACCAGCACTTAGTCACTTTTTCACAAGTGTTAGTACAGTTTCAGTAAAAAACCAAGCAGGTTCATCACCAACTGTTGAGTTGGGCTGATACCCCTGACATTTCCAGTGTACCCATTTTGAACAGGAACTTGGACAGTCACAGTTAACGCTGGTTCCAATGTCACAATGAACAATTTATCTATAGAATATATATAGCTTCTTCCCGCAGTGGTTTTACACCAAATCACAAAGCGGTCAAGGGTCACAGCCAGACTGAATCGACGAAGAAAATTAGTCAGGTCACCAATAGATCACTTTTCCACTGTCTGCGGGTTCAGGAATGTTTCGCACCAATGATGTTTTGCCCGAGGATGTTTCGAATTGGAACTTTGATTGCGCACAGATGTGTGATTACTAAATACTTATGACAATCCATCAACAACCATCTGTTATGATAACAACTGTTTCAATTCATTAACATTATTATTTTAAATATATTCACTTGAATTTGGACAATTAATAATATTACTTAACTTGAACACACATTACATAATATTTATATAGTTTTATAAATGTAATTACATTAGTGGTGTTGTGTGTCACAATATGCTAATTCAAGAAGGAATACTACAATCAGGTGAATAATCCCCTGGAAAATCAGGGTGAGACATTCCAGATTCTGTTTTTGATAGTTACCTGAAACAAATAAAGTTCAATTAAAGTATCATTATTATTATTGCAAAGATATAATGTAATACAAACAAACAATAATATTATGTATAAACATACTGAACTGGCTACTCTACTGTATGCAATACATTAAAACTTCTAAATATTGCCTATACATTTTCTATTGACAAACATTGATGACACATTTAAGGACTGTTATGGATAAACATAACATGCATAAAAATAAATATACTGGCGTTCTCTTTATTATTTCATAACCTATTTGAAAGAAAGGTATTAAATCTAATGCCAAAATAAGATCTGTTGCCTGTATAGCTTAGTGTTTCGATCATTTAATGATTAATTCCCATACCCCACCCACGTTTAGAATGTTAAATTTTAACCTGTTTAAAACATAACAAAGTGCATAGATGTGTATAAAAGCCGACTTTCGCCGGCGTTAATAAATAGTTCGCACGTTTTTCTAGCCCCGCACGATTTTATAACGGAGATATGAAACTAATATAATTCAATATGCATCACATATTTTTTTGTAAAAGTAATTTGCAGTCCCGCTTTTAAAATTATTAATTAATTTAATTTTTTTTCATTTTAAAGACCGAGAATGGCAATACACTACAACTCCATTATATCGTGATTCGCGGGGTCCCCATGGATCGCAATTGCAATATAACTTGTCAGTTACTTCATGTGCATTTACATGTACACACAAGCCTTATTTTCGCTATCTCAAAAAGTAAATGTAATTAAATCACCTTTTCATTGTTGTTAACATCCATAATGTGTTATATCCATATGTAAAATATTCTATTTGTATATAAAAATATTATATAGTTTTAATTAATTTTAAATTAGTAGTTATCACAACACATATACTAAATCGAAATGCGAAACGCCTATCCGAATTTTAATGTTCACACGTCATAAACACCAATTTTATTCACAGTTAAAATACACATGTACTTCATGAAAAGCCTTTGTTCGGCAGATAAGCCCGCGAATATTATGCTGACATGTACAACGTCCCGTCATCCGCATGGAAAGCGTGTGTGTATTGATGGCCATATAAAAACTTAGTAGCGTTCAGATAGGTCAGTATTGATTTATGACAAACAGGTACACCCTCCACGTGGACAGCGTGTAATTTCGGCTGCTAATTAAAGCGACAGTAGTGAAAGGACGTTGTCATGGGTGGCACGCGCGATATAAGCTGATGACGTCAAAATGTTTCACTTTGATGTTGAACGGATCGGTTTATTGTTTATCGCACATAACATGTGTCAATGAAATATTAGCGATGTAGAGATCTAGACCAAAACGGCTATACCTATGATGCGGGCGGTTATTGGCATCTCAACTAGGTTTTCTGTTAATTTTTTTGCAGACCTCCAAGGGGTGATTTTTCCATTTTTTAGGGAAAAAAACCCATACTTTTCAGGTGGGGGAATGGGGCCGATATTCGGCGGCAAAAATCGTAGATTGAGGGCCCTGTTTTCGTCATTAAGCTCTGAGGATGAAATGTTTTTTTCACATATATAAACTGTTAATAGTTTTCTAACATATAATATAATAAAATAACTTAATAAAATACCATTTATTTTGTTTATAACTTGTCAAAATAAGAACAAACATGGTGGTACCCATTTCTTGCCTAATCGGGACTGACATCAGTTTCGGACGGTGTACAGGTTATGTGCAAAAGTGAGTCTTTAGCAAGCTGGTAATAAATTTTCAAACTAAAAACTTGTTGTTTTCGTTCATTAATTTAAGAAGCAACAACAATATATTTTGTATAATATTATGTCTCAGTTTGGTTGCTCCTCCACACCGCAGTAGGATCACAAATACGTCGACTCTGCGTAGTACTTATATTGGGAAAGTGAACTTCAAGTGTTGTTACATGAATATTAATAAGCAACACATTCTATTGGTAGACTCTTTCTTAACCATTCTGTAGCAATCTGCCATGTCGTGGGAAAAATATGTCGACCTATGTTGTTTTTTGTTATCAGGTTAATGATACCTTAATAAAATTAGTTTCGATCGTGAACGCAACAACAATTCCTAACGAATATGTAGGTGATAAGTTACCTTGTTATCGTATTTTGGAAACACCCTGTATCAAATGGGTTGTAAATTAAGTCACATTACAAACATAAATGACTGATATCATTCGTGGAATTTGAGATTTTTCCAAATATAATAAAAATATGAGAATATACTGAGGAGAATAAAAATAGACACAAGAAAATGTGGTATTTTTCAACTACCTTCGAATTTTAATACAGTTTCAACTTTCTGATTTCCATATATGCAAATAAAATGATGCAGTCGACGAAACACCGCACTTTTTACAAAGTGTGCACACATCATGCGTCAAATTTCGTTTAACGAGAGGTTAGTGTAATGTAAACAAAAAACGTCTAAAACTCATGTACGTCCGAAACTGATGCCGTGATGATAACTATTGTATTGTATTGTTTTGCTTTACGTTTCGCCCCCCATTAATGTTTCGCCCTGGTACATTTCGCTCCTGATAAATCAATCGAGTAATGTCACTAATATTGCAGGGTACAGGAACATTTTGCCCCTATTGATGTTTCAACCTGGGACGTTTTTCCCAGAAAGGCATTTTGTCACGACTGATCAATTAAATAATGCCTTTTATATCACAGCTCAATCGATAATTTACCATTTAAGAAATAGTACATACCACTGAGGGCCACCTCGCATTATAGTGACCGACCAGTGAGCCCAAAACGTTGAACAGACCGAAGCCGAAGGGAGGTCACTATAATGGGAGGAGGTACGAAGTGGTCTGTGCTATTTCTTATACCGCACATTTTAGTACAAAAGTTTTAGATAAAATGGTAAAATATCACAAGCATAACACAATGCACTAAATATATATTTTGTTCGTGCTGAGATATACAACATTTTTTCAAAGACAAACAAGAATGTTAAGTGCAATTCCTTGTTTTAACCCATTTCCTCAACTTGTTGATTTTGAAAGCATGCGACAATGACGTCATTACAAAAATTTAGACTGTGTCACGCTATTTTCGGTAAACAACCACCATAATTTATGTAGTTGCATATTTATGTACAGTGCATTTGCGAAACTTTTGTTGATGAAACGGACTTTTGTAATTGTATAGCCGTTAACAACTATATATACAGTCGTAAATATTGATGAAACACCTCCCAAAAGAGCGGTTACACACCCACTTGAAATAGTTCCCGCTGGCTCTGGGCACTATACTGTTTTATCAGCCCGCTAAACTGGCATTTTGAAATTAACCTTAATAACGGACCGTTGACTTTTATATACGCAAAGAAGAAACATATTTATGTAAGGAATATTATAACTTGTTAGCGCTGGGCGAATATTAAGCAATATTTGCGTGCAGCGCATTCCTGGCAGCCTGACACCATTGGTTTTATTCCAGTGGACCTCTAGAATGCCGCCCGCCCAAACTGCCACAGATTCTGCGGACGTGAAGAAGGTCGCATCCACTGGTTCCGTCACGGTCTCCGTATCCATGACAACCCAGCTCTCCTGGAGACCATGGTAGAAGGCTGGGAGTTGTACCCAGTGTTCATTTTTGATGGAGAAGTTGCAGGTGATTGCAAATTTATTTTGATGTGCTAGTCATGATATATTAACACTCGCCAATTTGTTCTCATGTTGCTAATCGGATCTAGTTACTCTGCTACCACATTAGGATAGTCTAATGAAATAGATTATGTAACAAATTTAATGTTATTTTTGTAATGTAGGGCTTCATTCGTCGTCAGACAGACCTTGCCATATAAAACTATCTCAATGTTTGCCCAGGGCCATACAAGAATTGCTACATGTTGGAAATATTCTGCCAATGAAATCTTGCATACTAAGAATAAGAGGGTTTAGTGTGATACCTAATTATCTATGGTGTGTACTTAAAAGAATGGTAATATGAGAATTTTTATCTATGGTGTGTACTGAAAAGACTGGTGATATGAGAATGTCTTTCTGTTCTAAGTTATACTAACATTGTTATTTTCAGCTCATATCAGTATGGTGCATGTTTATTCTGTCATTGCTGTCAGTCAGAATACAAGAACAAGTTATTTACGTAAATAAAACTCGTTATGAAAAGTTGTATAATAAATTGACACAGCTTTATATGTACAATGTACTGTGAATTCTTGCAAAGGTACATGCAACGCTGGCTACAACCGTATGCGGTTCCTAATAGAGTCCCTGCGTGACCTGAACGAGTCATTTAACAAGTTCGGAGGTCGTCTGTACGTCTTCAACGGGGACCTGCTTAACATTCTCGCAAACCTTATCAAGGTATCGTCAGCCTATTTCTCATTATCACAATGGCAAAACAGAGCTTGCATTAAGGGAATTCTGGGAGTTATTTGCTCCCATTTCTTTTCACAGGAATTTCAAAATTGCAACGATGAAATTCCTATTTCAGGATGAAATAGTCAGAAAAAAAGGTTTCTATCTAAATGTATTCCTCTTTTGAATAGTTAATAAACACGAACCGATCTTAAACCAAGCTTGAATTTGTTAATTATACTGAATGTTTTGTTTAAAATGCTCAGTACTTCCAATAATCTAACACGGCCAAAGTTTTTAAGTTAGTGCAAGTCCTTGGGCAAAATATATGTGCAATTGCAAATGAGGCGTGTCCTTGGAAAACCGGTCTTAATGCATGTGCGTATTTGTGTCGTCCTGGATGAGCCTGTGCAGTCCGCACAGGCTAATCCAGGACGGCAATTTCCGCTTTTATGGTATTTTCTGTTTCAAGGAAGTTTCTTCTTAACATAAATCCACTGTAGACGGAAAGTGCCGTCCCGGATTAGCCTGTGCGAACTGCACAGGCTCATCTGGGACGACACTTTACGCACATGCATTAAGTCCGGTTTTCTCACGACGCGCCTCAAATATAGGTAATATTTTTCCCAATAACAGAAACAAAATCTGAATAGAATTGTCAACTATTAAACTTGAGAATCACAGAGTTATATTCTGTACTTCCTGGCCCCGTCTTCACAAAAGATCAGTTACAGGATCAGGATTAGTCTTAGCTGATCTTGTAGCTCAACTGAGCGGAATATCAAACATATTTTATTTTCGGAATAACTTTTCTTCGTGATAAAATCACATACTTTGTTTTATTTTTTTATTAAAATCTTCATATCACATAGCAAATGTATGTTGCTATAAGAGTATAAATCATTTTTATAATATATATTTGACCAAAAATTGAAATTGATCCTGATTTTAGTGAACATAATTTTTGAGCCTGATCCTTAAATATCTGGCTCAAGTTCATCTTGAACCTGAAAATCAGGCTCAACTTGTTTTGTCAGCACTGGGCCTGGTGTGGTGCCAAATGTTTTGTGCAGCTCAGCTCTAACTCAAGCCAATTGACAAATTAGCCAATTATGAATAACAACACATTTTAACATTCGGCTAAAGAAATATATTTTGGCTGCAACATTGTTTCATATAATTAATTTTAAACAAACAAAAGGCCCAAAATGAGTCTTTTGGGGTATTCTTAAAAAAACAGTCATTTAATGTCTTAACTGCAAAAACTAAAGCAGTTGGACTAACCAAAAACAAATATAATATACAAAAACAATTAATTTGCCTTCGCCTGGACGCGAACCTACGACCACCTGGATCAAAAACCTATCAAGCTAACCACTCGGCCATTCTTACTTAGAATCATTTCAGTGAATTTTAAGTTATAAACATGTTTTCCAAAATAACGATGAAAAGCGTTTCAAACGCTTACGTTTCTACCGCTTTATAATTTTATCCATTTCAATTGATGATTTTTCATAAACAACACTATATTACCAATGAGGCGTGTTGTGGAAAAACTGGGCTTAATGCATCTGCTTTAAGTGTCGGCTCGGATAAGCCTGTGCAGTCCGCACCGGCTAATCCAGGACGACAGTTTCCGCCTACAGTGGATTTATGTTTAGAAGAGACTTCCTTGAAACAGAAAATACTATAAAACCGGAAAGTGTCGTGCTGGAATAGCCTGTGCTGGCTGCACAGGCTGATCCGGGACAACACTTTAAGCATATTCATTAAGCCCAGTCTTCCTGCGACACGCCTCCAATATATTTCTTTGTCAGTAATCTTTTTTCGCTTGTTTATATATACTGCATTTTTCTTTTTGGGATCTATGACCAAAAAAAAAGAAAATTGTCACTTTGCCAATCTGTGAACAGGTCCCTGTTAGGTTACACTTTAGTTTAACTGCATAACAGTATTATCTGTATACCTTTCTAGTATTCCACTTTTATAATTTTATCTACTTCCCATATATATATATTTTTTACTATGTAAGCGCTACCAATAGCCAAAATAGCCATTGGCTTCTAATTTATAATTGGCTACTAAAATTTCTTAAAATATTATAAATTAAAGCATATTTTCACATTTTGAGGAGAAAATATTTATAAATAATAGGTTTTCTTCGAAAAATCTAAAGTTTTCAGTACTAATTTAGATTTCTTAGCCCCATCCTAGATTTAAGGGTATAATTTCACATGCATTGCTTTTGCAGGGTAAATGTATACCTTAGTCTTGTTTGCTTTTATTAAAAATATCTAGAAGTGTTACATAACAAGTAATTTTCAATAAATTATTTTCAAATTATGAAAACAATAGAATAAAGATCTACATTTGAAGAATTTTCCTTCTGTATTTAGAGACAGTTGGTTGAGTTCTGAGCAATTAAATATAATTGCTGACTATATTTTTGCATTAATAACAGAAATGTTGTTATGCTATTGCTAGTAAAGCAGAGAGAAAATCAGGTTATGTGTTGAAGAAGGGAAGAATCAAATTACTTATAATAATCCTGAAACCATGGTGATTTACCATGGTGATTTAATTACATAACCACAACTGTAAATATGCGATTCTTAGAATTTTATTCTGTAATTTAATATGAGCCATGTCGTGGGAAAACCAGGCTTAATGCATGTGCGTAAAGTGCGGACTGCACAGGCTGATCCGAGACGCACCTTCCGCTTTTATGGTATTTTCTGTTTCAAGGAAGTCTCTTCTAAACATAAATCCACTGTAGGCGGAAAAGTGCCAATACGTTATATAAGTCTGTAATCAAGACTCCATCCTGGGTTTTCGTTATTCGTTTTGTTTTTCGAATCTCTGTTGTCAGTGGGGCATTTTGTCGGGGATATAAAATTATCTGGAGGGATTATGTCCGGGTATGCGAAAATGAGCAGGAGGGATTTTGCCTGGGGGGAATTATGTCTGGGATTCTGGTTTTTCTGCCTCTTCAGCAGAAAGCTAGCTTCAGACAAGATATTTAAGCCAAGAATGTATACACAAAGTTAAAATTAAGGCAGAATTAAACCACATTGACACGGTGCAGACATTATATATATTTTTTTACAGGAACGTCACATGTGCTGTCAGTCAATTGAAGACATTAATATGACAGCTTAAAGATGAAAATGCACTTTATATCATATCATTTGTTACAGGAATGGGACGTTTCTCGGTTGTCGTTTGATGCAGATATCGAGGCCATCTGGCACAAACGAGACATGGAAGTGAGGCGAATGTGCTCAGAACTTGATGTGGAGGTCATAGAGCGAGTGTCTCATGTTCTGTGGGACCCCAAGGAGTAAGTGAAGTAGGATTTGCACTTAATCTGTCTAAAATTGGAAATTCATGGTCCTCAATATGTGTAAAATTGGAAATTCGTGGTCCTCAGTCTGTGTAAAATTGGAAATTCATGGTCCTCAATCTGTGTAAAATTGAAAATTGATGGTCCTAAATCTGTGTAAATTTGGAAATTCATGGTCCTCAATCTGTGTATAATTCGAAATTGATGGTCATCGATCTGTCTAAAATTGGAAATTTATTTACCTCAATCTGTGTAAAATTAAAAATTCATGGTCCTCAATCTGCATCAAAATCAGAAAGTCGTGGTCCTTAATTTGTATAAAATTGGAAATTCATGGCCCTTAATCTGTATGAAATTGGAAAGTAATGACCCTCAATCTGTATAAAGTAGGAAATTTGTTGCCATTAATCTATATAAAATTGGAAATTCAGGGCCCTTAATCTGTATAAAATTCGAAAGTCAGGGCACTTAATCTGTATAAAATTCGAACGTCAGGGCCCTTAATCAGTATAAAATTGGTAATTCATTGCCCTTTATCTGTATAAAATTGGAAAGTCATGGCCCTTAATCTGTATAAAATTCGAAAGTCATGGCCCTTAATCTGTATAAAATTCGAAAGCCTGGTCCCTTAATCTGTATAAAATTGGTAATTCATTGCCCTTAATCTGTATAAAACTGCAAATTCATTGCCCTTTATCTGTATAAAATTGGCAATTCATTGCCCTTTATCTGTATAAAACTGGAAATTCAGGGCCCTTAATCTGTATAAAATTGGAAAGTCATGGCCCTTAATCTGTATAAAATTGGAAAGTCATGGCCCTTAATCTGTATAAAATTCAAAAGTCAGGGCCCTTAATCTGTATAAAATTGGTAATTCATTGCCCTTAATTTGTATAAAATTTGCAAGTCAGGGCCCTTAATCTGTATAAAATTGGTAATTCATGGCCCTTAACCCGTATAAAATTGGAAAATCAGGGCCTTTAATCTGTATAAAATTGGAAAGTCATGGCCCTTAATTTGTATAAAATTGGAAAGTTAGGGCCCTTAATCTGTAAAAAAATTCGAAAGTCAGGGCCCTTAATCTGTATAAAATTGGTAATTCATTGCCATTAATCTGTATAAAATTGGTAATTCATTGCCCTTAATCTGTATAAAATTGGTAATTCATTGCCCTTAATCTGTATAAAATTGGCAATTCATTGCCCTTTATCTGTATAAAATTGGCAATTTATTGCCCTTTATCTGTATAAAATTGGAAATTCAGGGCCCTTAATCTGTATAAAATTTGAAAGTCAGGGCCCTTAATCTGTATAAAATTGGTAATTTATGGCCCTTAATCTGTATAAAATTGGTAATTCATTGCCCTTAATCTGTATACAATTGGTAATTCATGGCCCTTAATCTGTATAAAATTGGAAATTCAGGGCCCTTTATCTGTATAAAATGTGTAATTCATGGCCCTTAATCTGTATACAATGTTTAACGTGTGGCCTCAATCAGCTTACATTGTAGATATAACTAGGCTGTTTCCCCCTCCCAAAGCAAAAATGATGTCATTTTCCACATTTATGAAAAATATCCAGAAGGCATCAACCGTGTAAGCAAAATAGTTTTTATACTTATTTAACCTTTATACAAAGTACTGAGCTTAAATGTTGACATTATAATTACAGAAATAATAGCATCTTTAAGATTTAAAGTTACATCATCATGCACACTTTTTGGTGCAAAGTATCTACTCCCTTGGCTTAAACATATATAATACTAGTGTGTTACTAGACATGTATAACACTAGTGTGTTACTAGACATGTATAATACTAGTGTGTTACTAGACATGTATAATACTAGTGTGTTACTAGACATGTATAATACTAGTGTGTTACTAGACATGTATAATACTAGTGTGTTACTAGACATGTATAATACTAGTGTGTTACTAGACATGTCTAATACTAGTGTGTTACTAGACATGTATAATACTAGTGTGTTACTAGACATGTATAATACTAGTGTGTTACTAGATATGTATAATACTAGTGTGTTACTAGACATGTCTAATACTAGTGTGTTACTAGACATGTATAACACTAGTGTGTTACTAGATATGTATAATACTAGTGTGTTACTAGACATGTATAATACTAGTGTGTTACTAGACATGTATAATACTAGTGTGTTACTAGACATGTATAATACTAGTGTGTTACTAGACATGTATAATACTAGTGTGTTACTAGACATGTATAATACTAGTGTGTTACTAGACATGTATAATACTAGTGTGTTACTAGACATGTCTAATACTAGTGTGTTACTAGACATGTATAATACTAGTGTGTTACTAGACATGTATAATACTAGTGTGTTACTAGATATGTATAATACTAGTGTGTTACTAGACATGTATAATACTAGTGTGTTACTAGACATGTATAATACTAGTGTGTTACTAGACATGTATAATACTAGTGTGTTACTAGACATGTATAATACTAGTGTGTTACTAGACAATGTTAAAATCCCCCTTTTAGAAAAAATGGTGTATTGTTTTTGGATTGTGGATTTGTATGGTAAATGAAATCTTTTTTTAAAGTAAATAACATGAAAGATATTTATTTAGTGTTTTTAATTTTGTTCGGCTGAAATCAAGAACATCTTATTGTCATTGTCAGTCTTTTATAGACAATTTAAAATAAAAATCAACATGATTGCTGAACTGACATTATTTTGTCAGTTTGGCGATCATGTTGATTTTTATTTCTCACCATTCACAGCATCTTGGAGAACAATGGAGGCAGGCCACCATTGACGTACTCGTTATTCAATCAAGTGGCACGAGCTGTTGGCGATCCCTCAAAACCCGTGGATGACCCAGATTTCTCCAAGGTCACCTTCAAGGTCAACTCAAACCATGACAAGCTGTTTGGCATCCCTGACATTGAATCACTAGGTTTGTATAAACAATATGCAGACATTATCATTGTTCATAATTTGTGTTCAATTTTCATTTCGTTTAATACTTAAAAGCAATTTTTCCTAGTATGTTCATGTAATGTGTTCTTCAAGTCATGAATGTGGGAAAAAAGCGCAGTCCTACTATAGTTATGTTCTTGTTGTGCTAGTCTGTCCAAAATTAATTAATTTAAATGTTTTAAAGTTATGTGCCCAAGATGAATTTATTGATTTAATATGCACACACATGTCAATAAATAACATTCAAAACTTTCTGGTTTTAAGTGGTGTAAGGATATGGTGTCCGCCTTGTAATTGGAAGGTCACAAGTTCGATCCCTACTCCAGGAGCGTTCAATTGATCTTTTTCAAAGACAACAAGTACTGGTTCTACCCAGGAAAGAGACTCAAAAGTGTCTCTATTAGCCTTAGGCCTTCAACACAATCAAGCTTAAATAAATAGGTTTAAACTAAACTACTTAATTTGACTGAATGCACACATGTGTCTCTATTGCACTTCTCAGGTGTTTTCCCCGAGTGTGAGGAACAGAATCAGCGCCATAACAACTGGGTGGGTGGGGAGGCGAAGGCCCTGCAGTTGTTAACGCAAAGAATGCAAGTAGAGGAGATGGTAAGACATTGGCCAGGGCCCATATTCACAAAGCTCCTTAGGGAAAACTTAAGTAAATTCCTTAAATTCATAAAATTCCTTAAGTCTCTGGCTGTTTCGTGTATAGGTCTTTACAACATTAAAATGTTGTAAACTTCTAAATAATGCTTATATGTTTAGTATTGCAGCCTTTTTTGTACAGAAATCATTGAATTTCACATAGAAAATTTGATCTGAAATTTCCACTTAAGTACAACTCAAGTTAAGATTTGCCTAAGGAGCCCTGGGGCCATATCCACAAAGCTTCTAAGGAACATCTTGACTTAAGTCATATTTCAGTGAAACGTTTTAATACAATTGTCCATTTGAAAATGTTGAATTTATATTTGAAATAAGTTATAATAAGGAGCATCTATTGATATTTAACCAGAGTAAAACAATTTAAGACAAAATATACATTTAATAAACCAGCCACAGGCTTAACGAATTTTATCATTTTAAGAAATTGACCTAACTTTTAACTAAGAAGCTTTGTGGATTTGGGCCCAAGTGAAAAATTTTATATTAAATTTTCAATGTCAATCTCAATAATGTATATCACAATATTAAAACTAGGCATGTTTCCGTAGGACACGGATGCCCCCACATTCCGCTGATTCTCACAAAACTCCGCTGATGTCGGGAAAAAATGCACCAAAATACCCAGGAGCACAAGTTCACATGCTGATAAATATGTTTATAAAGTTTCATCAGTCTAGCAGTTATACTTTTGAGTTACATGCGACACAAATCCAAAAATGTCATTTTGGGCTAAAAAAGGATCAAAACTCCACTCATGGCGGAAAAAACTGCACCAAAATACCCAGGTGCACAAGTTCACATACTGATTTATATGTTTATAAAGTTCCATCACTCTAGCAATAATACTTTTTGAGTTACACGCGACGCAAGTCCAAAAATGTCATTTTTTGCTAAAAACAGGGCCATAACTCTTGTGATGTCAGAAAAAACTGCACCAAAATACCCAGGTGCACAAGTTCACATGTTGATTAATATGTATATAAAGTTTCATCACTGTAGCAGTAACTCTTTTTGAGTTATGTGCGACACAAATCCAAAAATTTCATTTTTTGCTAAAAAAGAGCCATTACTCCACAGATGTCTGAAAAAACTGCACCAAAATACTTAGGTGCACAAGTTCACATGCTGATTAATATGTTTATAAAGTTTCATCACTTTAGCAATAATACTTTTTGATTTACGCGCGACACAAGCCAAAATTATCATTTTTTGCTAAAATAGGGCCATAACTCCGCTGATGTCGGAAAAAACTTCACCAAAATATCCAGGTGCACAAGTTCACATGCTGATTAATATGTTTATAAAGTTTCATCACTCTAGCAATAATACTTTTTGAGTTATGTGCGACACAAGTCCAAAAACATCATTTTTGCTAAAAAAGGGCCATAACTCCACTGATGTCTGAAAAAACTGCACCAAAATACCAAGATGCACAAGTTCACATGCTGATTAATATGTTTATAAAGTTTCATCACTCTAGCAATAATACTTTTTTGAGTTGCAAGCGACACAAGTCCAAAAATGTCATTTTTTTGCTTAAAAAAGGGCCATAACTCTGCTGATGTCCAAACAAATGCACCAAAATACACAGGCGCGCAAGTTCACATGCTGATTAATATGTTTGTAAAGTTTTATCACTCTAGCAGCAATACTTTTTGAGTTACGCGCGACACAAGTCCAAAAATATCTTTTTTGCTAAAAAAGGGCCATAACTCCGCTGAGGTCTGAAAAAACTGCACCAAAATATTCAGGTACACAAGTTGACATGCTGATTAATATGTTTATAAAGTTTCATCACTCTAGCAATAATACTTTTTGAGTTGCAAGCGACACAAGTCCAAAAATGTCTTTTTTTTGTTAAGGTGCACAAGCCCCGATGCCGATGAATATGTCTATTAAGTGTCATCACTCTAGCAGTTATACTTTTTGAGTTATGCGCGACACAAAAATCTGACGGACGGACAAGGGCTTTCCAAGACTGAAACATTTGCAAATTAAAGGGAACAGCCACAGACTTGGAATTGACCAGTTGCGACTTGTCAATCAAGGATCGAGTTGACCAATTATGGGTTTATATTTCAGTGGTAAATAATAGCACATAGTAGCATAATCCAATCAATGACTTCAAATCCTTGGACAAACAACCTTAGACCAACAGAAAGGCAGAGCGATCTATGATTTTGCAACTGGTCAATTGTATGCTATGTTAGTGCTACCAGTAGCGAACATAGCCAGTGGCTTCTAAAATTTCTAATTGCTTCCTAAACATACTGAAAATATTTGAAAATGAAGCACATTTTCATACTTTCTGAAGAAAATATTTCTGAATAACAGGTTATCTCTGCATCTTGGTTACTAATACATTTTTCGTAATGCCAATCTAGCTACTGGAAATGCTAACATTGCTAACAGGTACATTGTTTCACTCCCCTTTCTAGGCTTTCAGCGTCGGCATGGTGATGCCCAATCAGATGTTTCCCAACATCTCAGGTCCGCATGAGCGCCCACCTGAGGTTCGGGTGTCTGTCCATACGGAAACTGTACTGGGCACTAAGTAACGCCTTTGAAAAGGTAACTGAAACAGACATGGCCTTATTTGAATAAACGCCTATTTTTACCAGTGTTTTTTTCCCTTCTTCGACAGGGTCATTCAAAGGGCCCATTCCCAGTCCAAAATTAGGTGTGTTGTTCCCAATAAGATTGAAAAAAAATCCCAAATTGGTTGTGTCAAAATCCCAATTTCATAGGAAATGTAAATTTATGTTTTAAATTATGACTTAACAAAATATTTTATGATAAAAAATTAAATATTGAGTTAAACCACTATGCTTCTTGTTTAAATTAATTATTGAAAATAATTTCCATTCCCAAAAGCAGTGAAAAAAATCACTGTTTTTACACAAATATATAATGAAGGAGCATTATGTTGTAACATATCAAATGTAGTTTGGTCATGAAATTTAGGTTTGAGAGCCTGCGAAAAAAATGCACAGTGAAGTTTGCAATCAGTTGTTGTTTAAATTCACATTAGTGTAATAGCAATTGTGGCGTGTCGTGGGAAAATCGGGCTTAATGCATGTGCGTTAAGTGTTGTCCCGGCTTAGCCTGTGCAGTTCGCACAGGCTAATCCAGGACGGCACTTTCCGCTTACAGTAGATTTATGTTGAGAAGAGACTTCCTTGAAACAGAAAATACCATAAAAGGGGAGAGTGCCGTCCTGGATTATCCTGTGCTGACTGCACAGGCTAATCTGGGACAACATTTACGCACATGCATTAAGCCCGGTTTTCCGACGACACGTCTCATATGGTGTCCGCCTTACAATACAAAAAGGAAAGTTTGATCCCTACTCAATGAGCACACAAGTGATCTTTCTCATCTGGTTCTGCCCAGGAAATGATCTGAAAATATCACAATAAGTCCCAGGTTTATGTCACACCATAGCTAAAGTAAATAGGCTTTAACTAAAAAAGTTTTTGAATGTTCAGTTTTGTTTCAAAGCACTTTGTGAATGACAAATTTAAACTGGATGCAGTAAATGTGTCCCTTTCCTTTCCAAATTTTCATTTCCAACTGAGTGCCAGGGCTCGTTTGATGGTAGAAAAAAAAAGAGTATAAACCTGTGGTCTGTAGTCACTCGTAGTTAGTTGGTCGTCGTCAACAATTACCTTGTTAACACACTATCGACCACATTTATTGCCCAATCTTCATAAAACTTGCCCATAATATTTGTGCCAATGATATCTCAGCTGAGTTTGAAACTGGGTCAAGTGGGGTCAAAAACTAGGTCACTAGGTAAAATTGAAGAAAAAGCTTGTTACCACATATTTTGCCCATTCTTCTTGAAATTTGCTCAAAACATTTGTTGTTGTGATATTTTGGCCAAGTTCGAAAATGGTTGCCGTCCGTTGAAAAACATGGCCGCTAGGGGACGGCTCCCTTATATGGCTATATTGAAAACTTTATAAAGCTTGTTAACTCTCTAGAGGCCACATTTTTTGCCCAATCGATATGAAACTTGCTCAGAACATTTGTCCCAATGATATCTCAGAAAAGTTCGAAACTTGGTCACATGGGGTCAAAAACTAGGTCACAAGGCCAAATTGAAGAAAAAAATTGTGAACACTCTAGAGGCCACCTCAGGTGAGCGACCTAGGGCCTTTTGCCCATCTTGTTTTTTTATTTGACAAATATACCTGTGATTATGAAGTGTTTTCCGCAAAAACAGTACATCATTCATTCTAAAATATGTTTGTCAGCTGAAAGCGAAAGGCAATCATATTTAACAATGTTTCCATATTAATTATCTGTAAATTAACTTTATTTTTGCAAATGTTGTAGACCTACTTTAAAATGTGATAGAGAAGAAAAATACCCAAACACAATGAATGCCGTTCATTCCTACAGTTGCACCCTGGAAAAGGATTCAGTATTTCTGCCATTGGTCAGCTGATTTGGCGTGAGTATTTCTACACGATGTCGGTCAACAACATCAACTACAACAAGATGGAGGAAAACCCGATCTGTCTGAACATCCCCTGGTACGATGACAAAGAGAAACTCAAGAAGTGGGAAGATGTAAGAAACATGTATTTTGATATTTCAATTTACAGAAAGATAATATTTATTCTAACATGGCATGCACAGATTTTTTTTCTAAGGGCAAAGAACAAAAATCTTTGTTGTTTTGTTTTCACAGAGTAAATTGTGGGCAGTAAACTTGTCATTCCATCAGTTTCCATCATCAAATCTGTTGACACAAAGATTTATTTTGTTTATCTGTTAAGCCCTTGTTGCTACCAGGGTAATTGTGTTTGTATCACACCATATATCAAGTCTTTGCCATCCCCACCTTTGCATCTTTATGTCTGCATAGTGTCTGTTATTGATTATATCTGAACATTATAAGACCGTGTTCAACAGCTACATTTTGAAATCATATATAGGGTTGTGGGCATTTAGAGGAAGTGCTAAGGGCAAGATCCATAACTCTTTCTACAATAATTATGGAGTGATTGCCCTTTCAAAACAATATTCTCGTTCTGGGTGTAATATATAATAGCTTTCAGTTTTCCTTGGGACATTCGTTAGTTACAGGGACATTTTTGTGTCAGTTTTCTATCATCCAGTTGCAATTGTGGTTTCACGCTTAAAGTGACATCTTCTACTTCAATTTACCCTTAATATCAGCCATTCACAGTAGCAGTTTCACACTTATAATGACATCTTCTACTTCAATTTACCCATAATATCAGCCATTCACAATAGCAGTTTCCTCACCGTGACATCTTCTACTTAAATTTACCCGTAATATCAGCCATTCACAGTAGCAGTTTCACACTTACAGTGACATCCTCTACTTCAATGTACCCATAATATCAGCCATTCACAATAGCAGTTTCTACACAGTGACATCTTCTACTTCAATTTACCCGTAATATTAGCCATTCACAATAGCAGTTTCACACTTACAGTGACATCTTCTACTTCAATTTACCCGTAATATCAGCCATTTACAGTAGCAGTTTCACACTTACAGTGACATCTTCAACTTCAATTTACCCGTAATATCAGCCATTCACAGTAGCACTTTCACACTTACAGTGACATATTCTACTTCAATTTACCCGTAATATCAGCCATTCAAAATAGCAGTTTCACACAGTTTCATCTTCTACTTCAATTTACCTGTACTCTCAGCCATTCACAGTAGCAGTTTCATACAGTGTCATTTTCTACTTTAATTTACCATTAATATCAGCCATTCACAGTAGCAGTTTCACACAGTGTCATCTTCTACTTTAATTTACCCGTAATACCAGCCATTCACAGTAGCAGTTTCACACAGTGACATCTTCAACTTCAATTACCCGTAATATCAGCCATTCACAGTAGCAGTTTCACACTTACAGTGACATCTTCTGCTTCAATTTACCCGTAATATCAGCCATTCACAGTAGCAGTTTCACACTTTCAGTGACATCTTCTACTTCAATTTACCCGTAATATCAGCCATTCACAACAGCAGTTTCACACTTACAGTGACATCTACTTCAATTTACCCGTAATATCAGCCATTCACAGTAGCAGTTTCACACTATCAGTGACATCTTCTACTTCAATTTACCCGTAATATCAGCCGTTCACAATAGCAGTTTCACACAGTGTTAGTCCAAGCCCCAAGCTAACATTGGTTTTAAATGAAAGGTATGCATATACTGAATTCAAAAACCAATTTCTAAAAAAAATCCTCTTTTACAATGGTTGGCAATCCAAGATAGCCGCCAAAATATTTCATTCTACCCCATGTTCGCTAAAACCCTATTATTTAGCTGTTATTACATCATTTCTGAATATCTTTTTAACCAAACTAACTGAAGTGATGTTATATTTGATGTTTGTAACATTCAATATGTTTCGTCAACACTGTTGAAAAAAATATATACGAAAAAATGGGAAAAAAGCACCTCAATTTCAGTGTTTGTTTTCAAAGATATGCCTTTCAGTTGTTGCACACTCTTAAAAAATAAGTTAAATGTAATAAACATCATTTTAAACAATCACCAAATCTATGGTTTATAAAAGTAAACTAAATTTTCTCAACATGATACTCTTAAAGTAATATCATGCTGTTGCTAAAAGTGGGTGGGGTAAATTGTCCCCTGAATTTTAAAAACGACATTGTTTTAATTCTTGGATGAATTGTTATAAAAATATGTGTAATATAATTTTAAAATAATTTGTTTTAAATCAAACTAACACAATCAATGTTATATTTGATATTTGTAATATTCGATGTGTTTCTTTAGCTACTGCTGGTGTGTGTGTGTTTTTTACAAAGAAAATGAAAACAAATGCATTAATTTGTTGTTTTAAGACTTAATCACCTGTTGCAAATTCTTAAAAAAAATTGATGATTAATGTAATAACTTTCCTTTTAAACAATAACCATATCTATAAATTACACTATTAGGCTAGATTTGTTCAACAGGATACTCATAAATTACCATTATTTTTGTAAAAGTGGGTGGGGTAAATTGACCCCTGAATTTCAAAAATGACCTTATTATTTATTCTTAGTTGAATTGTTACCAACAGTGGTAAAACAATTTAAAAATAAAATAAATAATAATAAATTTGTTTTTTACTCAAATAAATGCAGGTAATGTTATATTTTATTATTTAAAATCTTAATGTGGTATAACCACTGTTGTTAAAAATTTGTGTAAATTGAGGAAGAAAAGCAGAAATTGTATTTATTTACTTATTTTAAACAGAATTATGTAGCTTTGTATTGTTGCAAATTCCTATAAAAATGATTAATGTTATAAAATAGTTTAACAATAAATACATCAATGTTTTAAAGATAACAATTAACCTACATCTGTTCGACAAGTTGCTAAATTACCATACTACTGATACACGTGGTTTGGCTAAAATTGGCCCATGAAATTGCAAATATCGTGATTATTTAAACAAAATCCACTTATAACTGTTTTATTCAGTAGTATATATTCAACTTACTCGTATTAGTTTACCATAATTCTAAGTGTTTTTTTATGAGAATATTCATTTTTGTAACTTGTATTAAACATCTCTTGTATTATCAACATACCTTTAAATGGTGTCTAAATTTCATTCAATATAAAACTGAAGGGTGTTTTGCTTGTTTGCACATATCAATTTTAAATTACATTTGACATACAAACAATTATATATCACCGGTATGTAAATATTGATCGTTAGTATTGTGCTGTGACAATTAAATCACATTTGAAATACAAATTCGGAAACAAATTATCAACACATGTCTTATTCAACTATTGCTACCTTTACAATATCATATGATTAAACGCTTTATGCTACTAAACATAAATTAGTAATGTAAACTAGCAAGCCATTATACTCCCATGACATGGAAGAGCGCACGAAGCAGACTTGTCTGTAAACTTTATTCTCCCCGAAGAACGCCTTACGAATCGGAAACTGGAATGTTAGAACACTCCTTGAGACTGGAAGAACCGCAGAGGTAGTTAGAGAGATGGATAGGTATCGATGTGAAATTGAGGTGAGATTGACTTCTGCAGGAAAGCTTACATTGTCCACTGGGCATACAGTATTGTATTCTGCTATACCAGAGGAAGAGGGGACACCATCATGGAGTGGGGTTCATGCTTAGCAGAGAGGCAAACAAGTGTCTGATGGAATGGGAACCAATCGGTCAAAAGATTGTAACAACACACTACAGGTCTAAATTCCAGAAGGTTTTCCTGTTAAATGTTATGCCACTACAAACCACGCGGAACAAGAGATGAAATATGATTTCTATGGGCATCTCCAAGGAGCCCCGAGAAAAGATATTACAATTGTCAGAGGAGACAAGAATGCCAATGTGGACTCTGACAACACTGGAAGAAAACTTGTAATGGGAATGGAAGGCTTGGGCGCAATGAATGAGAACTGTGAACTTTATGTGAACTTCTGTGCCAACAATGTTATAGGAGGCACCGCCTTCTCACATCCATAAAAAGACATGGAGATCACCAGATATGGTTACTGCAAACAAGATAGACCACACAGCTATCAAAACACAAGAGAAGAACACTAGCTGATGTCAGAGCCTATAGAGTGGTATATGTGGATTGTAATCATGAACTGATGAAAGCAAACCTCTAGGTGAAGATCGCCAGAGTGAGGAAAACCAGTCATAAAAGGCAGCCACGTTTCAACACCTCCAAGTTAATGGAAAGGGCGATATGTCAAGACTGCAATTACAGAACCTTATAAGTCCCAAGTCCTTGCCAATTTAGAAAAAGACACGATAGAAGAGAATTGGGAAAGAACCAATAAAACGTTTAGGAGCACCTGAGATGAAGTTCTTCGGTACTGGAAAGGACATACAAGAGTTGGCTGTCAGAGCAAACCATATACATGGTAGAAAAGAAAAGAGACATTTGACACATGCTGCTACAAGCCAAAACCAGACCAATAGAGCAGAACATGTAAGCAGAGTACAAGGAAAAAAAAACTAAAAAAATAAAGAAAAGTGACAGGATTGATAAAAGCAAACAAGAGGACCAGATTGCTATGCAAGCAGAAGAAGCGGCAATTGTAGGCGACATGAGGACCCTGTTTTACATCTCCAGAAAGCTGCCAGGAACGGGTAAAAGCAAAGAAAAACAAGTCAATCCTTAAAAGGTGAGACATTGGCGAAACCCCAGGACCAAATGAAGAGATGGAGCGAACACTTCAAAACGCTTCTGAATGGCACACCAGTTGGACATCCTCCAGACATAGAAGCATGAGCAGACCTTGTAATCAACACAGGACCCATCACTTGGGAAGAGCTATTTAAAGCAGTGCAAAAACTAAAGAACAGCAAAGCTCCTGGCCTAGATAGTATCTCACCAGAAGCCTTGAAAGCAGTTGCAGCAACTTTTGCAGAAATCCTAATTGCGCTTATCAGTGACATATGAGAGTTCGAAGAGGTACCATCTGAGTGGGGTAGGGGACTTTTCGTCAAGCTGCCGCAGAAGCGGGATCTTGGAGTTTGCCAGAATTGGAGAGGCGTCCAGCTGCTGTCACTGAAAAGCAAAGTGCTTACAAGGGTTATGCTAGAAAGGATAAAACAGCAGTAAACATGCAGATGAGAGATGAACAGGCTGGTTTTGGGCCGGACGGTCATGTATTGACTAGTCCACCACACCGCGGTTATTGTTGAGCAGTTCCTGGAATGGTGTCACCTCTATACATAAAATTCATAGAAAGATTTTGATATGATTGATCGAGCAAGAATGTGGAAGATATTGAAGTTTTATGGCATTCAAGACAAAATTATCAACATACTTCTCAGCCTCTACGAGAATACCACTTGTAACGTAGTACACAACTCTGAACTTTCCCCATCCTTTAAAGTAACAACTGGCGTGAGACAAGGCTGTTTGATTTCACCTCTGATCTTTTCGCTTGTAATAAATTTGATAATGAGCACTGCAACGAGCCAGCAAAGGGGAATACAGTGGACACTTACCAAAAACAGCTAGAAGACCTGGACTTTCCAGTCCCACATGCACAAAGACATGCAAGAGAAGACCAAGGTTCTCGCCACAATAGCCTGTGATTCAGGGCTCCATATCTACACCAAGAAAACAAAGGGAGCACGTCTCAATACGACACCCATACATTTGAAAAATACTCTAAGTCAGATGGCCAGAAATAATTTCAAACCAGGAGCTGAAGAGAAGGACCAAGCAAAAGCCAATCACTGCTACCATCACAGAGAGGAAATGGAGCTGGATTGGCCACGCAATTCGGAGAGATCAACCAAACATCACCAGATAATTGGAATCCACGAAGCCGTAGGAGGAGGGGTCGCCCAGTGACCACTTAGAGAAGGACTCTAGATGCCGAGGTGAAGTCGATCAACTTATCATGGAGTGAATCAAAAGACAGGGCACAAGACATAACCAAATGTATGTTATTTATAGAAGAGTTGTTTAATAAATGTTACAAAAATGAATACTCTCATTAAAAGACACTTTTAATTGTGGTAAACTAATAAGTTGAATAGATCTATATACTATTGAATAAAACATTTTATTTGTAAATGTCATGGATCAATTAATTTAGCCAACCCACATGTATCTTGAGTATGGTGCTCACAATTCTGACGTCAAAATGTAAACAGAAAAAGGGCCAAAACACGATCCAAGTTGAGTTTTATCTCAGAATGCGCACGTTCTTTCCCCACTATGTATACTATGTTTAAACCGCTATTATATGCCGGAAATAAAAGAAATTAAGTCAGATTTTTAAAATAAATTGCCCCCTTGAGGCCCTTTTCGATGACATTGTCCCTTTAAAACACATTAAACGTTATAAATACAAAATATAACATTACTTTTATTAGTCAGCGCTTTCCTTTGACCAGAGCTCCCGGGTTTTGACGCGTGGAAATTTCAAATTACGCTTGTTTGACTCGCGAGGTAATTACTTCATGCGTCACATTTGACCCGGGATAATTTCCGGACTCGCGTTATGCAGTACAACTCGGCTGGCTGATTATCCCAATCAATCTAACAGCGATGTCAAATTTGATAAAACACGGCGATTATTGGTTGGAGGCGGAGTCAATCGTTTAATAGAAGCTGTCCTTCCGCGGTCAAGTCACCGTGTAGCTCCGCCCATTAGGCGGAGTTTTGTCGCTCAGAAAAATCTATATCGACAAATTGAAAATGCATAGTTATATACGCTTCCAATGACGTGAACAATCGACCTATCGGCGTAATATACATGTATCCACACTTTAGTAAATGTACACGAGTCCGTTAGAGAATGTTTTTCCCGACCATTAAACGTTTAAAACACAATTTACTCACCGCTTCCGTTGTTGATAATATCCACATTTAGTTTAGTTACTAAATATAAAGGCATTGTTTTAAAGTACTTTCGTTTATATTTCAGGTAAAATTATTAATATCTTTCCAAAATTTTGAATTTCAGCGAAAATTCTGACTCTTACGTAACATTTCTTATATCCCAAATATCCAACATTCAATTTTAGTGTTCCAGTGTCATAAACGCATTTTTTAATAGTCTGTGTATTTCATGTAAATCCTTTGTTTTCTAGCGCGCGAAAGTTATGCTGACACAAACGACGTCACGTTCCAAGCATGGAAAGCGTGCGTGTATCGACCATGTGCTTTACCAATATATACACGTCATCTGTGAATAAAAACTTCGTTGTGCAAGAACTTAGAAATCTTTTCTTTTTGTATAAAACGTTCGTAGTGCAAAAAACTTTGCGATCTTAAGCATTTGAATAATTATTTTATTGCAATTTATTAATATACTTTGTAACAGTAAAACAATATTTGCGGACCGTAACTAAGTATATTTTTTTAGGAAGGAAAGTCTATGTTTAATCGTTGTACATGATAGATCTATGCGATAAAAAAAATTAATGGTATTTTTAGTATGTAACGAATACGCTAAAATCGTCTTTATAATTCCATAAATAATAATAATAATAATAATAAATAATAATAATACATAATAATAGATCTAATAATAATAATAATACATAATTAATAATACATAATATAACAATCATAAGAAGAAGAAGATACAATTAAATACATTAAAAAGAAGATAATAATAAGTTAATAAAACATAATAATTAATAAATTAAAATAATATCAAATTATAAAATAAAAATAATAAGTTAATACAAATAATAATAAAAAGAAGGACAACGAATGGAAACTACCCATAAAGCATTGACTCTTGAAGGTTTATTTCTGACTCTTGGGGAATTTGATTTTGACTCTTGAAAATTTGACCCCAAGAGTCATTGACTCTTGAAATTCAAAGTCTAAGGAAAGCCCTGATAAGTTTTATTAAAAACTAATTATGTTTAAATTGTTTTAACGCAGTTGATAACAACTCAATTAAGAATGAAAATAAGGTCGTTTTTTTTAAGTTATGAGGTCAATATACCCCACCCGCTTTTAGCAAAAGTATGGTAATTTATGAGTATCCTGTTGAACAAATCTAGCTTACATGTATAAAACATAGACATGGTCATTGTTTAAAATGATATGTATTACATTAATAATCTTTTTTTTATATTTGCAACAATTGAAAGCCACATTTAGATATTTAAACAAACTAATTATGGCATTTTTTCTCATTTTCTTTGTAAAAAACACACACCAGCAGTAGCTAAAGAATCGAATATTACAAATATCAAATATAACATTAATGTTGTTAGTTTGATTTAAAACAAATTATATTAAAATTATATTAAACAAATTTTTATAACAATTCATCCAAGAATTAAAACAGTTTTGTTTTTAAAACTCAGGGGTAACTTACCCCACCCACTTTTAGCAACAATATGATATTAATTTAAGAGCATCCTGTTGAGAAAATTTAGTTTACTTTCATAAAACATAGATTTGGTGATTGTTTAAAATGATATTTATTACATATAGCTTATTTTTTAAGAGTGTGCAACAACTGACAGGCAGATCTTTGAAAAAAACGCCCAAATTGAGGTGCCTTTTTCCCATTTTTTTGTATATATTTTTTTCAACAGTGTTGAAGAAACATATTGAATGTTACGAACATCAAATATAAAATCACGTCAGTTAGTTTGGTTAAAAAGATATTCAAAAATGACATAATAACAGCTAATTAATAGGGTTTTAGCGAATTTAGTAGAATGAAATATTTTGGCGGCCATCTTGGATTGCCGGCCATTGTAAAAGAGGATTTTTTTAAGAAATTGGTTTTTGAATTCAGTAAATGTATACCTTTCATTTAAAACCAAGCTTGGGGTGCGAATTTTAAATAAATGGCCCTTGGCTCTTGGACGATGTCATCTTCTACTTCAATTTACCCGTAATATAATCCATTCACAATAGCAGTTTCACACTTACAATGACATCTTCGACTTCAGTTTACCCGTAATATTAGCCATTCACAATAGCAGTTTCACACTTACAGTGACATCTTCGACTTCAGTTTACCCGTAATATTAGCCATTCACAATAGCAGTTTCGCACTTAGAGTGGCATCTACTTCAATTTACCCGTAATATTAGCCATTCACAATAGCAGTTTCACACTTACAGTGACATCTTCGACTTCAGTTTACCCGTAATATTAGCCATTCACAATAGCAGTTTCACACTTACAGTGACATCTTCGACTTCAGTTTACCCGTAATATTAGCCATTCACAATAGCAGTTTCACACTTTCAGTGACATCTTCGACTTCAGTTTACCCGTAATATCAGCCATTCACAAAAGCAGTTTCACACTTACAGTGACATCTACTTCAATTTACCCGTAATATTAGCCATTCACAATAGCAGTTTCACACTTACAGTGACATCTTCGACTTCAATTTACCCGTAATATTAGCCATTCACAATAGCAGTTTCACACTTACAGTGACATCTTCGACTTCAGTTTACCCGTAATATTAGCCATTCACAATAGCAGTTTCACACTTGCAGTGACATCTTCGACTTCAGTTTATCCGTAATATCAGCCATTCACAATGGCAGTTTCACACTTACAGTGACATCTTCTACTTCAATATACCCGTAATATTAGCCATTCACAATAGCAGTTTCACACTTACAGTGACATCTTCGACTTCACAATAGCAGTTTCACACTTACAGTGACATTTTCGACTTCAGTTTACCCGTAATATTAGCCATTCACAATAGCAGTTTCACACTTACAGTGACATCTTCGACTTCAGTTTACCCGTAATATTAGCCATTCACAATAGCAGTTTCACACTTACAGTGACATCTTCGACTTCAGTTTACCCGTAATATCAGCCATTCACAATAGCAGTTTCACACTTACAGTGACATCTTTGACTTCAATTTACCCGTAATATCAGCCATTCACAGTAGCAGTTTCACACTTACATATGACATCTACTTCAATTTACCCATAGTATTAGCCATTCACAGTAGCATTTTCACACTTCTAGGGACATCTGCTTCAATTTACCCATAATATCAACCATTCCCTAAAGCAGTCTTTAATACTGACAGGGTGAGACAGGGTTTCCGTGGATTGACGCCATCATGAAGCAGTTGAAGCACGAGGGGTGGATCCACCATGTGTGTCGCCACGCAACATCTACTTTCCTCACTCGCGGGGATCTCTGGTTGAACTGGGTGGATGGGCTTAAAGTATGTTTCTGAACCAGCTGGATTTTATGACTATCAAATTTTACAACAGAGGAATGGCTTTGCATAATGTACCTTCTATTGTATGTTGGCGCTAAGTAATGTAAATTAGTAGCCAATATTCAGAATTTGTAAAAATATCTGTTATTTTGACATTCTTTGTCTAATACATTTTCAAATTTATTTAAAAAAATTAGCCATTGGCTATTTGGCTACTGGTAAGAGTAAAAAGAGACTAGTATATATTATCTCTTTTGTACCCCATTACGTATTATCTTAAGTTGAATATCAGTTGTTATTTTAATCAATATTGATCGTTATTCATCCAATTCAATAGTATAAATACAAAATGTATTAATTAAAGACAACACTAAATTGACATTTGTTTGGTCTTGCTTAATTGTCATAAACATGGTAATGCTGTTGAAATTTTTTCTAAATAAAGTAAATATTCGAATCCCAAATTAAGATTCCAATTTTTGGACATGATGTCATGAATAATATGTTCAAAGATTTGTAAATTCATAATGAACGTCTATTTTTAGGTGTTTGACAAGTACTTGCTGGATGCTGATTGCTCGGTGTGTGCTGGCAACTGGATGTGGATGTCAAGTTCAGCATTCGAGAAAGTTCTACAGTGTCCGAAGTGCTTCTGTCCAGTACGATATGGTCGCAAGATGGACCCTGATGGCGTTTATATAAAGTATGTGTTGCTTTAGTATGTACTTACTAACCTACTGAAATTTTACAATAAGCTTAATTTGAAACGTTTTTAGCTCATCTGAGCACGAAGTGCTCGGTAAGCTATTGGTATAGGGGACCTCTCCGGCGGCGTCCGTCTTTCGTCAACAATTTGGACCGTTATCGCGATAAAGACTATGTTTTTTATCAAATTTTGACCTAACTTGCACCGTTTGTGTATGACCATAAAATCTCGGATGGGATTGTTATTGGGTCGGATCACACCAGTAACACAAGAGTTATTGCCCCTTTTTCATGCAAAAAACGGCAAAAATGACCTTTTCCAACATGTAGACTTTATTTTCCATCCAATCTTAACCAAACTTTCAAAGCTTGTGTATGACCATGATATCTCAGCTGATGCCAAAAATGGACAAGATCGTATTTCAAACACCAGAGTTTTTGCCCTTTGTTATTAAAAAATATACAAAAATGAACATTATTCAGGATAGAGACTTCATTTGTCAGTGTGTCTATTACCATGAGATTACAGTTGAAGTCTAATATAAGCAAGATCGGACCAGAAACACCAGAGTTATTGCCCTTTGTTTGTGAAAAATATGCAAAAATGGACATTATTCAGGATAGAGACTTCCTTTTTCATCCAATTTTCACCAGTCGTGTACAGTTTGTCCATTAACGTAAGACAACAGGTGAAGTCGAATATAAGCATGATCGGACCAGAAACACCAGAGTTATTGCCCATTGTGTTTGGAAAAAACATCAACAAGTTATCAATGATCGGTTTGCACACACGTTTTTTGATTCTATGTTGACCAAACTTACACAGTTTGCGCATGACCATAAATATTGATTGATAAAATTTGATTTCCAACAGTTGCAAGACTTGCATGCAGTTATTTGTACATGCAACATTGATGTCTTCAGAGCCTGCATTAACATCATTTATCATCATTGTACAGAAAATTATAAAAGAAAAAGCAACACTACCTTACTAGCCATCACAATTATCGCATGGCCACTAGTTCTCCAAAACTGTTTGCAAAAAAGACATCAACATTTACTGTTTCTGCATTTTCCAGAATAACTGTCAATGACTTAATGAAAAAGGGTCAGGTAAGAATATCGAGAAAAATGATTTGACAACCATTAGCAAAAAAACGCACATCCTACCCAACTCATACTTTAGTTAGACCATTGCACTAACCGATGTTTTAAATCAAAATTGATCCTATTCCCCTCTGCATATTGTTCAGATACCTTAATTTTCAAACCAGTCACAACAGTGTCATCTTCATCTGTACCAGTTCTCAGGTGAGCGCATTGGGCCCTCTTGTTTTTTAAGTATATTTGTAAGGGATTTCCTACTGTGCTCTAAGCTATGTTAACTAGATGTGTCACAGACATGGATTCCCCCCACGATGCATGTTTGAACACAGACAAAGTGCGTGTTGCCAACAATAATGCCTTCACAAATTTATTTTTATATAAATTCTATAGCCGAAAAAAGGACAAAGGGCCATAATTCTGCCAAAATTGGTTGCAGCCAAAATTTCTTTCTTTACTATCACATACATGTTAAGGTTGTTCAGCTGTGAAAGTTTGAGCGCAGTCCGCCCAGCAGTTAAAGAGTAGTCGAGTCCACAATCTATAGTGGAAAAAAACAAACAAAGGGACATAATTCTGCTAAAATTGGTCGCAGCCAATATTTCTTTCTTTTCGATCATCTACACATTAAGGTTTTTCAGCTATGCAAGTTTGAGCAAAATCAGCCCAGCAGTTAAAGAGGAGTTGACCACACAAAATTCTATAGTGGAAAAAACAAATGTCATAATTCTGCCAAAAATAGGTCGCAACGAAAATTCAATCCTTTATGATCATCTATGATCTACACATTAAGGTTCTTCAGCTGTGAAAGTTTGAGCAAAATCGGCCAAGCAGTACAAGAGAAGTTGAGCACACAAAATTCTATAGTGGAAAAACCACAAAGGGCCATAATTCTGCCAAAATTGGTTGCAGCCAAAATTCCTTTTTTTACGATCATCTACACATTAAGGTTCTTTAGCTGTAAAAGTTTCAGCAAAATCGGCCCTGCAGTTAAAGAGAAGTTGAGCACATAATATTCCGGACGTACAGACAGACGGACGGACAAGTGTTATGCTTAAAATAATGTGAAAAATAGACGCTTCCACAAATGTCAATCATATTCAAATTAATCTTCAGTATTATCCAATCATCACACTTGGATATCACATGTTTGGCGGTTAAACTATTTTATACAAAAGAGCACGTGCATAATGTTTGTGATATTCAAATGAGCATGTGGTAATGTTTGTGATTTTCGATGTATGGAAATTAATCCTTTAGCAATAGCTATAACTATTCGTGGCAAAACCCGGATCGGTCTGTTGGTACTCTAGGAATGAAAATCAGATTTACTGCTGTTACAAATTTCATTACATTCATATTTACGTAGTTGGCAACAATAAAATATATATCGATACATAAACTTCCCTCGAATCCTTTGTTAAAAACACACTTTTTGAATAAGGAAAGTAATGTATCTGGGGTGTATCTAACATTCGAATATTGAGGCGGCGGTACACAAAGACGTGATTGAATACTACCATTTTATTCACATACGGGTATATACGGGAATTAAAATCATAAATTATTAATTTACACTCTGTCTCTGAAATAAATTATAAAAAAGAACAACAGGAAGACAGCGAATTGCTGGCAAATAACACAAGCACATGTGTGTACACAAGTACAGTCGATCTATACCATGAGATGTGTAATGTATAGCAACAACACTCTACGAAAACTTCAGAAAATTTAATATGCCGGTATTTATGATACGTTTATTTGACTTATAAATAAAAACATTTTCTATTAAAATCCAACAGTAGTGTTTTATGAATAAACATGAGGAACCACATTTTAAACCTCATCATAATGAAGGCATGTAAACGTACCAAACCAAGTAGATTGAAATGCAGCTTTGTCTTTCCATATGAGAATTTTCTTGGTTTATTAGGAATACTTATTGTTAACATTGAAGCACAAACATCTATCAACATAACATTGTCAGATCAAAAAAGTAAACAACTATAAAAACATTCAGTTGATTTGTCTTTGTTATTTATCAATAATTTTAATTGATTCCTTACCACTGTATTCAGGCAAACAATTAGGATTAAAAGAAACACAATTGCTATCAAAACAGACAGAGCAACAACACCACAAGACCATGAAATCAATTAGTGGGGTGTGAGTTACTTCGGGCCCCAGTTTATGACACCCATCTATACAAGTCGACGAATCACTATTGACAACTTGAGGTCAGAATCACATCCACAGGGGGACCTCGACAGACAGACATTGGGGCAATGAACCATATTTTGTGATTACATAACATCGACTAGCCAAAATATTCAGCCGCCCCATGCCTACGCCCTCCTGTATAGAAGTGTATAGAAGTATAACCAGTACATGTAACATAATCAAATGTTAAAATGACTTTATAAACTGTATGATTCCAGACGCTACTTGCCAATACTGAAGGACATGCCTTTGCGATACTTGTTTGAGCCCTGGAAGGCCCCGAAGTCGGTACAGGAAAAGGCCAATTGCATTATCGGGGTTGATTATCCCCAACCCATGGTTTAACACAGCAAGGCTTCCAAGCAATGCTTCAATTTGATGTTGGAGGTTAAGAACAAACTCCTTGCAACTGGAAAAGGTGATTATTGGGGTCTTATACAGTCATCGAAATTAGCAGTTTTGCCAAGCAAGCCTTAATTCTTCTATAATTACTTGAAAGCAGGAACATGTTATCAGTCTGCCTTTATAAAACTGAGAGTCTGAGCAAGCCAGGTTCAAAATTTACAAGGGCTTACTGGCTTGTGCTAATTTCAACCACTGCTTACATATGAGGCGTGTTGTGGGAAAACTGGGCTTAAGGCATATGCGGAAAGTGTCGTCCCGGATAAGCCTGTGCAGTCTTCACAGGCTAATCCAGCATGGCACTTTCCGCTTTAATGGTATTTTCTGTTTCAAGGATGTCTCTTCTAAATATAAATCCACTGTAGGCGGAAAGTGCTGTCCTGATTAGCTTGTGCGGACTGCATAGGCTAATCCGGGATGACACTTTACGCAAATGCATTAAGCCCGGTTTTCCCACGACGTGCCTCACATGTATTTTAGTTCTTGTTAATGTCTAAGTTTGGTTTGGATAGACAATACGACTTCAGCACAACAAATATTTCAAATGTGTTCTCTAAGTCAGAGTTCTCAATTTGCATAATCACTTGGCGTAAATAATACACTACAATATAATACTCTAATGTATGCTGTGTGTTGAGTGATATGAACTTTCTTTGGCATAATTCAAAATGGGTGTTCTGGTAAGCCTGATGTCAAGTGACGCTATGTAATTTCGTGGCAACATTTAGCGAAGAACATCTGGGCCTGTATTCGCCAACCCAATCTAAGACTTAAGAATAAAGAATGAATATATTTGGTCTCAAGAAAACATTAGTGTGCATGTGCAAATACGCTGGTACCAATGTCGCTTATGTCATTAAAGCCGCAGTCCATAGAATATAATTCAATTCGTCTTGAATTGGCATTAATTCTAATGAAAGTAAATGACGTTTATTCCACCGAAAACTGTTTCGTATTTACAAAAGTCATTGTATAATGGTTGTGTTCGAAAACACTTGGAACGAATGGAATATACACTAATGTACATGCGGATTTACTCCAGAGGCATCACCAGCTATCGCGTACAAATAATTTTACGATAAACAGTTACCAAAACGTTACAATTTTACCAATTTCAATGCGTTTTTTTGTATCTTGATCGGTAAGATGTCCATTAGAAACGATTTCTGCGAAGTTTTATTTTATTTACATATTTCTGGAATGCTGCTTTAACAAATCATTTTAAACAACAAATCTTACAATTAGACATAGTGAGTACCAAGTCAGATTCAAGTTAACGGTCTTTTTAGAACATAACAGTTTCATGAATAGTCTTAATTCTTAAATCTTAGAATCATTCTGAATGGGTTGGTCTACTGTGATTCAACAAGCATCTGGCTCAATCACTTAAAATCCACAAATAATAAAAAAATGTTTTGGGTTTTTATCAGCAGCATTGCAAGTTGTTTATTGTGTGTTTGCTTTTGTATCATAGAATATGTTTTAGGGGCTTTCGATATCAGGTCTATAGTAATGTTATGTCAGATATACTTTCCTCTGACAGCAATGCATGCCATTGGCTATATTAGCTATTGGTAACACTTGCATAGAGACTTTCCTATTTTAATTTCTGGCACTAGGGCATTTTCACCGTTAAACACCTTACTGCCCCTTCTTCTTCAGAAATCGAGCTTTGCGGACCGTCCAACACGAAAGAAGTATGCCAGTTCGTCTGGATGCCGGGTACCCATGCGGGAACGTGTCATCAGGGCGAGGAGGAGGCCAAGCCCAGCATGCTCTGTGACGGGCTCATGGGAATGTGAACAGTAACACTCGGGACTGTCCGTAGTTGCGCGTTTTTGGTTTTGCGAGTTTTGGGATCGACAGTAACTTAGACTTTTTCAGTGTGTGCCGGTCTGAAGAGATTTTGGAACATATCCTAACCATTCTTGAAATACCATTATTACCAGTATGACCTTTTTGCATTAATCGTCATCATACACAGCTTGAATCTCCTATTTTCTCCACATAAAAAAAGCTTTTTAGTGTTTACCATATGTCAGAAATTTGTGACATACATTCAGTCATGCTTCAATTTTGCAACCTTTTGTAGAGCGTTTGTCTCCTTCTTGTACCTGGTTTTATTATATCTCTTTGTAACATTGATTATACATGTATTTCTGGCTTGGAGTCTGTTTGTATGCAATGACTTGTTCAGTATGCTGTATTTTGTACTTTTTTGCATCTACTTCATCCAGTTTTATGGCATTTTCTTATTGAAAGCATGACATGACAGTCTTTGCAGCTATGGTGCAAAAAGCATAAAAAGCCTAAAATCTTACCTTAAGTTGTACTTCGGAGCGAAATTTCTGATGAAGCGTTAAATTTTAAATTTGACAATGATTGTAAATGTACATAAAATGGTAAATTAAGAATAACATTTTTCGATCTTAGCTAGAAGTAAACCTTTCAACGTAAAATGAACTATGCATAAAAACGCCACAGCCTGAAGGGATTTTATTACTGTTAAAAAATATATACATGTAGATTGAAGTTAGGACCTGTATAGACATGGGCTTTAAATGACATTTATTGTGATAATTTAACTTTTTTTACTATTAATTAAAATGTGATCATTTTACATAACACTGGCTTTTCACACATTAGACACATGACATGGACACTTAGAACGAATCACTGCATGTCAAGTGGTAGAAGTGAACATTCCGAAGTGGAAAGTGCATGGCATTTCACTGGTTGTGATCACAGTACTTAAATAACCTTGAGAATGAATGCAGCATATTATGGCTTTTATAAAGATATAACAGAAAAATTATTCTAAAATAGTAACCGTTAGGTTATGTATTTCTGAGACACAGGACTGTCAAATATGTTCTTTTTTCTAGTCATATGTGACATGCATGCAATAATTTATAGATTCATACATGTATGTGTTTTTAACTTTTTGTTTGTTTTTAATTTTTAAAGGAAAATTGCTGCATTTGTAATAATTATATGGTACATCGCATGAGTAAAAGCACATCCACAATTAGACCTTTTTGATAACCTGTTTATGTATATATTAATAAGGATATTGAACTAATTACACATTGGGTTGTGAACATTTGGTTTTGTGTACTTTTTGACATTGATTGACATGTTTGACATATATTTTAAAATGAAGTAGAAAACCCATTTCTATACTAATCATTTTTCCTAACGCATCACATACTCAAAACTCCTTGTAATACATAACAAAGAAAGCAACATGCAGTTACAGTTAATCAAAACGCAATGGAGTGATATGCAAAAATGTTCCTATGGTAAATTTGCGGCAAGCAGCGTACACAGTGATGTATTGCTCAATGACATACACAAGGGACATAATTAAAAAATCTCACAGGTCAATAACGGTTATGTCCCCCTCTTGCATTCAGTACCGCACTGCATCTCCGACGCATAGAAAGAACAAAAGTGGACACCGTGTTCCAACGTATGGTGACCTCTCTTGCTTTTTCAAAGCGTTTTCCTATGTATTACAGGGAGCTTTCAATATGTGATGCATTAGGAGTTTTGATTAGTATATGTAGGTTTCTCAATAAATCTACAGTTATTTTTGCATTGTTTTTGTATGCTTTTAGTTGATGCTATATTGTGAAACAGTATGTGATTAAGACACATTGTTGTTTTGTTAATCATTGTATTAAATTTCGATTGTTTAAATCATTGTTTTAAATTGAGATTGTTTATACATATTATCAGCTTGTCTGAAATCGTTTTGAGTGTTGTACAGTTAAGAAAAGATCGAGGATCAGAAAACAAGATAGGGCAAATGGGGTATGGACCAGTTCTGTGGCAGTATCTAATAATATGGTATATCCAGGGCATTCATCTAGTCTTTTTAAAAAAGGTCTGGTCTAGTTAGTATTGTTGAACAGGTGTAGTTAGTATCCTTAAACATGGTCTGTTCATTTGTCATGGAATATTTTTCAAAAATATATGACAAATCAAAACATATTAAACATTCCGTTGTTGATTTGCCCAGAAGTGGCAGTTTGTTGCAACTTGCTATATCGCTCTGATCTTTCCCTAATGTTTCACTTCATCTTGAGTAAGTGACTTTCAGTAATGTATGTGAATTAACCGTTTACCTTCAACCATTGTATTAAGCTCCATATATCAATTCAATGTATATGAAAGATACTTAGTTAACAGTGTACTGGTGTTTTGCTTGCCATGGATTCTATATATGAATCGCGCCAAGAATAATTTTATCATTTATCGTGGCAAGATTACTGTATTTACAATGTACCGTCATTTATTTACCCAGAGTGATAATGTATGTAAATAAGTTCATACAATCTTGAGTTGGAATTTTGTCTCTTGCTGAATATTACGCGCATTTCCAATGCAGCTTAAGTTAGTTTTCAGAACTTTGTAGAATGTATACAGATCTATATTAATCATGAGGTACATTGTAATATAGTGACGTTTGTCTTACTTAAATAACTATTTTTTCATTACTGTTGTGTGTTGTAAGTATTAAAACTATTGTTCTGTGTGATTTACCTATTGTTGTGTTTGCACTATTGCAGTAAAGTTGCAAAACAAATACAGTTTGTTCTGTATCAAAATAAAACGTGTCTGGTAACCATTTAGAAAAAAATACCTTAAAATAACAAAATGTCAAAATAATTCTGAGGTATCGACACTTAACCTATATCACACTTTGTTGAACCATGTTTAGCTCAATTTTTTATTGAAAAGTCTTGTAACTTCAAAACTACATACGTTATTCTCTTGAAACTTGGAATATACTTTGTCATAAAATCCAGTATCAGGGGCATCATTCCCCATAACTCTGTTTTGTATTTTTACAGAGTTATGCCCCTTTTTCACTTAGATTTTCTATTTAAAGTTTATATTCAAAAGTTTTGTAACTTCAATACTACATAAGCTTTTCACTTGAAACTTGGAACTAACCTTTGTCATCAACTCTAGTATCAGGAGCAACATTACCCATAACTCTATTTTGTATTTTGACAGAGTTATGCCCCCTTTTTACTTAGATTTTCTGTTTAAAGTTTATATTCAAAAGTTTTTTAACTTAAAAACTACGTAAGTTATTCACCTGAAACTTGGAATAACCTTTGTCATCAACTCTTGTATCAGGGGCAACATTACCCATAACTCTTATGCCCCCTTTGCACTTAGATTTTCTGTTTAAAGTTTATATTCAAAAGTTTGTTAACTTCAAAACTACGTAAGTTATTCACCTGAAACTTGGAATAACCTTTGTCATCAACTCTAGTATCGGGGGCAACATTACCCATAACTCTGTTTTGTATGTTGACAGTATGTTGACAGAGTTATGTCCCTTTTTCACATAAATGTTTTGGTACAAGTTTATATTCAAAAGTTTATAACTTCAAAACTACATAAGTTATTCACTTGAAACTTGGAACTAACCTTTGTCATCAACTCTAGTATCAGGGGCAACATTACCCATAACTCTGTTTTGTATTTTGACAAAGTTATGCACACTGTTTACATAGATTTTGTGGTTAAAGTTTTTGTTCCAATAATGTATAAACTATACAAGGCTTCACTTAAAAGTTTTGTATTTTAACAAATGTATGCCCCTTCCACTATCCAAAATATGTACCAACTGAAATACTTCGAATAGTCGAGCGCGCTGTCCTCTGACAGCTCTTGTAACAACGTGGACGCAATTGAAAAGAAACAAAACTTTAGAAACAGCCACAAAACCATATTCAAGAAAATATTACTAGCCAAGCTCTCCAAGCCATTGTTTGCTTAGTTGAATTTCTACGCTGTGCTATACGAACTATTAAGATCAATTGCGACTCCTTCGTCCGCTTTTGACGCTTGGTTTTAGTCACATATGTATGATCGCGGACATTAAGTCAAAATATGCCATATCAAATGATTGCTTACACTATTTAATAGCTTTATGGTTAAACCTTAAACCTACTTATTTAAACTCAATTGTGTCGAAAGCTTAAAGTTTGTTGATGCACTTTCGAGTCCGTTTCCTAGGTAGAACCAGTACATGGCGTTTTCTGAGAAAGATCATTACAACTCTTCCCGAGTACGGATCGAACTCGTGGCCTCCCGATCGCAAGGCGGACACCGTATTCATTACAACACTGCGACCTTGAACATTGTAAAATATATTGAATTTCAAAAGATAATCAACATTTCTGTATTGACCTAGGAGTGTAAGGTGGGGATGGTAGAGGGAACCAAACAGGAGCACCCGCTGTTATTTCGCTCTGGATCTTCATGTATCCGGATTATATATCTGTTAACCACTTAAACCAGGGGTGGTATTCCAGAAACATCTGAAGTGAAATCTTATCCTTAGCCTAAAATCGTCATTTTTCTTAAGCATTTTAGTCCATGTATGCATGAAATTCTGCCAAATGTATACTAGTTATCAACTTATTATTAACTACTATTTACTCAACTTTAATTGGATTCATTAATTCTTATCTAGTTTTAAAAAGATTGCCTTACAAAGATTGGAACTTAAGTGAAAAGATGTTTCTGAAATATGGCCCCAGATGCTTTCCATCACGAAAGCAATGGTTAATGACGCACACTGTTCAGGAAAGAACTACTTGAAACTGAACATGGTATACAACAACATTACCGAGTAGCAAGTAATCGTTTTAGATCGGACAGATAAAGCAATCCGGTGCAGAATTTTTGTATTTTGTGTACGCCCATTGTCGACATTAGTATTGGTATATTTATATGGACTGATTCTGGCATTCAAGTTTTATGTAAAATATGGCATTGCTATGTGTTTTTGTGCGTTTTTGCTTTTCAATTCTTATGTTGACATGTCGTGGTGAGTATTATATATACAATTGGTACGCATGTGTACTAGTAAAATTGGAGGACTAGTTTTCGTGTGGATTACTGTGACAAGCGCTTGTAAACTTTTCTAATTCAATATGCACACAATATACAACTGATCCGAAAAGAGCACATTTAAGACGGTTAAATTGTATGTACATTATATTATAATGTATGGAATTAATATGATAGTAAATATTATGCCCAAATGAGAAACTGTTGAATAAAACGAACATAAACAGCTTTTAAACATCAATATTATGCACTAACTGATCAGTTTACAAATGCCATATTAAAATATTTGCTCATGTGTGTGTTGGAGTTATACATGTATCGTCAATGTTACAAAAATAAAAAAAATAAAATTATAACACTACAGCTAATTTGATAGAAGGAAGCCATATTGCGTATTTCAACGAAATAACGTCGCAAGTACGACGAAATTAAAGGTTATCGCACTGGAATGCATGGCTTGTTTTTGTGGGTGTTTCTAATATTTAAATACGGAACATTTTACATAAAAGGGAACATGATATATATACAATACGTTTAAACATGAGATTCTTCACGAATGCCTCCCATACAATTTTGGAATAATACAATTATATAAAGTGTGATTTTTCGATTTCAGTATCATCAACATGCGAAAACGATTTACCTGTTGCAAAAATGTGTCAGAACTCAAGTGTATCCGGTTCCGCTGTTTACATTGACACGTCTGACGCCATGTTGACTGAGCATAACAAGCAAACTCCGTTGTGCCAATGTACTGCCACGCTTGTGAGGGCCCACTTTTTCACTGCACATATATCTGGTCCTCAAAACACTTGCGGTTCAATAATGAAATTTGAAAACCCAAATAAGGTCCCCCAAACAACACCTGAGAATTGCGGATTTGTTGAACACAGTCGCCTCGAGGTACGCGGAGAAGATAACACCGTCAACATCACTCTTACGAAGCTGCACGCTCCATTTGAGGCGGACTATTGCGCTCGTTTGACTTTAGGTAACGTATCTGTGTCTTCAAGTAAATGTTGACTGTTGATATACGCTTTATCATGACGATGATCTAAAAATTAAACAATATGATGCCGTGTATTGAAATCTTCTTTTACAAGAATTAATGTAGTTGATTATTTCATTTCATTGTGCCTCAGAAAATTGCTTTTCTGATGCTCTGGTAGCAGCCAACCATCGAGTATTTAAACTGTAATTAAATTGAATGAAGTGTTTTGCTTTTCTTAATTTTAATTTTAATTGCGATGCCAAAAGTTTAAGGTTTATTTACATTTGCATGTATTGTGAATAAATCTGGACCAGTGTGTTTCGGGCGCTTGTAAACAAGAGTTTCAACCCGAATTCGTTGCATTGACCGTTCTAAGGCGGTGACCTCAGTTTTATTCATATTTATTTTTCGTGTTTGTTACGTGTTGTATTGGCAGTTGGTCACTTGTCTTAAAGGTGAAAGGCCAAGTTTCGACATACTTTTGATATTTTGTAGATTTAAGTCAGTAGATTACAATGCTGCTTATGTAAAATTTGAAAATTATTAGTTTGATGCTTAAAAACGATGATTTTGTTCATCGGCAATTTCCGTACGCCGCTCGGTAATTTCCGCCGCCATTTTCTTGATGACGTAGTTAAATCCCAACGCTTCATTAATAAGACAGGTCGCCATTATTACTTACTAAATTTCTTGAACAAAAATTTGCATTTGAACAATTCTTGTATGACGATATTTTGTTTTTTATGTATTGTAAGTCGTTGTGCTTGCTTTTAACATGTCACAACAGCTATTTAAAATGAATTTTATCGTATTTAAACAACGTCTTGCGGGACGAGTAAATGACAATTAGCACATGCATCATCTAGTAGTAGGATATGCCAATTGTTATTACTTACCTTTTCGTTGATCGTCAATCTAGCTTATCCATAATTATTTTTATTCTTTTATATTTCCATACAAGTATAATAATAAAGAAGTACGATTGAAAATAGAAAACTGGTTGTTTGGAATCTGTCTTCATAGATATTTTTTAATCGATTGTTGTTTAACCGTTTCATTTTTCACTTTCAACTATATTCAACATGTCAGTTTACACTGTCGATGTGTCATCATGCCTTGAATGAATGGCAGTGTGTGTAGTACATTTTTATCGAGTGCACCGGGATTTTCTCCCATATGGCCATCGCCCCCAGAAGACTTGTTAGTTGGATTATGGGGGATAGTGCAAGATACAGGAGACGCCCCGTTCCAGAGGAGACCCTGGGTCTTTTAGTGCCCGGTGTGAAGCACCTAGTACACTGCACCTCGGTTTAACGTCTCATGCGAAAGACGAGTTAGTAGGTTAGGGTGTAGCGGGGGCTCGAACCTGCGACCCCTGGGTTGTGAAGCCAGTGCGTTACCACTAGACCACGGATCCGCTACAATGGCAGTTTGTATACGACCCCTTTTTATGTCATGTCACAAACAGGATGTTGTTTTGATAATCGGATACCTCTGTTACAAATGTGCGAGAATGCTTTCACAGTTTGCTAAGTGTAATGACTATAATTATTATCATCTACAAAAGAAATATGTACGTGCAGTGAAAGTTTATGAATGTGAACAATGTATGTGTCTTTTTCCATGTGTCATTCACCTTTACTAAAAATCATACCCATTTCATGATGTTTCACATAGAAAAAGCATATACATGTGATATGCTAACGCACATACATGCCCGCAATTTATGTATTGTTCAATTTGTTTTATTTTTAAGCGTTATTCTACTTTTCAAACAATACTTGCATACTGCAGATTATCATAACATTGCTTACAATATATGTTCAGTATATCTATAATCGGGATAGTGAAACATTTTTTGGATATACTATTTTCTCATATTTAATAAAATCAGCAACAGGCTGTATATTATTATATTAACATCATCTTTTAAAATCTTGTAAAATTTTATTATACGGACTTCTTATATAGCCATAAATCAGAATTATCTACAAAATTTCTATTCAAGTAATTCAGTAATAGGGCTTTGAAATACATTAAAACACTACATGAAAAATGCTGTTGTTGTTTTTTTTCTTTTGACTACTAAGGATCCATTTCCATTGATCTCAATGATAAAATATTTGTATCATTTGTCTAGTAGTTAAGATTACTGATAAGTTGATAGCACAAAAAGGCACTAAGTAAACGATCCCTATAGCAGATGTCTAAGACGAAGAAAGTAAGGACTATGTGTAGTCTATTTTTGTCACATGTTGCCAAATACTTACATTAGAATATGTTTTTATAACCTACATTTATCTGACACATCCTACTTAATATAAATAATGTCTTACGTTATTGTAACTTAGTGAAATAATGCGAGTTTTGAAGTAATTTGTACAGCCTATATATAAAACAATTAACGCGTTTGGGAAGAATATACGTCACTTCCGGTTTGAAACAAAATGGCGTATCGATAGAAATATGCGCAAAATCCTGTTGTCTTTTATGCTATACTCGCATATAAAAGCGTTATTTATGAAAACTGATACGGGAAGTTGATATGTTATGGCTAAAACTATGTTACTAAAGAATAAATAACATTTGTTAGAAGCTTGCCCTTTCACCTTTAAATCAAAGACCTTGTGCTGTTGATAAAAGTTCTCTCCTGCTGATATGAAAATCGATGTAATATCTCGATGCTCTGCAATATCTTGTCTATGCAAGTCGATGCAATACCTGTATGCGTTGCAATGGCAATGAACGTCGGTGCGATGACTCTATACTTTGTCATGTCTTTACTATGAAAGTCGGTGCGATGACTATATACCTTGTCATGACTTGACTATGAAAGTCGGTGCGATGACTCTATACGTTGTCATGTATTGACTATGAAAGTCGGTGCGATTACTCTATACTTTGTATGTCTTGACTCTGGAAGTCGGTGCGATTACTATATGCTTTGTCATATCTTGACTATGAAAGTCGGTGCGATGACTATATACCTTGTCATATCTTGACTATGAAAGTCAGTGTGATTACTCTATGCTTTGTCATGTATTGACTATGAAAGTCGTTGCGATGACTCTATGCTTTGTATGTCTTGACCATGACAGTCGGTGCGATGATTTTATGCTTTGTCATGTCTTTACTATGAAAGTCGGTGCATTGACTCTATACTTTGTATGTCTTTACTATGAAATTCAGTGCAATTCTAAACAAAATGCTTTGGATGGCAACTCTGTAATGTAATTTATCCCCTTGCATGTTTTTTCATTCGGCATAAAAAATAATGATATTTAAGCTAATCTAGGTATAGTTTCATTTTACTGCTGTTATTTATTTTTCTTCAGACCTCTGTTTAGAAGACCAGTACCAGTGTCATGGGACCGGAGGTTGTATTTCAAAAAAATTCGTGTGTGACAGCAACCCAGATTGTCGAGACCAGGACGATGAATTGAACTGTGAAAGTAATATAAGCTCTTCGATCGTTGTAAATAAATACATGGATGGATGGATGGATGGATGGATGAGTAAATGAATAAATCAATGAATGATTGAATGACTTACAGACTGTCTGATTGAATGAATGAATGAATGAATAAATAAATGAATGAATGAATGAATGAATGAATGAATGAATGAATGAATGAATGAATGAATGAATGAATGAATGAATGAATGAATGAATGATGGATGGATGGATGGATGGATGGATGGATGGATGGATGGATGGATGGATGGATGGATGGATGGATGGATGGATGGATGGATGGATGGATGGATGGATGGATGGATGGATGGATAGATGGATGGATGGATGGATGGATGGATGGATGGATGGATGGATGGATGGATGGATGGGTGGAAGGGTGGAAGGGTGGAAGGGTGGGTGAGGCGGTGGGTAAGTGGGTGGGGCGGTGGGGCGGTGGGTTTGCGTTGGGGCGGTGGGTGGGTGGGTGAATGGATGGATGGATGAATGGATGGGTTTGGGGTGGGGGGGTGGAGGGAGGGAGGGAGGGAGGGAGGGAGGGAGGGAGGGAGGGAGGGAGGGAGGGAGGGAGGGAGGGAGGGAGGGAGGGAGGGAGGGAGGGAGGAACGAACGAATACATAATACATACAATGCAACATTTCAATATTTCTAGTTATACTTTTCAATGCAATTTATACTTCAGATATACTGTGTACTGAAGGAACAAAGAAATGTGAGGACGGCAAATGCAGGGCCTCTTGCGATGGTATGTATCTTATTGCAATGGTGTCCCCTCAAATTTTAAGCAGCCTTTTTTTCTATGCCATAGTCTAGATGTCAACTAAGAGTTGTGAAGCTTTATTTGTACTATTTAAAAGTCATAATTTGATTGTCTATGTTTCATTTTATCTAAAGGGCATCAGTCCCGGTTCTAGACCTACATATACAAAAGTCATGTACATTTTCAAACAACCACAGTAACTATTAGTATACGTTAACGTGATGGTGACATATTGAAATATATATTTAGTTATTTTGACAAAAATACAATGTTATGCAAAATCGAAATATTATAGTGTGCACATTAGTGGAGCTAATGCCTAATTACAGTCGAATCTGATGAGTAACTATTCACTTTTAGGTCTGCAGTAACTCTTTAAATGTATCCAAGCCTGCCATGTGACAACAAAATGACGTAACGGATTGGAAAACAATTTAATTCAAATAAAATCCATTGTTATATAGTGGATATGATTTCAGGTGTGACCAATACCACCTTAACAGCACAGACACCTGGTAAGTTTATGCTTTTAACTATGTTAATTCCCAGTACATAAACTTTGGACATGTCTGTAGATATGCGTTTGTTTGATGATTCGTAATTATTTTCCAGATTTACTCAAGCCAACAATTGAAGTTGTGTGCGTACAAAGTACACACTTTTCAACGACGACAACGACAACAACTACCACAACAACCCCCACCCCCACGACAACAACCACCACTCCTACAACTACCACACCAACAACCACACCAACAACAACAATACCTACAACCACAACCGCACCTACAACTACAAAAACAACCACAACCACGGTTCAAACTACAATTTCTTCAATACCAACTACAAGTGCATTAAAGTCAACGGCGTCTACATCACCACCAACAAGTTTTGCAACCGAAGAAAACGAGTTTAGTTCGACACAGGATGAAACTACGACAAATACAGCGTTTGACCTCAAGAAGACTTTACAAGCGTCACCCAGTGACCCAGAAAAGGGACAGCAGCCAATATCACCCGAGAAACCCGGAAGTGACGACAAATCAATCTTAACAAATCCTGGTCAGTATTCTTAACTAGTATTGCTTGCCCAAGATAATATTAAAAGTTATGCATATTAAAAGTCCGTATTCTGGAATTTTCTGAGGTATGTATTTCGCTGATATTTTTTATTTATTTGTAAGATTTAGTCAATATTATTTTTAAATTTAAGATGTGCCCACGTTTTTTTTCTACGTATTGTACAAAGTCTTAGACAATTCTTTAAAATCCGTTTTTGTCTTCAAATATTGGACAACTTTGAACTAAAATTTTAGATTAACATTGTAGAATGTTCAAATACAATAAGATTCTTTTTTATTTTTCTGAAAAACATACAAAACAAATGGCATTGGTGAACATTTACTTGCACGTGCGTTTTCAACATTTTGAATATTATTTTTTCATAAAATTTAGATCTACTTCTGTCCGCTGACACATGTTTCTTATCTAGATACATGTACTAGATCCAATGTTTATGTTTTAATTGTCAACTCACAAATTGCGTAATAGCTCTTTAATTATAGTATAATTTTATTATCTTAGACGAACTTTCTCTAAGATATGTCATAGAAGCTATCACAAATTTAAACTTAAAAAAGTATATTGTGGCTAAAAATTAAGATAAAGAAACATTCTATATCTGAAACTCAAAGCTAGTTTCAGGATACTGACGCCGAGAAATGGAAACGTTTTCTGTAACAGAATTAAATCTTGACATGATGTGCAATGTTGCTTTATCAGACTTTATTTAGTATACTGATAGCTGTTACACACATTCAAACGATGCGTGAGAACTGTAATATAGACAATGAACATTACTTACGTTTATAATGTTTTGTTAGAACATTTAGAAACAAAATTCGCTTAACACAATATGGATTCACTGTACTTTCAGGTGTACTGGCCGGGATTGTAGTTGGTGCAGTTGCGTGTCTGGCCAGTACGTCTTTAGTTATTTACGCCGTCAGAAGACACCTAAAGAAGTAAGACCATGTTGCTTGTTTCCAAAACTGTTTGACCAAATATTTTGCACAGAGATATCCGCTCTATCACAGATTAAGCATAAATATTAAACAAATAAGAAATGATTCTATGATGTTTAATGGCATGTACATACAAAAAACGGAGACTTTATATTTCTGTTCTTAACTTTCAACACAGACTCGAGTCCCAAACATGGAATAAACTATGTTATTTGTGTATGCAAATATATATTAATTTTACATCACGTCATTTATATTCATTCCTGTATATACTATGTTATTTGTGTATACAAACACATATCAATATTACATCACATCATTTATATTCATTCCTGAACATTGCAGGAAAGAGTCCCATGATATTCCGCCATCAGACCTGTGGATATCAAGCAAGGAAGAACCCAATTATTTTTGATGAAGGAGAGCTCACACGTTAACGTGAAGCCAGGAAAATGCCATTCAAAATTAAAGAGCATTGCCGATACGTTTTTATTAAATTACTCGTTTGTGTTTGAGTTCCCAAAACATTTTGGCTTGAAAACAATTAGACATACATCTACATTGTCAGCACACGTGTATTACACGTTTAGATAAATGTCATGATTTCATATACATGTAATGTTATATTTTATATTAAGACATTCAATACATGAACTGTGTTTAACAATGCACAAGATGCGATGAAAATGATCTAAACGTTTGCAAACGGTTATACCATGATATCTGCATTACGGAAATGCATTTGATAGTACTTTTTAGGGTCATTGTGGATAACACTCAGGCCCTTGTCACACCGATTTTGTCATGCCTGGGTGTTAAGTCAGTTGGGAATATTTGGGAAAAATATCTAATTTAAATATACTTCGCTTTATCATCAATAATAAAAGAACGGTAATTATTCTGCTAGCATGCGTGTAATCGTACAACATTTCCGTATTCTTTTCCGAACGAAGATAATCATAATACTTCAGTTGTACATTATTCAATAAACATCTTATGAAAGTCATCTCATGTACGATGATAAATATTACCGACATTTTAAATGTTATATTTATATACAGCTGCCGTATAAACATGCCTATTTTAAATTGCTAGGGTGTATTTTAGTCAATCTATATGTTGTATAGGAAATAGCTCCAAGGACAACAATTCAACTAAAAAAAAACAGAATCAGATCAGAATCAACAAAATAAACAATGTAATAGAAAGAACGTGTATACGGTATTCCTTGAACAACAAAGTTCACAAAAGCGTTACCATGCCGAAATGTAGCTCTAAGTATTCCCCGGTACAGATGACATGCAGACGGCAGCCTGTTATTGTCTTCGTAAAATAAAAAATCTCCGTTTAGACGTATTACATTTGAAAGAATTGTCTGCAGGCTACCCATGCAACACTACTTCTGAGTCATGGATCCACCAGGGTGAGGCTATTCGGAAGTCAGCTCTTGCTGCGGAGTTGACCTCTGTTATTGAAGCAGCGAAACGTGCTGCCCTTGCTGATACAAGCGCTCACCAAGTGAGAAGACCCTCCAAGCACTCAAATCAGCCAGGAGCAAAGTACAGCACACAGCAAGACAAATCGTTAATGAGTCCTTGCTCCAACCCTCTTCGGTATCCTCTTCTTTTTTCTTCTAAAACCCCGAAGAGATCTGGGAGGAGACGCAACAGACCGGCTGTTCGCTCAAGAAACAGCTGAAGACAGGGAATAAGGTCTTGCACCTAGTAGAAGAGAGAAAAGCCAGCCGGAAAGGCACGCGCGCACGGACATCACCCCACGACCAACTACATCTGCAATTTGTTTAGCAGAGATTGCCACCTCCGCACTGGTCATACCATCCACCGACGCAGCTGTTCTTGTCGCAATACCACTAACCCTAAGGGCGTAGTATCTATGGTCGACCAAGGGCGTAGTATCTATGGTCGACCAAGGACCGAAGGAGGCCTACTGCTACTTGTGCTACGAAACGAAATTATTTTGTTGCCGTTATATTATTGTTTACCTATACGCCCGGCATATTACAAAATAACCAAGAAGTGTTCGATTTCCGAAATATGCGGGCTTTCTTTTATGATCAGTTTGCAATATTTTATACAATAAAAAAGTTTATGTAATATTTATATTCGAGAGAATTAACCTGCTTTTGTAACTATGGCTGTATAGGATTTTTCTGCAGGTCAAATGTTGGCTTAAACAATTACGCCGAAGAAAAACAATCACATGTGCAAATAATTACATGATAATGTTATAATAATTAATGTTCAAGTTTTATTGTTTAAATGCTATCTAAGGCGTGGATAATTCGTTAAATTCAACATATATAATGGAACGTCCAAATCTCGAGGCATTTTTACTAACAATACAATCAGAGGTACATGTCCCAGATCGTTTGGTTGATCTTTATTTATATATAAGTATTAGCCAGTCGCATTGACCAACATTAATACTACTGCTTGAAGTTCAAATGCACTGTCACTAAATCTAGCTTCTTACAGCTGCAAACGCAGCCGCAAAACCGACGTACGTCGTTCCGGAACAAGGCACTTCACTGTAAGTGCCAAACGACAATATTACAATACATGAGACAATTGTTTCCGATGAGGCAGATAAGACAATCCGGTGCCTACTTAATGGTGTATACATTAAAGTATAAATATTCAGTGTATAATAGGGTGTGGTAATTGTAAATTGATAACAATTGCTATTATTTGCAAATATGGAATTTATATATCAGTTCACGCTGTTATGTATCAAAATCCTTTTGTGTGCACGTCTTGGTAAGTAAAATTTTAAAATTCTAGTTATAACGCACACTTAAGTTGTTGTTTTTAGTTTTTGCCCATATAACTTGCTCACAAGTTTCCGTTTTTAGAAATATATGTTTACAGTTATTTATCGTTTTGCCCCAGTGTCATCCGAGTGTGAAAATGTGGAACCCGTTGCAAAAATGTGTCGATACTCAAAGGTTTCTGGTTCTGCTGTTTACATCGACACTTCTGACGCCAAGCTGACAGAACATACCAAGCAAACTCCGTTGTGCCAATGTACTGCCACACTTGTGAGGGCCCACTTTTTCACTGCGGAAATTTCTGGTCCTCAAAACACTTGCGGTTCAATAATGAAATTTGAAATCCCAAACAAAGCCAACCAGGTGAAAACAACCGGAGAGTCTTGCGGAATGACAAAACGCAGTGGCCTCGAGGTACGCGGAGAAGATAACACAATAAACATCACTCTTGCTAAGTTGCACGCTCCATTTGAGGCGGACTATTGCGCTGGTTTGGCCTTAGGTAACGTATATTTCGACAACAAACAACTCAGCTGCGTCTGCTTTAACGGCGCCTTCTAATTAAAACATAATTTACGATTTTGAGTTCTGTTAAGCTTGTAAAGATGTTATGCGACCAATTTCGATTAGAAGGTTTTGACTAATTCATGTCAGGCATACTAAGAATACTGCTCTTTGTTGTAAACTAAATTAACTGTTGATCAGACACAATGACTACGAGCATTCTTAAGCTCAAGCTCAGTCTTAAGCTTAAACATTAAGCCAATGAAAGTCAAAGCTCAAATGTAACAACCATTCTCATTGGTCAATAGGTCAAGTTGAGACTAAGTTTCAGCTTGAGAATTTTCGTAGGCGATGGGCCTGGTGTTGTTAAAGTACAATGTTAAGATAATTTATTCCTCTCAATTTGTAACGTTCTGTACTTTGATATGTGAGTCACGTATAACCGAGGTTGCAAACTAAAAATAGCAATAAATGGAGTCCTTTAGATAGAAAAACAGTTTATAGAATCGAATAGTAGGTACTGGTTTAATATATCCACAATGTTAAATACAGTGATTTTGTTTCAAGGTTAGATTATTTTAGTACGAATTAAATGTCCTCTCGTGGAGTAGTCATGATTGCATTGTCTTAACCAATCTTGATATGTACAACGTACTCTACAATGTAAGCTAAAAAGCTAAACGTGTGTTCCTTCAAATGTTATTCAAGTTGTTGAATGTTCAAGAGTAGGGCTTTGCAAATCGAACCCTTATTGTAATCAAACCCTAATTGTAATAAAACCCTTATTGTAATCAAACCCTTATTGTAATCAAACTCTTATTGTAATCAAACGCTTTTTGTAATCAAACCCTTATTGTAATCAAACGCTTTTTGTAATCAAACCCTTATTGTAATCAAACCCTTATTGTAATCAAACTCTTATTGTAATCAAACGCTTATTGTAATCAAACCCTGGTTATCAAATCCTTATTGTAATCAAACCATTATTGAAATCAAACCCTTGTTGTAATCAAACCCTTATTGTAATCAAACCATTATTGTAATCAAACCCTTATTGTAATCAAACCCTTATTGTAATCAAACCCTTATTGTAATCAAACGTTGTTTGTAATCAAACTCTTATTGTAATCAAACGCTTATTGTAATCAAACCCTGGTTATCAAATCCTTATTGTAATCAAACCATTATTGAAATCAAACCCTTATTGTAATCAAACCCTTATTGTAAAGTAAAGTAGTTAGTATCAGTGTCATGTAAGGCGTGAATTCAACAGCTAGTCAATTTATACAAAGGATTCATTTTTCTTTTGTTTTCAATCTGCATCCCAACTAAACGTTGAACAATAATTTACATTTCCTATTCAGATCTCTGTCCAGAAGACCAGTACCAGTGTCGTGGGACCGGAGAGTGTATTCCCCAACGCTACGTGTGTGACAGCAACCCAGATTGTCCAGAACAGGACGATGAGCTAAACTGCCAATGTAATATAATATATATTGAATTTACTTTTACAGTGGCTTTACAACATCAATGGATGACGTAGTTTCATAACTCGTGCTGTTATTGAACAATTCAGTATGAAATTTGTTAATGAAAAACATCTTTCATTGTCTTGCATATATGAGTAATTCATATGTTCTTATGATTTAAAAATCGAAACGTACATTGAATGCATAGCAACGTCAATAAGGAAAATACGCTGTGCATACAAATATATTATACAAAGTTTATCTTCTTTGCATCTGCAGCATCTGCAGTGTCCTTTTATATAACTATATAAATACTTTCAGGTAAATGTCTATTAGACAATAAGACTTACGGGTTGATCAGATTAACCACTTTTGAAAATATCTCTTTAACACATAGACTTTTCTTCCTGCATAAAACGATTCTGTTTCTATTTATACGTATTAATTTAAGATAAGAAAAATATGTGATATTTATCCCAGTTTATTTTCCCTGCAAAAAAGTACTTCTGCACATTGTAAAAACCCGATATTCATGTACTTAAAATGCCAACGAACACGTACAAGTTTCAAGCGCCTGATAACCGAACCATTGACAATGCCACTGACAATATATATGAGACGTGTAGTGTGAAACCAGGGCTTAATGCGTGTGCGTGAGGTGTCGTCCTGGATAAGCCTGTGCCATTAGCACAGGCTAATCCAGGACGGTAATTTCCGCTTTTATGCATGTTCTGTCCCAAGGAAGTCTCTTCTTAACATAAATCGACTGTAAGCGGAAAGTGCCGTCCATATACCGAATTATCATAAATATATTTACTGATAATCAAACAAATTTTACCGATTTCAGATGGCAACCTGTGTATTGAAGGTTTGGAGAAATGCAAGGATGGACAATGTCGGTTGTCTTGCAATGGTATGCACTTACATGTCATGCAGAAAATCTATGGAGCCACATATACGAGCCTGTTTGCAGACATACATAGAAAGTACCAAATAAATGCAGTACGCACATGTCAACAGCTTAATATAAATAACGACCAATAATGATCGACATGTTAGTGCTTATAAACTGTGTTCATACGTATATATATTTTATCTCTTACGAATGTAACAAAAATGTTCCACAGTCTAATGAAATATACAATGGTAAATATACACACTCAAAAGGTGATCATTATTTTTTTATTGCATACTCATGTACTTTAAATGTGCAACACTGATCAAAGAATATTTAAAGCCTCATACAAAATAATTTTAGATATCGACAATTCCACAAAAGAGACTGTGCCTGCAGGTAAGGAAATTCGTTCTAATATTTCTGTATTTATAAATATATGTATATCGAATATTTATTGGCGACGATGTTTAATTTAATTAGTCTTTGACCTAATCAGCAACACAGTATCGTATGTGCTATTTTGCAGTCATTTAATCGAACGCTGTATTTACTATGTTCAAAGTAGTTTGAAATTTTGAAATACAAACTAGCTCAGTGAAAATATTAATATTCCGTTCGATATCAGGGTACATAAATTCTTTAATGTACAATTATTATCCAGAAACTCGAAAACTTGGTAAATAACATGGGTGGGAGTACACTCGTATATAGAAGTTTTCCTAACATGCTGCAGTTCTAGTGTTCACTTTGCAGAGAAAATACAGCCTACCATTGTAGTTGTGTGCGAACAAAGTACTCACTTTTCAACGACGACAACAACTACTACAACGACTACAACAACACCAACTAGTACAACTACAACAACTACTACAACGTCACCAACTACTACGACAACAACACCAACTACACCGACGGCAACAACGACTACAACGGCAACGACTACTACAACTTCTACAACGACAACGCCAACGACTACAACGACAACACCAACTACTACAACGACAACAACACCAACAAGTTCAACTACAACAACGACTGCCCAGACAACAACCACTACCATTACATCAACATTTACACCAACTGGAGCCACCAACGCAACTTCAACCACCACCGAAGTTGCAGCTCCAGAACCGGGCCATACAGAAACAACAAGAACGACGTCTACAGAACACCAAACATCACTAGTATCAACAATATTGTCCACAAAAGAGGCAAATGTATCAATTTACACGTTTGCGACTACACACACATCCAATTTGACAAACAACGAGTCAAATGTGACGCATGATCAACACAAAGATAAACCAAGTCAGTCAGAAGTACAGAGAGATGTGTACCTCCAGCCTTCTAAAGAGAAAACAGAGGACAGTAAATCAAACCTTGCCAGGGTTTGTAAGTATCAACACTTGTGTTTTTTTTCTTTCTGATGTGTGAGCATTAAATTTTAACATATAAGCTTAATGTATTAAGGTTCACAAGTATTCATAGAAAAAGCCATCAGTTTGACTCACAGTCATTACAACTTGTGTGTTATCTTCTCAGAATGTTCAATGTATAGTGGGACAAAGTGTTAACTTATGTATTAAAGACGTTCGCAACAATTTCCTTCTATTTCTTTCCAACTACAGATTTTCTTACAACTTGGCACAAAGATGCATCAATGTATGCTAAAACTAAAACAGTCTTAAACCATAGGGGTCACCGGCCTTTTTTCGGAAATACTGAATTTTCAATATGGTACCTGTTGAAGCCTTGTTTTCAGTTGGTGTTACTTTGAATGTTGAATAATATAAAGCGTTCATATTCAAACAAAGATGGAAATTTTTAAATGCATGTTTCGTTTGTGTTCCAGTATTCAGTTTCCTATTACATGAAACAGACTATATCTAATTTGCATGCCCAAACGCTAATACATATAAGAGATGCAGACAGCCCGCACATTCAGTCTCTGTTAGTATTTGTTAGTAGTTGTAGAGCAATGCTTAGCTTTCATAAGAATGCTAGAATAAAATATATAACTTCACACTTGTGTTGTTACTAAGTCATTTGACTATATACATTTGTATTCCAGAAACCTACAATACTACAACATACGATATTATAACAGTTTGGCAATAGACAAGTGCAGTTTAATGATAAAAACGCGCTTTATCTACAGTTATCATTTAACAAATGACTTTTAATGGACACTTAGCGAGGTTAATTATGCATTAAATATGCCTGTGAAAACATCGATAATTTATCAAATATACGAATATTTTTTGTTCCTAACGACAGATTTTGTTTAAAGATCCAACATACATGCGTCATTGTATAATGAAACTAAAACAGTTTTTAAAAATAGGGATCACCGGCCTTGCTCCTGAAATATTGGGTTTTGAATACTGTACCTGTCGAAGCCTATTTTTCAGTTTGGATTTTTATCAATGTTTGAAGTATATAGGATATTTATATACAAGTGTATGTTGATAATAAAACGCTTTACCTACATTTACTGAATTTGACTGGACATTTAAGTGTGTCTAATTGGAACTAATATTGCTTTCTGAAACTTCATTTTAGTCAAATGCATATTTTGTTCCAAACGTCAGATTTTCTTAAAATTTCGCACATACATGCATCAATGTATACTTACACCAAAGCATTAATAAAAAGAATGGCTCACCAAACTTGTTTGGGAAATATTGGACTTCATATAGGGTACCTGTGTATCCATTTTCCTGTATCGTTTTAACATACATAAACAACGTATCAATAGAATAGAGATATTTAAAGGATCATTTCTGAATTAATTTGTTTGGGAATACATTGCATAAGTGTGTTTTTGATTATTATATATGCTTTATGCACTTTTACTATTAAAAAGATTTATTTTGATTGGACATTAGAGAGGAAATTAGTATATTGTAACCTATATACAATAAAGACAAAATGAAGCAAAAGGAGAAATTAACCCAATTATTTTCTTTTTGGGGGCACTATACATTTTCTCGGGCTTCGGACTCGGCCTGGTGGGGTCTGGGTTCGAGCCGTCTTGCACACACTGATAATGTCAACACCTGAAAACAAACCAAATATCATTTCAATATTGTTGTGGCTGTGGCTTCATAAAAATGTAGGGAAAAGAATTATGCACACAGTTCCACTATTATTTTAAAATGCATGATCAGCCAATTTTGGGGTTCAAATGTCACCAGTTTTCGCGACCATTTCGGCGATTTTCAACATCAATTAGCAATTTTCCTGCGAATGCGAGCACTGCATGCCTGTCTGCGTAACTTACCAGGTACTTGATTGCAACTGAGCAGTCTGGGGGTCAACCATTCAGATTTTCCAATAAATTCCAATGTATGTACGCCCTTTTAAATATCCTGCCAAAATGGCGTTCAGAGCTAGGAATCCTCCCTCATTTACGAATTTAATGTGCAAGGTGGCTCAACACATACACTGGCTTTACATAGGTCATATTTTCGAATTCACTAAGCATGCACTTAAAAACTCCAGCCCTTAAATCTGATACCCTGCCAGTTCGAATTTTTGGCTCAAACTGTATAGTGCCACCTTAAAGTCAAACTTCTCACAGCGGTGACCTCCCCTATAGGTTAACGGTAACCACTGCCATCACAAGTAAAATCCTTCCAGATCTGGAAGGATAACGTGTTTGTAATTTTTTACTTACTTATTGCAACTCAGTGCAATTTTCAACGTAATTGGACTTTTTATATATCGTTTGCAGTCAATAAAGAAAACAGAAAAAGAAAATAACTAATTAAAACCATAAATTATATCTAGAAGATTTAAATCCATCATCATCACGTGGTTTATTATGACGGCAGGGATTTGATTAGAGCTACGCTCGGAACCAGTCAAATCTCTGCGCGGAGGTTTCTTTAAAGTAATATCCTAGAAAATTGAACTGTGCTTCAATCAAGTTGGTGCAGACCAAATATAAACAAGTTATATATTTTAACTGAATGATAGTTGACAGAGTATAAACTGAAACGTATGCTTTATTTCAGTTACATTGGCCGGTAGTCTTGACACAGAATATGAACTCAAACGTATGCTTTATTTCAGTTACATTGGCCGGTAGTCTTGACACTGAATATGAACTCAAACGTATGCTTTATTTCAGTTACATTGGCCGGTAGCCTTGACACAGAATATGAACTCAAACGTATGCTTTATTTCAGTTACATTGGCCGGTAGTCTTGACACAGAATATGAACTCAAACGTATGCTTTATTTCAGTTACATTGGCCGGTAGCCTTGACACTGAATATGAACTCAAACGTATGCTTTATTTCAGTTACATTGGCCGGTAGCCTTGACACTGAATATGAACTCAAACGTATGCTTTATTTCAGTTACATTGGCCGGTAGCCTTGACACAGAATATGAACTCAAACGTATGCTTTATTTCAGTTACATTGGCCGGTAGTCTTGACACTGAATATGAACTCAAACGTATGCTTTATTTCAGTTACATTGGCCGGCAGTCTTGACACAGAATATGAACTCAAACGTATGCTTTATTTCAGTTACATTGGCCGGTAGCCTTGACACTGAATATGAACTCAAACGTATGCTTTATTTCAGTTACATTGGCCGGCAGTCTTGACACAGAATATGAACTGAAACGTATGCTTTATTTCAGTTACATTGGCCGGTAGCCTTGACACTGAATATGAACTCAAACGTATGCTTTATTTCAGTTACACTGGCCGGCAGTCTTGACACAGAATATGAACTGAAACGTATGCTTTATTTCAGTTACATTGGCCGGTAGCCTTGACACTGAATATGAACTCAAACGTATGCTTTATTTCAGTTACACTGGCCGGCAGTCTTGACACAGAATATGAACTGAAACGTATGCTTTATTTCAGTTACATTGGCCGGTAGTCTTGACACTGAATATGAACTCAAACGTATGCTTTATTTCAGTTACACTGGCCGGCAGTCTTGACACAGAATATGAACTCAAACGTATGCTTTATTTCAGTTACACTTGTCGGCAGTCTTGACACAGAATCTGAACTGAAACGTATGTTGTATTTCAGTTACACTGGCCGGCAGTCTTGACACAGAATATGAACTGAAACGTATGATTTATTTCAGTTACATTGGCCAGTAGTCTTGACATAGAATATGAACTCAAACGTATGCTTTATTTCAGTTACACTGGCCGGAAGTCTTGACATAGAATATGAACTGAAACGCATGCTTTATTTCAGTTACACTTGCCGGTAGCCTGGTAGCCGGGTCGGTTTTGTGTCTGCTCATCACGACTGGTATTATCGCTATCGCTATAAGACGCCATAAGACGTAAGTGTGGTTAGCAAATGGCAACGAGCAAGAATAAAAATAAAACATCTGGAAGTAAATAAGATATGATACACTACCACAAACAAGTATAGTATGATTCTATTGCACAGCTCATAACTGTTTCAATTAGCATTTTGCATTATCAGAAGTATGCTGCAGAGAGCTTCGACGGCGTTTTGGTTGTTGAATTTCATATTAAAACCTTTAGCACAAGTCCTCATAGTTGTGTAAACATTTTGATATACAGTCTTCTGTTCCAATAATTGAATTGTATATTAGAAAAATCTTTATTAAAATTGTTGTCCTGAAAGAACGGACCGACGTTGAAGTTACAATTTATGACAATAAATAAGAGGAACACTATCGTAGGTAACAGCTTGTAATGAAAAAGAAGCATCAAAGCTTACTTGACATCCCGTTCAAAACTCATTTGTTTCATGAAAATAGCGTACATTGCCGTTACATTTCATATTGCAGGAAAAGGTCCTATGATTTGCCATCGTCGGACCTGTGGATATCTAACATGGAACCCAACGAATTGTCACCTATGAACTTTAAACGCTGGATAATGAGGTGTTTGTGATTATAAAAGTGCTTCTATGATCGACCGAGCGAACAGATTTGATTGACAATCCTTTCAAACATTCAGAAAGCCTAGATTGCATTGACTATGGGGGTGTTTGTAAATATTTGTAATCATGTTTTGGTGTGAGAATCAACAGAGTAGGCGTGCATACATTTCCTAGCGATCAGTCAATTCTCTGCACAACCCAGATCATGTTGTCTTGCAACCACATAATCATAAACAATACAACAAATAAAGAACAGTATGTTTGCTCGTGAGAGATAGACACCAACTCAAGTTGACGCATCTGTGCGCATCGTATGCACTTCAGTTTAGCTTTTGTAGAGCTATACAGAATTCATAGAGAAGATATAGCAGCTCAAGTGATACTTGTGAACATGAACGGGACTGTGACAGAAGTCCGACTAAAGTGCACGATCTTAAAGATCTTCCAAATGCGTATTGTATTTTAGAAGCAGATTTGAATCAGATTGACTGTCCAGTAAGTGTTCCGTTTGCTGTTTCTCGGCATTTCGATAGAAACAGGAGGCCAAGCGCAATGTACGTGATTGTTACGCAAAAATCGTTTTATCGAACACTGTTTTCCTATTTTCTGTTGATATTTTAATTACAATTTTTGGAAATGAGTGTATACCTTTATAATACTAGCTGGAGTTATCGTTGTTCACATTTACCAATGGTTATTTGTACCATTAAAGTAGTTTCCTTGAAGAGAATATACCGGATCTTCTCGGAAAATAACTACTTTAAGTGGCATACAAATTAGAGACGATATGTAGGGAAACAGGAAAGGCGTGCATAGAATTCCTCCAGATCAGTCAATTCCCTGTTAACGTCAGACCTTGTGTTTTTGCCACCACCCGAATAACCGTTATTGGGTCATATTTCCAATGGCAAAAAGTTTTTTTCCAAATCCAGTCCCAAAATACCCAATTGATAGTTTGACTTTCAGATGTTTGGAAATAATTACTTCCAGACGTTCGGAAAGAGGAGGTGTTCAGCGCAGAAATAAAGACTGTTAAAGTTGTAATAACTGTTTTACTGATTTGTTTTTGTTCAGAACATTCTATTTTATGTAGTTTATCTATAATTGTTTAAATTTCAAAAAACAATTATAATATTTTCCAGTTTTAGGTGAATCGACGCTGAAATTCCCAATTTCATCGGCATAGGCTATATTCCTAAAATGGCGAAAAAAAACGCCCTGGCAATGTACGTGCTTGTTAAGTGAAATTAGTGGTATCAAACATAGTGCAGATGTTGTTTTCCTATACTATTTTCTGTTGATATTTTAATTACATTATTTTAAATTAAGTGTATAATAATATGTATGTAATAACAGTTACTGGTTTTTGACATTCACCAATGGTTATATGTACCATTCAAGTAGTTTCTTTAAAGGGAATTAACCGGATCTTCTGGGCAAGTACCGAGTTTAAGTGGCATGCAAATTAGAAACGTTATGGAGGGAAACTTTCATAGAATACATCCTTAATTGTGACTTGATACACTTTATATCAACATTATATCTACCACGGACATATTACAATAACAACGGAAATCTGTCACTGATTTCTTAATTTAAAAGCAATAACATTCAAACCGTGGAAAATACACTGATTCAAACTACATGTAGTTTGATATACATTTATTATATACCTGTTTAAAATCTTAACAAAATACATGCTTTATCAATCGGTGAAATACATGTCGACAGAAACAAAATCCCGTATTATGCTACTCGCTATTTTTCCGATCCCGTATTACCATACTAGCCGGACTACTTTTTCAATGACGTCATCATAGAGTTATGTAAACAAATATAATCTACACCTACAATGATTAGTCATTTCTGTAGTTTTTAAACAAATAAAATAAGGTAAATGCACATTTTAAGTTTATCGTGGTATATAATTAGAGGAATATTACGCTAGTCAATTGCTCCAAGAGTATGTATTAGTCTCGTGGCTTGCGTTATTTTGCATCACACTCGAGGCTACGCCTCTCGTGTGATACGTCGTCACACAAGCCACTCGACTAATACATACACTTGAAACAATTGACTAGCGTAATATTCCGTACGTATCTATTTGATAGATTATTTTAAATTTTAAACTCATCATAAAACGAAGAGACAACAAAGGATGAATACTTTTGGAAATGTTTTCAGGTCGTTTTTTCTTTTTCAGAACAAAAGTATGTTTAATTTATTAAAATGAATCATTAAAGTCTTTCCTCCTCTTTCGACCCTTTGTCCTAACAAAACAGTCCCAGAATGCTGCAAAATTTATAACACCCTCGTTCTCATACGCCGAAATGAAGGAAACCTCCCTGTTGGCACGCATAGTCGACCTCATCTCATACAAAAACCCATACTTGCTGACGTCATGGCGTTGAAAAACATTGTTAATAGAAGACGTTTTGGTCCAAACTGCGCTTATTTCTGGATTCCCGCTTGTACCATAGAATTGGATGTAAACCAGGCGAAACTTTTTCTCAATCATTGACTGAAGGTTTGTAGTGAAATGTTGGACTTCCATTCCGGTCCATCTATCACAATGTCGTTTGTTCACCTTCTGTATGCATTTTCCTTCCTGCTAAAATAAATTTTAGCGAAATGTATTTTTACAAACAGACTTGATGTCGTCACTTTAATTACATATTTTACACATTTTGCATCGATATTTAAGTAAGTTTACTAAGGAAACGAATTTAAATTATTGTACAGCATTTACATACTGTTTCCAAACTAATTATTATAATAATTCAACCACGGACTTTATCTAAAAACATATATCTAAATTTGTTTTCCATTCTTATTATAAATGTCTAATGTTTACAATTACTAAACCAAGGAGCATGTGCTTTAAGTGTATATTGACCTCAAATATGCAGGCAAATATGGTTTTGTCGCTGTATCTGAGCACTGACTGACTTTTCTGTATGCATCCCAGCTCCGAATACATCTTACTGTTCTTTAAATGGTCACCCATATTATCAACTGCAAAAATATGTTGTTTCCAACGACGACTAGATTCAATTATTTTCTGTACAAATACAAACATAACTTCATTGTTGATCGCATAGGCTTCAAGAGAAACCAGTTTCCACTTATCTTTAATTTGCTTATATTCTTCCTCTAAACTCTTCACTGGTATATCTAATGTTATATCCCAAATAACTGTTGGATGGTAATCCCAAATAATATTAAATTTTACATCGTTTTTTAACGACAACGCATTAATATGCCTTATACAATAGCCATCCAATTTCATTCGCATTATACAACTCCCAATCATTTTATAAGGGACTAGAATATCAACACATTGTTTCTTATCGGCCGAGAAGACATGGTCACTAACAACACTGCAGCCCTGCCACAACGGTAATCTCTCCACTGTTGACAAAGCATACTTCACAAGTCCGTCCAGATCCATGTCCTTGGACCAAGCGTTCAACAACAAGGCCCATGTGAGGCCGGAAGGACCATCATGATACGCAGTGCATGAGGTGCCCTCCATAGTCCCGGTATGGCCAAAGCTCTTTCCGTTGTCCTCGACGTTTAGACCGTAACCGTACCAGGCAAAATCGTCTTTCTCATAACTGGAAACGTTATATGAAATAATTTAGTTACCTGGAACTCACAGCAGACAGTTACTAGATCAATGTTAACAAAATAACAGAAGTAGTGAAATGTACTAGATTGGTTCCCATGTACGCATTCTGTGTATTAGTTAAAGTGACTGTGTATTAGTTAAAGTGACTGTGTATTAGTTAAAGTGACTGTGTATTAGTTAAAGTGACTGTGTATTAGTTAAAGTGACTGTGTATTAGTTAAAGTGACTGTGTATTAGTTAAAGTGACAAAGTTTAATTTAACATTTGAAAACATCTTTTCCCTTCATATGCATTTCATTAAACACGAGTATTGATTTTAAAGGGACCTGTTCACAGATTGACGAATTGACAATTTTTGTCCCCGATTCCAAAAATAAAAGAACAGTGTATACAAGGGAGCGAAATAACACTACGGACCTAGACATATACTATAAAACCGTTTCGTTCATGAGTAATTATCAGTTGAAATTGATAAAATTAAAAAGCGTCTGTAACTCTAGACGATTGAATAATTTGGAGTGTTTCTGTTGTTTTCGTTAAAATTGTTGACAACACGTGGAACACTTACATACATGCAAAGTATTATGTAGAAGTCGGAATGGCCGAGTGGGTAAAGGCAATAGCCTTGTAATCTGGAGGTCCCGGGTTTGAACCCCGATGAGATCTTTTTTTTATTTCCTTTTTTTTCTAAATACTTGTCTTGTTACAATACTTGAGCTTTTTAGTTCCGATGCTTAAATCTGTCAAGTGAACACATTTAATGTCATACTTTAAAAAATGCAAAAATCTGTGAACAAGTCCCTTTAAAGATAAATAAGCCAAATATTATCAGAAAACCTTTCAAAGGTAAGTTATAATGTTATAGTATTTTGATTGTTTATGTCAAGACGGTGAACAATCATTTATCGGCTTTATTTAACTTCGTATGAGTCACTAAATGCTGGTGATAATGGTTATAATATTACAATTATAATACGGATATCTAATAATGCGACAAAAGCAACAAAAATAACAACACACCATATGAGTATGACTTAATATTTGTCGAACCACAAAAAAGTACTTACCTAGGCTTCGCCAACATCTGTTGCACCAAACTTGGAGGCAAAATTTCCGGCACACCGGAAATTGACGCCAAACTCTCCAGCACCCTGACCAGGTTCCGTGCACGTGTAACCAGGCCACCGTATGCACCAGTGGTCTCCAGTGGAAACGAGCCATACTGAGAAACGACCAAGTCTTCGTCTTGAAAGACTGATTTCTGCACTTGGGAATCTCTGTTGTAGTATTTCACCTGTAATACGTGTATATATAAAAAAAATATATACTTTTAGTTGTAAGTTGAATTTCCTATATACAAATAATAATTGTTTTTGTTTTGAGTAGCTACCGTTTGTAGAATCAGTGATGTGCTTATTAAGATTGTGCGTCTGAAATGTTTCTCGTGGAAAATAAAGGCTTTTAAAAACCTTCAGTTTTAAGCTGAAAGTGGAGTCTAAAATCCGGTGATTAACGACCCTTATTTCTAATAATGAAAAATGAGATCCTAAAGATCGCAAAGTGCGGTCAGATATGGTAAAAGGACTAATTTGGGCCAAATGCTAAGAATTCACGCAATAATTAATATAATGACTAACGTCATAACCATGATATGACACAGTCAGTAGCCTAACCAGTTTAATTGATCACTAACTATATGACACAGTCTAACTAGTTTAAATGATCACTAACTATATGACACAGTCTAACTAGTTTAATTGATCACTAACAATATGAAACAGTCTAACTAGTTTAAATGATCACTAACTACCAAGATCATGAGCTGTTTCGCTGACGACTAATGTTACTAACCTCCTCATAATCCACGACTTTGTGCCGCGTCCTGCCGACGATGACGTCGTGAATATCCAAAACTGTTAACATCACCCTGACGTATTCCTGATAAGTCATGCCCGATAAAGCCTCTATCACCATTCCCAGCACTAGGTACCCAAGGTTCGAATACGCATGCTTGCTACCTTGAATGGATGCCGTACGCAATTTATCAATGGCATGTTCTATATGTTTCGTAACCGCGAGCTTACATGTATGAAGTCTTACAGTATACACTACCGTTTGCATTTATGACATTGTTTACCTTATACATTAACATTATTATAATTATAATAATACCAATACATGAACACCTTTTACATTAAGAATATTACATTAAAACATTATATACTTTATTCGCCTTACTATAACACGATTCAATCGCCACCAAAAGTAGCACAAATATTAAATATTAATATACAAACTTTTAACAAATACACACAAATGTAATAACCTGGAATAAAGTCCAGATTTCGCTCAAGGACATATTGCACAAGTTCCCTGCAATCCCACGGGTCCAGGTGGGCGTGTCCCTCCTCCTGGTACCAGAACACGTGATCTCCCACAGCCTCCCTGTCCCATCCCGCAGAGTGACGAAGGAGATCCTCTATCGTTATATCCAGGGAACATCCATGTGCTGAGAATGTGTTCAGAATCCCAGTGTTACCTGAAAACAGAAAGGCAAAAACAAGGCATTGATAGGTCACAAAATATTGGTGTTCCTGTGCGGATGGTTGCTAAGGAAACGACCATTTGCTTAGGGTAGGATAATTATGTTTCTTTTCGGAGACCCTGTTGTAACAGTTGTTGAATAAATAATAATATAATAGATCTTGACCAAAGGATAAGTCATACAGCACAACTTGGACAATTGTGTAGATAGGGGGTGGACAGCAACACGGTAACGCAGCACAAACTTGGACAAGATCTTTGCAAACGATTAGTACAACTACGTAACATGTAAGTATTTGAAATAAGTTATGTCTAGCATAGTTTCTAGAAAGTTTACTACCGATCTAGCGGTAACTAGTATAGTGTTTGACTATTACTAGTTCGATATTTCTACAAAGGAAACACAGTTTACGTTTGACAGCAACAGAACCTACCGAACACTTTTGTACTTAGTTCAACATTGCGTTCATGACACAGCTTCAGCACAGCAATGGCGGTGAACACCTTACTAATACTGGCAATGCGCATGTGCGATGAGGAGACCACCAACTCGCCCGCTTGACTTGTACCATAACCTGCAAGTGGAGAGGGGCAAAATATCACTGTTGTCCACATTGTTGTAAGGTTTTACTTAAATTTAACTTAAATGAAACTAGTTGTCTAATATGATTGTAGCTACTGAAATGAAACTGTTTATTCAGATGTGGTTTGGACACTGAAATGTTTTTGTGGTGTTGTTTTAAATGATTTTGGTTAATGAAATGAAATGTCTACGAAATGTGTCATAAATTAATGTATGCACGTGGCTATTATCTTTAACTAGGCAATGATCTAGGAACATTAGAAGTACAGGGTGCTGCTCAAACAGTGCAGGGTGTAGCGCATTGTAATGTTACCGTTTTGCTTCGGGTGTATCTATAGTTACACTGAATTTCTAATACGTTTGTGTTACCGAAAAAAAACTGGCTGACTTCTGTCTATGTATTGTTTTCTTAATAAAGCGCATTGTAAATGTATCACACACCTTGCTGATAGACTGGTCTGCCGTTCAGTGAGACGTACAGGGAAGCACCCGGCACTCCTTGTTCGTGGAGGAAGTCACAGATGATGTCATTAAAGCACTGCATGTAGGCTGGAGATGGCTCATTTGGGACAATGTATGCTGGTTGCGTTGAATAAAATAAGTATTACATAGGTTGTATAAATGCATTTTATTTTATAATTTTATATGACACTTAATAAATGGTTACTCGTACCTAACTGATTGTTAAGGTAAAAAAACAACAACACATTTCAGTATTTATGTAATATAAAAATGACTTATCAACGATTATCTATAATATGATTTAAGATTACAGCATTACATGTTCATGCTCCCCGAAAATTTCCGGGCAGCATTTAGTCGCCGTTTTGTCCGTCCGTCCTTCCCTCCCCCTTCTTGTCCTGGCTATCTCTCAGCAACTACTGTCCGAAATGCAACGAAACTTTGTGGGAAGCTTCATTACTAATTGGAGGTGTGCATATTACCAGGACGTTCCGCTTCAATGATTTTGCTCAGAGTTATGGGACTTTGAAGATTTCTGAAATAAGTACCGGCCCACTTTCTTGTCCGCACTAATTCTCAGCAACTACAAGCCGGAACTTTATGAAACTTTATGGGACGCTTCATTACAAAGAGGAGGTGCGCATACTACCGGGACATTCTACATCGGGCTATATCTCAGCAACTACTGAAACTGTACGTGACGCTTTATTGCCAAGAGGTGTGCATGTTACCAGGACCGTCCACTTCAGTGATTTTTCTTGCAGTTATGGGACTTTGAATATTGCTAGAACACTGCATATGGCAATGCAATATTTTTGCTCCAACGTGACAAGCAAAAAGCAGGCATGGTATAAAGATATAATGATAATTTGTCCTGCACAACTGTTCAGTAGACTGTAAATTTCAAGGGTCATTGACCATTTGACCAAAATTGTCAAGGGTCAAAATTCAATTTTGAAGAGTCAAATTCAAATACGGTATTCAAGTCACCAAAACAAAAACAGACAAACTCAAGGTTCACATTATACTAATAAATATAGTATACCAAAAAATATTACTAATTTAAAATAAAAAACCAACCTGGTGCCGATCATAATATTAAAAATTAGCCTTTGCAAGTTTGTCTTAGGTGTTGTTGTTGTTTTTTTTCATTCAATGTACAATTGTTTAGAAAGATCCTAAATGGTAGGTTTTGCAATAATTGATCAATATTAAAGAAAGACAAAACTTAATGCTGCTTTTGGTTTGCTTTATCAACAAATATCTAAAAATGTTGTCCGAAATTATTGACAGTTGTAAATTTTCCGCCGATTGTATCGTAAGTGTTTCTGGTGTTTTTAATCGGTATTGTTTTTAGATTATTATATTTTATGTGAAATATTGTTATTATTTAACATTTTAAACATTATTTCATCTACATTTGAACATGTAAACATCAGAATTATCCAGGTTGGTAGTAGATCTACACAAATGCCGTAACAAACAGTGTAACAAACAGAAGTTCACAACGAGGCTAAAGGAGCATAATGGAAAATGTCTGTGTTTTCATTGGTGGAAGGGTCAAATACATACACGGATAACTTCCTGGCAAGATCTTATCAGTAAATGCAAAACGGATTAAGATAGTCTTGACTGGCTTCAGTTGTAAAGGAAGTGATGACGCAATCCAGACATTTACCAAGGGTCAATATGACTCTTTGGGGGATTTCACCATGCGTCAATTTCATGATTTCCATGAAAATCACGGGTCAAAACCCGGGAGCTCGGGTCAAACGAACACCCTTAGACGCTCTGAGTCAACAGGCAACATAAATCATAGTGATTTGATATAAAATCAATATCTTCAAAAGTAATCAGGATACTGTTCGAAATTTTGTGACATAATGTATATATTGAAAATGAATCTGTATATAACAAAAATAAATTTGCCAAATACATGGTTTTTGATTTAAGAAACTCCACTCAAATTATGGTATTTTTGTGGCATGCTCCCATACAGTTTCAATGTCAGATTTGGTCCAGCAGTTCTGGTGATTTTTAGTTATTATGATTAAAATTTAATCTCTCTGCTCTTCTCATTGCTTTTATATTGCTTGACAAAACGCTTTTTGGAGCATCCATCAGTTTTGTCATCCTGACATCCTTGTATGTAAAGCAGCTACAGTCATACCTGATGCTATGCTATATGTGTGATCATAACTTGTTGGCCCACACTGTGTTGTTTCACTGCAACCAGTTTCAAGAAGACTTGCTCTCGGATTTGATCCCATTCCCATCCATCTAATCTGAAAAAGATTGCCAAAGCATCAGTAGACAACATTAAACATCTCAGGCAAAGTAGGTCATTGAATAAGATTGTCAGGCATAACTGATTACAGGTCACAAAGATTGTTTTGATAGTAAGACCTTATAAACTATAAAACCTTCAAATCTGCATTGGACATAAAGTTTTGTTGTTGTTTTTTCATACAAAGTAAAATATTGATTAACTAATTGTTTTTGTTGAGTACTGTTCTGTAAACTAATATAACCAACATGGGCTTCTGAATTGGCAGTGGAATAGTTTGTGACATTAGTTTCTATCACATTAGACTAGATACATGTGATCAAATCACATTAATAGCAGTAATATCTGGCTATGAAATATATATATACATGTATATAGTAACAGCTGGTATTTTGTGTATGGGAACCAAATTAATTGATGGCACTGAATATATATCAGAAGCAAATGGACTGCACTTTTTGTGTATGTGAACCACATTGATGGCACCATGGTCACCAAGTTAATGGCACCAAGTGTGTACTGGAACCAAACTGATGGCATTTTGTCTATGGAAACCAAATAGATGGTACTGTGTGTATATGGGTACCAAATTGATGGCATTGTTTGTATTTATCTGAACCAAATTGATGGCACTGTTTGTGTATGTGAACCATATTGATGACACTGTTTGTATATAATGTAACCCAATTGATGGCATTGTGAGTACCGGTACATATGAAACCAATTGATTTACAACTGTAACTAACTATCAATTGAAAGAACAGTTTTGTGGCAAAATATACCAAATTGATATCACTCACCCTACCATACTAAAAAATAGCAATTTCCTGTCATGAGCTGCTTTTTTTGTCCACTTAATAAAATACTGGTCATCATATACCTATATAATATGTGACCAGATTGTTCTACTTATATACAACTTGTGTTACAGGGATTATTTCATCGAAAAGGGCCTCAAGGGGGCAATTTCTTTTTTAAAATCTGAAATTAAGATATTATTTCTGGCATATAAAAACAGTTAAAACAAGGTATCTAGAATGGGAAATGAGTGTACGCATTCGGAGATAAAAATAAGTTTATAATATGGGTTGTGTTTGTTTGTCCCTTTTCCTGTTTACATTTTGATGTCGGAATTGTAAGCATTTTGTATAACCATAGTTTACAAATGACTTCTTACCCTGAATGATAGCGCAGTTGGTTAAAGTGCTGTCTACTGCCATTTCTTTGTATGTCTCCTAAGTCGTGAGTTTGATACCCGCTTGGGTTTTTTATTTTTTCAGACTATTTTGGTAATTTGTTTTTATCAATTATTATATTGTTTATTATATTATTTATTTAATGAACATCTCTTAGTAAAGCGCATTTCTATCAAATAATATAATGTATTACTTATATTGCAAAAGGAAGCCAAAAGGATGCCAGTCCCTTCAAATTACAAACCACAACCATATGATATCATTTGGCAAGTGCCTATCATTATGTTGAAATGCTTTGCATTTTGGCTAAATAGTAAAGCATGGCCCGTATTATTTATAGTATATCCAAGGGTTTTCAAACATATTTATTTAAATATTTACCAACAAAAATCTGAGTCTACCAAATCTGTTTTGTTGATATTTATTATTGTGTAGAGTTGTTTGCAATTTTCACAGCTAAATAATATTTTTACACACCGCTCAAAAAGAAAGTAGGATTTTATTTGTGAGGAGATTTTTAAGTTTTTGTGATTATGGAGAATCTTTCCATCGATTATATCCTGAGAGAATTGTCAAGTATCAAGATTGCCACCGATGTGCAGAGATGTAGGCACTGCCTGTCGATGGTAATAGACCAAAACCGATGGTTTTCAAAATAGTTTTGCATGAAGGTTACAAGGCACTATTTATTTAAAAATTTTAGCTTCTGTAAATAAATAATTCACCAAGAAGATAACGTTCCATGTCATAAACACATGAGCTATAATGGCCATTTATGTCATTTTTGACTGTCCAAACAAGATTGTATTGCAACTATTTTTTTGTATCATTGAGGTACCAATTTTTGGTGACCTTATTTCAAATGGGTCATTATTATTTAAATTTTTGCACATAATTGTTCAAACTGATCATTTTGCTTGATTTCTGGAAACAAATGAACTTATAATTTCTTAGGTAAATGTTTAGTGTTTTGTCTTGTTTTATATGCCCCTCTTTTGGTGCTAAATTGTGAACTGAACCAGTTTCAATGACCACCATGGATTATACAATGTACATGGTGAAACATGATATTTTGTCCAAAAATGTTAAAACTATGAATATATCTGTAAAAAAAATAACACTAACTACAGGATACATGTTGTGAGTGAAATTTGCACTATTTTTGATACCTAGCAGACATATTTTTTTCTCCAAACTAATTTCTGGTGCCATTAAATGTGATGTGACCAGTAGCAACATCTCATTCTGATAGCTTTTGTTAATTTTGCAAAGACAAATAAAATACAACTGGTTAGCTATTTAAATTCGTAATTTGAGTGATCGATCATTTTTTTCTGAATCGGAAATGTTAATGATGTCTCATAATTTCAAGTGAATTCAACAAAAATCATCTAACCACGGAGGCATCATTTGAGGATATATTGTGTCCAAAACCTCGGTTATAATGTTTATTTATCCCTATATTTTGATAGAACAGAAATTGAATTAACAAACTAGTTATTGAAAATGGCTGTCTAGTAACATTTTGTTTTATTCTGAGGGGCTGATGACACTGGTTGAAAAAAGTAATAGCAAAAATACTTCAAAAATACACCACAGTTATAACTGTTATTAAAATCAGCAGCACTCATTTGTTTTTATGCATTTTTAATCATATAGCATGTGTATAAACAGTGATAATGTTTGTCATTATATGCATAAATAATTATCATGTAAGAGCTCATAAAAGAGTAAGCACAAAAATTGAAAAGGTCACTGAAACTGGTCAGTAAACAAAACAGGTGACTGGTGCATTGATGAGATATAATGAATTTACTTCAGACAGATTTCAATAAAACTGTATGGGAAGCTTCATTGCCGAAATTAAATACATTTATGCAGACAATGTAATTCAGTAAATAATTCTTCATTACCCCTGAAACAAAAAAGTATTATATTATATGTTTAAACATATGCACGTAACAACCCCTTTTCCATCGATAAAAGAACCATTTTAAAAAGTTAAATGTAATATATTACATTAAAAGTGAGATTTTAATATATTGGTTAATTTGTTTGTATAGAACAATAGAAAGTGCACCAGTACCAGGTTATTGAAAGCATCATAGGCCAAACTATGCTCTGAACAAGTTATAAATCTGTTTTTAATGAAGATACATATGTATATTAAAATGTATTAAATAAAATAAACATTTATTTTCATATACACATATATATTAGCTATGTAAGCACTTCCAGTAGCCAAAATAGCCAGTATTGCTACTAACATGATTTCTCAATGGCTACTAACATATATGATTTTTTTTAATGAAGTATAATTTCACTCTTTCTGATGCAAATCTGAATAACAGATATTTTTGCAAAATCAGATTTTGGCTACTACTATTCATATTTCTCATTGCCATACTACTAGTATATAGAATTGCAATACATTAAACCAACAAATTATATAAAATATATTGTATCAAACACATGTATTTCTTACTGTTATACTTTCAGCTTCTTCAACTCTGTTCGTCAATGGTTGTGCAGGATTTGTCTCCCTTTCTGCCACCCATTGTTAACTTGATGGCACATTCTGATCTCCTTATCAAGAAGACAGCCTGTCTCGTCCTTACCAAAGTTTCAGGTACATAGCAATCAGCAAAGGACAAGAAACACCAATATTCAGTTATCTTCCATTTACATGTGCTTTTGAAGAGTCTTTTCTTAAAGGGACCTGTTCACCGATTGGCAAAGTGACAATTTTCAAAAATTTGGTCACAGATTCCCAAAAGAAATTATACATAATATATACATACGAGCGAAATTACACTCATGACTAAGAAATAGATTGGAAATATAGTTTTGTTTATGGATAATCATCAATCAAAATGGATACAAGTATAAAGCGTTTGTAACGCTTTTCATCTGTATTTTTGAAAACAGTGTATCGCTTACCTCGCGTTAAAAATACACTACCAAATGTATAAGTTTGAATGGTCGGGTGGTTAGGGCATGAGACTTTTTATCTCAAAAGGTCCCGGGTTCGAGTCCCAGCGAAGGCATTTTATTTAAATATAGCTTTTTTTGTTTATATATTTGTTTTCGATTATTCCAGATGCCGTAGTGGTTGCGGTGAAGACATTTAAATTTAATTTATGTCATTTGTCAAACTTAATGAAAATCTGTAAATAAGTCCCTTCAAAACATATTATCACTAATATAAGCAAAATTTAAAAACGTGAATAAGTGTATGATTATTCTAGCAGATTAGTATTCATGCACCACACTTACATAGCAATGGTTTACCGTTGCTTAATATTTGCAATGCATGGGCTTCCCCAGGCCGCTTTAGCGTCCCGGGACCGGAGCGCTTGAATTTTAACTTGAACATTCCCGGGGCGCCTTAAATTAGTATTGCACGTATAAACATCGCCCGGGGCGCCTGTATTTTAGCAATTAATCAGCTATGTTGACTGAAGTAGACCGACAGTACCTGCTGTGAAAGCTAATCTCTTGCGTCATAAAGGCGGAGTTTTCATTCTATAAACATGTACACCCACTCATCCAAGTCGGTTAATGATCAAAGCGAGTGTCACTTCGCCGAAAATTGTAATAATTTGCTGTTATTCATAAGCCGCAATCAATCACCGTGAAGTACCGCCCCTGTATGCGATGTTGCATTACGCAGTAAAATCGATATAAGCCAATAGAAACGCTCAGGTTATCTTCTATGGAACGACGTTATCATTGACGAATCGGCGCAATCGGCAGGTATCCACACACAAGTAACCTCATATTCGCGTCAAAAGTTCGCCCTTTCGTATTTTATAATATCCACACTTATTTATTTGCTAAATTTAATAACTACAATAACAAAATAAACTGCGAAAATCAGTCTAAAATACACTAATATGAAAATATGAAACAGTAATCGTTAAAGCCTATTCAGTGTTACTGTTGTAGTTTCGTAAAATAAGCTGTCTTGTTTTACATGCATGCCATGTAAAACCCGTGTTCTCTACAAAAGAGCGCGAAATGTCTGCTGACAACCACGACGTCACGTTCCAAGCATGGAAAAAGCGTGCGTGTACGGACCAAGTGCTTTACTAACATTTGACGCGCGTAGGCACGACGCGCACTAGGAAATTTTTCCGCCATTTTGCACGAGCAAAGAATACATTATATAAATGTATAATTTTAGTAAAGATCTTTACAATTTACCAATTGTCCAATCAGTACTATGGTCAACAGTTGTAAGGATTAAAACAGTGTTAAAACACTAAACGCATGCCCATATGAACATAATTAATCGAACAAAAAAAGGCTCCGTAAGTAGATCGAGTGTAACCTAAATATTCGAGAACGACGAGCATAGTTGGTTTGATCATGACGTCACTGTGCGAAAGGGATGTGCACTGGACATAAACATCCGGAAAACATTATTAGTTACTTTCAGTTTCGCAAAAGGCTCGAGGTGTACCATTTTAACGGTGATGTTTCGTTTATTTCATTTCGTTTAAACGTTTACAAAAAATGAAAGCTGTTTGCCTAAATGTTAAGAGCTAAAACGCACCAGATAACGTCATTTGACACATGCCGCGAAAAAAATTCCCACGTAGGGAGGGGATACCACTCCTTAAGCCACCCATCTCAGTACCAGGGCGCCTGAAAAAAATCCTGGGGAAGGCCCTGCAATGTATGCCTAAACTTGTTTAAAGGCATGAGATAAGTTATATGTTATGTATAAGAAATATAAGAAAGTTTTACTGGTATTTCATTTGACTGTTAAATTTATCTCAATGTTTACATAGTTATATAAAGAGTTTTACTATTGACTTGAATCAGTTTGTTAGCTAGTTAAACAGTCTATCTCGTAAATTATGAAAAGATCTATCTGCTTATTATCTTCTAAAAATAATTAAACCTTGTTGTGTATGTCATAATTTCCTTTTTCCAGATTGTAAGTCAGAGTTGTTTCTGTTGGCTGTGAACACGCTACTGAAGGACCTTGAAGACAGTAACCCAACGGTTCGAGCCCTAGCTCTCCGCACGCTGTGTGCCATGAAGCATGCAATGTTCGTGGAACATCGACATGGTTCCGTCCTCAAGCTGTTGAACGACCCTAGTGCCTACGTTAGACGCACCGCAGTCATGGCTGTTGTTACCATGTTTCATAATGAGAAATCAGTATCCAAGGATGCTGTTGTTGTTAACAGGTTGTATGAACTCGTTCGCGATGAGGACCCACTGGTGGTAGTGAACTGTTTGATGGCATTGGAGGAGATTTTACAGTCGGAGGGTGGCGTCGTTCTGAACAGAAAAATGGTCGGGTATTTAGCAAAGCGTGTGGAATCCTTCACAACTTGGGGCAAAGCTTATGCTATGAGACTTCTACAGAAATACAAACCCAAGTCTGAAGAAGAAATTCTTGATTTGATGAATGTCTTGGATCCGTTTCTGGACAATAACTGCGCTACAATCTCCTTGCATACTCTACAGTATTTTTTGCAGCTGATCAAAGATTTACCTCATTTGAAAGATGATGTGTTTCAGAGATGTCAGAAGGTGTTTATTGGTGTATTTACTTCTGGTAACAGTGAGTTAATGAGCTGCTTTCTAGACTACTTGCAGAAAGAGCACAAGCATGATAAGGCTGCCATTCAGAAGTTATTTGTGGACCACTACAAAGTTGTTTTCTGCAAACACAAGGAGCCTGGTTTTCTAAAAATACAAAAACTTAAATTTATAACAGAACTGATAGAAGAAGATAACTTCACGGCAATTTTAGAGGAGTTAATTTTATACAGCTCTGACAAGGACCCTCAGGTTTCGCTGTGTTCCATAGATTGTCTGAAGAAGTTAGTTCTTGACTGGCCGGACGTGAGTGCCCAACTCTTGAAAGCCTTTCATAAGCTGCTGAGAAGTGAGAGAAACCCTGTGGTGTCAAATACACTGCAGGTCCTAGTGACGTTTCCACAAAACACGCTGAAAAAGCTGTCTGACGTTTCAACGCAGTTGTGTTCAGTTGCTCGAAAGGTGTCAGATGCTGAAGCAATCGTGGCAGTGCTCTATTTGATTGGCCAGTTTGAACTGGATAGTGCTGACACGCTAGATGTGATAGAGGAATTCATTAACAAGTACTCAGAACTTGATGTAAAAGTGAAAAGCCAGCTGCTGATTACATCAGTTGCGTTGTTTTGCAAGCAGCCAGCAATGTTTCAGCCTGTTTTAGCAGAAGTGCTAGATCTCTGTGTTCATGATACGGACTGTGATTTGGTCTACCAAGCCAGGTGCTATTTCTCTGTTCTCCGTACAGATGCTGACACGGCCATGAAGATATTTTGTTAAGTTTCTTTCATTTGAAGTACACATGTTCTTAGACATAAACTACATAAACTATTTATATTATTACGTTGACTTACTAATAAATTAAATAAGAAAAACACAAATTCTACTACTGAATGTGGAAACATTATTTTTGGAATGTTCGTTGATGTTCCTGGTTAACAAACATGTATTGTTATTTTAAACCAGCAGATTCAATTTTCCCACGGAATATCTGTCAGCTGCTAACACTGCTATATTACCATTGTAAAATATATTTTTGCAGATGTTTGAAATGAAATATGAATTGAAATTTGTTTTTGGTGCCTTATACAAAATAGCAAACGTCCAAATTAGGGAACTCAAATTTGCGTAATTAGAGGATATATATTTTACAAATGGGATATAGCAGACGCAGCGAAATATACTTTGACAAGATGAACACTTTAAAGTGGAGTACTTCATATCATTTGTTTGTCTTTTTTATTATTTTTTATTCATGATCAGTTCGCAGTGATTGTATAGGTGAATCATCAGTGGAAACAAGTACTTAAGGCAGCAACAATATGGCAAAGCTGTGTGGTATTACCGTAATATATACAGGAGATAAAATGCATATGCTGAAAACGACAACATTGGAGTAGAAATAATTCCGTAGTTGGTCTGTCCTTACATTACTCCACACCAAATAGTTTATTAACTATAAGAAAAACTATGAGTTCATTGATTATGAAAATCAGATTTCAGTATTTTTTATATTCTGTACTTTAACCCATTGTTTTGCAATTAAAATTATAACACATGTTGAAATTGATTAATTCTTTGTTCAGTACTTTATTTGTAAGATCTTTGTTGGATTAATTTGTATTTAAGAATAAAATAATTGAAAAATAATGGTTTGTTTTTTACATTTTGCACAAAACTGGTTTGGTTGTATAAAGGTTGTATTTTGGTCACTTCATAACGTTATTTCATGACGTTATCACAACGTTATTTTGAGTCTACCTTTTTACGTTATATGGACGTTGTAAAATAACGTTATTACAACGTTAGCCATAACGTTTATACATTTTATTGTGTTAGCTGGGAAGGCAGCAACAATATGGCAAAGCTGTGTGGTATTACCGTAATATATACAGGAGATAAAATGCGGCACTGACTAAAACGCATACGATATAGATAACGTTGGAAAACGCATACAATATAAACAAAGAAGGAAAACGCAGACGGGATACGGGTTTCAAAAAATAAATTTTAATTGTTAAAATGCCGTAAAGTTGTTCTTTACCTGTAAACATAACATTATATTGATAAAATAATGGTAATATTATTTTTATTACCGATAATTATGACTTACGAGATACTAATAGCATTTTAACATTGAGCGGTGTTTATTTTATATAAATTGTCACTTGGTTTAATGTTTATTTACATTAATTATGTGTAAATAACCAGTAACTCTAAAATAACACATGCATTTTTGTAATTATAATGTTATTTCATATAACAACATTTTTTCTCGTCTCACTTTTGGAAAAAAAACACGTCATAAATATCTATTTAAAAATTTATTTCAAATACGCAACATATCTAGGCCTGATTCTAAAAAAAAATCATAAATTATCGCAATTAAATATCTTATTTCGAAAGAGTTATCCACAATAAACTAATAAAACCGTACTTCTACAATAACTGTGATATCTATTACTTTCATTGCGTTTTCCTACTATTTCATATACCGCATGCGTTTTTCTACTGTTTTCATATCGTCTGCGTTTTCCTTATATTTTCATATCGTATGCGTTTTCCTTCTTTTTTCATATCGTATGCGTTTTCCTACTATTTATATATTGTCTGCGTTTTCCTATAATGTTCATACAGTATTGTTTTTATTGTTTTCATATCGTATGCGTTTTCCTTCCTTTTTTATATCGTGTGCGTTTTCCTACTATTTATATATTGTCTGCGTTTTCCTACAATTTCCATTGCGTCTGCGTTTTCTACTGTTTATATATCGTCTGCGGTTTCTTTCTAATTTTATATAGTATGCATTTTTCTACTGTTAATATATCGTCTGCGTTTTCTTTCTAGTTTTGTATCGTATGCATTTTCTACTGTTTACATATCGTCTGCGTTTTTCTACAATGTTCATACCGTATGCGTTTTTCTACTGTTTTCATATCAATTGCGTTGTTTTCTACTTTTTTTTTCATATCGTATGCGTGTTCCTACTATTTATATATTGTCTACATTTTTTCTACAATGGTCCTTCCGTATGCATTTGCCTACTGTTTTCATATCGTCTGCGTTTGTTCTACTTTTCTTCATATTATATGCGTTTTTTACAAAGCTTGTTCCGACGTTTTCACTAAGAGACGTATATAATATCCGCTGTGTGTTTACATTGTAAATATTACCTGATAATTTTATATCCGACTTTTTAGAACAGAACACAAGACCACTTCCATGTTATTTCCTCACTAAAAAACACATACCAAAATTATAACGATTTTGTAATTGTAAGTGTACGAAATGAAAGCCAAAGTTCATGTCATAATTATATCTAGATCAGTAGCGACTTTGTGGTATATCCGGTCGCCAGTGTCAACTGGCTTCTAAAGGTGTCAAAATTCACAATACAGGTCAAATGATTTCACCCACAGGTGTTAAAATTCATTACTCAATGTACGCATCATGTCAAAGACATCCATATGACACATTTTATTAAAAGACATTATCTCACTAACACATGTTGTGTATGTTTATTCGTTTTTATCTTTATTTCTATATATTTTTCATTTGTTTATTATTTGTATCATTATTTCTTTTTATTATATATGGTCAGGTCTTCGTTTCCGCCAGTATGATAGCTTGCTTCTGCTTCTACAATTGTCACGAAAATTGAAGAAATTTGAAAAATTGTTTGATTAATTTCGTTCATGAGTAAAAGTCATAGTAGTGTCCACTAGCTATTGCATAAAATAATCTGAAATTTGGTTCACGAAACTTTTTGCAAACATAAATACTTAGAAACTTATTTTTTCCACAAATAAATATGTAATTAATTATCGCAAAATAACAAATTTCGAGAACATATTACTATGTTCCCCTGTATAAAGCCAGCATTGGTTAATACGACGTACCCATACAAATACAGATAGATATTCCAAAACAAATATTTCTTTTTTATTGACTTATTGACCAACACACTAAAGCGAAGTATTGTTAGTATTCATGATGTTGACCGTATATAAAGATGACACAAATCCTCGTTGGACTCACTTCTCGTGGAACCCAGAAGGAGTCTTGCCTGAGTCAGCCCGGCACCAGACAGATATTAACCTCCTCGCAAAGCTTTACAGTAACTAAATCCGAGCATAGCTCGATTTGAAATCCATGCCGGAATGAAGTTCCAAATGTCCATAGTCAGATCATTATGGCTATAATTAAAATCGTGGACGAGCAGAAGGAAAACACGTTAAATCATTGTCTTGTTATTTATGCTTTTTTTGTTTCTCTTTTTTTAATTTTAACTCGTAATATATAGTAATATATGTACCTGGACCAATAATGCAACATTTCTTAGAAAGTTTTATAAAATATTGGTTACTAAAGAACGCCAAGAACAGGACCCAATGGAGTCAAATGTTTAGGCCGACATTAGTCTAGCTGTAGGCGATGGAAAAATGTCGCTGAGATTTAAACTCCGTTTTAAAATAAACCCGGGCACCCGGCCGATGCCTAAAATGACCCGGCAGTCAGCAGGAGGCCGAAAGAGGCTCAGCCCGGAAAAGTATAAAAAAAATCGTCAGAAACTATTCGTAAACTCATCGCGGTGACTGGGTATATTTTGTAAGTGAAGTGGGCTAAAATCGTTTCCGGTAAATTGTGTTTAGTCATCAAAAGTTGATAATATTGAAATATTTCGTGAAGTTTCATGAACAATATTAAGCCTTCTCATACAGAGGTATATAATCATGTATGTCACGTTCCGTTGTATATTACTCGTGAGCTGTATACGTTGACTATAAAACCGTATACAGTTTACACCGAATATAGCTCTCCGTAAGCTGTATCCGTCGAGATGATGCATATCGCCGTATATAGATTATGTCTATACAAAGGTCATTATTCTACCGTGGAGGAGGGTGAGCTGTTATTATCCTATTTGTCGTGCATCCGTCCGTCCGTCCACAATCACAATTGCTGCTGCGTATGCTTCTGTTACTGCTACTGTTATTACTACCACTGATGCTGCTACTGTTACCGCTACTAGATCTACTTCTTCTACTACTACGACGAAGATGGTGATGACGATCAAGTGACTAGTGATCACAAAATGTATGTTGTATATTCGTCAATCACCATGTGAGCTATATACGTTAAGACGAAAGACCTATTTCAAAAGTATATGTATATATCCAACGTATACAGCTACCGTACGCTGTATACGTTGTCAACCAACGAATATGGCTCACCTTAAGTTGTATACGTTGTCAACCAACGTATACAGCTCACACGTATGCTAAATACGGCGTGAGCTGCATACGGTCTAACAATGCGCGTCGCATAAAAACATAAGCAAACGCGTGTATATACATGCGGCAACCGGTAGATTCTAATTTAACACCCGAGTATATAGAACGATTGTTTTTTTGCGACCACGCGCAACACATAAAGTAATCATTTCGTATAAGTGACATGTATGTCCGTTTTACACCTAAAGTAAACTAACATTAATATTTTATAAAATAATAAAAATCAGGGAATATACAAACGATGATGGTGCCGGATGATTGATAACTGTTGATTGCTTCTTTACAGGTTCGTTGACTTTGGGCCGGGGCGTGCGTTTCAGAGAAGCGAGCATTGTTAGACGTATACAGCTTACGGGAGAGCTGTATACATGGGTTGACAACGTATACAGCTTACGATGAGCTATATTCATTGGTTGACAACGTATACAGCTTACGTGTAAACATTGGATACATACATATACTTTTGAAATAGGTCTTTCGTCTTAAGGTATATGGCTCACATGGTCAGTGACTACTATAGAAGTAGTAGTAGCAGTAGCAGAATCAGAAGCAATATCAGTAGCAGCGGCAACATCATTATCATCAGCAACAACAGTAGTACTAGTTGTTGTTGTAGTAGTAGTAGAAGTATATATAAAAGAGAAATCGGTCCAACGACGCCAGCAATGTGTGCAATTAAGAATTGTTATGCCAAAATATGTATGACAAAGTAAAGTGACACGAAAGGAAAATGAAAAAATAAAAGAAATAAACTGTGGAAAGGAAGTTACATCCACGGTGGTGTAATGGCCCCAGTAATTTTTATTGAATAGTTACTCCGAATGAAAGTGGAAAGAACAGACGGAACGGCAAACGCAGGCATACAGACAGAAGGACAGACAAACACACCACACCTACTAGCAACAGTAACAAGACAACTACGAACATAAGCAAATATGATAGCAACAACAACCGCTACTTGCATTCGCAAAACTGTTTTGAAGCTGATAACGCTGCCGCTAATGCTTTCGACGACGACGACAATGATGATAATGATGGTGATAATAACATTCTAAGACATGAGCTATATACGGTGATATGCAGCATCTTGACGTATACAGCTTTCGGTGAGCTGTATTCGGTGCAAGCTGTATACGGTTTTGTAATCAACGTATACAGCTCGCAATTAAGCTGTGTTCGGCGAAGCTGTATACGGTCTAACAGAGCGTATTCTGTTAATTTTGAATACCAGTAGTAAAAAAAAAATATTTATGATGAAACATAACTAACTAATTGGTAATTTTCCAAATGGAATCCATTTTGAGCATACACGACCATCTTCTGAGAAATTTCATTAAATTTGAGTTGCTTTGTGTTTACGGTTAAAAGTGAAAATGAAATCTGTCTAACGCCAGACAGACAGATAAACAGTTTGCCCTTTTCTTGTACCAAAATGTTCATCATGCGAGGGTATAATAACGTTGATACTGTATTGTACGTATATTGGTACCGTTTTTGCGAGAAAAGTGTGGTGTGTATTTTTGCATAAACGCTGTCAGGTCTTTGAAAAATCAGTGGTTTTTGACAATATGATTTTCAAAGTTTTAAATATAGCCATTTAAGGTATAATATTTATAATTTGTGAGTTTAGACGCGTTTGCTCACGTTTTTGACACGACGTGCATAGTAATATAGCGTTACAATGCCATCATACAGTATAATTCACCGTTTTGTTGTTTTTTATTCTTCAAAAAATGATATATGGGAGATGAACATACTGATGAATGATGAAATTTTTTCCTTTTAGGGTAATTACTATTGTAATGTACATATCAACTGAATTGTACTGTTTGATATTGAAACGGTATTAATTTTTATTTGGATATCTGACATTCAGAAAACATTTATTAATACGAAATACGTACATTGGTTGTGCAATAATTATAATAATTATTCATGTGAAGTTTTAAGGAAACATAAATATTATCAATAATGGTAAAATTGTACATGAATAAACGAAACAACTACGGGTTAATCAGTAATGCATTATTTTTAATCACTAAACATTGTCCGGATACCCTATTTTAATACCAGAGTTCTTAAATGATTATAGAAACAGGCGCACATCAAATATGCGCATCAAATATGTGTTGCTAAATATTAATATAATTATATATTATTTATATATATATAATCAGTCAGTCAGACAGAGAATACATTGATGTTAACATCCCAACCGTCATGAAACAAAACAATAACGTTGATTATATGCCATTGCCTTTGCTTTCCAGTATTGTCTCACAAAACAAAACTAGAATTCGAAATAATTTTTGATTCTTCTAAGATGAGATCACTCTTGCTGAACTGCTTCGAACAAGACGAGATATCTTTGTTTCCTGACACAAACAAACATTGAGCAAAAGAAGAAAGCTTGTTGAAAAATGCGTTAGAATTAATAACTATTGTATATGTAACCGTCTAGAATGCGTTGATAATATGATTCAATGCGACCGATGTCTTGCTTGGTACCATAAATCGTGTATCCATATACCATTGGATATGTCCATGAATGACGAATAGTTCGTTTGCGATTTTTGTTAATGTGTATAAATTAATGCTACAAATAGCAGGAGATATCATTAAAATAACGTTGGTGACTATTGAATTTTAAAAACAATTCAAAATAAGAAATTATTACAAATATCTAACGCGCGCGTTTTAAACTTTGAACAGTTGTATACCATTCTATTATATTTGATAAAACATCAACTACAACTTAATACAGTCGAACTGGTTTCCCTGTTATAACATTTGCTAGTCATACCCATATGTACATGATATGGGGTGTTTTTAATCACAGTGATAACATATAAATACGACACTGGGAGTACTTAATAAAACCAATTATTATGGTGTCTGTTAGAAAGTAAGTGACTGTTGCTATTGACGTTACAAAAGAAACATAGTAGTGTATAGTCTTCAACGGTTTTAATAGTTTATACCTAAATAATGTAACAGTTATTTGTATTACTTAGATACGCGAGTTTTCTAATTGTTTTTGCAGTTATGCCCGTGTTATTACGGCCGTTAGATTCCAGCGGCGTCTCGACTGTTCCCAAAACAACGGAGAAAGCTGCACTACGAAATGAAAACCGGACTTCTGTGTCTAATTTGCAAAAGACAGTTCATGAATGCATATTTATTGTATATGATTTAAATGACTTATTCATAGATGTTTTTGTACTTGTAAGTATGCCATTAAGTCCCAAGATGGCAGATTAAACCATCGGAACTCATGTTTTACAACAAGACAAATAATTTTTTTAAATAAAAAATAGTTACTCCTTTCGAATCTCGTACCTCCGGACTAAAGGCTAACACCTTAACCATTTGACCGTTCCGTTTTTTTATATGAGGCGTGTCGAGGGAAAACCGGTCTTAATGCATGTGCACGCAGTACTCACAGGCTGATCCAGGGCGACACTTTCCGCTTTTATGGTATTTTCTGTTTCTATGAAGAGTCTTCTAAACATAAATCCATTGTAGGCGGACAGTGCCGTCCTGGATTAGCATGTGCGGACTGCACAGGCTGATCTGGGACGACACTTTACGCACAGGCGTTAAGACCGGTTTTCCCAAGACACGCGTCATATTTGCTGGTTGCATGTTTTAGCGTTAAAACGCTTTATAATTTTATCAATTTCAACTGATGATTATACTCCTTAACGAAACAATATTCACACTAACTTACATTAATGTGTCTGTAGTGTTATTTCTGTCATAAGTATAAAATATTCTTTTATTTTTGGAATATGTGACAACAAGTTGGAAAATTGTCTATTTGTCAATCTGTGAACAGGTCCTTGAACACATATAAGAATTTTGTTTGAGCGTTTACTTTGTACAGTACTTGATGATTAAGATGATGTTGTTGTTGTTGCTGATGTTGTTATTATCGTTGTTGCTGTTTTCTTAACATGACCTTTCATTACTATATAGTGGCTGTTAACTATAGGACTTTTTGTACCGACCGTGATCTTTAACATGCTATAAATAAATATAAAAAATGTGCAAAACTGTTATTTTTATAGTTCAAGATTTATTATCGATGAAATATAGCATTTGCACACAACCAGTATTTTGGCATCTGTGACATTATTATATCAAATGAATGGTCGTGTTAGTTCCTCCGTTCGGTTTGAGTTGTTTTTTTTAATAAAAGACTATGGCAGTAATGAAATACGAAGTTTTACGTCAATATCAAGACGAATTCAATGAATACCCCTTAATAATGAATAACGTTCAACCACTGTAGATCAACCTTATATAACGAATAAACGTTCAACCACTGTAGATCAACCTTTAATAATGAATAACGTTCAACCACTGAAGATCAACCTTTTTTGAAAAGCGTTGTTATAAGCTAGAAAACAACATGCATGTACAAGAGTTCTAGTGTTTGTCGCAAATGATTTCAAGGTAGATCTAGTTATGCACAGATTTTCGAATTTTTAACAAATGTTAATGCATCCAAACTGCACAAGCATAAGCATGTTGACTAGACCCCGAAATAGTCTATGTGCAGAAAAGCCTTGAAAAAAGCATGCCCCCACCGGGGATCAGATCGACAACCACCGCAACAGTAACGATCACCACTCGGCCACACGGTATGGTATGAAGACACATATGATATGAACATATATATAGTAGGAAAATGCATACGATATGAAAATAAACAGAAAAAGCACCCGCAAAGAAAATAGCAGAAATACGCAGTAAACTAGTAGAATAACGCGGACGATATGAACAAAGTACAAAAACGCAGACAATATCGAACTACATGTAGTAGAAAAACGTATACGATATGAAACAATTCGGATAACTAACGCGATATGAAAATATTAGGAAACCGCATACGATGTGAAAGTAGTCGGAAAACTCATACGACTATGGAAATGCTAGCGAAACGCTGACGGTATGAAGTATAAAATTATAGGTCACAACACACTAATGAAATAAGCGGTGGAGGATGTGTAGTCTCTAAATAAATAACTAGCTAAACTCGAAGACATGCATTTAGGTTTAGAAACTTGCTATGGAATTCTTTTGTGGACATTTTGGAAGGGTAAGCATTGGTGTGCACTAACAAATCACTGATATGTGTAAAGATTGGAGACTGCAGTACAACACTACGCGATGGCGCGTTACATTCAAATAGAGGGTAGCCGGTAAAAGATGGGGATAAAACAGTCAGTTTCGTTTAGTGTCGAGTTCTTCCTTACACGTAACATGACATACCTTTTTATTATTTAAATCAATTCAGCTAAAATACTCTTTAAGAAAAGGTACTGTTATGAGAGTCCCTATGTGCAAAATGTTGCGTTTATTTTTGTTAAAGTTATCACTTTTACATTAAATTTCTTGGGATTGAAATGAGTATATTGTAACCTAAACACAACAACAGGGACCGGCACTAAAGGGGCATTTTTTTACATAAAATCGCCATGTAACTGTGTGGTTTTATTGGATTTCTTACGTTTCGTAGCAATAATGCGATTATTTTCATGATTTGAATGTGTTACGATTTCTACAGCGAAAACCGCTTTTTCAGGTAAAAAAAAGAAAATTGTAGGAAACGCAGACAATATTTAAACAGTAGAAACACTCATACGATAAAGAAATGCTGGGAAAATGCAGGCGCTATGAAATAGTAGGGAAATGCAGACAATATATGAATAATAGGAAAACGGTGACGGTATGAACTTGGTAGGAAAATTATGACAATCGAAGGCGCAATGAAAACAGAAGAAAAAAGCATACGATATGAAAAAATTACCTGCTAATGCAGGAGCAATGAACATTGTAGGAAAACGCAGACGATATACAAACAGTAGAAAAACGCACACGTTGCGTAAATAGTTACAAACGCGGACGCAATGAAAAGTGTTGGAAAATGCGAAATGCGAAGAAAGACTATGTTAACTGCTTAACACGTTTTGATTTAAGTATTGTTTAGAATTAGTTCCATGCTAACTTCGAATGTCCGCTTTACAACGAAATTATAACGAATCTTATGTTTAACTGGTACAGTGGTCAGAGAGATCAAATGTTGTTTATCAATTCGATGAAAACTGAGGATGTTGAATCTATTAAACTAATGGCTTTTTACATTTTTAAATTAATGAATGAAATTGAAAAGTAACGTTGTTTAAAAAAAATGTAAAGATGTATACATGTACGTGCTCTCATCGCTTATTGTATCGAAACTACGAATATGTCCTGTTTATATAAAAAATTGCAAGGTGGTTGTCATATTTTTTGTATATATGCTGCATTTTGGGTCGGAGGTCTGTATGTACAATAAATTTGAGTTGAGTTTGAGTTGCAGACGTAATGAAAATTGTAGGGAAACGCAGACGATATTTTACACAGTAGAAAAACGCATAAACAACATGAACAAAGTTGGAAACGCATACAATATGAAACAGCTGGAAAACGCAGACGCAATGGAAATTGTAGGAAAAAGCAGACACAATATAAACATGAGAAAAACGCTTACGATATAGAAATAATAGGAAAATGCACACTCTATGAAAATAGTAGGAAAATGCAGACAATATCTAAATACTTGGAAAACGCTGACGGTATGAATTTTGTAGGAAAATGCAGACGATATATAAATAATAGTAAAACGCAGACGGTATATATGAACTCTGTAGGAAGACGCAGACGATATTTACACAGCAGAAAACGCATACGACATGAAAATAGTAGGAAAACGCAGACGCGATGCAAATATAGTAGCAAAACGCTTCCGATTAGAAATAGCAGAACAAACAACAGAACCAATGAAAATTTTAGGAATACGCATACGATATGATAAAAGTTGCAAAACGCAGACGATATAAAAACGGTAGGAAAATGCAGATGCTATGAAAATAATATGGAAAAAACGCTATGATAAAAGTAATAACACGCTAAGATATAAACATACTAGAGCTGAGGATGTGAAATATGGCTACATGTTACCCGGTACTAGTATGTGTGAAAATGTTATAGTGATAGTATTGCATACTGTGTACGAAGTAACATTAACTATTGACACGGCGGGATGAAGCCACTTAGGCGACCGGTAAGTATCATAAACCGGAAATAATGCAAGATTAAGACCACAGTTGTTGACATCTAGATCGTGTCTTTTGATATGCTCGTTATTTTTTTCTTTGGATTTTGTGTTTGGATTTTGTTTGGCTGTGTAAAATGGTTCCAAAGGTAATTTATTGTGCTGATACAGGCATAATGTGCTTTCATTGGGAATTATAACAGAGATCGGATTGCAAATGATTGAGAGATCAGGTAATGTTTTATATGTGTTTAAGACAATTTGTTCTTGTTGTTCATTTATCCCTTTAAGCATAAAGTTGATCTACGTAAAAAGGCAGGCCACAACTAAAACGCGCTTAATACAAATATACACTCATTCCGAGTACAGTCGGTGCCTTAATTTTGTCTTTGATAATTCCGGCTGCGTTTTCCTATGCTATTGTACGCTTTTTGTCAGTGCCTTTGTACAAAAAATAAATAGTAAAAACGTCAATGCCCACATAAATCCTTAAATAGTTATAATTAATAAACATATTACTTTCAACAATCGTAAATATCATTTTACCACCGATATATTCGTTTATAAATACATATCTCACAATTTTTGCATTAAACAACATATAAAATTTATTTTTAATAGAATATCACTATTTAATTAATTAATATTTAAGTTTGAACGTTAACAAACACATTTACAGTGCATTTAACACCATATAAACGCATTCCGAATGCCGTCTGCGTTTTCCTTCTTTGTTTATATCGTATGCGTTTTCCAACGTCATCTATATCGTATGCGTTTTCTCGTATGCGTTTTAGTGAGACCCATAAAATGCATGTGCTGAAAACGACAAAATTGGAGTAGAGATATTTCCGAAGTAGGTCTGTCCTTACATGACTCCACACCAAATAGTTTCCTGCACTGCATGCGGGTTTTGAAAGTGCTAGCTCTTGTCACCATATATTAAAACTATTACAAACCATCGAATATGGAACGCAATTTAGTCGTTCACAAAATATCAATTTTGTCTTAGACAACGTTCCAACGGCATGAACGGCGTCAATGTATTTATTGGATCATATTTAATTCACCAGTAGACGCTCCGCCTTTCTGTTTACCCAAGGTTGTTTGCCCAAGGATTTGAAGTAAATCGATTGGATTATGCAACCATGTGCTTTTGTTTACCACTGAACTATACCGGTAATCCGATAATAAGTCAACCCAATCCTTTATTGACAAGTATCTACTGGTCAATAAACCTGACGCTCATGAATGAATTAATCATAGGCCCGTATTCACCAACCTATTCTTAGACTTAGAAATAGACCTAGACTCAAGAAACATTATGTGTTTTCACTAACTTCGCTGGTAACAACATCGTTTATCATACAAAGTTAAATGCTTACTTACAGCCTTTTTCAAACAGCACAGTTACGAGGACATTATTCTTATGTCTAAGAATGGGTTGGTGAAAACGAGCCCAGGACGTGACGGTCAGTGTCTGGTCAGGCTTCTGAGCTAGAAACTTGATTTGCAGTCGAAAAGGCAAGAAACTCGACAAACTTATCGTTGTTTACATATTCTTCATAACACGCCGTTATAACACTACACGATATATAGCCATACTGAATATTTTACAACATTTGTAAGTGTGAGCATGCTTCGGAAAGAAATGTACAGTTTAATACAATTTTTAAAGTTTTAAAACAGTGCCGCGTTTGTACCTACAGTATACTCGTATTTATATATTGAATGTGTCTACGTATTATTTTCTGTGTTGCTTTCTTTCTCTTGGATCATGCCACTTTATGGCTGCATTCGCTCATTAGAAGACGTATATTAAAGAGGGACTTGCGAGTCTGTATGAAAATTATAATGAGGCGTGTCGTGAGAAAACCGGACTTAATGCATGTGCGTAAAGTGTCGCTGTCCGCACAGGCTAATCCGGGAAGACACTTTCCGCCTACAGTGGCCGATTTATGTTTAGAACAGACTTCCTTGAAACAGAAATCAAAACGCTGACAGCGTAGAGAGACTGTTGGTGACAATAGAAACTAAAAGCATGTAAATTATGATTTCATTTTTGCTAAAAGGAAACCCCTGTTTGAGTGAAGTTCAATTTACCACCTTTGAACTTTATAGTTTCGCTTCTTATTCAATAGTATACAACATCATAATGAAAACTAATATGTAAGTAACGAAAACAAGAAATGTCTTTAAAAAAGAAAATCGGCGTTGAAATTAATATTGAGATGTCATTTAAAAATTACCTAAACAGACGGCCAAGATGATCAGTTACGTGACTTCTCAGACCCCAGATTGTTTGGTCCCCACCAAGACAAGACAAGACAGTTTATTAAGATTTGTACATAGTACATCATCTAAACACATTATAATCTTACATGCATTTTGTCACGTTATATCATTTTAACATTTAATTATGCTCATAAAATATTTGTAAACACGGATACACATAAACACATAAAATAAACACATAAAATACAGAGATAGTTGTATGAATAACAGGAAAACAACGGTCATTTTTAATTAATGTTTTTAGTGTAAAGGAGGACAACTCTGTGTAAGTTACACAGTAGTGTTCAGGAAGGTATTTCTTATTTTTAGCGCTTCTTTAATATACTTAGCTAGCATTATAAGTTCATTTTTATTATTACTTTTTAATAATTGATGAAATTTGTGAACAGACGGTCTATTGTAGTAAAATCGTTTTATATATTTTTTTCTAATATCGATAAAATTTAAGCATTTACAAATAAAATGAAATTCGTCTTCAATATCAATTTCGTTACAACAAAGACAATATCTTTCGTTTCTAGGAATATTTTGAGACGCATATCGACCAATTTGAATTCTAAGCGGTAAAACTGATAATCTTAATTTAGCAATATATGATCTTAAGGATTTGGGAACAATATCTAAATAACAGTCATAGCCATACACAGGTTTAAATAAACGATACATGTCTAACACAGGGCTATTATCTACTGTTCTATACCAATCCTGGGTATACATATCAATAATTCTACTTTTAAATTGGCATAAAAACACATTAACATCGACAGCATTGACATCATCAAATACATAGGAAACCCCGTAATTGTCAAAAAGCTTCTTAACATTTGAAACCCAATTGGTGTGGCCATTCTGACTATCTTGAAGGGCCTGTAAGTATACCGTTTTTAATATAATGTTGTCAGTATTTGATAACTTAAACCAGTATTTTAAAATTCTAATATAACGATTTATAAAAAGAGGATATCTACCTAAATCGCCATAAACCGCTGCATTGCACGTGGTTTTATTAACATTCAGTAATCTTTTGCAAAATTTTAGGTGAATTCGTTCTATTTCTTTAGACTTTGTGTTTCCCCACACTTCACATGCATAATTTAAAATTGATCCCACGAAGGCGTCAAACAACTGACAAATGGTTTCAGGTTTTAAATCAAATTCCTTACATTTGTTGAATAAAATATTCATGGCTTTAAGTGCTTTACCAGATAGATATTCTTGGTTCAAATTAAAGTTGCCGGTATAATTAAAAACTGTTCCGAGATAATTGAAATCATTTACAACTTCTATTGGTTGACCATCATACGTCCACTTTTCGGGAGGTAACAATCGACCACGTTTTCGAAATACCATGATTTTTGTCTTATTAATATTAACTTTAAGCCCCCAAGTATTGCAATATTCAAGCAAGCGATCTAAATGGTTTTGAACTTCTTCAGGTGTTTTACCTACAATTGCCATATCATCGGCAAAAAGCAACAAAATCAATGTTATATCGTCAATATTCAAACCAGATGAATTGCTTTCTTGCAAAAACAGTTCTAAATCCTCTACAAACAATGAAAATAACAGAGGTGACAATACTTCCCCTTGACGTAGTCCAACTGCATAGCTAAAATAATCAGAAAAATTTGAGCAATGTTTAACACAAGATTTAACATTTTCGTACATATTTTTTATAATTCTCAGTAATTTACCTTCTATGCCACATTTATATAATTTGAACCATAGTGCATTTCTATATATAGTATCAAAACATTTCATCATATCAACATATACAACATACAATCTTTTATTTTCATTAACATATTTTTGAACTAAAGACATTAATATAAATATTGCATCAACAGTGGACCTCCCTTTCCTAAAACCAAATTGTGCGTCCGAAATAATGTTAAAGTTATTACAGAATGTTTCGATGCGAGTATTGACAACTGTTGTAAAAAGCTTAGATAAGCAGCTAAGAAGTGTAATACCCCTATAGTTATTTACATCCGAAGCAATACCTTTTTTATGTATAGGAATTATAATACCCTCTGTCCACTTTGCCGGATAAAATCCTGAGCTTAAAATAGAATTGAATAAGTCACAAATATGCGCAGAAATAATATCTTTACATTCCAATAAATATTCATTTAATAAACAATCACTGCCATAAGCTTTACCGCGTTTCAATGATTTAATACCATTAATGATTTCGTGTACAGTAAACGGCTGATCAAGTTCCGGGAAACGCGAATTTGGCAAATCAAAATCATTACTAGAGCAAAATGTTTCAGCCTCTTCGTTTTCACAGTCAAACATGCCACTGCTTATATTTGAGAAAAATGTGCGAAAATCATCTAAGGATAAATTTTCATTTTTTTGTTTCTTTTTAGATTTAAAAAGTTTCCAAAAGTCCCTAGGCGTTCGTTTCTTCAAATTCTTTAACTCATTTACCTTTGTTCGATAATAGCATTTCTTCTTTTTCTTAATTAATGTTTTATAAATTTGTTTGTATTCCAAAACTTGAAATCTGTTTCTTTCGTTGTTGTCAGCATTAAATACATTCAGCATTCTTATATAGTTTGAATGGGCAATTTTACAGTCGATATCGAACCAATCTTTATGCTTAGTGCTGTCGCTTTCCTCAAATTCCGATTTATTTGAAATAAAAATCGTTTTTAAAAATAACGGGTCCGCTACACTGCGAAAGAGATCGGTGAAATTATTTAGCGCGATATTAATTGAGTCATAATTGCCACAATCAATATCATTCACAATTCTGTTAAAATCCGGTAGTTTGGCAATAATACCTGAGCGGAACTCATTTCGTAACGATTCGTCCCATTTAAATTTATGTTCCTCATAAGGAGGTACATCTCTTGAATAATTGTTACAATAAATCGAAAATGACAACATAGCATGATCACTGAACTCGTTAAAATCATGCACAGTAAAATCCTTTATCAAAGAAAAATATCGTTCTTGGCCAAGCAAATAGTCGATTGTAGATAAACCGTTACGTGAGAAATATGTGTATTTACAAGTATCTCCTATCCTACCGTTCACAATACGATAACTCGAGGATTTACATAGATCAAGAAGTTTAATCCCGTGATTATTGTGTGACTTATCAACGGAGGCCCGGACTGAGTGTACATCGGGGTTATAATCAATGTCATCAGTTAATTTATTCACCGTATCATGTGTAATAAAATCATATTTGTTTCCAGTTCTGCTATTAAAATCCCCAAATAATAACACTTTACCATAATTATTATACAGCGATATATCGTTTTCTAAAATATCAAAGAAATCTGCACTTACAACGTTATAAGCAGGGGAGTCTTCACACCAAATATAGCAGCCACATAGATAAATATCTTCTTCAACACCAAAGAAATTACGATCAAGTTTTAACCAAATAATAGAATCATGGTGATTTTTAATAATTTCGATACCATCGTTAATACATTCTTTATAATACAAGACAATGCCACCACTACACCGTTTAGCATTTCTATTTTGAAATTTTCTGAAAAAGTTGTGAGAAATGTAACCATTTAACAAAACATTGCTAGCAGAATTGGTCCACGATTCATATATAAAAACAATATCGAACTTTGTGAGAATATTTACAAAAGAAGGATTGCTTTTCTTACAGTTTGTAAGTCCATTTACATTCCACGAAAGAATGCAGAGTTCTCCTCCATCGTGCCCCTAATCACGCCCTGGGCGCCCATCGACGTAGAGGGTATCGTACGCGATCCATGACATATTGGACCCCAGGTTTTTTTCGGACACTATAAGAAAACTTATCGGACCCAAAAGTTAATTTGAGATAAATTTATTAATTTAAAGATTAAATAAAATTATAATTAATATCTATGCTGTAAATAAACCAATCATACAGCTCCATGTTTCCACCAGTGATATATGAATAACCAAAATAATTTAGGTTAACATAATTATTATCTGAATTTGTCAAGCCAATTTAACAAATTAACAATGTATGAACATAATTTCGGGAATTAATTAAAATTATTATGTATCAGACGAGTCTATATAGTTATTTATAGTACCGGTAATATACCATTCATGTTAGTTATCTAAAATAATAACGATCTGAAGTCAGATAAGCATTTATACTGTGTATCCCAATAAAAAGCAATAGTCAGGGAACATTCAGCGATTTTTGAAATATTTTAAGACTTTATTTTTGATAACGCAACAATAAAAATTCATTAGACTATGACGATTTTAAATTATATCAGTAGAAATATGATATATCAGGGGTTCCTGTGTATAATTAGTATTGCAAATTGTGTATTCATGCTACGCGAGTAACAGTTCGACGTATTCCGAATCTTCTTTCATAACATTTTATCTATAGAAAATGTAGCATCTTTTTATAGATTAAATAACATCTACTGGAGAAGTTGATAGAAAGATGCAATTATAAATAATGGTAAATAAATCGTAACCACAATTTTAATTCAAATTAACAGTAAGTTTATAAATATAAATTCCCCATTTATTGAAATGTTTATGTTTATGATTCTCTGAACGCTATTATTGATGCATGTACGAGTATATTAACACAGTTATACAACGGTTGCTAGCTACGTGCGCTATTTTCAGAATGACACTACTGTTTCTGGAATGTGATGAACTCGCTAGAATCAATGGGCCACATGGAACGGCAACACTGTGAATGAGATTTATGAATGGGAACATTGCACAATTGCTATTTATAGAGCATTTGCTTATTTAAGTGTAGGCTACACAAAATAGTTATTTCGTTACGTGAATGAATATAGCATTCTGTTTATGGCATAGATCTACAATGAGAAAATACGTTCATAATTAGCCTCAGTTCTAGAGTATATGTTGAACAATAAATGTAAACAATAATGTAAATTTTTAATCCCCAAAAGTATGCAACAGTTATACGTTAAACCATTGTTTGAAGTTTGCATTCCCTAGAAATAGAAAATTTGCCCAATACTATTGGCATTCAATTTTCCCGCTGCATAATTATCGCAAGGAAATCTGGGTCAAAAGTGATCTTAGACAGCTACGCCGAAAAATATTTTGTTAGATCTAATTATCTTATGCAAACGGAATTATATACATGCCAGTTAACAAGTAAATCTGCATGGGCCAGAATAAAAGATGAAGCGTAGTAGTTAGGGGCACCGATTGTTAGTGCTTCTTAGCCAAAGATCTATAAATAAACATGTTATTTATAGATCTTTGTTTGCAGCCTTTTGAGTCAAAGTAGATCATACGATGCAAGCTCTCGGTTGTCCATAGTACAGTTTAAAGTTAATAAATTGCAGTAATTTGTTGTCAAAATATTCAGAATGAGAATTGGTAACAAGAAAAAACACTTTCGCAACGAGTCCAAAAAATAAATAATTTTATTTCACCAATAAAATTCGATATTTCATGAAAAGCATATAATAAAAATGAATGATTTTCAAATAGAAAATGGTATTTTAAGTTTTGACTTAAGTCGAACGTAAGTTAAGATTTTCCTTAGGATCTTTGTGGATATGGGCCCAGTACGTAAAAAATATGCAAAAATGGGCATTATTCAGGATAGAGACTTCATTTCTTATCCAATCGTTATCAATATTGCACAGTTTGTCTATGACCATAAGATTACAGATCAAGTTAAATATAAACAAAATTGGGCCAGAAACACCGGAGTTATTGCCCTTTGCTTGTGAGAAAAATATACAAAAATGCACGTTATTCAGAATAGAGACTTCATATTTCACCAATCTTCACCAATCTTGCACAGTTTGTCTAGGACCATAAAACTAGAGGCGAAGTCGAATATAAGCAAAATCGGGCCAGAAACACCGGATTTATAGCTCTTTGTTAGTGAAAAAAATATACAAAAATGGACATTATCCAGGATAGATACTTCATTTTTCACCCAATCTTCACCAATTGTGCACTGTTTGTATATGAACGTAAGATTACAGGTGAAGTCAAATATAAGCATGTTCGGGCCAGAAACACTAGAGTTATTGTCCCTTGTGTGTTGAAAAACATCAACAAGTTATCAATGATTGGCTTGCACACACGATTTTTTTTATTCAATGTTGACCAAACTTACACAGTTTGCGTATGTCCATAAACATTAATTGATAAAATTAGATCCAACAGTTGCAAACCTTGCATGCAGTTATTTGAACATCAGAGCCTGCATTAACATCATTTATCATCATTGGACAGAAACTTATCAAAGAAAATGAAAAACTTCACCTTATAGCACAGCCATCGCAATTATCGCAATGCAACTAGTTCTCCAAAACTGTCTGCGAAAAATGACATCAAAATCTACTGTTTCTGCATTTTCCATTGTCACTGACTTAATAAAAAAAGGGTCAGGTAAGAATATCGAGAAAATGATTTCAGAATAATTAGCAAAAAAAACGCACATCCACTACCCAACTCGCACTTTAGTTAGCCCATTGCACTTACCCGAATGTTTTAAATCAAATTGATCCTATCCCCATTTGCCTATTGTTCAAATACCTTAATTTTCAAACCTGTCACAACGGTATGGTCTTCATCTGTACCAGTTCTCAGGTGAGTGCTTTGGGCCATCATGGCCCTCTTGTTATATAATTTGTCTTAGCCATTTAGTTTGGTGACTTCACTTGTGATGCAAACGTATATACAATCGGCTAGTTTGATGCAGGTGTTATTACACCTGCATCGTCGGAACCCACGTTCGCTCAAATACGCTATGCTTCTTGATCAGAATGTAGTGGTATTTATATTATGTAGTATATGTTATAATTATATCGTGTGTTTCAACGATGTTACACCTGTAAATTAATGACAAGTTTACGTCTCTGATACTGCACCTGGTGATGAAGATATCCAAGACGGATGCCGGGATGTCCAGACAAATAAAACACATGTATGTGGCTAGACTGATACCGGACGCATACTGTAGTATGGTACCCCAAAATGAAGTCTGAAAAGTAATGATGGAAACGATCGTAAAGCCTACATGCATGCGTAAGGGTCTTAAGGGCGGGGGGGGGCTTCTGTATATGATTTTCTTTTAATTCCAGTCATGTTTTCATGCTTGTCAAATGTTTTGTAATAATAACGGGTTGTGATAACGCTCTGTGTTCACTGTGGACACGGGGGTCCTAAAGAAAAACGGTATACATAAAATGTAAACATGCAAATAAAATGTTCTCAATGACAATCAATGTTTTATATGATGGTAAAATTATAAGCATCTGTTGATTTATATTTACCGGTATAAAAGCATAGGATACCAAAAGAACTTCAAAGTTGAATGAAAAAAAAGTTCACGGTTCGTTCTATCTACATTCAATACGGCATCTACATTCTTTCAGTATACAATGTTCGTTAGTGGAAAACACAGTTTATTGTTTATTTATTGATTGATTGATTTATTTCTATTTATTTAGGCGTAAAAAAAATATGTTTGTTTCAGGTAACCCGACCTACCCTAAAAAATGCCCCGATCCTAGAACATTTTATTGGGTTTGTCAGATTGATTTTTGGTGTATTTACCTTTTTTAATAATTAAATGTGTTTTTTGATAAATAAGTGTTTTGTTTTGATAGTATCCACTTATAAACAATGTTTAACGATATTACTGATACGTTTTGAATATTTATTCAGTTTTAGAATCTTCAAGTTGACCATTTACCAAAAAAAAAAAAAAATCCCGACCTACCTACCCTATTTGTTTTGGGCATGTTACCTGAAACAAACATATTATTTTTACGCCTAAATAAATAGAAATAAATCAATCAATCAATAAATAAACAATAAACTAACAACAAACAAACAACTAACTAACTAACTAAATATCCTTTATTCTTAAGTCTAAGAATGGGTTGGTGAAAACAGGCATAGGAACCTGTCTATCTGTATACTGAGTACATACAGCATTGCTAACACTCTTGACATTGGTAATCATACGTGGGCAGGAACGGGCGCATTTTGTAGATGGCAAATTGCATAATTGCAATTTAATTGTTAACATGCTGTGTTGTTTGAAAGCAAGGACTAGCAATGGGTAAGTTTAAACCACGTATTATCAAAATACAATCAATGCAAATGCGTTTACAACAGATTTCCACATTTTCATAAACGAATATAAATTGTTTGACATAGATCTACACATTGATGATCATATTTGACTTTTTCTAAAAAAGGAATCTTAGCAAAAGTACATGTGTCAGTTGCAAATTGGCCAAAAACTGTGTGTTTCCGGCAACGGTCTCAAAAAAGATAGGTAGAATTAAGGCTTTTTAACTTAAAAAAACTCCTTACATTTCGGTCAAAAACATTGAAAATTATATAAAATCTGACGAATTCATACGAAGTTCACGGAGAAGCTAAAAACCTCGGGGGCTCTTATGATTATGGGGGGGGGGGGGGAATTGAGCCAGGTGAGTCGGCTTTCCCGAAACACAGATTTTTTTAGGCCTACTATAAGAAGCTATTGGGGGCTTGCCTAGGCATACGCATCATACGCACGTGCGTACACGTGGCCTAAAATAGACACTTTAAATTGCAATAAAAACGTCTATTAAATCAATCATCGCCCATGTACGATCTTATTTTAAACAATTGGATTTGAAAATATGTACATACCAAAGCGATGAAAACATGTTTTAAATGTAGAATGTAATTTTGGAATAAAACACTGAATTAGAAGAATACATTTGAATCAAGTACTTTTTATACGATTTTTTTTTCGAAGGGTTTCCTGCTTTCTACGGACATATTTTATCTTAACGGTCATGCGCCTTTTAAAGTGCAGTATCGCCATTCTAGTGGGGGAGGGGGTCACATTAGCAGCATCAGTACGTATCGATATCTCATAATCATTCACCAGCAGACACGCCCCTGGCACTAAGAGAATTTTCAATAATGTTATCATTTATCAATATAAATTGACGCCACAACAATTAGGACTATAAATGCGTCTTTACACGTAACCTGCCCATGATACTTTCTGCATGCGTTCAAATAGCTTTACGTTACGTTGCATTTGTAAATAGTAGATTACTAGATCTATTATATAAAATATTAAACGAAGTGCAGAAAACATGCGTGCAAATTTCCATCGTTTCCAGACTGGACCAAGATTCGATGCATGTAGATGTTTAAAACATTCAGTGTCGTATTATTTAACGTTAACACACACGCAGTGTTTATTACAAGATAGCTTATATTTATGCCTAGATCTAGATTTCTGGAGATTACCTACATTGTTCAAGATTTAGATTTAATGATCTATTAGATCTTATTATTAAGTATATACTATGAATTTCGTTTTGTTTTTGTTAGACATACCTCAGAATATGTCAGGCGAGTTATTTGGTGTTCTGTGCTACTCAAAATGCTACATGTTGCTCGCTGACGGTGACCCCCCTCCCAGACTTATTAATAGGCCCAATTGGCGGAGTTAGGCCTACAGTCGAATGTAATCTGTATCCTCCACCTTGATAGTAAATCTGTTATCATACAACCATAATATAAGAGATCAGTTTACAGTAACTTAAACATAGATCTAAACAACGACAATTTGCAGGGGGAACGATCATTTCAAATGTCATTTTATATAATACATATTTTATATAATTATACAGTGTCGTAGCTAGGCCATTTTCGTTTTATAGGCCCGGTCGTAAAGTCAAGATACGATGTGAGAAGATTGTCAAAGACAATGCTTTATTTATATAACACAAAATGAAATTTGATGTGATTGCTTATGTAACATTGAACAAAATGTTTGTCAATTTAGATCTTTGATAACTAAACTATCTATTAAAACAATTCTGTTTAAGCTCGAAAGTAGTCATTGATTTGACTTTAATTTCAACTTTTAATCACGTCATATTTAGTATAAATGTCTTAAATGTGATATTTTTATGTGCCAAATCTGTATTGAAGTTGACATCTTTATAGATATTATCTGAAATATTTAGAAAATAAAACAATAAAATAGCATCCCCGAACACAGGTATATATACCCACTTTCTATATTTCATCATTTTCACTGAACCTTGGCGCAGGTACTACGGTGTGGAATTATTTATTTAGATCTAAGAATTGGTAGCTAGCTAGAACGGGTATGTTTTACTGAGTATATTTTTTGTATTGTACGAATGTGAGCGAGCGAAGCGAGGGAAAAAAAAGCATATTTTTTCCAGTTTTTACCATTTTACGGTCCCAAGACAGCTAAAATATTCAGATACTTACTTTAATAATCCGTTCAAGTCTATTTTTATTTGTCTCAAAAGGCACATTTCGTAAATGAAAATGTTTTATATTTATATTGTCTTTTAATCGATCTCTTAAGGAATTAAATCGTTTTACCCTTAACCGCCTAGCATTCGATTTTTATTGCATTTTTAGGCCATTTATTTTTTTCACTTTTGAGAAAAAGTTGTAGACCCGGGCCTACATGTAGCAACGCCACTGTAATTATAGGCTAATGCATCTATACGCTATACTTATATATTATGGCGGTAAAGTGTACAACTCGGACGTCATAATCACAGTCGGAAATGACGTCATCGTTGTGTTCCAACTAACTGTAAATAATAGCGCTTCGCTTGGAATTGTGTTCACCGACAAACACAGATTGTTTAAAGGTTGTCCTTAGGTAAGAATTCGACGTATATTTATTATGAGAAATCCGTCGTTTAAATTCAATGTTATGATGATTGATGTGTTACATGTAAATCGTTTTTCTTTCCCGTGAATTTTCTTGTTCATAATCATAAGAGCTCTAGATAAGCTGGTCATCCTTTTGTGTGCCTGCAACTTCAAGTAGGTAGGGATCTATTATCCTTGAGTGACCTATTTTGACGCATATAAGAAAAGAAACAGAACAGTTTTAATAATGCAAATGTTATACAAAAATACTACAATAATTTCAATTACTAATTTCTTCTTGTTAAAATAATAACCCAAAATAAACATTCATTAACAAACAAACGCTACAAGCTGGCGTTTTATGTTTACCACTAAAATAAAGGCCATCACATTTTCTGAGAAGGACCCAAAATGACGCCTTTGATTGTCTGCGTTATAATTCCATTTAGAACAATGCCAAACACTGTACCACTGAAAAAATAAACTAACATTAGACTTAAATGCAGAAAATTTTTGAATGATCTAGAGTTCATTCAACAGGAGTAAATATCGTTATTTGTATAAACCACACTTATTAATTGTATAAGTTTAAAAGAAGTATTTTTTCTCCACATACCCAGTTGTGACTCAAAACTCACTCGTTGGAAACAAGCGAAAGGAGATCACTACTTCCAAATTGTAACTGAACATCATGATCATTTTCATGATCGCTTATGTATTGTGTGCACACTAGTTTTCAATATAAAAATCATAGTTTGTATAATTTACAAATACTTTTGCACTTGCTATTTATACAGCCATTGAAGGAATTCCGAATCACTGGTAGTTTCGGGTCACTTTAAGATTAATGGTTCTGAAAATAATTGCATCCCTCCCATTTCGATTGTTATTAACTGGTGTTTGAACAGCAATACATTTGCCGTAGATGGCCAAACTCTGTATGCGGATCAATGAACCGAAACGGGGCTTTATGGGTAATACATGTTGAAAAATCTACATGAACACCGGTTGCAGAAACTATGCTACGGTTTATTCATCGCAATAAAACATCGGAAATGCCCGGAAAATGGGCACATTTATGGCATCAGTTGGTAAATAAATATATATTCTTTGTACTGTATACATAAAAAACTCTGCCTGCCATAATACTGCAGAAAACAACGGTAATGCACCTATCAATGTTTTCCCCCAGGGGGGCAGCGGCCGGCAATTTCTAATGCATATGCTTTATGGAATCCCTCCATGGGTTGGTTGGGTCAGTACACTCATGCACAATGTAAGACAATTATTTATTGACTAATGTGAATTATTTTGTTACACAAATAAGGTGATATTATAGGTAAGCTTCTCATAGGTTTGATTTACCCTTCTGTAAGTAATAAATAACATCAAAGCTTGTCGTGGTATTTCAAATTGAAGAATGGTGCCAGCCATAGGGCGAACCAAGAAGACCCTTCAATGTTTTAATACCATGATCTATAGTATCCTTCACATATTAGTCTAGGATACCATTCAGCTTTATATTTATATTTGACATATCATTTTGTTGTACGTACTGTGTATGTCTTTCAGAGTGTTAGCGATACCATTAAAACGGCGCTACCGGGATTTCTTATATTTTTCTATCACTATGTGTTTTGTTACTCTTATACTCTTTAATAGGTTGTTAATTTTATCAATATGCTTGTGATTGTTGTCAAACTGTTGATCTGCTCGTATCGGTAATAAATATATGTTTAGAATCTATGTACCATTCCCACACTGCGTACGTGGATGGATTGTTTATTGCATTTCGGTCAATTTACTGAGTTCATTTATTTCGCTGATATTTTTGTACTTTTAGCTGGTATTTTTATAGTTAATTTACCAGTCAAAAGCATTGGCAAACGTTGATCAATTATAAAATGATTTTATTGCTGTAGTAAAACATCTGAATGGCCATGGAATCTATATGGCTTTGTACCTGTTCATATATTGACCCGCATCATACATGAAATATAAATAAGATGACAAACGCGGCAAAATCTTCAATATGTCCTAACTATTATATTGTGATTATGTGTTTTCCGGTTCAAGAAATTATTATATATTCCTTGTGGTTTTGATAGACAAGTACTAACTCAGATTAAAAGTTAAAAATGCTTTTAAAACAAACCCTTAAGGAAACTATAGTAAAAGTGCCAAGTAACCTAGAACACACGTTCTTGATTCGGAACCCCCGCAATCAGTGCATACAGTTCAGCACAATATTTAACAAAAATATTTAATGGTACCAAATGTTTCAAACATGCATATTGTTGCTGAGATATCTGTCTTTCAAAGTATATATGGGTTTACGTGATTGCAAGTACATTTCAAATAAAGAGAGCGGTTTTGTCGTTAGTGACCCGGAACTACCCAAATGATAGTATAAGGCATACAGTTTAGCAAATGGTTATAATAACTTATTCACTTAATAGTGTCACAAGGTGGTTCCATGACAAATAAAAGGAGTTAATGACACAGACAGACAGACAAACAGACCATTTTCCCCACATTTATCTTCTGCAATAAAATTACTTACCAAATGCCAGTTTTTTTTGCATTAGCAAACTTTTTTAAAAAATAAGTTGATGTAGTTTTATTTGATATATTCTTGCCTTGGCATCACATACCTCAAATAAATGTCTTGCTAGCAATAGTTTATAGAGTGTTTAATAAAATGGACAGCAGTATGATATCAGTGACGGCTTCCTATGCTTGAAAAACAAAAAAAGGCGTCACAACAGGGTAGCGTCATTTCAGGTCACTTGACGATATTTCGAAGGTGACTGTTCGAATGTAACCGCTCATATATGCAGCAATTCTTTATATAAAAATAGCCACACTCACCAGTACTGTTAGATTCCCTCGTGACTTCGTATCCTCTGCAATGATGTTTACGAAAAAGTCTAGCAGAACTTAATGTCAATCAAACCAAAAAGCTAGGCAAGCATCTGCGTTGAACTTTTAATGTCCACAAAATGTAGAAACAACACGAAACACCCCACCCACTAGTCTACCAAGGACCCTGCCGGCCTGCATTCACAAACCTCCTAGTACATTGTCCTTAGTAAATGAAAACTTAAGTAACATTCTTTAATAGATAACTAGACTTACTTGAATTCATAAAATGTCTTTGTTCTGTGGCTGTTTCATATATCGTTCATTTTTCATGAACATGTTTCAAAATAGTAAATATTGCATAGGTTTTTCACACATTACCCCCCTTTTAACGAGAAATCATTGAATTTGTCATAGAAAATTTCTGAAATTTTCACTTAAGTTACGATTTCCCTAAGGAGCTTTGGCATCCTTCACCCATTCCCCGACGCTTGAGTAAAACGTAATAATATGCTCCTGGTTAAAGTAAATTGTCTTCATTATTAAAATATAAACAATCCATATTTTGTTAATTATTTCATAAAACTGAGAATTTCTTATGTTTTAGTTTCTAACTATCATTTAACTATATCTGACATTTTACTAAGTTTTCATGAACGCAAGTGTATTGAAGAAAATACATATCTAAGATTAATAGGAAAATGTTCGAAGAATGCTCGTTTTTTCGGATACGTATGACATAGAGTATACTTTGATGTAACATATGATTATTTTAATTCTTGATCACATTTTCCACTAGAAAAATAAATGGTAATTTAAAATTTCAGATTTAATTATCTTGCTTATCTGAGGCTCTGTTTTATTACCTAGTGCAACAAACACGCTTCGAGGAGCGCTGAACAATTAATGTTTAACAACTCGCCGTTGTTGGTTTTTATTGCATAATAACGCACGAGACAGGAACATCACCAAGTACGCTTGAATTGTAATGTTAGTTGGACGATACAGACCTATATTGTCCGAATGTGAATAACAGGCTATTTTAGTTGTTTGCAGAACAACTATCTGTATCGCTTCTAAAATCCGAAGGTATAATTCATTATGATTTTAACTCATTTAATATTACGCGACAGTAAGAAGTGCCGTTTGAATATCATGAACGTTTCCCAAATGTATCCATCGTGTTGATGAGGAATGTGATTGGAACATAATATGTTTAAAACAAACTACAAAATGTCGGGTAATTCCCAGCTTTCAGTGTAGGATCAAATTTTAGACTAACAATCGCGGAAGAAAGTAGACCACTTTGCAGCGTTCGAATTCATTGATAAATGGATAAATTGGGTCTCGAGCCAGGTAGAATCATGGACATATAATTTTTGAACTAGTCATTAATCGATTCAGGCTTTGAATTACAATATATGATGTATTTACAATACATGCAGTTACTGACATGTACTTGTTTGAAAGTAGTAAACAGTTTAAAAGTCAAGCAGCCTTCATCGACGCGCGTTTGAATCTTTTGCGAATTTTATAATAAAAAATATGGCTTAAAACACAAGTTCATAGGTGCTGATGCGTTTAACTGTGAAACTACATTAAAAAATAATGATTAGATCTCGGTGCAACATTTTCGGTTTGTTGTAAGTAACTAAGGCCATACAAATTGTATTTTATGTTTAGCGTCCTCGGGCTGGTAGGTTTTCGGATGCCTGAACGAAAAAACAAACAATTTTGACAATGTTGACATTCGGAAAGCGTATCAAAATGTTGCGAAAAAAATAAAGAAAACAATGACTTTTTGGTGTTTGTACCAATATTTGTAAAAAAAAGAAAAGGGTGCAACAAGTCAATGTACACTGTTAAAATGCTGTGTTAAAGTAGGTTCCCAATATGAAGATTATATATAACAGTTTTGCAAGTAAACATTTGCATTAGCTTGAATCATTGCATGAATAAGTTGTGAAAGATTTTTTTTATCGACTCGTTGTTTGTTTTTTCCTGCCTGGTTGATATGTTTCGAAAAATCATGGGGACGCTAAACATAGTATATAATTTGTATGGCCTAACACTTACCTGTATTATAAAGTAGCGAAAAAACTTTCTTATGGAGCAAAAGTTAACACCTTTTCTTACATAAGAACAATACTTCAAAAATACAGTTTTATATTTTAAAGGCAAAACGGTTGGTGATGTTCCCGTGCGCATGTGCAACGGTTTCTGTGGAGGATTCGATAAGAACAGAACAGAACAGAACTTTTATTGGTGACTTGCACAAAAGTACATCGTCAAAGCAAATTCAGTACAAATAAACAATTATATGTCACATAATAAGTTAAAAGGCTTAGAAAGTAGATACCATACAATACAGTCTTTTGAGAAAATAAGAAAAAAAGAAAGGAAAAAGAGGGTGAACAAAATCAATGAATAGCTAATAGCGTGGAATTTCTAAGAGCCAACGCCTGCTTTAAAAATCTAGCAACATTAAGCAATACAGTTCTATTTTGCGTATTGATTAATTCAAGAAATTTAAACATTGAAGGTTTCTTAAAATAATAACGGGATAAAAATTTCTTTCTTAAATCTTCGAATAAAGGGCATATACACATAAAATGATATTCGTCTTCAATATCATTTTTATTGCATAATAAGCAAAAACGTTGATTTCTGTCAATTCTATTCCTACTATACCGGCCTGTTTGAATTCGGAGGGGATGTTCTGACAGTCTAAGCCTCGTGAAGAAGCATCTTAGATTATGTGGTAAGGTATCAAGATAAGTTTCATATTCAAATCTGTGTTTAATATGTTTATAGTTTTCGAGTGCGGCATTTCTTTCTATCCCCACTGACCATTGTTGTATAAATACTTCAATAACACGCTGTTTAAACATCGGAAGAAACGAAGTAACATCAACATTTGCACAATTGTCAAAAACATATGAAAAACCGTGATCATTTAACAATTTTTTTACATTGGAAACCCAATTTGGTAACCCTTTCTCACAATCTAGAAGGGCTTGGTGGTATACTGTTTTCAATATAATATTATCAGTGTGTAATAATTTACACCAATATTTTATAATTTTAACATATCTTGAAATATACAAAGGGTAACGGCCCAATTCGCCATAAACACCAACAGATGATGCATTTGTTTTAATTTGAAGAATTTGTTTACAAAATTTAAGATGAATTCGTTCTATCTCTTTCGACTTTGAATTCCCCCATACCTCTGAAGCATATCCTAAAATCGACCCAACAAAAGCATCAAATAATTGACATAACAATTTGGGCTTCAATTGATAACGTTTACAATTATTAAGTAAAACATGTAATGCCTTTATAGCTTTTCCGGCCAGGTATTCCTGGTTAAGACTGAAGTTACCCGTATAATTGAACACAGTACCTAGGTAGTTAAAATCATTAACCACTTCGATAGGCTTGTCATCATATACCCAATGTTCGTTTGGAAATAGTTTACCTCGCTTACGAAAAACCATTATTTTTGTTTTATCAGTATTAACTTTAAGACCCCATTTGTCACAGTAAGTTTTTAAACAATTCAAATTCTCTTGTAACTCAAGTGGTGTTTTGGCAAATATGGCCATATCGTCAGCAAACAACAAAAGAATAATAACAATGTCATCAAGAAGCAATCCCGAATCAACATTATTTTGCAAATATAACTCAACATCTTCAACAAATAAGGAGAAAAGTAGAGGGGAAATAACCTCCCCTTGCCTCAAACCAACGGCGCAATCGAAAAAATCAGTGTAGCTATTACATACTTTAACACAAGATTTAACTTTCTGGTACATGTCCCGTATAACTCTTAATAATTTACCTTGGATTCCGGTCTTGTAAAGCTTTAACCATAGCGCATTCCTATATATAGAATCAAAACATTTAAACATGTCCACATATACAACATACAGACGTTTGTTATCATTTAAATATTTCTGAACTAAAGACATTAATACAAAAATAGCATCAACAGTGCTGCACCCTTTGCGAAATCCGAATTGCGCGTCCGAAATTTTACTGTTGTTATTACAAAAACTTTCGACACGTTTATTTATGACTGTAGTAAACAATTTCGATAAACAACTGAGCAACGTTATACCCCTATAGTTATTAACAGTATTTAAGTCACCTTTTTTGTGGACAGGAACAATAACTCCCTCGGTCCATTTATCTGGAAAATAGCCAGAGTTCAATATCGCATTGAATAAATCGCAAACGTGGGATGAAATTATATCGATACTTTCAATAAAATATTCATTTAATAAGTAATCACTGCCAGAAGATTTTCCGCACTTTAAAGATTTAACCGCGTTCAAGATTTCATGAATCGTGATTTCGCTATCCAATTCCGGAAACGTATGATTCGGGGCATCAAAATCATGATTATTACAGAACTGCTCCGCGTCTTGATTCGAACAGTGTGAGATATCGTTACTAAGGGACGAAAAATATTGATAGAAGCTTTCTAATGTAATCTCGTTGTTTCGTGTTGATTTTTTCTTTTTAAAATATTTCCAGAACTCTTTCGGTTTACAGTGTTTTAACTTTTCTATGTCGTTTAAGTTTTTATTGTTAAAAATGCGCTTTTTCTTGTTTAATAAATTCTTATATTCCTTTTTTAATTGACAAAGACGTTCACGGTTATGTACAGAATGACATTTGTTAAAAACACCGAGTGCATGTAAATATCGATTTTGGGCGTTAATACAATCGAGATCAAACCAGTCAGCGTCATGCGGACGGCGTCTCTCGTTATTAGCATTAAAGTTACACTTCACTTGCTTAGAAAACAAAGGATCCGCAACATTCCGTAATATCGACGTAAATTCATTTAAAAGGTTATTCACTGATGGTCGGCTTGTAATATCAATGTTATTAATATCCGTTAATCTATTTAACTCGGGTAATTTGGCTATCAGTGCCGAGCGAAATAGATCTCGTTTCTCTGCGTTCCATTTAAATTGGACAAACTGTTCTGACGACGATACCCGATTATCGATTTTACATAGTAAAGACAATTTTAACGGTGTATGATCGCTGCAAACATTTAGATCCTCTATAGTAAAACTATTTATCATCGAAAAATTACATTCCTTCGTGAGTAAATAATCTATCACCGATGCGCCTTGTTGTGAAACAAACGTAAAAACGATCAGTATTATAAAATCTACCGTTAAGAATTCGCACGTTCGTTACCTTGCACATATCAAGAAGTTTAACCCCGTGACTATTAGAAGTTTTATCCGGCGAGGCCCGTAACAAGGGGACATCTGCAACATAATCATAATCATCAATGTAATCAATATTTTTATCTTGAATAATGTAATCAAATTTTGTTCCTACTCTGCTATTAAAATCTCCTGCAACATAAACCGTTCCTAAATTATCATAAAAGTTTATATCTGATTCAAGGACCTCAAATAGATCTATATTATTTATAGTGTAAGCTGGCGAATCTATTCCCCAAATATACGTTCCACAAATATATACATCCTGATCAAAATGAAAAAATGCATGGTCAACTTTGATCCAAATAATGGTATCCAAATGGTTACAAATAACTTCAATACCCTTGCTTATACTATCTTTAAGATAGAGAACAATACCGCCACTAGAACGTTTAGCATTACGGTTTTGAAATTTTCTAAAAAAGTTAAAGCTGGTGTATCCTTCTATTTCAATATCACTTTTGCTATTTGTCCAGGATTCATACAAAAAAACTATATCACAAGTATTAATTGTTTTAAGGAAATCGTCACTTTCCTTTTTGCTGCTTGTTAGTCCATGAATATTCCACGACAGTTCATAAGGAAGACAACCTCTGACGGGTTTGCGTTTTTAAATACATGAGTTTATTTCCTTAGATATTTAATTGTACTATACATGTAGTGTTAATCATGTAGTACAATTATCCTACAGCAATTTGCTGCAGTGAACGGTGCAGTTTTGTAAGAACGTCTGAAAGGTCATATTTTGTTGCACTTTGGATTATTATTATTATCAATATTTCCCCCCGGGGGGGGGGGGAGCGGCGGGCAATCCCAGGGGAATTTGACTAATTGTATTTGGGGGGGGATCTAATTCCCCACCCTAGAGCCAAGCATTTTTGTCTAAATCCCCTCAATGGGGGTGACTAATTGGTGTATCAAATGGCCCGAAAACCGCGATCTAAATTCCGAACAAAGTCTATCTACCGGGACCCGGAATCATTCGGCGTGTCCAATTCCCGCCTGCCGGGAATTGCTTTCAGTCTTAAGTTCCGTATGTGCACGCCGCTCCCCTATTGATAGGTGCACCAGATAGAGTTCAACTGCCGACGCGGCAGTTTATCGCAGTGCATGTTCACGTACAGCGTGTACACAATTTAAATAGAAATTTATGGTTAGGGAATATAGACTATTTCTTGCTTTGATTGCAACAACAGTCTGTGTAATACTGTTACTGGAACGGTTTATATTGAACGTCGAGGAAGACAGAGGGTAACTAGCTTTCATACTGATTTAAACTGAAACCATGCTTTGTTTACATGTCGACCTATGTTTTGTTTCCGTTCTTCATGAAAAACGCGTGTTATCCATGTTGTCTCTCCTTTGTCATCATATCGCATTCGTTTCCTCCAGGTTTTCTTCCATTAACTTCTTCTTCCTGTTTTTATCACCATCATCATTATCATCATCATCATCATCATCATTTATACATCTGTCAGACTATATATAAATATGCGTGTTTGTTCGTCCGCCCGTCCGCCTGTCAGTGTAACATGTTGCTGTTGCTGTTTCTGCTGCTACTGTTCTTATATGCTATAAACATAATTTATCATTAGCAATTTAGAATTATTGCTGGTAATTTAACTTTCTGTATTTTTCCCTTGCTTTAGATTTATTAAATAGTATATTGTGTGCGTTAAGAAATAATTTTCGATTTATCGTTGTTTATCGGCTAATAAACAACGGTTTGGAGTTTTGATGCGTATAAATTAAATCACGAGAGCGTTAGCCCGAGTGGTTTAATAACCGCGCATCAGAAAGACACACCGTTGGTTATTTACAGATAAACAACGATAATGCGAAAAATATTTCGATTCTAACATTGCATGACATTCAATTATGCAATTACAATGAGAACTATATTACGGTATACAGTTTATGAACTATTTTTTTGCGTTTATCGCAGATTTAACAACAGAAAACAGTGTTCACTCTGTGTCATGTTAGAATGTTTGTTTAATGATGATTTTTATGCCCCCAGCATCTTGATGCGGGAGGCATATAGTGATTGTCCTGTCCGTCCGTCCTTCCGTCCGTCCGTGACAAGGTTAGGTAGATTTTACCGTTTCGTCTAGCACCAATACCGCTTACTACAACACTTGGATACTTACTTACACAGTTGTTGCTTATGACCATTCCCTAACCACCCATATTATCAATCTCACTTTGACCATGACCTTGCCCTAATTTGGACTTTAAAAAATGGGCTATTTCTTGGTTAACTAGATTTAACCGTTTCGTCTAGCACCAGCACCGCTTACTACAGCACTTGGATACTTACACAGTTCGAGGGTTGAGTGTGAAACTATTGTATCTGCATAACATTTCTATATCAGATGCAATAGTTTCACGCTCAGCCCTCGAGTTGTTGCTTATGACCATTCCCAATCCACCCATATCACCCAACCATAATCTGACCTTGATCTAATTTGGACTTAGAATAATTCAAATGGGCTGTCCAGCACTAAGTAGGGGGAGGGGCATATGTGTTTATCGATGTTGTTGTTTTGTTGCTTTTTTAACCTTATGATTTATATATCATTAATGCACGTCTGACGCGCTATATTAAAGAAACGGCTATTTACGGATGGAAAGTTTGGAAACCCACATGCTCTGTATGCCAAACCAAGACCGTGTACGTAAATATGGCTCGCATTACTTATAATGTCATATTTAGGTCTTAAAGAGCAATGAGTTTTGTTTGCAACGGATTTTTTGGCAATAGGAATAAGCTATGCTTTATGTACACCGTATAATCTGGGTGGTGATTTATGGCCCTGTTCTTGGTGAATATAATCGTCTTTGTGACGAGTAGTATTGTTTTATAAATGGTCCCATGAATAATGAATACATCTTAATACATGTAAATTACGTGCAAGTTTACAACATGTTCTTAGTGTACTATAATTGTAATATACAGTGGCCGCAAAAGTCCCAAATCCCTTACTGGCCACAAGGTCTGGTAATCTTTGAATAATTACTGGCCCGAACTCCATTTTACTGGCCACTCAAAAAGATTTAGCTTACAAGAAGGTACTTGACTGGAAGTTTTCACCAGACAGGAGGGCCCGTGGCATTGAGCTTACAAGAAGGTACTTGACCAGAAGTTTACACCAGATAGGAGGGCCCGTGGCATTGAGCTTACAAGAAGGTACTTGACCAGAAGTTTACACCAGACAGGAGGGCCCGTGGCATTGAGCTTATAAGAAGGTACTTAACCAGAAGTTTACACCAGACAGGAGGGCCCGTGGCATTGAGCTTACAAGAAGGTACTTGACCAGAAGTTTACACCAGATAGGAGGGCCCGTGGCATTGAGCTTACAAGAAGGTACTTGACCAGAAGTTTACACCAGACAGGAGGGCCCGTGGCATTGAGCTTACAAGAAGGTACTTGACCAGAAGTTTACACCAGACAGGAGGGCCCGTGGCATTGAGCTTACAAGAAGGTACTTGACCAGAAGTTTACACCAGACAGGAGGGCCCGTGGCATTGAGCTTACAAGAAGGTACTTGACCAGAAGTTTTCACCAGACAGGAGGGCCCGTGGCATTGAGCTTACAAGAAGGTACTTGACTAGAAGTTTTCACCAGACAGGAGGGCCCGTGGCATTGAGCTTACAAGAAGGTACTTGACTAGAAGTTTTCACCAGACAGGAGGGCCCGTGGCATTGAGCTTACAAGAAGGTACTTGACTATAAGTTTTCACCAGACAGGAGGGCCCGTGGCATTGAGCTTACAAGAAGGTACTTGACTAGAAGTTTTCACCAGACAAGAGGGCCAGTGGCATTGAGCTTACAAGAAGGTACTTGACTATAAGTTTACACCAGACAGGAGGGCCCATGGCATTGAGCTTACAAGAAGGTACTTGACTATAAGTTTTCACCAGACAGGAGGGCCCGTGGCATTGAGCTTACAAGAAGGTACTTGACTATAAGTTTTCACCAGACAGAAGGGCCCGTGGCATTGAGCTTACAAGAAGGTACTTGACTATAAGTTTTCACCAGACAGGAGGGCCCGTGGCATTGAGCTTACAAGAAGGTACTTGACTATAATTTTTCACCAGACAGGAGGGCCAGTGGCATTGAGCTTACAAGAAGGTACTTGACTATAAGTTTACACCAGACAGGAGGGCCCGTGGCATTGAGCTTACAAGAAGGTACTTGACTATAAGTTTTCACCAGACAGGAGGGCCCGTGGCATTGAGCTTACAAGAAGGTACTTTACTATAAGTTTACACCAGACAGGAGGGCCCGTGGCATTGAGCTTACAAGAAGGTACTTGACTATAAGTTTTCACCAGACAGGAGGGCCCGTGGCATTGAGCTTACAAGAAGGTACTTGACTATAAGTTTTCACCAGACAGGAGGGCCCGTGGCATTGAGCTTACAAGAAGGTACTTTACTATAAGTTTACACCAGACAGGAGGGCCCGTGGCATTGAGCTTACAAGAAGGTACTTGACTATAAGTTTTCACCAGACAGGAGGGCCCGTGGCATTGAGCTTACAAGAAGGTACTTGACTAGAAGTTTTCACCAGACAGGAGGGCCCGTGGCATTGAGCTTACAAGAAGGTACTTGACTATAAGTTTTCACCAGACAGGAGGGCCAGTGTTCTGGTCATTTCAGCTGGACCTCGTACAGTTTGACTGGCTTTTGTCCGAAGTCCGACGACTTTCGCGGAGACTGAATATATATATACATGCTATATGAAAGACACCTGAAGCAATAATTAGAGTTTTTATAATACTATAGCGCACAATGGGTGATCGATTTGTTAAACAGTTACAACATGTTTTCGTCGATTGTGTAAATCCAAGTTTGAGACTTATATTTACAATACAAAAATACGCGTGAATGGAAAATTCCCATAACATTGCAGAACCGTAGTTGAATTATTGGGTTTTAAAACAGTATAAACTTTAGAATGATTTTGATAAAGGAATGAGGTAAGAAAGGCACATGTCTTTACGATAGTCTTATCCAAAAACCAATAGTGTAAGGCTATAAATGTGTATTGAATCGACAAATGTACACTGTAACTACCGAAGTATTGAACAGGGCTTGTAGAAATCAGTTTAATCATTACTGACCTTTGTTACTAACTAAACTTGAAAGGCGTGTGAAACAGGTCTGTGATTTTTATTTAAAAACAACGTAAAATTTACCTGTAAATTCACGTGTATTTCAAGCGTCTGGAAAACCTCGGAAATTGTGCAGTGATTAGTGAACAGAAACAACGAACCAATCGAATCGTGCGTTATTGTCACGCGCCAGCCTAGTAACCAGTCAGATTTGAGTATAGACAAGCTAGTAACTAGCTTCTAATATTCGGCTCACGGCCAGAATTTTTACACTATGTACAGAAAATACGTGGATCAGTTGGACCCGGCGCAGTCGAAAGGGAATAGCGGAGCTAACAACATGTCTGACGAAGATCAATGGAGAAAACAGTGGAATTCCAAGCCAGTGGAGGAACTCTGGGCCTCCCTTCAGAAGGGGAAATCCCAGTCCCTCCTCAAGAAACACCTGACCGAGGCTACGTACAATAAACTCAAGAATAAGAAGACCACCCTCGGGGGTACCCTGGCTCAGTGCATCAGCTCCGGTAAGTTTATTTAAATTTTATGCATTTTAGTTCATGAACTTTTCAATAAAAATGCATTATGACTTTTGTATATTTTTTGTGCTCTGTGCTGCGACAGTTTGTGCGTTTATCGTTTCGTCTCTTTTGACGTTGAATGTGTATATAACTTTATATGAGGCGTGTCGTGGGAAAACTGGACTTAATGCATGTGCGTAAAGTGTCGTCCCGGATTAGCCTGTGCAGTCCGCACAGGCTAATCCGGGGCGGCACTTTCCGCCTACATTGGATTTATGTTTAGAAGAGCCTTCCTTGAAACAGAAAATACCATAAAAGCGGAAAGTGCCGTCCTGGATTAGCCCGTGCGGACTGCACAGGCAAATCCGGAACGACACTACGCGCATGCATTAAGCCCGGGTTTTCTACGACGCGCCTCATATATATCTCTTTTCATGTATGGAATATTTTAGATGAAAGTTTTGCACCAAAGATTTAACTACATAATTATAACGTATAACTGCTTTCAACGTATGCGGAAAAGGTGTACGTTTGATTTTATTTAATTGGGTTTAAAACTTTAAAAGTACGCATGCATGAATGTCTGCATTTTTTTACGTATGATCGCTGTAAACAGTTAGATAACATGTAATGCTTCGTCCTTGTCTGACCTGAACAGTTCACGTGTTGTCAGTCCATTATCGTCTGGTTTAACTACTTGTGTATCGAACTATACCCTAGTACGAATCGATTTGCATTTTAGTTTTAACACCGTGTCTATTCGTCTTTGTACAAGGTCCTTATTACGGGGACATTTCTGACCTTTGACCTGCATTAATATAATTAGGGGCTGGTTAGGGACGCACGGTGAAGCGGAAAAAAAGGTTTTATTGTAACTTTACACAGATATTCGCCTTTCTGTTCACATTAAATACTTTAAGATAGTAGCTTGTAAGTGTGGACCTAATGTTGCGCCGAGTTGAAACTATTTGCTTTAAAGTTGCTGATATTTGGCTGGTATTTTCGAAATGCTTCTCGTGTGGCCAAGCACTCTTAACATTTCGGTTTTGGTTTATCTGTAAGCTGAAAATAATCGTATCAGCCAGCTCTGTAGTTCACTCGTGCTCTGCTTCAATGCACAGTGGTTGTAAAATTACTCCAGGAATCCATTTATATTTGCGTATTTTACTTCTATTTCGTGCACATAGTTTCCCATTGAAGTGAGAGGAAATGCTAGGTAAACTGTAATGCACCTATCAATATTTCCCCCCGGGGGGGGGAGCGGCGGGCGGAGCTACGGGAATTTGACAAGTGTTATTTTGGGGGGTCTAATTCCCCACTATAGAGCCAAGCATATTTGTCTAAATCACCTCAGGGGGAGATGCTATATATCTATCAAGTGGCCAGGGGCGTATATTACCGGGATCTAAATTCCGACCAAAGTATATTTCCCCGGGACCCAGAATCTTTCAGCTTGTCAAATTCCTGCCTGTCGGGAATCGCTTGCAGTTTAAAGTCCCCTATAAGCCCGCCGCTCCCCCCCCCCCCCCCTCCTGGGGGGAAACATTGATAGGTGCATAAGGGTGATGACTGGGGTGGTGATACTGCAGCGGAGTTTTGAACCTTTAGATGCATTTGAAAGTTCTGATTAAACCATAATTCCCTACTGAGGACTAAAGTTTACACCCACTCTCATTGAAGAAGTTTTGATTCTACCGTAATTCCCCCACAAAGTGCACCAAATCTCTGTTGCATTTAGTTCGCTTTTCATGCATTCGGTTCTCTTTATCACGTTACTCACTGAACAGAGTATGTGGAAAGATTCAGTCTCTACTTACTATTCAAGAATTTCGATGCTATGTTCAGAAGTGATCTGTAAGCAATATTCATTGATCGGCCAGCAAGCTGTTACATAAAGCTTAAGGCCTATATTGCACACACAACCATGACTTATACAGTGAACAACGTTTGTTTGACTAGGATTGTTCATCCAGTTGGCGTCAACGAGCTCGTTCCCTTTTTAGATACAAACTTGAATACACGCGACGTTTAACAAGCGTTTAAGCGACACTGTCGTGTTATAATGTAGTGTATACGTTAAAGCCGCAGGCCATAGAATATAATTATTTACATCTTAAATTGACATTACTTCTGATGAACGTTAATGACATTTATTCGACTGAAAACTGTTTATTTACGAAAGACATTTTGTAATGCCTATGTTCGAAAACGCTTGGTACGAACGGAATATACACTAATGTACATGCTGATTTACGCCAGAGGCATCACCAGCTATGGAATACAGATATATAGGATCTGACACGAGTTGTCATTTCATACCATATTTTATTAAACGAGTTCAGGGATTTTGTTAGTAAGCGAGCCTTTGGCGAGTTCTCTGATGATTTTTTGTGTATGTATTATGCATATGTAACTTCCAAGATAAAGGTAGGGTATATTACTTATAAATATATATACGCGTCTGATACAAAATAATTTTCATTCATTCCCGCAATTATTTTCATACATTGTTAATTTGTGAAATTTGGCTGACAAATTTATATTATAATGATGTTAACGTAAATTATTTAGGTTATTCATGTATCACTGGTGAAAACGTGGGGCGGTATGATCGGTTTATTCACGGTACTTATATTAATAATTATTGAATTAATCACAAATTAATTTTGGGATCCGAGAAGTTTCCTTATATGTCCGAAAAATCTGGGGTCCGAGAAGTCGCCTTATATAGGTGGTGACCGAACAATTTGGGGTCCGAGAAACCACGTTACCAATCATCTGGGCCCTCTTGTACTATGTTTAGTTTAAAAATGATATCTCAATATTAAAGTCAACGCCGGTTGTCATTTTTAAAGACATTGCTTGTTTCTGATATTAGCGGAGTTGTGTGACAACCAGCGGAATGTGGGGGAGTTCGAGTCCTACGGACACATGTCTAGTTTAAATACAATCACAGCTTATAAAAAAAATGACACAATTATGGACCTTGAAAGACCTTGGAAATTTAAAAAAGCCGCGAGAAAAAAAAAGATAGTTTTGGCGACCAGTTTATAATATATTGGGAATGGTCATTTGTGATGGCTTTAACTAGTTTTGATCGTCGTTCTTCATTTTATGTTAATACGACTGTTTCAACTGCTGTACATAAAATTCAACAAATGACATATTTTTGGACCAAATATAACGCAATATAAATTTGTGATTTATTATACCCTATAACAAAATAGGCTATATACAATATAGCAGTGACCATATGTAGGCATATTTGTGCAAATTTTAAATCACAAGCTTTTCACCCTAAATTGACCTTCATATGGATTGTTTCCATTTCTACTAGCGTATTCGTATTGTATAACATTATTAATATGTAATAATTATTGTATCGATATATCTCTGTACGAACCAAATGTATTGGGGTAGATTTTTTTCAAAAAATCTTTGGGTTCAGTTCCATAATCAGCCTTTAAAAATATGTTAGAAAAAAATCGTTATGAAGTATGTGTAATACCTCTACCTAAACCAGATAGTTTGAAGTAACTCTCTCACTTACAATTAGGGTGCTTCCGACCGTGGTTAATTAACGACGTAGCGTCCGTTCAAATATTATTCTACCAATTAATGTTTACAGCCACTAGAACACCATGATCGGTGTATGCTCAGCAAGGTACCACCCTGCTCCCAGATTAAATGTCCAGATAAAGGGATAGATAAGGCAGTTTATTTAATGCTAGTGAAATATAGAAAAATATCAGTTAGATATATCCCAATATCACTCACAGTGAGGGACTACTTTTTGGGGTCCCGATTTAATACAGTAAATAAAACGGACCGTCATCGATGCCGGGATCGAAACTGTGAAATGACGTCATTATTTTGACGTCATGGCGTTATGATTCCCGCGATATTTTTCAATAAAATGTAAAACAAAGTTAATAAAGCATAAAATAAAAAGAAAATGTGTTTTCGGTGTGATAATGCGTGATATCATCACCGGAAAGGGAGACGATTTACATATTTTCACTCGCGCAAGCGCTTGTGAAAATATTAATTGTCTCCCTTTCCGGTGATGATATCACGCGTTATCACACCAAAAACAAACAAATATCCTCTATACACGGTACACAAAGTGACACGCCGGCCGTTTACGTAAGATCAAAGCCCAATGTCGACAAAGTCATAAAATAAGGCAAAATACGGTATACTTATTTATAAGCAAGCCCTTTACAACTTGTGTAAGATCAAAGCCCAGACAGAAAATGATATAATCGGGCTCAGCTGGGGGTCTGGAGCCCAAAAGCCCGGACCTGATCCGTGCCTGTAGACGGTATACTATACTATGTGTCAATGAATCATACCCATGCCGGTACAAAAGTACAAACGTTGCTTTACTGCACACGTGTTGAATGTTGTCTGTAAGTCATGTCGTGTCCCTCCCTGATAATCAAATATTCAATCGGTTTGAAAGTTAAATCAGTTTCTTCAAACCTAAACGTAATATTAAAGGCGGTACAAGTCGAAACGACGCGTCATTTGATCAAATCACGTGTTCAAATTACAGCTTCGGTTGTGAAGATGACCAGTGACCGAACTTGTGCGGCCTATTTATAGGTTACCTTTCAGGCTGACCCGGCCGACATGGTTTTCAGATAATCACATGGACTTGATGGAGTAATACTTTCCATGTACGTGCTAGATGGAACGTACATCTTCAGCTCATCACAGTCGAGTGCCCACGTTTGATCACAGCCCCTTAATTTCAATGTTGAGTCATTTGGTGGTTGTAGACTCGCTATGTGGGGCCGCATGATCCTGATAATGCGTGATTCATTGTGGGGATAGTATAGACTTGTCCATCGTCGGATACCCACGACTAATCATTCCGTTACACTCCGCGAAGAATGGAGAGGAGCGCAATGGTTCGAACGTGGGTATCCGACGATGAGACTTGTAATACTTGTCACATGTTTCAGTCTGCTCATTCTTACAATCATATCCCGTTATTTTATTTATAAAACCTTTCTTTTGGCATTAACACGTGTTATAATTGGCAGCCTCATAGATGCTATATCTTAAGCAATTTCGTTATCTTATTTTTTGGGCTTGGATTTTTCGCCCTTTTTAACAGTATTTCAGTCATATCACGGCGGTCAGTGAACCTGCTCACACTTTTCCTGGACAAGCTTAGCCGATCTAAGCGGTTTACCATACTATGTGCAAATACTTATGCCAGGTACTGACAACTGCCCTACTTGAATTAGAGGTAGGGGTAGATGGCCGTAGAAATAATTTCATGACCAATCCCCACACAAGTTATGTGGCCGGGCTGGGGTTCGAACTCACGATCACCGGATTGACAGTCCAGCGCTCTACCGAATGAGATAGCCGGGCCCGGCTCTTAATAATTTAATTGACGTGCACCACTTGATCATTGCGTCCCATTAAACGCACAAAAATAAATCGTGTGATATTGTGGGATTGTAGGGCTGCCGTGAATCTTGCATCAGCCGGCATGCCCTGTCCTTGAAACCACATTTTAGGCTTTACCACGTACGCGGTTACATATTACACTGTTGTACGATCAGTAAACTTTGTGACTAAATTACATTTGAACGATTCTTACGATAGCCTGTCACCAGTTGGTGACATTTACTAACATAGCTAAAGATCAGCGCAACAAAGTCGGCGATCTTTATCTGTACATGTATATAGTAGAATGTATCCTTACGCTGATAGTATAGGATGCGGTTTGATAAATATCTTTCGACTCGTTTTAAGGACACGAGGTTGATAATTATTTTTATTATATGTTTTTCAGTGAAATATCGAATTTTATTGGTGGAATAAAGTATTTTATTACATCCCTTGCTACAAATAGTAACAAATTTACGTTGATATTTACCGGATACGGTACTCAAAGCGCCGGGCATACACATTTGGTGTGCCAAATACGGGTTTTTCTACTTTCCGTGTGCCGAAATACGTGTATTTTGGCATACGATCGAATTCTCGTGCTGTCGTTAACGGCGATTGCAGTTAGCAACGTAAAATGACATCTGCAGAGCGCATGTTAAAAAGTATCTCGATGTAACATATTAATAAAGAAAAAAATATCCAAATCACAACGCGTTTCGACTTCAATTGTCTTCATCAGTTATGAATGTAAACAAAACACATTTATAACGTCATCATGACGTCACATTAAGTAACGTCATTTTTGGCGCACTTTTCACATAGTTAATCATAGAAACTGCGCCACTCGTGAAAATATCATTTCTATGAACACTCGTGAAATAAAATACGACCTCACACCGAAATCAACAAATATCCTCTGTCAAGAAATATTATTCACAGCATTCCGCACAATATTGTTCGAGAAATAGTTTTCCTGAATTATATATATTCATATATTTTGTCTTAGTCATTCTTATTTAAATACATACTTCAGCAAATATTAAATTTAATGAAATAGGGATCATATTTCAAACTTAATGCCCATTAGGTAATTGACTTTATTCGTGTCAGTTTATAAATATTGCACCTTGTTATATTTACAGTTGCTTGAAGTCGTAATTTTTATTACATGCTTTTGTAACTTGGATTTATTGTATTAAACATTCATTCCACTTGAAATAAGACGGGATTTATTTACTAAGCTAAATGTATTTATTGTATAGACATTATTAAATAACCTTATTATATACCTGTTTAAAATCTTAAACAACACGTGCTGTATCAATCGGCAAAATACATGTCGTCAGAAACGAAATTCCGTATTATGCTTCTCGCCATTTTTCCGAATCTGTATTACCATACTAGCCGGACTACTTTTTAGCTCACCTGAGCACGAAGTGCTCAATGAGCTATTGGTATAGGGGACCTCTCCGGCGTCGTCCGTCGTCCGTACCCGTCAACAATTTGGACCGTTATCGTGATAAAGACTACATTTTTTTATTAAATCTTCATTTTAACTTGCACAGTTTGTGAATGGCCATAAAATCTCGGATGGGATTGTTATTGGGTCAGATCACACCAGTTACACCAGAGTTATTGTCCTTTTTTCAAGCAAAAAAGTGCAAAAATGGCCTTTTCCAACGTATAGACTTCTTTTCCATCCAATCTTAACCAAACTTTCAAAGTTTGTGTATTGTATGACCATCAGATCTCAGCAGACGCCAAAAATGGGCCAGATCGTTTTTCAAACACCAGAGTTATTGCCCTTTGTTTATTTAAAAAAAAAATATTAATTATATTAATTAGGGATGGGACCGAATACTGAAATCAATATTCAAATATGCGTTTTAGGTATTCGAATATATTCGAATATTCGTTTTGTAAATACTACTATAGACTACTATATACGGTACCCTGTCCAAATATGTACCTTGTTTTACCTTGTTTCAGCGGTAAATGAGCGATATAGCTTTGTGAGTGTTAGGCAAATATAAAGAAATGTAAGATATTGTTAAATGTATTGTTAATTAATGTGTTAATCGTTCCGTTTTTTTTCAGAACCATGATTCTTGTATCTGCCGTGCAGATTACACGTTGCCTGGTTTTGTCTAATGACCGCATAAAGTATTTCCAAGCACGTGATGGTGGCACTGTTTAATAATAAAGACTCTTGTATAATATACGGTGGTGATATAATGGAGAATAATTTACAAGTGACGTATAGTAAGATTGACCAGATCATGCTAAGTTTGTTAAAGAAATTGATTGGCTGATAATGGATTCATTTTGATTGGTTTACTTAGAGAGTAATTGTAATTTACTGTAAACAAATTAACCGTATAGATGTCACTTAAGGATAATAAACAACAATGTACTCCTTGTGCTAACTGCGAAACCGTTATCACAGCATGGCCCAGTTTTGTTATTTGTGGATACAATGCGTCATATTCGCGTCTCCTTCAGACCGTTAAATCGCGGCTCTTGTACAGACGTGGGCCCCCTGCCAATTATCAATTGTCGTTAATTGGAAATGTTCAGCATGTGTTGTAAAAACGTTACACTGCCCCCGTCCACCTGCTAGGCAGGAAATACGACTGGAATTCATGTTGACTTTGCAATCAAACTGGAAAAAAAAACATGATTTTTGTAAGAAATTTTGTTCTTTAAATAAATGAGAAAATCGAATATTCGTATTCGTTTTTGTATATTCGAATATTATCCAATATTCGAATATTCGAGTATTCGGTCCCATCCCTAATATTAACGGACATTATACAAAATCTAGCCTTCATTTTTCATCCAGTCTTCACCAATCTTGCACAGTTTGTCTATTATCATGAGATTACAGTTGAAGTCGAATATTAGCAAGATCGGACCAGACACACCAGAGTTATTGCCCTTTGTTTCTGAAAAAAATATGCACAAATGGGCATTATTCGGGATAGAGACTTCATTCTTCATCCAATCTTCACCAATCGTGTACAGTTTGTCTATGAACGTAAGACTACAGGTGAAGTCGAATTTAAGCATGATCGGGCCAGAAAAACCAGAGTTATTGCCCCTTGTGTTTGGAAAAAAAACATCAAGTTACCAATGATTGGCTTGCACACACGATTTTTGAATCAATGTTGACCAAACTTACACAATTTGCGCATGACCATAAAAATTGATTGATACAATTTGATTTCCAACAGTTGCAAGACTAGCATGCAGTTATTTGTACATGCAACATTGATCATATGTCTTCAGAGCCTGCATTAACATCATTTATTATCATTGGACTCATACTTTAGTTAGCCCATTACACTAACCGATGTTTAAAATCAAAATTGACCCCATCCCTCTGCGTATTGTACAGGGCTGGTATTCACAAAGCTCCTAAGGGAAATCTTAACTTAGGTTGTACTTAAGTGAAAATTTCAGGTCAAATTTTCTATGTGAAATCCAATGATTTCTGTACAAAGAATGCTGCAACACTCGACGTATAAGCAATATTTACAAGTTTAAAACATTTTAATGTTAAAAGACCTATAAATGAAACCGCCAGAGACTTAAGAAATTTTATGAATTTACGGAATTTACTTAAGTTTTCCCTAAGGAGCTTTGTGAATACGGGCCCAGATACCTTAATTTTCAAACCTGTCACAACAGTATGGTCTTCATCTGTACCAGTTCTCAGGTGAGCGCTTTGGGCCATCATGGCCCTCTTGTTTAATGACGTCATCATAGAGTTATGTAAACAAATATAATCTATACCTACAATGATTAGTCATTATTGTAGTCTTTAATAAAATAAAATGAGGTAAATGCACATTTGAAGTTTATCGTGGTATATAATAAAAGGAACATTACGCTAGTCAATATTCCAAGAGTATGTATTAGTCTTGTGGCTTGCGTTATTTGGTATCACAAGCCACTCGACTAATACATACTCTTGGAACAACTGACTAGCATAATATTCCGTATATATCAGATGTAACTGGATAGCTTTTGAATAATACCTTCCGACAGGGTTTAACAGGTTGCAATGTAGATGTGGCTGTATATTATTTCATCATAATACTAAAGCACTAGTTTATTTTGTGTAATGTTTCTTCACATATGGCGACAGCGTGCAAAGTGTATAGAACAAACAACAAATTATGTTGACTATGCCAAATATAGACTTGAAAAATGCATGATAATAGTTGCGCCGGTGTGTATAACGGTTCCATGGTTTATATAATTATTCATTGCAAAAAAAAACTGCTTCGAGATATTAAAATGTTCGTGCACACTCATGATATCTTGTACATTTTCACACTGTAAGATGGCTGTGTTTAAATAGCAGATCAACGCTTTTGTAATTTGCATTGATTTGGCAGGTGGTTTGATTGAACTGTCGGCCTGGCCCTGATTTTAATCTTCCCGCACAATACCCGCAATCTCATTCTGTCGGAAGAAACTTGGTCCCTCGCCAGGAAAGTCAACTTGAAATGTAAAGAGGGAATGAAAGGCGCTTTACATGTTCGCTACAGCAGACTGTGTGTACATAGCTCGACAGGTAGAAGACGAATATTATAACCTTGAATCTCACGAATGCCAAATCTTGCTGACGATGCAATCTAAAGGCAGTAAATCCTGTTTAGGTTTCATTATCGTTTTAATAATTATTATATTATTAATAATTAATAATTATTCTACATCATCTTGCTACCTCGTGCACTACTATGTGTGTCCAATCTTTCCAGCTTGTGTATCAACGTCATTGTGATTTGGCTTCAGTTATGATCTTAAAGTGGCGTCCTCACCTATGGTTGCTCCTTTATGGGTTATAAATACAATTATTTCTAGCAGTAATAGTTCTAGCAGTAATAGTTCTACATTTGATAGCCAGTATTTTCTGTATGTATCCTTGCGTTTCATAAGTGAAGAAAACTAAAACGAGTAAATTATCAATTGATTTTATGTCAGTATTTCACAACATAAAGAATCGGCTTATTAATTGTGAACATCCATAAAATCATGATCATGAACGCACATAGTTCTCTCATCCGCGCATCTGTTACCATCAGATTGCGTTACCCGCGCATCTGTTACCATCAGTTTGCGTTACATGACGAACTCGGCATTTTACTAAGCGACATCAGCATTTGGCACGCGGCGTTCAATACGAATGTGTAATCGGAAAATAAAAACGTTTGCAAACCAGGGAGAACAGAAGTGGTGTGAATACCGTACATACCTAGGCGGTTTTCGATCGAGGAAACATCCATTTGCATGAAAGCATATGGGAATGCTTTGCGGATCTTTGATAGCGACTGCATGTACTTTAGCTTTCCTACTTTTTGTTATCATGCATTTTCACTCACGTGAGCTGTTAGTTTTATAATGAACTATCATTGCATCAGACGGACCATGCTGCATGTGTATAAAAGAAATGAATATCATTTAATTTCGCATCACAAGAATATTCGTATCAACACAATACCATGAAACGAGTATAATTCTCTTACTCAGCCTAATTGCCAGAACCTTTTTGCCTGTTCCGTGTTTAACAGCTGCGATTACCTGGAAGTTAATATTCTTTCTATAAAGAGTTATTATCGCTCGGGTTTTGTTGGAACCATAATTGTTATGGTATAAGAAACATGAAAATGGAATTTGCAGTCAAGGCAGTTTTACGCCCCCCCCCCCCCCCCGCCCCCCAGTAATCCCTGTGCTGCTATAACAAAAGGATGTATATTGCACTTTGTTACTGTATGTTTATTGGAAGTTAAAACGGGTATGAACACTGGAGACATCCACATCACCACGACTGCATTCTCCTCCTCCTCCACCTCTTCGTCATCATCATCATTGTTGTTGTCGTTGTCATCGGCGTCATTATTATCTTCATCGTAATTACCCCCACCGCCATCGCGATCATCATCGTCATCGTCATCATTGTGATCATCGTCATCATTGGGATTCATGAGTACATCGTTTTTTCATTATCGTATAAGACTCGGTAATGACGGAAGCGACCTGGGCCCGTATTCACCAACCCATTCTTAGACTTGAGAATGAAGAATAGACTTAGACTCAAGATTTAATATATGTGAGTTTGAAAATATACAGGGTACAAATGTTGCGTAAGTCATTTATAAATCATTTTAAATAAAGATTTCTAAAATAATAATTGGTGAATACCGAGTAAAATTCAAAATAACATCCTTTTTCTAAACAAAAATGTTTCAAGAATATTCTTTATTTTTAAGTCTTAAGTCTAAGAATTTGTTGGTGAATACGGTCCCTGAGTTGTCTGGAATCTTTCCAGACTCCGCTGTCGCGACTAATTGGGTTGTTAAATTGAATCCCAAGGTTGCATACATATGCAATTACTAAGTTCATTTCTATTTTGCTGTGCCGTAGGGTTTTAATTACATTACTTTAATATTGCAGTTCATAATTGGCAGTCGCGCCCGTCAACATAATGCGTTTAAATGTGATTATACTGCTTCTTGTATACATATTGTCGCGAATGATAACGTAAATGGTTTTGTTTATTGGACATTCTTAAATTCACGAAGGACGCATTTTGGTGACCCAGTGTTAAACGGTTCAATATTTGTTTCATTACTGACAATATTTCGTGTTTGCATACTTTAATGTATGCCTTTTCGTTAACCCAAGGTACCCTTTTTAAGTAAAATCAGTGGTGGTCTTTGCTTTGGCCTCGCTTGTTTGCATACCAATAATCATATTTTGAATAACTGCGTACGGGCCTTGCAAGTTCAGTCTTATTTCATGGAACTTTGTTTGCATTAGGCCATGTTCTACTGGTTGTATATTTTATGCAGGAGACATCGATTTTCCGCAGGATCAATATCTCACCCTCTGACTCTCGATATCTAGACAATCCACCGTATTATATTTGATATCGAAATTTCAGTGTCTGGTTAAGAATGGCTTTATTGAAAAAGCTTTTCAGTCTTGGTCGCCCACTGCCGCGATCCATCTGTGTTGCTGTAGACGTATTCTTGACAGTTTTGTGTGCGACTGGTAAACTATTATACCTTAACATGCATATAAGAATTCAATTCTGCAAAACATCTGACATAAACTGTGTGGGATTGCAAATAAAATACATTGTGTAGACATTATATAATATGTAAGTAGTGTTTTAATAACACAATAATTGCAAAGCTACATACGCTTTTATTGCATACGCCTTCAGTTCTTGACACGTCTATAAAACACAGTAATTGAGGCGTGTCGTGGGAAAACCGGGCTTAGTGCATGTGCGTAAAGTGTCGTCCCGGATAAGCCTGTGCGGACTAATCCGGGACAGCACTTTCCGCCTACAGTGGTTTTATGTTAAGAAGAGACTTCCTTAAAACGGAAAATTCCATAAAAGCGGAAAGTGCTGTCCCGGATTGGCCTGTGCGGACTTCACAGGCTAATCCGGAACGACTCTGTACGCACATGCATTAAGCCCGTTTTCCCACGACTGCATAATTCAAGGGAACAAACCTAATTGGCTAAGAAATTATCTAAGGTGAGATATTATATAAATAGTGATGTCCTTGAGGGTGACAGTGCGTCTTGTCAACCCGAAGCAAAACTCGACCGAGGCTTTAGCCGAGGTCGAAAGTATTTGTCGATGGTTGATGAGACGCACTGTCACCCTCAAGGAAGTCAATACTTATTTTATTATACCGAACAATCCTTTATCATTTGCGTACCGGGCGACATAGCGGTAGCGGGCGAAATTGCCGAGCGACATATCCAATTGTTGCCCGCTTCAGTTTATATGCATTATATAGAGAAATAATCAAGTGTGGTACAATAAAAGCGGATGTATGCCAGTACAATACGTACAAACGTATTTGTTCATCCTCGTGCAAAGCATGCCAGATATCATCGCTTTCCGTTGTCTGTATGCGTTCACAAAAGAACATTCCACGTTACTGCATTTACATGATGATAATACACAGTCTGTCCTTGAGGTTAGGGTTCAGTTAGAGATACCACGATGTCCAAGACTGCATGCTAATATGTGCGAGCAGATAAGAAAATCCATGAATAAAAATAGGCGTCTCTAAGAAATTCCCCTCACGGATGATTGTCTGTTTTCTGTCACATCGGTTGAATATTGAAATGACAAGGGCTAACAGTGGCAGGGGTGAAGTTGAAGACGTCGAAGTGCTGTTGAATTTACGAAATACCAGATTTTTTGCTGATGTTGACATGTAGGCTTTGACAGCCCTTTCAAACGATAATGACAACACATATCAACACACATTTTCATTAATCAAAATTGTTGCATTTTATTATGGAACGTAATATTTATTATTGGCGGCCTCGAGAGCATATACATCAAAGTGATTATAGTACACGAGATAATCAAAGTGTTTATACATTTAAGTGGTAATGATTAATTACATCGAAGTGATTTTGAAAAATAAATGTGCCCATCGATGTAATTATATAATATTATACGCCGAAGCGATTAACGAGCCAAAGTGATAGCGATCAATAGATTTGAGTTGATTATGATCAAAATATCCTTTCAATATTCTAGTTTGCTCTCCCCCCCCCCCCCCCCCGCCAAGCGCCCTGCACGAATAAAGCAATGTAGTGAGCATGTTCATTTTCGCGATCCTCCCCCCACAAGCGCCCTGCATGAAGAGAATTATGTGCGGTACTACTTGTATACATGGACGTCAAAGTGATACCGGTAATAACGAAGTGACGACATGCTCTCAGTGTTTTATTTGTCTTCTCCCCCAGGCGCCCTGCACGAGGACAGCAAGGTGGGCATCTACGCGTGCGACCCGGCCGCCTACTCGGACCCGGACTGGAAGGACCTGTTCAACCTGATCATCCAGGACTACCACACCGGAAACGCCGCCAGCAACGTAAGGCATCCGCAACCCAGCTTCGGTACAGACGCCGAGATCGACAGCCTCGGTGACCTCGACCCCACTGGTCAGTTCGTTGTGTCCACTCGCGTCCGAGTGGCCAGGAGTCATGAGGGTATGCCGTTCCCTCCCGCTGCCAAGAAGGAGGTGTGTACTAGTATACTATTATAAGTTCATCTATATACGGACCTTATATAGGGTATCCCGCCTCGTAATATAATTGCCTTATTTTATAATTACCCCGGTATTTATTAACTGTTTTGCTAACTGTTTCAGTTGTTATCCAACAAATAAATTGATCTGGTCTGTTTGTTGAACTAAAAAGCGAGAATTTTTCTGACGAGAAATAGGAACACGTTCCTTTGTGAGAGGCTGTAATGAAGCGCTTAAATTTTGAAATGAATTTTATTTTCTTGTGTACATAACGGGTAATTATCACTCATGAACCTCTCTATCAACAGGACTTCGAGAAGATGGAGAAGCTGGCATGCGAGGGCCTGTCCACCCTGACCGGGGAGCTTGCCGGCACATATTACCCTCTCCGCGGAATGGACAAGGCCATGCAGAACAAGATGATCGAGGACCACTTCCTCTTTCGCGCAGACGACTCGTAAGTTTTCGGACGTTATTTTCGTCTGCTATTAATTTTCTTAGCTTTAAGCGACCATTGGAATGCGAGTCATGAGAAGCTGTTATACATTATCTGTCTCCACTTAACTAAATTATCTCGGAACTTCTGTGCGTGTATATTGATTACGTCGTGCACGTCGTTTGGTCGCCCGGGAAGCGAAGATACACAATATGAAGTAGCCGGTTATCCTTTTAATCGGTAAATTCATAAAACCTGAATGAAATACTGGATTGGGTTATTCAAAACTGTGGCAGTTTCAACAATAACGCGAATTGTATTTTACTTGTCAATTCACTATCTTTTGCTTGCGTCATCATTCCCACTTAATTATACATCAGTTCCAACGATTAACATACGAAATGCTTGTAAAGGCATTCATACGAGCTTCCAAAACCGGAAACAAATGTTGTTTTCACTATGTTGTGCACGCTTGTGATTTGCCGTTACCCTCCATTTACCAGCGTTCTCGGCGATGCCGGCGGATACAACTGCTGGGACACCGGACGTGGTATCTTCCACAACAAGGACAAAACCTTCCTCACTTGGCTGAACGAGGAAGATCACTTCCGGTTCATCTCCATGCAGAAGGGAGGCAACCTCGGACAGATCTACAAGCGTCTCGTGTCGGTTAGGAAATTGTAGTCGGCTATAGTATAACCAACCTAACATTTTGGCTTATCGCTTTGTATGGGGCAGTAGGGGTATATTAGAAAGGCAAGGAAATTAAAACGTGAAAAAAATATCCAAAAAAATAGATTTAAGAAATAATTTCGATTTATCGTTGTTTATCGGCCAATAAACAACGATTTGGAGTTCTGATGCCTATTAATTAAACCACGCGGGCCTTACCTGTGACGCCATTCAATGATACAAATTCATTGTGACGTCACTTTTATTAATCAAAACTGAACAAATGACATCAGAATCGGAACTACTTTTCTGCGTTGTGTATTGGTGGTTTAACAACTGTAATTTTGTTCTTTGTCTATTGAAAAATATATGAGTGTCAGGTTAGAATATCCCCTAATTATCAAATAAACGAAGTCCAACTATATAGAGGATATTTGTTGGTTTCGGTAGAATATCGACTTTAATTCACGAGTGATCATAGAAATGTATATTTTCACGATTGGCGCAGCCACGAGTGAAAATATATTTTTTCTATGATCCCAAGTGATTCAAAAATGGATATTCTACCGAAACATACAAATTTTCTTGTTATTTATGCTTTCACGCCGTTTCGTTGACATTTTATGTGCTATCTAAATGCGTCTTGTTTGAAAAGAAAAAAATCGCGAGAATTATAACGTGTTAATGTTAATGTGTTAAATCGGGAACCAGTGTGAAACAGTAGGAATTACCGGAGTGATAATTTCCACTGTTTCAAAAAGTGAATTACCAATTTTATTTTATTTCACTTATATTTCCCTATAAATCACCGAAAAGCATAAAATAAATAGTATTTATTATTTTCACAATTGCTATTGTTTGTTTACCCGTCTGGTCGCAGGCCATTAAGCACATGGAGACGAAGATGAAGTTCGCCAAGATGGACGGGCTGGGCTACCTGACCTTCTGCCCCACCAACCTGGGCACCACCCTGCGGGCCAGCGTGCACGTGCGCGTCCCCATGCTGAGCAAAGACCCCAAGGTGCTCAAGGACATCTGTGCCAAATACAACCTCCAGCCCAGAGGTGTGTGATTCAAGGCTTGTTTTGTTTTAAAATTTTGGTGTTCAAGTTTTGTTTGAATAAGAGTAAATACGCAAGTCCGAATAAAGTGGTTTTGCTGACTGAATAATTGCATGACGATGTATTCATATTTCAGTTGAAAACTTATTGCTTTATGTCAGTTGTGTCGGTCTTTGGAAAGAAACCTTTGTAATAGTTCAAACTTATAAAGACATGCAATGGAACATAGAGAAAACAATATTTGGAAGAATCGACGAAAATCACATAACAATGTAGACCCGCTCTAACAGCTGTCAACATATTTGTTTTGCTTTGATCGCAAATGTGGACTTTTTTTAACCGCGACCGTTTCCCGTCTTTAATTTCTTAGCTTTATCTATGTTTTGACGATCCCTAATACCTCTGCAGGCGTGCACGGCGAGCACTCCGACAGCAAGGGAGGCATCTACGACATCTCCAACAAGCAGCGTCTGGGTCTCACGGAGTTCCAGGCGGTCACCGCCATGAAGAACGGCGTGCTCGAGATCATCAAGGAGGAGGCCAAACTCACCTGGTATGCCGTGGTTTGACATACGTACCGTATTTACTATTAGTCTTTGTATTATACAGGGGTTTGTTTGACGTGAATTGTTAGACAGAATGTCGTTTTACCCGTTGCGTTAGTGAAACGCATGTGTTAAAAACTGGTCTTTTGTGGTGGTTACTTCCTTCTCAGCAAGGTTGTCATTTTATCTGTTCGATTGTTGAATACATAGGTTCTACCCCCACCCCTACTTTACCTTGTTTCAGTTTAAGTTCACCTAATTTTTTTTACACAATACGCTGTTTTTCAACTGCTGACCATAATGCTTGCGGTGTCATATCTAATCACGTTAAATTACATTGAAATTACGTGCATGTTAAAGCAAAATTTAATTTAGCTGCCTGCAGCGCGTTTTAACCATATTAATACAGTATACATGTAACCATTTTGAACAGTGAATATTTTGATAGGTGAATATCGAGTAACTTGCGAACTTGCAGCATACATTATACATCACGGTATTACAGCTCATTTAAATGTTTTGCATAGTCTGTATACACTCATAAACATGACGTATACCCCATTTGTCTGCCCCTTGCAGGATGCCCAAGCCCCTGCCGGAGCTGTGGGACCGTTTGAGCAAGAGCGACTCGCAGTCCCTCATGAAGAAGTTCCTCACCCCCGAGGTGTACGCCAAGCTCAAGGACAAGAAGACCTCCCTCGGCGGAACCCTCGCACACTGTATCAACTCAGGTAACTTAGTTTAAACACACATATTTTAGCTCGATTGTGCCGAAAGCGATAGGCTTAAAGAGACATAATCTAGTCGGTTACTATGGTGTCGTATGAGAAAGGCGGACACCATATCCTTTAACCACTGCTACTTCTCAGATAACATGCGCATATTTTCAGTTATTTAAACACTTCTTTAGCTCCTTATTGTGCCGCAGATAGTGCTGTACCCTTTTAAGCGCATTCCGTGTTCACAAAAGATGCTTGTAACTTATGGATGTTGAACATTGTATGCGAATACGTAATGTAACTTGCATTCACATACTTGGTTGAAAGTTGTAGGCTTTTACAGTGCTTCATCGTCGGTCTGGCAGACATGTGGTGAACGCTTACTATGCATTGTTTGTGCGATATAATCCTGTAACATTCTGTGTGGTGCGTGAATGAATATTTTCATCGTCACTCATGATTTCAGGTTGTTTGCACCTTGGCAGCAAAGTAGGTATTTACGCATGCGACCCTGACGCCTACACGACGTTCGAGGACGTCTTCAACCCCATCATCAAGGCGTACCACAAAGTGGACGCCATCAACCACCCAGTCCCCACGTTCGGTACCGAGAAGGAAATGAACGCCCTGGAGAACATCGACCCCGATAACAAAATGGTGCTCTCCACCAGAATCCGCGTAGCCCGCAGTCACAAGAAATACCCCTTCCCACCCGCCTGCTCCTCCGAGGTACGCTACTGTACGGTTATTAGGGACATATTTTTATCCCACCATCAAGTCTGCATTGACAAATATCTGCCCGTGGGATAAACTTGGCTGTATACACTGTGGAATACACCAAACACGCGCAGTATAATGACGTCAGTTTGTTGTTTGTCGTGACGTCATCGTATGTTTTTTGTGTTATTTACTGTTTTTCTTTCGTTTATTTTCAAAAATAAAGACAGAAAATGGTGGGATAAATATAAAACCAGGTAAGTGTTGAATAAAGATAAGTTTATTATCTCTGTACGAAAACGTGAACACTTGCCAAGGCTTGTGGTTCAGGTTTTCCAAGCCTTGCTAAATAAACTTATCTTTATTGAACACTTACCTTGTATTCTGTATATACAACATGTAGTATATGTAATTGTTCGACAAACATTTTGCAATATTACTACAAAAAATTTCAGTCACAAACTTGGTTGCAAATTTAATATTGACCAACGAAAATGCGTGTAATATAAACGTTTTCTTAAATTGGCTGAATGTTCATAAGCATAAGGCAGTATCTATTACAGAACAGAGCTGTAGATCTAGGTGTTTATGCACATATGTGATATACAACATACGTGTATCTGTTACATATATCCGTCTATAACCGCACATGTACGGTCTAAGACGAGCTTCAGTTGTACATGACCTTCAAAGATTCATTAAACCACTCTATGTACAGTGTACTCCCTTAAAACCGAACTCCGTATAAACCGGAACTCTCTGAAAACCGAACAGACGCTCCGGTCCCGTTTTTTGCCTATATGTTTAATGTGCGAAAACCCTCGGTATACCGGAACCTCTGTATTCCGAATATCGAACAGCAGGAGCGGTACATCGCTTTGTTGCGGAGTACAAATTGACCTCTGTAAACCAAACATGTGTAACAATCTGAAGTTATCGATTATCTTTAGCGCGCGATTGTCTTGTCGCAGGGTGATTGCACGCTTAAGTCCGATAATTAGGGCCAACAGTTCGACACCATATTAGGACTCCAGATAAGGGTGTTTAGTCGCTAAATAAATGGGTATTGCCTATAAAGTGTGAAAAACAAACAATAACTATTAATGATGTAATAATTATTAATGATTACTTTAATTAAAACATCATTTGATTGATGTTGGTCTTTGATTGTTGATTGGTCCGTTCCGGTCGGTGTTCGGTATAGAGGGAGTACACTGTATTGATTACTACTGCATGTAGAAACTTCGACTGGAAATGACGTCTTGCGAAATGTTGTACATGAGAAAATTTCAGCAAATTTGCCGTTCGATGTAAATTGAGTCTTGCCAGTAACTGTTTCAGGCTTCAACAGCAGGGTAATGAGTCATTTCGCGAGCAAATTTGACATTATGGATAGCAGACTATCTGTTAGATGTTGAGATGTTATTGTTATTGTTGTTCTTTTTTTCAACAAAAACGAATATGATCAGTCTGTTTCTCCGCACTGGCTTATCTATGAACTGAACGTCTCAAACTACGGTATTGTACATACTGTTATGCTTTGAAAATCATACATGTATTCTATAGTTACTATGGTAACGCGCTTAGTCAGTTTTCGGTCAGTTTTTTGTTATTGATATGCCTCAGTAGAAACTCTTATTATTATTAACGTACACATGACGTTAAATGTAGACCATTTGCCACGTTAAATCAAATATCATTGACATTAAATAATATTTCATAGTTCACGCCAATATTGCAGGCACATCGGTTAAAAGTTCTTAACTGTTATTGAAAAAACTGACTCATAGATCTGTAACTATTATTCAAGAATATTCATAAAACTATTGGTTCTTATGATTTCGCGAGTTAAAACATCAAGATAGGAGAAATTTTTAGTTACAATTTGATGAGCGATGTTTTATAATTAATGGAGACATGTGGAAATGCTGAATATAATCATGATCATGATCAAGGTGAATTATGTTAATAATTTCAAATTACGATCATAATAATTTCAAATCACGATCAAATATCGAATGCATATACTCTTTGCTGTGTGAGTACCTGTATACTAGAGCGATCTCAAAAAGGACCATAAGCAAATAGTGTTAGCATATCATTGTTGATCCTAAACTGTTGCACAGTATAGGTCTGGAAATCGATCATTCATTGGTTTGTTTGGCCTTCTCACATTTCGTGTGCGTTCGGTTCATTAAAAATTCATTGTACTCGAGAGGAAATGATAATGGCCTAATTTATGCCATTTGACCGTAATTTGATCTTTTAATTCAATGTTAATTGAACATACCGGTACCTATATACAATTTAAACTGCACTACATAATTCTCAATACAAGTACACGGCTTTGTAAATCAGTATTGAACAAAATTTAGCCTCCGCCATTGAACATAACTGTATACAATTTAAAACTACACGCTTCTAAAAACTTATTTTGCAAATAAATATAGTTAATAGTTTCAAAAACATAAAGAAAATAGGAATAAGCATCCTACAGAAGAGATATAACTGATCCACACTATATGATTTAACTCTCGATTAATTAACTTCAGCGTGGGAAAACACACGCGCATTATATTGAACATACCATCGCAAACAATGCTCATCCCTTTACCTCGTTATTTGAATGATTCCTTCACCCCGTGTTTTCGTCAAATGTGGTTTGCGTGTATATGAGTTGTCAAAAGGCTTTTTGCCGATTTGCCATAAAAAACTTGAAACTTGAAAGAAACATGTTCGTTGAAGTTAAATGTAACAAATGCACTCGCGTGACCTCCGACCTCGTTTCAGGACTTTGAGAATATGGAAGCGGACACCGTGGCGGCCCTGAGCACGCTGACCGGCGAGCTGGCCGGAAATTACTACCCACTGCGCACCATGGACGCCAAGACCCAGGAGCAGATGATCCAGGACCACTTCCTGTTCAGAAACGACGACGAGTGAGTCACTTACTTACGTATTGATATTGTGACAAACGATTTGTGTTTGATGAAAAAAGGTCCCCCATGCCTTCACGGTATAATTACTTGTCGCATGTATATTTAAATACATTGTATTGCGACGATATATCACAATGGTTTGATGGAAATCATGTCCACCATGCGATCGCGAGATTCAGAACTAGTTGCCGAAGTTACTTTTATATTGAGATACATTAATGGTATATTGCATTGCGACAAACGATATCAATATTTTGATGGAAATACTGCCCGCCTTGTGATCGCAAGGTTGTGAAATCAATCCTTACACCAGCAATACGCGATTGACCTTTATTGAAGACGCTAAGTACTGATTTAACCCATGAACTAGATTAAAGTGTATTAAGAAATATTTTCGATTTAGAGTTGTTTATCGGCTAATAAACAACAATTTGGAGTTCTAATGCGTATAAATTAATGGTCTTTCAGAACGACAAATCGGTGTTTATTAACCGATAAAAAAACGATAATGCGAAACTTATTTCGATTCTAACATAACCTGACAACATTTTCTGCAATTACGATGCGAACTATATTTTACAGTTTCTGAACTTTTTTTTCGGGTTGTTAACTGGTAATGTAACAACGGTGATGTGTTCTTGTCTATAGAAAACTCTTCCCGTGTCATGTAAGAATAAGCCTTTTATTATGGACGCAATCCACCTGTCTTGAATTTAGATTAATTTTAATAGTTGTCTTACTTTCCTGCATCTAGGGCATGCTAGGTTTATATCACCACGTTCTTTTTGACGCTTCGTAATGTTCGATAAATCAAATAAAAACAGAGAAATGTCCTATTACTAGTATTTATGCGAAGTTTTCGTGCAAGCCGTGTATTAACTGCGAGTGACTTAACTTTTATCTAGCAAATGCTACGATTCTAATAAGCATATTTCTTCATGCTGTTTTCGCTAAAACAATGCGGTTGTCAAGGTAACGAAATCGCCTGGAAGTCGTCTGCTAAATTTACCTGCATCGTTTACAAAACCGTAGAAACAAACGTTTCCTACAGGCGATGTTCTTCTGAATGCCTCGCTCCCACGCGGCTTTGACAGGAATATGAACATGGTTATGACGGTTTGTTTGTAAGCTATTCGTACTATGTACTCGCATAATGCTGAACTGACGGATTCATAATTGAGAACACAGACGTCATTTAGATACATTTATAGATCAAGGTGTTTGCTTTGGTTTATAATTTAGCGACAACGACTCACAAAATATGGCACTGTTTTCCCACCATACTAACAAGTGACAGTTTTGGAATCATTTATGACGTCTTTTAATGACGCCAGAATAAACGAACTTGTGACGTTTAAGCTTATCTCACGCAATTTTATTTATTTATTGTCCAAAAGCATAAAATAAAAATAACATTTGTTGATTTCGGTGTAAGATCGCATTTTATTTCACTCGTGATCATAGAAAATATGAACACTCGAGATAAAATTCGATCTTATACCGAAATCAACAAATATCCTCTATGTCAAGAATAAAGTATTGTTCGAAATTCAGTCAATGTTGTAGGGAAAAACGTTCCGAAGACTACACACTTTTAATTAAACGTAATACAGTATACAGATTTAACTTTATTATCTAAATTAATTAAATATTTAAACGTTAAATACCAGGGCCCGTATATTCGCAAAGCTTTATTAGACCTTAGACTTAAGAATTAAGAATATTTTTGCAACTTTTCTGTTCGAAAAATGCTGTTATTTTAATTTTACTTTTAATTCACAAACGCTTATTTTAGCATTCTTAATTTAGAAGAATTTTATCAATGACCTGCGCTACATTGGTGCCCCACACATTTGCAAACGCACAAGTTTTATTTCCTGAGTCTAAGTCTAATATTTATTCTTAAGTCTAAGAATTGGTTGGTGAATACGGGGCATGAAAACATTAGTTGATGTTTTCCAGTGCTTTGATTATGCGTTATTCATGAACTTCCCGCCAATTTCAGCGTTCTCGGCGACGCTGGCGGCTACAAGTACTGGGACATCGGGCGCGGCATCTTCCACAACAAAGACAAGACGTTCCTCACCTGGGTGAATGAGGAGGATCACCTGCGCCTCATCTCCATGCAGAAGGGAGGCGACCTGGGCGCCGTCTACCGGCGTCTTGTCAAGGTCAGTACACGTGTACCAAAACATGGGCTGTATCGTCCTTAAATATGGTCCGTATCGTCCTAAATTATGGTCCGTATTTTCTGGTCCTTATTGTCTGTATCGTCTGTTATTCTAATGTAATTTGGGCATTTTACCGTGTATAGAAGGTAACGCATGCGCAAATAAATTCCTTCTTTGTTACATATAAAATATTCAAAGTTTGATCTCAATTTTCACCATGACCTAGATACTTTCCAATATATCACTATACATTGTTGGAAAGATAAGGCCATAACCTTTTGAAAAAACAGCATGTCAAAAAATTCATTGCGTTGTAACTCAAAATACTTACCTTAGAAAAAACACACCAGTTTTGACGGGCATGGAGGCTGCTATTTTGCGCATGAAAAACAACACAGTAACACAAACTTATCATGACTCTAGTCAATATATTAATTCTGCCACTGGCGGAACTTGCCATTGGATCTCCAGTGACTTATATTTTATCCCTCCTGGATCGTGTGGACAATATCCTTTAGTATCGTCTTTGTAAAGCAACAATTAATATACTCTTTTTTTTGGGGGGGGGGGCGTGGGAATTTCTTTCTTGTCCTGTTAAAGATTTCCGGAAGGGCGAAAGTATATGTATTTGATATGTCCGGGCGTCGTTACAACTTAATAATTCCAACTACTGCATTAACTTTTACGGACCATTCTTAATTAACTTTCCCTCGCGTTGTGAAGCTATCAAGTTTCGCATTTGCCAAGTAACAAAAATAACCTACTCACTCAGTAAGTAAAAAAACGTGACTTCTATGACGTTTCTACCTGTGCATTTTCGGATGTTAGTTTTTGTTCGCGTGATCCTCGTGTTTGCAGTTGCAGTTTCTGCAAGCAACGAGAATGTTGTGGAATTACTGGCAACGCAAAATCAGCAAGTTCAGCAAATACGGGTTTAAACCATTTACGCAAATATCATTTATCACATGTTATACCTAGTTGTCCGTGTAATACAGCCATTACGAATATTGTTATCTTACACAGTAAGGTACCAGTTTGAGCGTTTTCATTGGCTGCATATTCTTTGACTGACCAGTCGCATGACGTTATTTTGGTGAAATGACGTCGTCAACATGAAATGACGTCACGTCAGTACACAACTTTAAGGATTCATCAACATTTTGTTGGTAAAATTATAAGTGTTTTTTTCGTTTTAAAGCATGTGATAAAAAGATCTGACACTCGCTGTCATTTCATACCGTGTTTTATTAAACTCGTCCAGGAAATTCGTTACTAAGCGAGCTAAACTCGTTTAATAAAATAAGGTATGAAATGACAACTCGTGTCAGATCCTATATTTATTACCTAACTCTATATAAATGATTACTTTAATGCGCAGAAAGTATTCGCACAAATGTCAGTCTAAATTTGTGACATGAAGCAACAGTCGCGCGCTGTATTCGTAACAAAACACACCCGGAAAACGGTTAAAATCAAGTATTTGTTTCATGTACGTTATGTTATTCGATAGGCATTCTTGGAACAGTTAAAACGGTTGTCCCTCGTTGTAAGGAATGATATTTGTAACTGTTGCCCTCGGCCTGTCTGCCTCTTGCCACAGTTCCAAAATCATACCTGACACCTCTGTACAACAGTTTGACTGTTCCCCAAACCCTATGAAATAAGTGTATATTGTTGTGAAATCCGCGAGTATTGATTATTGCTCAAATAACCATTTCGGACCGTTTGAAATCCGTTGAATATTGAACATGGAAATAATTTCAACAACAGTGATTTTTCAGTATACTTTCATCATTTGTTATAATTGGCTATTAGAGATGTCTAAATAGTGGACATAACGGTCCATTTACTTCTCTAGATTTATATTTATTGTTGTTTTATGTGTAAATGTTCCCTATAATTGCACTTTAACCTTAACAAGTATTAATTATGCTCAATGTCTTTAGACTAGCTTGTAAATAGTTTTTGTTGATAGATTCGCTTTTACGATTTATTTGAATACGCTGCTTTATATAAGGGCAATAAATAAATAACAGATTTTTTTTCAAATTCAAAACAAGTTCAAACGCGACTAAGGTCTTCAAGGTTCCAAATTTGTGAACATTTGTCCATGACCTCTTACAGTTTTACATGTACTTGCTTTGTCTGTGGTCTGACACACTTTCTCGGAGACTGCAAAATACGAGTAACCTACGCAATAATAGTCATATCACCTGTGTTATGTAATGTAATCAATTACTCAATGCAAATTAAGAGTAATCCAAAGTAATCAGAAAGTAACTGTAATGTCATCAATTAATGACCCAAGTAATCAACGCCAAGTCTGGTTACAGGCCATCAACGAGTTGGAGAAGAAACTGACGTTCGCCAAGCGTGACGGCTATGGCTACCTGACGTTCTGTCCGTCCAACCTGGGCACAACGTTGAGAGCCAGCGTCCACATGGCGATCCCTCACGTCAGCAAGCAGCCCAACTTCCGGGAGTTCTGCGAGAAGTATTCCATTCAGCCCCGAGGTTACTAAAAGGATTTACATTCGTCTCACATTCATCTTCGTTGCATTAATGTACTTACAATATCTACGATGTTCGTATGCTAGTAGATGCTAGTGAGAACATTTATCCTTGTTCTGACGTGATCTACGTTTTATAAAATGTTGGATTAAACTATTATCGTACAAAAAAAATAACTCGGTGAGATAAATAAGGACGTTTGGAATTGTACGTGATTTGTGAGATAACTGACGGAACGCTATGGAATTTATACTCACGTCTGCTTAGGACAAACTCCGATAAACATCGTTGACACTATACGAAAGTAACAAATGTTTTGAAAAGACATCTCCGTCAAACAATAAAGTTCAGGCTTTCTGAATCGATAGCACATTGTCAATCAAATCCCGTCATCAATTAATCTAATCCCTCTGCACTTCCTAATAAAATTTTCCGATATGTAAAAATGTAGACTTTAACCTGATACAGTTCTTTTAAATCAATGCAAGGGAGGTAAATCTCATTAACGCCTGCTTCTGTTTTTCAGGAATCCACGGCGAGCACTCCGAGAGCGAGGGTGGCGTGTTCGATCTGTCCAACAAGAGACGTCTAGGCCTTACCGAGTACGCCGCAGTACGGGAAATGTTGGACGGAGTCCTCGCCATTAAAAAGTGGGAGGAGGAACTCGCCGCGAAAAAATAGAGCGTTTCGAGACTATTTAACTTTTAACGAAACGAAAATTACAATCCTTGTTTTGAACTATTTTTGTTAACAAAATCTGAACATGGTCTTTATAATTGGAATATGAAGTGTTTTGTGTTATAAAACGAGTTTTGTGGACAAAAATTGGCGGAAATACTATGCATTTATTTAGAGACTATTTGTGACTGATTTTGTTGATGACTACATCGTGTTTCGCTAGGTTTTTAGATTGCATGTGATCAAAACGACCCAAACCTGTGATGCAGTGTGGTGTGTCTACATATTTTGTCCTTAAGGTGTTTTATCTACTACACTGATTATTTTAATGTTGTTGAGTTTTCTTATTTGTGTTTTCCAAGAACCAAAGAAAATGTAAACACCCAACAACGTTGTTTGTTTTTTCTACAATTTGCCACCTTAACTGCAGATTTAGTGCAGAATCAAGTAAAAGATACCGTAACTTAAAAAATGATGTAAACGTGTCGGTAGTGAATACAGGACTTGCACGCTTGCATTTATTTCAGGGATATGTCCCGCTTTTAAAGAGTACTGACGATCTAAGTGTGGGGTACCCGTATTAATACATGAAAGTGCACATAGCAGGAAGACGAAAACTTGAACTGTGCCAATTTATTTATTTAAATGTATGTTCTTGATGTGCATTTCTATGTACATCGTTCAGCGCTAAATTCCATCGACAATATTGTTCACTGTCAATACAGAAAAATGAACGAGTGTAAATCGCATGTAACGATTTCTAAAATTGTCTGTGAAGGAAAATCGGTTCTCTGGATTAAAGCACTGACGGATCGACGAGTTCAAGCCTTTCATGCAAATACATTCTTTTTTATTCGGCGAGCATTGATTATTGTTCAAATAACCATTTGAACTCCACTGAATATTGATTGATCGACGATTGTCCACAGACTGTATTTGATCACGCACACATTTGGGACTTCGTCGTAAGTCAGATGAATTTGATACTTCGCGGTTCTTATAAAATACAAATACAATGTATAGCGACCCCGCCGTAAGTTTGTTGCTAAACAGCAAATGTCAAGCAAGTTCCATAAAAGAAATAACTGCTGAAATGCCGCATGCGTATGCCTGTTATTCGCCTATCGGTACATGCACTGTGACTGCCCAAGTTTTGTATCTCAAACATACATTTGCATGAAAATATCAATAAGTGCTGTCACTATAGGTGACATATGCCCCCGAATGCACTGTCAGTAAGTGCGATATTTGACACCAAAATGAATCTTTGTAAATAAAAGTGACTGAAAAATATATACTTAATTATTTCAGTCAAAATGGCTGCTCTGAAAAAACGTATGAAAAACTTAAACCGAAATGTCTAAGTTCAAAAAGGGGTATAAATCTGTCAAAACACATAACAGAGTTATGCGGTTTGCTTTCCCTGGTGGTGACGTTGATAGTAAAGAAGCATTCTAAGTTTTAATTAAATACCTTTGATAGTATTCCAGTTATTGGACTTACTTTAACCAAAACTTCTAAGTTAAAAAGGGGCATAAATCTGTCAAAATACAAAACAGAGTTATGGGGGTAGATTTCCCTGGTGGAGACATTGATAGTTAAGAACACCTTTGATAGTATACAAGATATTTGACATTATAAAAAACTTGAACCTTGGTCGGACGGACTAATGGACGGGCTGTTCGATTTTAATATGCCGTCCTTTTGGGGTGCATACAAATAATGGTCGTTAAAAGTAAATCACATAATATTATGTAGGTAGTATGAAGAAATGATCGTTACAAGTACATGTATGTCACATATGTACTCGTATGGGCTTTCAAGAAAAGGTCGTTAGAAGTATGTCACATATGTATGTAGTATCAAGAAATGGTCGTTAAAGGTATGTCAAATATGTATGTAGTATCAAGAAATGGTCGTAACAAGTATGTCACACATCTGTATATAGTATCAAGAAAGGGTCGTTAAAGGTATGTCAAATATGTATGTAGTATCAAGAAATTGTCGTTAAAAGTATGTCACTTATGTATGTAGTATCGAGAAATTATCGTTACAAGTATGTCACATATGCATGTCGTATCAAGAAATGATCGTTACAACTTTGTCACATCTGTATGTAGTATCAAGAAATGGTCGTCATAAGTATGTCACATCTGTATGTAGTATCAAGAAATGGTCGTTAGTATGTCACATATGTATGTATTATCAAGAAATAATCTTTACAAGTATGTCACATCTGTATGTAGTATCAAGAACTGATCGTTACAACTATGTCACATATGTATATAGTATAAAGAAATAGTCGTTACAAGTATGTCACATCTGTATGTACTATCAAGATATAGTCATTGCAAGTATGTCACATCTGTATGTAGTATCAAGATATAGTCGTTGCAAGTATGTCACATCTGTATGTAGTACCAAGAAATGGTCGTTAGTATGTCACATATGCACGTAGTATCAAAAAATGATCGTTACAAGTATAACACATGTATGTTGTATTAAGAACTGATCGTTACAACTATGTCACATCTGTGTGTAGTATCGAGAAATGATCGTTACAACTATGTCACATCTGTATGTAGTAGCGAGAAATGACCGTTACAACTATGTCACATCTGTATGTTGTATCAAGAAATGGCCGTTACAAGTATGTCACATCTGTATGTAGTATCAAGAAATAACCATTACAAGTATGTCACATATGTATGAAGTATCAGGAAACCATAACATCTGTACGTTACATCAAGTAATGGTGTTCACAGGTATGTCACATCCATTATGTTACATCAAGAAAATGGTATCCCAAGATAGGTCACATCTGTATGTTACATCAAGTTATGGTTTTCACAGGTATGTCATATCCGTATGTAGTATCAAGAAATGGTATTGACAGGTATGTCACATCTGTATTTTACATCAACATATGGTATTCACAGCTATGTCACATCTGTATGTTACATTAAGAAATTACATTATCCCTCCCGATAATTGACCACTCCGGACACCTCCCCCTATTTTGCATGTAAATTATATAATTAAATTAATAGTGCTAACAATACCCCAAAAATTAATTGCTTATTAAAGTGGCGACGTGGACGTTAGGATAATCGCAATACATACAGTTGACACTTGTGCGTAAGCACAGACAAAAAGCACGGATGAACAGCACGGACAAAAAGCGCGGATGAACAGCACGGACAAAAAGCGCGGATGAACAGCACGGACAAAAAGCGCGGTTGAACAGCACGGACAAAAAGCGCGGATGAACAGCACGGACAAAAAGCGCGGATGAACCTCACAGACAAAAAGCACGGATGAACAGCAAGGACAAAAAGCATGGATGAACAGCACCGATAAAAAGCGTGGACGAACAGCACGGACAAAAACATGGATGAAAAGCACGGACAAAAAGCACGGATGAACAGCACGGACAAAAAGCATGGATGAACAACACCGAAAATACCCACACTGAGGTAATACAAGTCTTTATTGCTCATCAATATAGTATTTGCTCAACACGTAACAACATAATCAACATCATTTAGAACAACAATTGATTAAATATGCTTTGTACAGTTTTCACTAACATGTATTACCAGAGTGGATACTGTAATAAGAAACTTACAACTATTACTGACATTTTCATACATGTTATTTCTTTACATTATATTTAATTACATTTTCATGATATTTTCAACATACAATACAGAAATTATTGGTTCAATATGAACGTCCAAAAAAATGTTCACAGTCACACAATATTTGCCGAATAAGAAATATTTCAGATAATACTAACAATTTCAAACTTAATATTGCACATTACAAACACAATTGTCTAAAACAAAACAAGCATTACAATGACAAGTATGAAATTAGAACAAGTGTTCAAGTATCAATCATTGTACATGTATTCCTTTCAGGGATGTGGAAATATATAATTATTCACTCGTCCTCGAACATGTTCATTGCACAAATCTACTTGTTAGTAATGAAAGTCACTTGTCCAAATACACGTATAATTTTTATTTTGGGCGTTCCTTAAATAATGTGTCATTGATTTATAACAAAAACAAAATTTTAATATACAGTCGGATTAAATTTTGTTGATAATTATGGGATCAACCATTTATAATAAACAGGGGGAATCAGGGTTTTCTGTTTATAAACACGCTGCAATTGTCTGCATTTATAAATCGTCTGATTTACCTAGATCAACGCGTCCATGTTTAAAACGGTTCTCACTTGCATTTTTACAGACTGTACTGTTGCTATCATACATATAGAGGATATTTGTTGATTTCGGTGAATGATCTAATTTTATTTCATGAGTGGTGATAGAAAATATAGTTTTCTATGACCACGAGTGAAATAAATATTTGATCATTCACTGAAATCAACAAATATCCTCTATAAAGATTGGAAATACAGTCCACTGTATGACTAGGAATTTAAATGTTTTACAGTGTTACCTCGAAAGGAGTGAACTGTGGTTTTGGTGTTGTAGTTCATAAACAGTCATTAATATGAAATTAGCTCTAATTAATATCCCAGTTAGTCAAAGTCACTATCATCGTCCGATTGCTCATCGCTGTTGGAACTGAAATCATCGTCGTCTTCTTTTGTGGCGCCACCTTCTGGTGCTGGAGCATCAGGTGTGCTGAAATATTCATATCGTGATTTATATTTGACTTATTTTATTTTTGGGGGGTCTAATTGACCACCCTAGGGGGTGGGCGGGAGGAGGGGGGCAATAGTACCGGGATCTAAAATCTGACCAAAGTCTATTTCCCAGGACCTGGAATCCTTAGGCGCATCAGTTTCCTGTTTACAGTCTAAAGTCCTGTATATGCCTGCCTCCCCCTTACCCTGGGGGTAAATATTGATAGATGCATTATAGTTGTTTCATGTAATACTAGTATAAAAGTAAAATTTACATTTGCAGTTAAAAACAGTATTCTGTTTACAACCTTACGACAGAAACTCGTGTTTAGTTTCAATATCTTCTGTATGCATGCTTCTTTACAAATAATTAATAAAACTAATAAACAGTACTTAGAATGTACAAAACAAGAGCTGTCTCAGGACAGTGCACTCGACTATTCAACCGCTTTGTCAGAGTTATTGGTCTCTATCACTACAAAAAAGGGGCATAATTCTGCTACAATACTGGTTACAGTACGCACATATTGTTGTATATGTATTATAAAATGAATTTAAAATAGTGTGTGTATTTATGCATGTATGTATGTAAATTTACTATGAGAAAATAAAATGTTGCATGACAAAAAAAATAAAAATTCTATTACAAAGAACAAAAAATAAATAAAAAAGTGATGATCCTTGGCCAGTGACCTTATGTAACCTTGAAGACACGTGTGAATGTGTGAAGTTTTAATTGAATACCTGTAGCTGATATAGAGACACGGAGTTTACTTTAAACTTTAACCTGAATTTCTTAGTACAATAAGGGGCATAATTCTGCTAAATTGCAGGTCAGAGTTATGGGCCTTGGTCAATGACCTTATATAATGACTCTGAAGACATGTTTGAAGTTTCAATGGAATATTTGTAGTAGTTATACGAGGGCTGTTTCATAAATTCGCAGAATACTATATTTCTTCTACCTTAGGTGATTTATTGAAAAACAAAATACATCTTGAGATATGTTTACATGTGACTGACTTTCAGACCAAAAATTATAGTGATACATAGAACAGTTAATTTTATTTCAAACATTGAACAATAGTACTGTGAAGCACTTGAAGCACGCAAACGTCAAGTTAACGTCACCTAAACGTCAAACTGAAGAGTGCAGTTCACTTTCTCGACGCAGTCACAACCTGTAGCCAACATTTTCTATGTCTGTGTAACCAATGGTCAACTGTAACCTTGAACCAATCCTTATTGAATTATGAAATAATTTGTCTCGATTTGTTGCGTAGTTTCAAAGCGTTGTCCTCTCAGTTCATACTCAAGGTCAGGAAATAAACGCAAGTCCATAGGGGCTAAGCCCGGAATGTAGGGCGGGTTTCTACAGCCCCTAAATGGCGCATGCCATTAGTACACAAATGTCTTTCCACACTTAGGTAATGTAGCCAAGTTTTTGAGTTGTTTAAGTGTTTCCGCCGAAGATAGTTTGAGTACAACGCACAATTTGACAATGGAACATAAATCAACATCGTCCGTTGACGTCAAGCGATTTAGCGATGTCATGACAATAAAATGCTGCTGGGAGGTAACCATTCAACAAAACGTTTTCAAACTTAGAGAAAATGACGCCGGGACGTGTTGCTAACATCAGACGTTCTGCGCCAAAAATGCATAACGTACGACTATTTAACAGCACTTTCAGTGCGTTTCAAATGTTTAAAAACCGGCGTGCTTCAAGTCGCTATATAGCGGTTGCTATAAATACAACTAAAACTTTAATAAATTAAAGAAAATAAAGACCCATTTTAAAATTTCATGGAATTTGTGTCAATCAACTTGTGCGTGTGTTTTTATTAAGTTGATTGAAAAATAAACTTTTGAGAAGAGAATTCCATGAATTTATGAAACAGCCCTCCTAGATATATGGAGTTGTTGCATGCAAACTTTAACCTGAATTTCTAAGTACAAAAAGGGGCATAATTCTGCTAAAATGCTGGTCACAGTTATGTGTAGTGGCCAGAGACCTTTTTAGAAAAACCCTGAAGACATGTGTGAAGTTTCAATTGAATATCTGTAGTAGATATAGAGATATTGAGTTGTTGCACGCAAACTTTAACCTGATTTTCTAAGAACAAAAAGGGGCATAATTGTGCTAAATTGCAGGTCAGAGTTATGGGCCTTAGTCAGTGACCTCACATAATGACCCCAACACGTGTGTGAACTTTCAATTTAATATCTGTAGTACTTACAGAGATATGTACTTGTTGCACGCAAACCTTTACCTGAATGTTCTTTTGCACGCAAACCTTAACCTGACTTTTTTAAGTACAAAATGGGACATAATTCTGCTAAAATGCTGGTCACAGTTATGGGCCTTGGTCAGTAACCTCTCGTTATGACCCCAAAGACATGTGTGAAGTTTCCATTGAATATCTGTGATATGGACTTGTTGCACACAAACCTTAACCAGAGCATTACGCCTACGCCGACATACGGGTGAGTAGTATAGCTCGAACTATTCGGTGAATAGTCGAGCTAAAAATATGACCACACATAGCGTAATAAATAACACACACCAAGCTTCAGAGAATGCTAACGCTGAGATACATACTCTAGCAGGTCAGGATTCAGGCCTTCCACTGCCATCTTGGTTTTAATAGCAGGCACTGGTACTCCCTGAAAACACAGATCAAGTCTAACCCAGGACACCAACTTAACAGCTGTCTGAGCCCACAAGGCACACAGATTCCTGCTTCCAGAGCGCATGATAAATATGGTGACACTTACATGGTCACACCTCAGTTAAAATGTCCAATATACAGTTATTTTCATTCTTGTGGCTTATTTACCACAAAATAGTGTACTGCAAAGTCCACTTTAAATGCATAAACGCTTTTTAGAATAGGTTTAGTAAATGTAAAGACTTCCAGTATGTGCAAAAACTGTTATATTTTACTGATAAAAGCTATTAAGGACTAGTTTTCGGAACTACCAGGTGAGTTTAGATCCTCTGAAAATGCATACTCACAAATTGCAACATTTTGAAGAACTTTGCGTATCTAGGGTCTTTTGACAGGGGGTTGGCAACCATGGGTTCTGCAGGGGGTGGGGGCAGAGCTTCCTGACCTGCAGGGGCTGGGGCCTGAAACGAATGTAATGAAAGTGAATGCTTAATTTTTCTTTGTTGTTGTTAAGAGAAGCCATAATTTTGTTTTCTTTCTCTCTCATTAAACCATTTACGCCAAATTCTTTCTGGAAGAGTGACTACAATATGAATGCAGAAAAAAGTACAAAATTATAAAAGAATAAATAAATAAATATATTTTTTTTATGTAATGTTGTTTATTTTGTTTTACCAAATGAACTACATTAATATATCATCTGGGAACAAAAATGCAATTTACAGAAATGACAAGCACTCAATAAATAAAGGCCCCACATGGCTCAGAACGTTCACACTGGCAATAAAATACAACAAACAGTAACACCAATGTGTCATTAACTAACGACATTGTTGAAAACTGATTGGTTTGAAAAAGAACTTCATGAACTACACATTAAAGTACTGGTTTCAATTTAAGTTTCATGCAAATATTGATTTTGTATTTACCGCTGGAGCAGGAGGGGCTGCTCCTGTAGGTGGTGCTACTGGCCCCACCCCTTCTGTAGGTGCTGCTGCTGGTGCTGCTGATGAGGTACCGGCTGCTGATGATGCTGCTGCAGTTACATTCTCTAAACCAGGAATGGAGTTGATCTAAAAAGCCAACAAATCAACAGATGTTTCCACAAATATCTATAATATGCAAAATGAATCTGGAATTTAATCCAATCGTTGCACTTGGATATTACTGGCTTAACAGTTAACTTTTTTACACAAAGGAGCAAGTGGTAAACTTCTAATCTGTTTGTGATGTTTGGTGAATGGAAATTAATCTGTTAACAATAGCTGCCGAGGCGTTTGAACTGCTGGTGGCAAAACCTGTATTAAAGATCTATTGAATGAAAGCAACAGCCTTAATAGTTTGTACTTGCTATCCACGAACTGGCGTAAATTTAACAACTTACCTTAACTGACTTGCAAAAGTCACTTGTCCAACAAAATATACTTTTTATTCCAACCCTTCCTAATAAATTTGGTCATTAAATAATAACTAATAAATAAAACACAATTAGGTATTCAAACGTATAAGTATATAATAATATTATGATAAACTTTCCACTTTTACATCATTTTCACACCTGGAAATTGTATAAGTTCATGGCCAACTAGACAGGTACAGTTTACTGGTCGGACAGTAAAACTACCCGCGTCGGACAAGTCGTGCATAGGATTTCCACAACCCTGACTAGAAAACATTGATACGCCAAAAAGCCATCAATTCTGTTTTAAGAAATAATATTTTGCTAAGAGTGACATTTTAATTTTACTGAAGGTTGAAAAAGATTATCAAAATCTTTATCAAAAAGTATTTGAGACATTATCATACTATAAAACGAAGTTAATATAAAGTTTACATTAAATATATCCAATGTTTTGTATAATATACATAGTATAATATATGCTATGCTCAGTGTAAAATTTGGTGGCTTTAAGAGATATAACTGTACTTCAACTTAGCGCATTCTGCAATCAATGTGCAGAATGTTATCACGAGAATAAAAAAAAGTTTTCCCCATTAAAAATTTTTAATATTATGTGATAATACCTTCGCTTCAAGCAAGCTCATTGTTATATCAAGTTGTTGCATTCTGTGAGACAAGTGTTCCAATTTCTCTTCACAAACGCAGGAAAAGCGGTTCAGAAAACCTGCTGTGTGCGTAACAAAATGGTTGACAAAGGCGATCAGCCGTTTCTGGTTGATGGCATCAACCTGTACAACAAACAATATATGTAATGATATAATTATAATAACAAACTGTTCATAGCAGAAAATGTTACCCCAACTTTGCTAAGCATAAAAAACAATATTCGCTTGGCACTTTCAAACACAAATACACCCAAAAGCTTATTAGGGGGCATAGAATAGTTTGTTTGTTGTTGTCTATTCAAGAATATTTTTTTAACAAGAAGGTCTAAGCTCTTGACCGTCCCTTATTGTTAAGAAAAGTTACTACAGTAATTAAATTGAATATTTCAGGAGTTTATTTGCTGGTCGAGGACCAATAACCAAAGGAAAATACCACATAAATATATATCTGGTATTGTTAATACACTTTTTTATGAAATGAAACTGCCACTGGATCAAGGTCAATATTTCTTCTTTCGATTTCACTAACTTACTGGATGTTATGATTTTGACTTGACAGTTTAGTAAGGCCTGACTGGGGGGCACTAAATTACGCACAAATTGCCAACAGGAGGACCAATAACTGAAGACAATATTTTTCTGTGAAATTCGCGATAAAATGTACACATGTTACTTTTTTAATACGTCAAATGTATTGAATTGCAAATTAATTGATTTTTGACAAATATTTGCCCAATAAGTAATGTGCATATACAAATAAATAGTTTTCGTCGCAATTCATCTATTTTGCAGATAATTTAATGGGCATTCAACAGATTGAAATAGCGGATGATCTATATGTAACATATGAAATGGGTAAAATTAATAATTATGCGGAATAACAGGCCGTTAGCTGTTTCATTCGTTACAAGGAAATACTGGACCTCATGCACAGCCTCCCACGTTGATTTTGTGCGCATGCGCACTTGTAAACGGATGTTCCCAGCTAAGTTTGACAGAACACATATGTAAACAAAGTTATTGACTGCTGCATTTTTGTTAATAGAAACAATGAAAATTTGCAGCGTTCACGGAAACATTTGAATGCAACAAAATGTATGTTTGATTAACATGATCCAAAGGATTTTAATCAATTCCACCAGTTCTTTGGTTATTGGTCCTCTTCGGTTGGTCCTCAACCAGTATCATCAGTGTGTCCTTTTGTCAAAATTGTGAATGCATTCTGTGTATTTAGTGATGACTTACAAAAATGTGATGCCTTTTCTTAGAAGTTTCATTTTCTTTTTTTAATTTTGAAAGTAGAATATAGAGAGCATCTTTCCAAAGAGAACAGTCTGACGACATCTATAATGAAGGAAAGTGGTGAACAATGCCAGGAGATTTTGCTGTTTGACTATGGGACCATATGGAAATTTAATTTAGTGGTTTCTAACCTCTAGGTTACAATGTACTAATTCCAATCCTTATGTAATTTATGTAAAAGCGATAACTTTAACCAAAAATAAATGCAACATTTTGCACATAGGGACCCTCATAACCATACCTTTTCTTAAAGAGCATTCTAAGCGGAATTGATTTAAGCAATAAAAAGAGTATGTCATGAAATATGTAAGAAAGAAATCGACACTAAACAAAGTTGACTGTTTTATCACCATCTTTTTACCGGCTACTTTCTAGTTGAATGTTACCCGCCTCAGCACAAGTGTCATACTGTAGTCTCCAATCTTCAAACATATCATTGATTTATTAGTGCATACCAATGCTTACCCTACCAACATTTCCAAAAAAGAATAACAAAGCAAGTGTCTGAACGTAAAAACATGTCTTTGAGTTGACTTGTTGATTTATTTAGAGAGTACAGACCTATATTACTTATTTTTTAGTGTAATGTGACCTAGAAGACAACTATAACTTTTGATAGCGTAAAAAAAACAATTCTACATCATTAACATATTTCTAATGTGCATGCACAATTTGAGAATGACGCATGATAAGCAATCTGCCTTGTGTTTTCAGTGCTTTGATTATATGGTGGTTCCTGAGTCAAATTGTGTACTTAATTCATAGAAATCAGTCAAAATACTAGAATATGTTTACATACTTTAATACAATAGAGATAAATATTGAAAAAAAACGTGTTCATTTTTGGTTTTAGCAAGATTTGGTGTGCTGCGAGATGCACAGGACGGGTTTCCATACTTTTTATCTTTTTTTTTTACTTGAACAAGCGGTTTTCACTGTAAAAATCGTAATGCACATAAAAATCATGATATTTATCGCATGTTTTCCATGAAACTTATTACAGCCAATAAAACCACACAGTAACATGGTGATTTTATGTACACATTGCCCCTTTAGTGCCACTCCCTGTTTTGTGTTTAGGTTAATATACTTATTCCAATCCTCATGTAATTTAATGTAAAAGCGATAACTTTAACCAAAAATAAATGCAACATTTTGCACATAGGGATTCTTATAACCATACCTTTTCTTAAGCAAGCGTCTAAACCTAAAAACATGTCTTCGAGTTAAACTTGTTGATTTATTTACAGAGTACAGCCCTACATTACTTATTTTTTAGTATAATTAGTCCAAATAATTAGACGTAATCGGTGGATTCTGAGCTATTCTTTGTATGGGCAGAATCCACACAACGTCTAAACAGTTTATGCTAATTTCCTGAAGCAAAGCAATTTCACATGAACATAAGATTTTTCCGGTTAAACTTCAAAATATCAATAGTATCATGCATATAATAATGTTATTAATCCATATTGTAGAAGAAAACAGCACATAAATCAAGCAATTATCAACAAAACATCGCAATGCAGGGCCCTCAATCAGTATTGGGGGAAGGGGCCCACCGCCCTCTGGAGGGAATTTTGACTGACCGGAATATTTTAATATGGAAGTTTTCACAAATGACCGGGGGAATATTTTAATATGGAAGTTTTTACAAATTAACTGACTTGAAAACTAACTCAACCTGAACAAACTCACGTCTAATTGTCGTTTGGTAAAAACGTCATGTAATCTTTACACTAAATGAAACTCCTATAACTTTGATTATATTTTAGCGTAAAAACCCATAGCTCAAAATCTACCGATAACGCTTAAAATTTGGACAAGGATGCGGTATACATGTAGCATTGCAGCTATACACGCGTCATTTCCATGAGTTTCTCGTCATTTCTAATATAATTCAATATGCAACACATATTTTTTTGTAGAAGTAATTTGCAGTCCCGCTTTTTAAATTATTAATTAATGTATTCATTTAAAAGACCGAAATGGAAATACACTACAACTCCATAACATCGCGATTCGCGGGTTCCATGGATCGCGATATAACTTGTCAGGTCATTCATGTGCAGATTAACACAAGCCTATTTTCGCTATCTCAAAAAGTAAATGTAATTAAATCACCTTTTCATTGTTGCTAACATCCATAATGTGTTGTTAACATCCATAATGTGTTATATCCATATGTAAAATATTCTATTTGTATATAAAAATATTATATAGTTCCTTGTAATTAATTTTAAATTAGTAGTTATCACAACACATATACTACATCGAAATGCGAAACGCCTATCCGAATTTTATTGTTCACACGTCATAAACACAAATTTTATTTACAGTTAAAATACACACGTACTTTCTGAAAAGCCTTTGTTCGGCTAGAAAAGCGCGCAAACATTATGCTGACATGTACAACGTCCCGTCATCCACATGGAAAGCGTGGGTGTATTGATGGCCATATAAAAACTTTGTAGCGCAGAGAACTGTGAGATCTTTACTTTTGAATAAAAGTTTTGTAGCGCATACCAACAAATTTTTTTTATCGTCATCGATATGCAGTTGACATTTCCTCTTAAACAAAAAATACTTATGCCGTATCGATAACGTTATTGTCGTTCAGATAGGTCAGTATTGATTTATGACATACAGGTACTGTGTACACCCTCCACATGGACAGCCTGTAATTCGGCTGCTAATTAAAGCCACAGCAGTGAAAGGACGTTGTCATGGGTGGCACGCGCGATACAAGCTGATGACGTCAAACTGTTTCACTTTGATGTTGAACGGATCGGTTTATTGTTTATCTCACATAACATGTGTCAATGAAAAATTTAGCAATGTAGAGATCTAGACCAAAACGGCTATACTTATGATGCGGATGATTATTGGCATTTAACTAGGTTTTCTGTTGTTTTTTTGTAATTTTTTTTTGGCAGACCTCCAACGGGGAAGTTATCCATTTTTTAAGGGAAAAAAACATACTCTTCAGGGGGGGGGGAATGGGGCCGACATTCGGCGGCAAAAATAGTAGGTTGAGGGCCCTGTAATGTTATCAAATAAACTACACTCGCATATACACATTTCTGTGATGAAAGTGGTCAAACCAATTTTGGTTTTAAACAAAATATATCAATAGCGGACACAGCTTTCTACTGCGCACATGGCAAAATATTTCGTCTAAAGATTTGATTCTATAACCATATGCGATCCATATTTTTACTGACCAATGAAATAGCAGTATGCAAGTTTCATATTACTAAGTGCAATATGTAGGACTTTACATAGAATTTGAACAGTGCAATTGTTTAAGGATAAGTGTTAAAGTAAGTTTTATGTTGAATTTTTGGCATGCAATTGGTAAATTAATGTTTATACTTAATGTTGAATCATCGTTAAATTTATAAGGAGTGGTAAAATATGAAATTGCAGCTGGTAAAGCTTTCAACATGAATTCATGTCGGAACGATGCTACAGGAAAATAGCACTTACCGATATGAGGTCGGTGTATACCGACCTCATATATATAGGAGTATAGTGTAATGTGACCTTAATAGCTTGGGGAAATTAGTCAACTTAGTGGATTTCGCCATTGCAAGTTAGAATTAATCAGAAGGGAGGCATCAAACGAATATATTAGGTAATCAGTACTTTTGTATAATCTATCCCTGGGCCAACTAAAGGAAGGCCGTCGGCGTCCATAATTGTAGCTGTTGGCGTTTAATTCTAGAGCAACAATCTAATGTCACTTCTCCCCCTTCCGCTTGTCTACTTTCGGTTTGTGAAGACTAACACGGAGATAATATTTTAAGATTATATCTAAATTGTGTCAATTTAAATGTCATAGCATTTAATTAAGAAATGTTCAAATACATATACTGGTATATAATACACATTTATTTTAATTTTATTTTGTATCGTTAATTTATTTCTTCAGCCCGTTCCTACACAATCTGTTAGACACACTTCCTGTTAAGGAAATTTGTGAATAGTAAGCCTTGCAAGGCAGTAAATAGCCGAAAATGGAGAGTCCTCCGTCTATTGAGACGGTTCAACAAGCTCTCCTAGCCTTGTATAGTAATCCAGATGTTATTGGGAAAGAAAGGGCTTCTGTTTGGCTGGGGGAGCTTCAAAGATCGGTATTTATGTTTATTTTATTTTTTGCACATTTATCATGACTTCTATGTCTTCATGTTATGGTAAATGAACTTACAGTTAATCATTCGAGTTTTAGTTTTGCACTTTTTTGCACTAATGATTGCTATTCTTTCAACACAGTCAAATCACATTGTGGATTAATGATTCTATAATAACTATCATGTTAACACACTTGAACAAAGCCTATGACAAGTATTTTGGGAAAGAACATTTGGCATTTTCGTTGGAAATTCTGTTATTTTTCTAGTCATACAGTTGCACACGTTGAGCTATTTAATGTATGCATGTTGTTTATGACAAGGATTTAATTTAAAACCTATTTATTTTAGATTGATTATGCAAAAAAACCTGAGGCTTATTGAGACACTCTCTGAGTCTGTTTCTGGGCAGAACCAGTACTTAGTGTCTTTTGAGAAAAATCAGATCAGTATTCAAGATCAAATATGCATAATCCATTATCTGTCTTTGACATAAATTGTCTAAATCACTTGTTTGGAAGGTCTCTGTGGTGTATTGTATATGGTGGCCACCTTGCTATGGGGAGGTCATGAGTTTGATCCCTACTCAGTGCGCGTTTGAATGATTTTTAATATGACAATGTCTGCAAATATCCTCTCCCTTCCAGTTCCACCAAACTGGTTGTAAGTTTCAGCAAATATTTTTAATAAGTTCACAAAAACTATATAAAAAAAACAACAACATGCATTCGCTTATTAATGTAAGGATGCATCCATTCCCGGTTTAATGCCTGTATACTGAAATACTTAAAATATCTTAGAATCCATAACATTCATTGAGTAAGCTTTCACTTCTTGTGTCAAAAACTATTCAACATTTCATCATTTGTTTGATGTTATTTCAGGTTCATGCCTGGCAGATTGCAGACCAGTTGCTGACATTGCAACAGAGCCTTGAGTCATGTTATTTTGCAGCCCAGACTATGAGAACAAAGGTGATTAGAAATATCGTGTATGATATGATCAGTTTAGTATGAGTTAATTTACAGCAATTATTTCAGTTTTGGGTATATCTAGTACTGAGAGTAGGGACCTACAGATAAAAAAATGTCACGCACAATTTTGGTAGAAAATTTAATTTTAGTACATTTAGTTGTTTACAATTTGGTAGTACTACCTTTTTTTCTGTTATTTATTTGCCAGTTGTTTAATTTTCAAATAGTAAATAGATACATCTTTGAGACAATAAAACATGCATATTGACCTTATTGTTACAAGTATACAATCCGAAAAACCATACATTAGTATTTGAAGCTTTTTCTTATGTTCTAATAAATAACTTTTGTCTCCTTGTTGCAGATTCAATATGCCTTTCATGAGCTGCCAGCTAATGTGCATGAGGTAAGAACATGGCAAATAGCAATCAGGGCTCAACGTTAACTTTTAAAACCACATGTCCGGACGGACTAGTAGCCCAAAATTTCACTTGTCCTGACCAAAAAGTTACTTGTCCTGACCTTCTAATGTAATTATACAATATTTCACAACAACAATTAACCAAACATTTATAGACACAAAAACTGACAAGAAGGGGTGTCATCTGCGACTTTCATCATATCTTAGCCATTCAGTTTCTTCCAGCCACTTAGGGTTAGATACCAGTAAATCATTGTGTATCCCTCCGTGGTCCATTCGAAAGTAGTGCTTATTACTAAAGAGTTCCTCTTCTCTTCTGGTATAAAAGCCATTTAGCAATCTCAGACGTGCCTTTTCTGGTTATTTCTAATATCCTATGTGTGTCTGCAACATTTTGGTGCATTTCATTGGAGGCTAACTAGAAAGGTGAACTTTTAGGGTGTGTTTACTGTGGTATAGGGCTTTTATCGAAATAGGACTGCCGAAATCCTGTTTTCTAATGTCTGCATTCAAGTGAGATGCATTTTCTTAGAAGTAACATGACATATCTTTTTTATTGCAAATTTTGGAATAGGACAGATTGATCTTTAAATTGATACAAGGCTTACACAATCTGAAATAAAGCAAATGCTAGAAAAATGCTTGGAAAGTTTGCAGTTTTATTATGGGACCCAATTGGAATTGGAATTACTGGTAGCTAACCTTAGGCACATACTCACGTTTTCAGTTTTTTTCATAATTACATTTGGTTTCTTTTGTACCTTTAGGGGATTTTTTTGATGTTTCTGATGATTTTGATGAGGAAAACCAAAGGAAAATAAACTGACATTTTAAGCAGACGACATGGTACTTGAATATGAACTAATGTAAATAAACCAAAAGTGAGAATGATGGCGTAAAATAATATATAAGGGGAGTAACCGTGTCAGTGCGGCGAATTAAAAAACAAACTCCTCCCAGCGGTTACCTCCACTATCGGTTAACAGTAACCACTGCCATCACAAGTAAAATCCTTCCAGATCTGGAAGTATTACGTGTTTGTAACTTTTACTTGAATTTTTTTCTACATTATTGCACTTTTTATATATCGCTTGCAGTCAATAATGCAAAACGGAAAAGAAATTAACTAATTAAAACCATAAGTAATAAAAGAACATTTGAATCGATTATCATTACGTGGTTTGTTATGACGGCAGGGATTTGATTAGAGCTATGCTCGGAACCAGTCAAATCTCTGCGCGGAGGATGATTAAAAAATGTAAGATTTATTTCCGTTGTCAACAGTACGGTGTAGTATAACATGTAAGTATCGGAATACCTCGCGCTTTATCATTAGAATGTAAACAATAATTTTTCGAAGGCAATTCAGAGAAATTACTGGATTTTGTAACCAATTTGTAACTACGTAATTAGAGATAAAGAACACTTGTCCCATCGGACTAGCAGATTCTTTTTTAACTTGTCCGGACCAACAGTTTGATTGTCCCAGACAGTAGGACTACCGTTAATGTCGAGCCCTGGCAATTATCAAATATATAATTTAAACACGTGTTCATAGGTGCGTCATATGTTGGTGCTAAAACCAATATAAAAACAGAAGCCATCAGTTTGATATACAAAAACTATCTATCATTCTGAAATATGGATAAACAGAAACATTGAAAACATGAAATGTTAGTAGCTGTTGAATATTTGGGCTACTAGAATTGCTATAATTATAGATACTTATATAATAACTATATCATGATTAGTTTGTGTTTTAGGCAATTGTTTCCTGTTACAACTTTAATACCATCTGGTCCTGGAGAGGACACAGTACATCTTCGTCAGCACACTTTTGAAACAGTATCATTGGGAAGTAGGGGTGGGGGTCAGTATCTGGCAGCTATAAAGTTGTTCAAGAGCACTTTCCAGAATTGCATCTTGGCTGCTTAGAGTTGAACTTGCTACATGACTGTCAATTCAAATGACAATACATGTGAACACACCACTGTTAGAATGGGGGCAACAACTGTATTTAGGTCAGTAAAATAGATACTGATTTGTAACATCAACATAAACAGTTACAACTATTCTTATGATCTGATTTTATGTTTCATGTGCATGAAATTAAATAAAAGCTAATTATTTTAACCGGCGGGAATTAAAATTTCTGTATGTGTTTTCCTTGGAAACTTACAAAAATGATGAATTCTCTACTGATGACTGTCCTGCTACATTGTACTATCAAGAAATGGGACAACACCATGCTCAATTAAGTGCTGAAATTGTTTTAAAGAGGCTTATTTAATGGACAATTTTATTTGTATGATAATAAAGGATAATTGTTTATTTAAATACATTAAATAATGACCAATGACTGGAAGATTGCTCTCATAGCCTTAACAGTGGTTCTAACCTTTAAATGTTAGTATTTAAGTATTTTTTATGCTCCCCGGAAAATTTCGGGGCGGGGGGATCATATAGTCACCACTTTTTCCATCCGCCGTCTGCCTTCCGTCACACTTTCTCGTCCTGAGTATTTCTCAGCAACTACTGGCCAGTATTCAACGAACCTTTATGGGAAGGACGTTCTGCTTCAATTATTTTTCTGAGAGTTATGGGACTTTGAAGATTTCTGAAATCAGTGTATAGTGCACAATTCTTGACTTTCTTGTCCAGGCTATTTCTCAGCAACTACTGGCTTGAATTCAATCAAACTTTATGGAAAGCTTCATTACCAAAAGGAGGTGCACATACTACCAGGATGTCCTGTTTCAATGGTTTTTCTCAAAGTTATGTGACTTTGGAGATTTCTGAAATCAGTTTATAGTGCATAATTCTTCATTGTCTTGTCCAGACTATTTCTCAGCAATTTTGGGGGAGCATATAGTCGCAGCTTTGTCAGTCCGTCCATCCTTCTTCACTTTCTTGTACGGGTATTTCTCAGCAACTAATGAAATTCCCATTAAATTTCATGGGAAGTTTCATTGCCAAGAGGAGGTCTGCATATTAGCAGGATGTTCCACTTTAATGATTTTTCTTGGAGTTGTGGGACTTTGAAATTTCTGAAATATATTATATAGTACCCATTTCTATTGATTTTTATTTATTTTAATATCTCTTCCCTTCACATTGCATTTATATTGCTTGACAAAGCGCATTGGGGAGCATCCATCAGTTTTACTGATATCCTTGTTAAATTGGCTGCCAGCATCAGAACCATTGTCATTCTAAAGAGGCTCATGTAAAAATAGACAGTTTTATTTTATGACAAATGATTTAAATAAAATCTACATTTTTAGGGGTAAATAAATTTAATTGTTTTCAGTGACTGCAAAATGTGATCCACGGGGACTAACCTTTTTTTAAAAAGAGTTGAATTTAAGCGGCAAGCAATTTTTTGAGCTGGCATAAAGTCAATTATTGCATGAATCCATTTCAGTCATTGAGAGACTCACTGTTAGAGCATGCTGGGAAGGTGACGTCAGACACTGCACATGTGATTGTTACTCAGGTGAGTCATTGCGGATCTTGCATACTTTGCAGTTGACTACTGTTACATTTTATTGGATCTTGGTTGGTCAGTTTGGGCAACATTCTTTCGTGGTGTCGGGGCTTTCCTTTGACCCGAGCTCCGGGTTTTGACGCGTGGAAATTTCAAAATACGCTTGTTTGACTCGCAAGGTAATTACTTAATGCGTCACCTTTGACCCGGGGCAGTTTCCGTACTTGCGTCTTACAGTACAACTCGGCTGTCTGATTATCCCAATCAGTCGAACAGCGATGTCAAAGTTGATAAAACACTCAGTGATTATTGGTTGGAGGCAGAGTCAATCTTTAAATAGACGCTGTCCATCATCGGTCAAGTTACCGTGTAGCTCCGCCCATCAGGCGGAGTTTTGTCGCACAGACAAATCTATATTGACCAGTTAAAACGCATAGTTTAAAAAAAAATACAAAAATACAAAAATATTATTAAATAATAAAATAAAAGTAATAAATTAATACAAATAATAATAAAAAGAAGGAAAACGAATGGAAACTACCCACAAAGCATCGACTCTTGAAGGTCTATAGGCTATCTGACTCTTGGGGAATTTGATTTTGACTCTTGAAAAATTGACCCCAAGAGTCATGGACTCTTGAAATTCAAAGTCTAATGAAAGCCCTGAGTGTTTTGAATAAAAATAGATGCATTGGCTGAGAAGTAAAAATAACAATAACAACAGTTTAATCAGATTCATTGCTCCAGCCAGGATTTAATAAGGGCAGGGTGCTAATTGCTAAAAAGGGCACTTTTCGTGCTCATATTTTTTCAAGGTAATATATGAATATATATTAGTAATAAACACATAGGTTATATAAATTCTTTATTTGTTTTGTTTATTTTTATTTTTTTCATGTATATATACTATACATTTTCCTTGTAATATATTTATACTAGATTATAAAATGTACTAAGCAGTTATATATCACTTGAAGTTTTCATTCTATATAATATCACCCATAATAAATAGTTTAGTAGAATTATTAATATTTTTGAAATGCAACATACAGTCAAATTTTTCTGCACCTCTATTTTAATTATTGTAAGTTTTTTTTGTAGGTAACGTTAACTGCATTTACTTAAAATATCTTTAAGAATTACCTCCAAATTGGATCAGTAGCATTTAAATATAACAATTTAAACTATAGTCTATAGTTTGCATAAATATCATCATATGCATTATGTTGTATTTATATATAAACATACGTCCGAAATGTAATGTCCGAAAATATGTACCGTTCAAGAAATAATGTAGATTAAATACAATTAACTTCAATATGTGACTGAAAACTTATTTAATATTTGTAAATAAAATGGAAAACATTCATATTTATTACATACTACACCGTTTGACTGTTTTAGGTAGTTGAATGATAGTAATGTACAGTGAAAGAAGAGATAGCGTAGTAACAATAAATGAAGTTATAATTTATCAGATTAGCATAACGACACATCAACAGTATTTTCAAAATAGATTCCTGAATGCACACTTTCATGCTGTTTGAGCTTATATTTATATTGGCATAACAGCACATTGGCAGTTATTAACACGATTTTTTTTTTACAGGACACTGCTGTGTTCAAAAATATACAGAAACATTGCGTTTAACAGCAGCTGTACATGCACGCTTCCTGAGCATTTCATGACGTCGCTGACGTTAACAAATAGTTCGCGCGTTTTAGCACAGCACGATTTTATCATGGAGATATCTAATTAATATTGTTGTGCAACGCAATAATTTTTGGTACAAATAATTTGCAGTCACACTTGGACTATCTGTGTGAGAACATTAAATTCATAACGGCTATTTAGGTATATAAACATAAATATCCCTTGAATTGCATTAAAATCAAAAATACTTTCTTTTAAATCCAACTGTTAAAACTTTGTTTATTACAATCAGACTTGCGCATAAACTCGTGGACTTGCCGACACCCTTTCCGAGCAATAACAAAATTTCTTTGACACGACTTCAATTAAACTGCACGTTTGGGCGTCAAAGTGCAAAACACGCCTTTGATGTGATGCCGACATCTGTTCGACGAGTAACTGCTCAAAATTGTAAAATGTGTAGTCCGCAAACATGATAAGTACATAAAAAAGTTTCAGTATGCGTGTGCCGTAAATTGGAAACTACATGCAATTACGATTTGATGCGTTGTGTTTAATGTTGAAATACTTGTGATTTCCTATAAATGGATAAAATGAACTTGGATTAACAAATATTATTATATATAAAATATATTATTATATGGTAAGTGTTTAACTTATGTTTATTAGCATACGAGCGATATGTGGGTTTGACACACTATATTCGTAAACAATATCTTTATTGCCCATAGTCGCTTTAAATAATACTTTATAATGACGCGAACAATGCGAAACATTGATGACACACATTAAATTTTGCATGATAACAAAATGTGTTTTGCTAGAAATTCGCGTCATATTCTGCAAGGTTACGGACACCTCATGGGAAACAAGGTATGTATTCACACGGTGCAGAAGCTGCATATACATTGATTAATTTGTGCACAAATATGTCTAGTGACGAAATGTAAAATGAATAGCCCAGATCGGCACAAGCGAGTGCTTTACTCTGATCAAAGCAAGATAAGTGACGTAATACAGATGTACACGGGTTTTATCTGTCGGTATTAACGCAGGGGATTAAATTGATGCAGCGTGTATCCGTGACATATACGGCAAGGCCGGGATCGAAGGTGCTTGGGCGGGGATCGAAGCTGGCAGGGCGCAGATCAAGGGCGGGTGTCGAGGGCGGAAGGGCGCTGTGCCCTGTCATTTAGGCCTTGCTGAAGCACTGAGATTGATTGTGACAATGAGAAAATAGAAAACTTAAAGATAACTTGCATGTGTTTCATGAGGCTAAATGTGTATTTTAAGTGTTCTTCACAAGTTAAAAGATAAATAAGCAACATTTTGGAGAACAATATACATGTACAGTATCAGATTACCATTCATTAAAATTATTTGGAGATTCCAGCAGAAAATGTTCTTTGGGTGAAGAAGACTTGAGGTAATTTTCTATACATGAGGCATGTCGTCGGAAAACTGGGCTTAATGTTTGTGCATAAAGTGTTGTCCCAGATTAGCTTGTGCAGTCCGCACAGGCTTGATCGGGACGACACTTTATGCTTTTATGGTATTATATGTTAAAAGGAAGTCTCTTTTAAACATTAATCCACTGAAGACAGAAAGTGCCATCCCGTATTACCCTGTGCGGACTGCTAATCTGGGATGACACTCGACGCACATGCATTAAGCCCGATTTTCCCACAAGAGGCTTCATACATTTTTTAGTTTGGTAATTTTTGACAAAAGTTATATGTTTAATGTTGCCAACTTTCAGCTTAGTTTGGCCCTTGCAGACCTGGCACTACAAATGCCGTCTTGGAAGAATTCAGTACAGGATCTGGTCCAGAAGTGAGTATGCATTCATGTCTAAAACATATTTGTAGAGTGTACTTGTGTTATTATTTTCAATCATTGAGTGTTCACTTATAAGTGAATACATACAGTTATTCTAAGTTTGCATTAAGAAGTACCAGTAAACATATTCTTTTTTGCAAGAATGCCAGTCATTTTGAATTGAAAATATATTGTGGTATATGTGGAAATATGTCTATTAAAAATGTTGTAGCTATTAGCAATTTTGACTATAGAGACAGTCATTTCAAAAGTTAACTAAAACATTGTTTTAAGATGTTATAGAATGAAATGTTTCTTGAACATTGTTTTTGGTATATATTTACAGATTTGGGTCCAATGCATCACAGTTGTCATTTCTGCTGGAAGTCCTTATAGTTTTACCAGAAGAGGTCTGTTCTTGATGATTCTGACCATTTTGCACTCAACATTGTATATGACTAACAATTAGTTTTAATTTTAATTTTGATTAATAAGTTGCTTGTTATTTTAATTCTGCAAGACTGACCTGATTGTCTGGTTGCATTATACAGAAGTGCAATTGTATTTAAGTCAGTTTGTAAATGCATACTTGCTAGAAAGCTCAGAAAATAAACAACTTCTACTGAATTAAAGATAAGTTTCTTACATGTATATCTACATCTCTATTATAATAAAGAAATATTGATAATTAAAGCTACTAGAATTGAAAATAAATGCATATCAGCATATGAACAATAATTGAAAGAAATAAAATAAAATTTTAGTGGAAACGAATAATGCAGAGCAACAGATAAGGATTTTGTCAGCACAGAGTATTACCCCATCATTTTTAAAATGAATGAGCACTGTCTGATTTTATAGAGTACTTGAAATTCAATGTTATCGCATAAGATAAGCATTAATTGAGTGTTTGAAATATCCAAATTGCATACAACCACCGTAACACACAATATTAATGGTGTTCATTTTTAGCTCGACTATCCGAAGAATAAGTGAGCTTTCCTACTACCGTCCGCGTCTGAATGTGGTTAAAGTTTATATTCAAAAGTTTTGTAACTTCAAAACTACATAAGTAATTAACTTGAAACTTGGAACTAACCTTTGTCATCAACTCCAGTATCATGGTCAACATTCCCCATAACTCTGTTTTGTATTTGACAAAGTTATGCCCCTTTCTCACATAGATTTTCTGGTTAAAGTTAATATTCAAAATGTTGTATCTTCAATAATACTAAAGCTATTCACTTGAAACTTGGAATATACCTTTGTCATCAACTCCAGTATCAGGGTGAACATACCCCATAACTCTATTTTGTATTTTGACAGAGTTATGCCCCCTTTTCACTTAGATTTTCTTTTAAAGTTTATATTCAAAAGTTTTGTAACTTCAAAACTACATAAGTTATTCACTTGAAACTTGGAACTAACCTTTGTCATCATTTCAAGTATCTGTTTTGTATTTTGACAGAGTTAGCCCACTTTTTAAATAGACTTTGTTGTTAGTTTTTGTTCCAAAATTTATAAACTATACAAGGCTTCACTTAAAAGTTTTGTATTTTAACAAATTTATTCCCCTCCACTATCCAAAATATGTACCATCTGAAATACTTTGGAGAGTCGAGCGCGCTGTCCTCTGACAGCCCTTGTACATTTTATTGTGCATTGTTTTAAAAGCAGTTAGTAAATATTGTGCTATCAATCATACATCAACAAATTTTACCACAGGCCTTTAATTTTTTTGAGTATATAGCATATGAGTTGAGTTTTGTCACTCTTCACATTTGGAAAAAAAATTGTTTCAGAATTAGGTAGTTACGCAAATACGCGCCTTATCTGTTGCTTTGCGCACCATACTCGCTCCAGTACAACTTGTGCCTTGTGTTTCACAGATCAGCAGTCGGTCCCTGCGACTGGGGGCCAATCGTAGGCAAGAGGTGATAGAGGAGCTGAAAACAGCCTCACAAGTCGTCATGCAGCTTCTGGTAGTGGGAACATTGAAATTGTTATCATGATATTGTAGCATAATGGTGTATTTTTATGCCCCTGAAGGTGGGCATATTAAAATCGAACCGTCCGTCCGGCCAAGGTTTATGTTTTCCATGAAGTCCGAGATTTTGAATACTATCCAAGGTATTTACTTAAAACTTAAAATACTTCTTAACTATCAATATCTCCACTAGCGAAAGCAACTCCATAACTTTGTTTTGTTTTTTTGGACAGATTTATGCTCCTTTAAATTAGAAATTTTGGTTGAAGATTATCATAAATGTCTCCACCAGGAAAGGAAACCCCTTTAACCCTGTTGTGTGTTTTGACAGATACTAAAACGTTTTGGTTAAAGTTGTTCATAAAGTTCAATATCTTGAATACTATCAAAGGTATTTAATTGAAACTTAGAATACTTCTTTACTCTCAATGTCTCCACTAGGGAAAACAATCCCCATCATTTTGTTTTCGTTTTTGACGAAAGAGCATTCGAGGAGCATAGGTCACGTTAAAGTGGCAGCACGAGTTTTTAAATAAATTGTTGAATTCCAATTATTGATTCACTTGTCAAAATTATTATGAATTGCAATAAAATGCTAAACTTGCTATGGCCCAACTGATTGTTTCCAAATATGTGTCTAATTATATTTTACTTCTTATAGCCTGTGTACAATTGGTCTAATTTGAAGACTTTCGTTATCTATCATTCAGAGTTTAGTGGCATAAAAAATGTAAAAAAAAACAAAACATTTATTTATAAAATCTTGTATATATATCATTAACACATATGCGGGTGTCGTGTCGTGGGAAATCGGTCTTAATGTACGTGCGTAAAGCATCATACCAGATCAGCTTGTGCACTCTGCACAGGCTAATCCAGAACGACTCTCCGCCTACAGGGCATTTAGAAGAGACTTCCTTGAAACAGAAAATACCGTATAAGCGGAAAGTTCCGCCCTGGATTAGCCTGTGCGGACTGCACAGCCTGATCCGTGACAACACTTTACGCAGATGCATTAAGCCTGGGTTTCCCACGACACCCCTCATATCATTAACACATATGTAGTTGTTTTCAATCGTGGTTAAATACTTTCCACTCTTGAATTAAGTTGATCTCAGTCCTCTCTTTTACGTCCTGTTTCAGAATGGGTGCATAGAGAACATGTCCACGGAACTTCAGATCCAAACCAAGGTGCTGAAATGTATGAGCAGCTGGTACAACATTGATGCCATACCGGAACACGTGGTGCAGACCAAACTCTTCACTGCACCCTTCAATGCACTGGTAGGAAGACAGGATATCAATGAACGTCTTTAGAGTGATTTAAAATTGTGTCTGTAATGTTACTAGAGCAAAGTCGCAGTAGCGAAATGGAAATGGTGTCTTCCTTGCAATTTTGAGTTTGTGTGTTTAATTTCTTGTCAAAGAATGTTCGAATGATCTGTCTTAAAATACTGGTTATATCCATGCAACAGGCTTGTCTTAGTTAAGAAATAATTGACGGGTAACTGTTGGTTATTGCGGTAATAATCAACTGTTTGGAGTTCAATGCGTAGGAATTAATCACGAGGGCGGAAGCCCGCGTGGTTTGATAACAAGCATCGGAACGACAAACCGTTGGTTATTACTGCAATAACCAACTGTTACCCGTCAATTATTTTGATTTTAACACGATCTTATATAAAATTCGTATTTTTAAAGGTTATGAATGAGAACTATATTTATCTATACTCCGCCCATTTTCCGAGAAGAGAATTCACACGTGCGTTTCAGTGACGTCAATAAATCATTACAATTCAAAATGACGTCAGCTTTATTGATAAACATTGAGCGAATGACGTCATACTTATCGATATAATACAGTGAAAATATGATGCTAAAAAACGCAAACAAAAAGCATATTAACAAAACGTAAACTTTTTTGTGTACTGAAGTATGAAATGTGTATTACAAGTGTGGTTTTACTGTGCTACATAATGCAAAAAATGATTTGTTGGTCACAATTTGCTATCGCGCGTTTAAGCACAGCATTTTACGGAACAATTTCTTCGAATTTCCGGAGCTATTTTCAAAACATTAGGCTCCGCCCATTATTTGTTGCAGAATAACCCACAGTTATTTTCCTTCTTAATCTGTGCACCACTAGCCGCGTGCCGTGGTAGAATAAGCTTTATACTTCAAACGCAATCATTTTTAAATAAACAGGTGTACACTTTGCTTGTAGAAGCTTTCTAAATGTAACCTTTACAGAGCAGACCTGACCGTCTGACTGACTTGATTAGCTAAAATTATGTTAATGCATTGAGATCATACCCTTTTATAAAGAATAAGTTGCAGCCTACCTCTAAAGTGATCCCTGCTGTGTTTGTATGTATGTGGCGCGTCGTGGGAAAACCGGACTTAATGCATGTGCGTAAAGTGTCACTTTCGCCTACAGTGTTTTTATGTTTAGAAGAGACTTCTTGAAACAGAAAATACCATAAAAGCGGAAAGTGCTGTCCTGGATTAGCCTGTGCGGACTGCACAGGCTAATCCGGGACGACACTACGCACATGCATTAAGACCGGTTTTCTCACGACACGCCACGTATATTGATTTGTTTGTTTGTATTCAGGTGTCCAAGGACTGCTCAAGTGGGTTACATGAGGCGGCCACAGAGTGTATATGTAGTGCCCTGTACTGTGTGGAGGTAACAACAAATGGCCTAAGAAGCCCTTTGATCTGGAAATACACAAATATATCAAGTATATGCTAGGTTGGCCTTATTTAAGAAAAATTATTCACCAAATTTGTCAATGTTGTAAAAGCTGTCATTTTGAAATATTTTTTCCATATAATGTGAAAATATGCCTCATTTTAAAATCATTTGTGTTGCCATGGGCTGTGTTGGCCTACTGATAATGCTAACATAGGTATAGTAAAGGTGAAATTGTTATCCTATGAAAGTCAGCAGCATGTTTATAGTCAAAGGTGTCGGTTTAAATTTTTAGCTTGACTTGTTGGAGAAAAAGCAAGCTATTCTACTCGCTTCAGTGTTGGCATCGGTTAAAGTTTTTCGGTAAGCTACTTTCTTAGAAATGGCATGAGGGATTTTATTCAAACTTAAAACATCTATATCCCTTATTAAAATAAACCTAAAGGCCTAGTTTGATAACTGTATTTTGAAATTTGTCAAAATTATGTTTTAAATTTTATTACACTCAGAAATTTTACATCCCTGCCGGTGGGGTGGCGTCATCAACTTGTTATTTCCGCTCTCTAACTCGAAAATGAATCTTCATACATAGATACCCTAAAGCAATACTTTACTTGGAATTGTATTTGGGGTGGGTTGGTTGGGGTCAATGTCAAGGTCACTGTTACTAAAAATAGAAAAAAAAGTATCTGCTTAATAACTCCAGAACAAATTGAAATATTTAAATGAAACTCAATTTATAGATACTGTATAGCAAGACATAGCATGAGATTGCATATGGGGTGGGTGGGCTCAAGGTGAAGGTCACTGTTTTGAAATTTATAAAAATGCGTACAACTCAGTAACTGAAGAACGAAATTAACTTTGTTTAATTGGCCCCTACTATCCAAATAGTTTGTTTTACAAAAGATGCCAGTATCTCTAGCAAGTACAAGAAAAGCCGAGTGCGCAGTCCTCTGACAGCTTATGTTAGTACAAATTATAGAAGTTAATACCAAGCATGTGTATATATATTTTTATGCGATAAATTTCATTTCCAGCCATCAGTAGTGCAAGGAACATTACTATGTGTTCAACACTGTACCTTGTCTCCTGTGGGTCTCGTTTTTCAGGACATGGCCAGCCACCCTGCCAAAGCCGAGGCGTTGTTCAACGCTGTGCTGCAGTTAGCGGAACCCTACCACATAACTGTAGCGGGGGAAGATATAGACAAGTTGGTCACATGAATATTATAAAACTATTGAAACTTTTGCATTTATAAATTTCAGCCCAGTTCCTGGTAATATTTAACAGTTACTTGATCAAGGGCATCACAGACATTAGTTTAAGCTGTTGTGTTAATTTAAAGTAGTGATAACTGTGAACAAATGATAAGATAATCTTCTCTGTTGATATTTAGTCTAAACCGATTTATTTTAGCTCGATTGCATCACAAGCTGACAGCTTATTGAGACACTCGAGAGTCCGTTTCCTGGGTAGAACCAGTACTTGGTGTCTTTGGGGGATATCTTGAGAATGCTTCCAAAGTGGGGATTGAACCCGGGACCTTCCGATCGCTGAGCGTACACCATATTCACAACGCCACCGCAACGTCTGTTGATATGATGACTATCATTGCGATTGGCATTTATGGCAATGTCCTTTATATACAATAAACTGGAAACATGTATAATCTCTACTGTAAGAAGTTCAACACTAATTTCATTTTATATTAAAGGGTGGTAACTAGCAACTATTTGTCATGTGACAAAATAAAAGGAAACATGACTTTTGTTCAAAACATCTTTACCTTGTATCGAATATATAAATTTGCTGCTAGAAAAATTAATGAATTACCCACTGTATAACCAATATCAATATTTTATCAATGACAGACGGGTGTTCACTTCCACATAAATCATTCTATATTTTCAGATCATTAAATTACTCAAGAATATTCACGGAGTTAGCAGAGTCATTCTTAGAGGCTATTACTACAACACCTAATAAGGTGGGTGTTCTGACTAACTTATTTAGTATGATTGTAAGGGGCGTGTCATGGTAAAACCAAGCTTAATGCACGTGCGTAAAGTGTCGTCCCGGATTAGCCTGTGCAGTCCGCACAGGCTGATCTGGGCCAGCACTTTCCGCTTTTCTGGTATATTCAGTTTCCAGGAAGTCTCTTCTAAACATAAATCCACTGTAGGCGGAAAGTACCACCCCGGATTAGCCTGTGCGGACAGTTCAGGTTAATCCTGGACGACACTTTACGCACATTCATTAAGCCCAGTTTTCCCACGACTTAGCCTCATTTACTTTAAACATAATTATACGATGCTATGCTTAATTTTGTAATTTCAAATCAGTTCATTTTGTCAGATTCCGATGAGTAATTCAGAAGTACTTGACTCTTACGTTTCCATTTGTAATGTTTAAGAAATGATATACCCAATGGTCTAGAAACTTGTCGGATAGCGTTTTGTTGATCAATTGGATTGGACTGCAAAGCATTTTAACAAAAATAAAAATGCCAATGTCACTTTTATTGTCTTATTTCAGGGCCTTGGAGATTTTAGAGTCTTAGAACTACTGCTCATGTGTGTTGGGCATTATCAGTATGAGGTAAACTAAATGACGATAATGCAATAATTTGGTTTCATGTGATACCCACAGCTAATTGTTTCAGTTATACGTCCATAATATATTAACGTGTGTATAGGATCTGACACGAGTTGTCATTTCATACCATAATTTATTAAACGAGTTCAGGAATTTTGTTAGTAAGCAAGCCTTTGGCGAGCTTACTAACAAATTTCTATGATGAGTTTAATAAAATATGTTATGAAATGACAACGAGTATCAGATCTTTTTTATCAAATGCTTTTAAACGAAAACATTACTTATAATTTTACCAAAAATGTTGATAAATCCTAAAATTTGTGTACTGACGTGACTCATTTCATGTTGAATACGTCATTTCACCAAAACAACATCATGCGATTGGTTAGTAAAAGAATATGTAGCCAATGATAACACTAAAAATGTTACCTTTACGCATGTGTAAGATAAAAATATTTGTAATGGCTGTATTACACGGAAAACAAGGTATAGCATGTGATGAAAGTCTTTACATGTATGACTGTCTGACAGATTTCACATTGTCTGTGTGATTTAATACTGGAACTAAGAACTTGGTTGTATCAGTCACTATTTTATCATATAGAATGCAGAAGTATTGTATGTTGTGTTCTTAACTTCTTTTAATTAATAGTTTTATTATTTTTCATCCTGAAAACATAATTTATGGGATGTTATATGTTGGCCCTCATTGATCTTGTGAAATTGTTTTATTTTTTATGTACCAGTAACTGTTCAAAACCATTGTTTTTGTAATAAATATTTATATCATCATAGACGTTATTAGTATTTAATGTTAGCACACATATTGTTTTTATATTAAATATTTATAATCATCATAGACGTTATTAGTATTTAATTTTAGCACACATTTGAAGAAAAATTGTTGTTTCCTAGGTGACGGAGGTTACATTCAACTATTGGTACAAGCTCTCAGAAGACTTGTATCAGAAGAACAGCGCAGAGTTGAATGAAGTGTTCAAGCCCTACATACAGCGACTGATCATAGCCCTCTGTGAGCACTGCAAAATGGACCCAGACCATGTACGTCCTCAACATGGCTTTCTCATTTATACACTGAACATTTATGATGTCCATGATTCTATGTAATTCATTTAAACCTATATAATATATTTTAGCTCGATTTCATCAAAAACCTTAGGCTTATAGAGACACTCTCGAGTCTGTTTCCTGGGAAGAACCAGTACTTGGTGTCTTTGAAAATATCTTGAGATCGCTCCCTAAATAGGGATCGAACCCGGGACCTCTCAGTCGCAAGGCGGACACCATATCCACTACACCATTGCGATCTTAAATTCTATGTATTTTTAGCATCAAAGTAGGTCCACATTCACATTGATGATGTCTATGGTTTTATGTAGTTTTAGTATCGAATGGTTTCACACTCAATGACCAAATATATCTAAATGATTCTATGTAGTTTTGGTATTGGTTCTCACACCACATCCAATATCTGCAGCTATTTTTGTGTATTGTTTGGCATTGAGTATGTCCAACTATAATCACCAGTCAGTTTTTAATCACGTTCATGACAGTGTTGCCGGTAATATGTAATAAAAATAGGTGCAGAACCTTGCAGTTTTACGAAAATTTTCCAAAAAATGAGTGCACCGCAATACGAGATAAAATTAATACCAGTGTTAAGTATCTGCTATTTCTATTTCAATAATTGTGATAGCATTGTCTTTATAATATGAAGAAATTGACTGTGTAAAATAGGATACATTTGTAAACTTGTCATTTAATACTAAATATGACGTAATAATTGTCTTCTTATTTAATAAAATCTGTCACTCCCATGCTCATTATTTTCTTACACATTTCAGGAAGGTGTCCTAGACCCCTCAGATGACTTCTTCGACTTTCGACAGCGAGTGTCCGAGCTAATCAAAGATGTGATATTTATTGTTGGTTCATCCACCTGTTTTACACATGTGCGTTTAGCCTATTTTGTTACTGTTCTTGTCTGAGACACAGTTTACTTTGAACAATTAGTAGTCTTATTCACAGATTTTTTTTGTTATCACTATACATCTTAAATTCAAAAGCAAAGCGTCTTGACTTATAGAAGTAAATGAGGCGTGTCGTGGGACAATCTGGTTGAATGCATGTGCGTAAAGTGTTGTCATGGATTGGCCTGTGCAGTCCGCACAGGCTAATCCAGGATGACCCTTTCCGCATACAGTGGATTTATGTTTATAAGAGACTTCCTTGAAACAGAAAATTCTATTATAGATAAACGAGGATAAAGGGAAAATTATTTTGATTCTGACATGACCTGACAACATATGCGATTACAATGCGAACTATATTTTACAGTTTCTTAACTTTATGAGTTGTTTTTTCACAATTTAAGAATGGAAATTGTGCGTGTGTCATGTTAAAATATACCATGTTTAATGATTGTTATATCAGTACAACATGGTTATACATTACAGATGTTTCAAAACCTGAAGAATCAAACCTCGGAGTCAACGTGGGACATGTCAGAGGCCTCACTGTTCATAATGGCAGCCGTTGCTAAGAACATTCTGCCGTACGTATCTGTGGTTGTTTACCCAGTGTCTTTATGTTCCCTGAAAATTTTTCGGGGGAGCATATAGTCCCCGCTTTGTCCGTCCGTCTGTCCGTCCGGTTTTCGTGTCCGAAGTATTTCTCATCAACTACTGACCAGAATTCAATGAAACTTCATGGGAAGCGTCATTACCAAGAGGAGGTAGGACATTCCGCTTCAAAGAATTTTTTCAGAGTTATGAGACTTTGAAGAATTCTCAAATAAGCATTTAGTGTAAAATTCTTGTTCAGTCTATTTCTACGCAACTACTGGTCTGGATTCATTGAAACTTTATAGGAAGCTTCATCACTAAGAGGAGGTGCGCACTGAACCAGGGCATTCCGCTTCAATGATTTTTATGCTTCCCAAAAAATTTCAGAGGAGCATATAGTCGCCGTCTTGTATTAGAGTTGCGCGCTTCTTGTCTGAGCGATAAAAAGAAGAAAAAAAAAATTTGAACAACCTACATGTCATTACAAAATAATAATAATAATTTCATAATAACTTTGAAATAATTTAACTACTGCAGAAAAAAATGGCTTGAAATTATTCTATATATAATCTTTTATTTGATTAAATGTGTCTTCATGTGTATTCTTCATTTCATACCGGTACATGATGCACAATCTGCCCTTCAGAATGAAATTATTTTTGAAACAGATTTAAATTAATACATTTTTAATTTTCCAATATTGAGAAAAAAATTATGTTGTTAATTTGAGAGGATAATCTTTTGCTCATTAACACCTTTGAACAGAGGGTCATATTTTTATTGAGAAAATTTGTGTGTTGGGCAAAGTTTTAGTACTATTAATGTTAGTACAGTAGATTTCGCTTAATTGAATAGCCCATTTGTCACGTCCGAATATTCAAATATCCGGAGTATTCGTATATACGGAATCAGTCATATTTTCAATTATTTCAATGTGAATCAGATATGTTTTGGTCTTATTTAACCCATTTTGATGATATATTGCCAAACATGTTGCGTAACAGAGTGTTTCATACTTTAGAATGCTAATAAACATGCAGAAAAGCGTTCATAGTTGTTTGTTATCCATTATACGGTGCATTCAAAAAATATTTCACTTGTGATAATCACTCACAGGCTACGTAGCGTTCTAGAGTGCATATACGCTGTATGACGTGTATTTGTGCTTTGTTCGTATTACATGTAACTAAACTCGTTGATTGACTTTATTTATGTGCTTTATTTAGTACACATAAAATTAACAGCATTTAATAAGCATATTTAACAAAAATAATAACATTTATATAAAACATACAGGAATTATACATACAGGAATTATACAAACAAACAAATTAATTATACATACAGGAATTATACAAACAAACAAATTCTTGACATATGTACACTACAAAATATTTATGGTATCCAATTGATGAACAAACAATGCAGACACACGCTGTTTTGTAACCGGAGACTCCAGTGTATGCACTGTACTTGGCCCGCAGAGTACACCTATTAGTCATGTGACATTCAACAGACGCTGCATACATGCGTGGTGTGACATGATAACAAAGGCGATCATTGAAGCGTGGCTGTCAAAACTAGAGATATGATACGTATCCTCGGAGATTATGAGATTAACGAGCGGACTATACATCTACAACTGATAATTGCCTATTCAATTAACCGGATGACACCATATTTTCTATCAGATTAGGCGGTGTTTTTACAATGGGAATGAATGCAAATGGGTTGGTGTTTTCAATCTTTATTCAATTAAGCGAAATATTCAATTATCCGATATTCAATTAAGTGGAATCTACTGTACTAGTAATGTTAATATGGCATGTTGTGGGTTGACCGGGCTTAATGCATCTGCATAAAGTGTCGTCCCAGATCAGCCTGTGCAGTCTGCACAGGCTAATCCAGGACTACACTTTCTGCTTTTATGGTGTTTTCTGTTTCAAGGAAGTCTCTTCTAAACATAAATCCACTGTAGGTAGAAATTGTCATCCTGGATTAGCCTGTGCGGACTGCACAGACTGATCTGGGACAACACTACGCACATGCATTCAGCCCAGTTTTTCCAAGACACGCCACTAATATTTTCTGCGTTCCAGGGATGAGAATGAAGTGGTACCCCAAGTAGTTCAGGCTGTGATGTCCATACCGAACACAGCGCACATTGCCGTACGATACACCACACTGCAGCTGCTCGGAGAGCTCTGTGAATGGATAGAATCTCACCCACATGTAATGGGTAAGGGTCCACTGTCTGATACAGATTATTAACCATTTTACACAATAGATTTTAACCTGTAGAAATGATATCTCTGGTTAAAATGCTACCTACCTTTATAATAGTTAAAGGTTGTAGCCCCTTAAAAGCCACCAGCCAGCAACTTGCTCTTATTAAAAAGATACAATTTGTCACCATGAACAAATACAATAAGACAACCTGACCCGAGTGACCATCTTTTTTATGCACAATTATCTATGACTTGTTCCCTTAATTTTTAGATTTTACCACTTCACTTCATATAATTGGTTCCCGTTTCAGACCCAGTGTTGCAGTACCTATTAATTGGCTTGCAGGAACCCAGACTAGCCTCCATGGCTGCCATTAACCTTTCATTAATACAAGACTGGTTCCCGTTTCAGACCCAGTGTTGCAGTACCTGTTATCTGGCGTACAGGAACCCAGACTGGCCTCAGTGGCTGCCATTAACCTCTCATTTAAGGCCTAGTTTAAGGAATGTCGGGCCTCTCCACAGGGGTATTCCACTTTGTGTATTGGTCCACCATAAAATCTCTTATCCTTATCTGCAATATTTTCTCTAAGCTTACTGAATAATTGCTGAGTGCACTGTTTCACTTGCAGCAGTGTATTGACCTCAGCTGATAATGTTCTCCACATTGTGTCCACACTGTGACCACGGCAGGGTGCCAATACACAGGAGTACAATACCCCATATTGGGTGGGGGGGTGAAGTAAAGAAAGATTAAACTAGGCCTTTAATACATGACTGGTTCCCGTTTCAGACCCAGTGTTGCAGTACCTGTTAACTGGCGTACAGGAACCCAGACTGGCCCCAGTGGCTGCCATTTACCTCTCATTAATACATGACTGGTTCCCGTTTCAGACCCAGTGTTGCAGTACCTGTTAACTGGCGTTCATGAACCCAGACTGGCCTCCATGGCTGCCATTAACCTCTCATTAATACATGACTGGTTCCCGTTTCAGACCCAGTGTTGCAGTACCTGTTAACTGGCGTTCAGGAACCCAGACTGGCCTCCATGGCTGCCATTAACCTCTCATTAATATAAGACAGGTTCCCATTTCAGACCCAGTGTTGCAGTACCTGTTTGCTGGCCTACAGGAACTCAGACTGGCCTCCATGGCTGCCATTAACCTCTCATTAATATAAGACAGGTTCCCATTTCAGACCCAGTGTTGCAGTACCTGTTAGCTGGCCTACAGGAACCCAGACTGGCCTTGATGGCTGCCATTAACCTCTCATTAATACAAGACTGGTTCCATTTCAGACCCAGTGTTACAGTACCTGTTAACTGGCCTACAGGAACCCAGACTGGCCTCCATGGCGGCCATTTACCTCTCATTAACACAAGACTGGTTCCCATTTCAGACCCAGTGTTACAGTACCTGTTATCTGGCCTACAGGAACCCAGACTGGCCTCCGTGGCTGCCACGGCACTCCAGAGTATCTCCACTGTGTGCAAGGATCACATGAAGACCCATTGTGAGGGTCTGATACACATCGCACAGGCTGTGGACACCTTCAACATCTCCAACGAGGCTGCAACTGGCCTGCTTAGAGGTGTGTTGGTGGTGGTGGTGGTGGTGGTGTTGCGTATGTAGTTGTTTGCCAGTCAAAGTTGTATTTATTAAATTAGTATATTCAAGGCACCCCCTCTATAGTCAATTTACGATCAACGCAACCATACAGTGTTGGAAGTCCTATTCAATTTTGGTATTCATGCTGTTTTGTGGGACAAGATTGCTAAACCAAAATGTCTTTAGCCGTTTGTTTTTATTTGTTGCCAATGTATAATGTGGAGTATGACAGAGTTAGTCCAGCTATGATCAGTCTTCTAATTTTTCATGTGTATTGAATGATGTTCAACTTTCCCTGTAGTTGTTCTTAACGTGAATAATTTATCCAATCGATAGGTGTTGCCACGATACTTGCCACACTTCCCCATGACAAATGTATAGAGGGTATGCGACAGTTGTGTAGCTTCCAAACCAATGGCCTAAGCAAGGTTAGAAAATTAACAGTCTTAAAATGTGAACATTGTATTTCTCGGAAGCTTCGTCCATACAGAAAACGTTCAGTTCTGTTTCTGTTCAAGCATTATAGTGAGAAAAATCAAACTAAAAAATAGATACTGTATTGTTGTATTTCTTGGAAGCTTTTTCAGACCAAAAGTATTCAGAAAGTTGTTAAGGTTTATTTAATCAATTGACATGAAATTTAATTTCTATTGAATTTTTCACTGTGACAGTTTTCCTTTAAAATGATAAAAGTATTGCAAATAAAATATGCGCTGTTCCAGTTACACAACAAATTTAAGTTTTGAATTTAATTTGTCACTAGAAATTTTGTAAGTGATCACTGTCTTATGTCTTTAACTGAACAACCACATCTGTGTTTTCTCTCTAACAACAGTTGCTGGCCAGTGGTTCAGATACCCCCAAGCAAGGGGCCGCAGATGACCCCACAGTCTGGCTGGACCGGCTGGCTGCTATATTCAGGTAGGGACTGTATGTGGCGCGTCATGAGAAAACCGGTCATAATGCATGTGCGTAAAGTGTCGTCCCGGATTAGCCTGTGCTAATCTCTTCTAAAATCTCTTCTAAACAGAAATCCACTAGGCGGAAAGTGCCATCCCGGATTAGCCTGTGCGGACTGCACAGGCTAATCCGGGACAACACTTAATGCACATGCATTATGACCGGTTTTCCCACGACGTGCCTCGTATGTGGAAAGCTTTATTTTGAGCTTGTTTGATACAGTTGGTTGTTTACTATCTGAGAAAACATTGGGACAAGTTAAGTTAAAAGCTGTAATTTCTTACAAAAAAGCATCAACAGGATAATGACAATGCTTATAAATATAGAAAATGTAATTGCTCTTTGGAATGAAAACTGTTTCGTGGTTCCTAAAAGAGTCCCATCCAGTATTTATATAAAGACTTCAGTGCCATTGTTTAGATTTGTGAATGAATTCTCATCAGGTTTAAGCTAAATTGCTGATAAATAAATCAGATCAGCATTTTATTGACAAAATCTCAAATACTTTTGAGTGGACATGCAATTTTCATAAAAATCATGCAAATCCAATAGCAACTTGTTCTGGTTAGTTGATTTCCTGAGCTGTATAGACCTTGTTCTTGTATACATATAATATACCACTTCTCCCATTTCAGATACACCACCCCATTAGTAGAGAATGGCTCAGTGCACCCATGTTTACCTGTGATACAAGAGGTACGCATGGTGGTATCTTGTATAAACATATAGGAGACGTGTCCTGGGAAACCCGGGCTTAAGGCATGTGCGTAAAGCGTCGTCCCGAATTAGCCTGTGCCGTCCGCACAGGCTGATTCGGGAAGGCACTTTTCGCCTACAGTTGATTATGTTTAGAAGAGACTTCATTGAAACAGAAAATACCATAAAAGCGAAAAGTGTTGTCCTGGATGGGACGACACTTTACACACATGCATTAAAAACGGTTTTCCCACAACACGCCTCATATTTTGATCATTAGGATCTTTTCAATGAATTTTCCCTTTGTAAATGCAGATAAACAAACAAGAACAATATTAACAAACAAAGAAGAAACCCCCGTCTACCATATACATACCAACTTTGAGGTAAATTCATTATTTCTTGAGTAACTTTCAGCTGAGACTTACTAAGTTATCATTGAAATCTTTATTTAGTGCATGTTACTCTTTTTCATGATGGCTTAGTACGTTCTTTGTATGTATTTGTTTTGTCGAAAATAGAGGTGAAATATATATGAGGCGTGTCGTGGGAAAACCCGCGTCCGCACGGGCTAATATGGGACAACACTACAGTGGATTTATGTTTAGAAGAGACTTCCTTGAAACAGAAAACACCATAGAAGCGGAAAGTGCCATCCTGGATTAGCCTGTGCACATGCATTAAACCCGGTTTTCCCACGACATGCCTCATATAAATACATTACCTTTGTTGTAGGTTTGGCCAGTGTTGTCTCAAGCCTGTACAAAATACCAAGCGGATGTTCGAATCATTGAGCGGTGCTGTCGATGTATACGATTCGCCATCCGCTGCCTAGGGAAGTCTTCATCACCGCTCTTGCAGCCCTTAGTACCACAGGTATAATACTTTGTTTTTGTACGGTTATATAGACAGTCTAAATGTAGCAGATACATTATTTGTGGAAAAATAAGTATGTGTCTTTGATAGTGAAATTTTCTGTGTTTGAGGTTTTCAAGGATGATCATAGTTGCTTATCAATTATTTCAACACCACCTGCTTGTAAACAGTTTCCTAGAATACAATACATGGATGTGCTTTCTTTACCATTCATACAGATTTTTTCATTATACAATATTTTGATGGTCAGTCAGTGTATTGAACAAAGAATTATCTAAAAAAAGCAGTATACATTGTTGAAAAGTACTATTCATCCAGTAGATCAGATTTAGTTGTTTTCACCAATGGTGAGTCTCGAGAATTTTGTATTATTTCCACAGATGGTGACCCTGTATCAGGTGCATTCACACTCGTGTTTCCTATACCTGGGCAGTATACTGGTGGATGAATACGGTTCTGACAAAGAGTGCACGCAGGGACTACTTGACATGTACCAGGTGAGGTGGGATTCGGTCAGCCAGTTTACCTTGTGTGTGCTAGGATAGTTGTGTTTTGGACAGCAATCGGACAAAACTGTGTTACTGTGGGATTAATGCTGTTCAGTCTAGTAATGAACTAGGGGGCTACTTTAATGTGTAGGGCATAAATGTTTTTATGCCCCTGGCATCTTGATGCGGGAGGCATATAGTGATTGTCCTGTCCATCTGTCCTTTCGTCCGTCCTTCCGTGTTGACAAGGTTAAGAAGAGTTTACCGTTTCGTCTAGCACCAACACCGCTTACTACAAAACACTTGGATACTTACACAGTTGTTGCTTATGACCATTCCCTATCCACCCATATCACCCAACCTCATTTGACCTTGACCTAATTTGCACTTAGAATAATTCAAATGGGCTGTTTCTTTGTTAACTAGATTTTACCGTTTCGTCTAGCGCCAACACTGCTTGCAACAAAATTCTCCGGTAAATAGATTGAGACTGTGGGGAAGAGCTCGTAAGTTGTAACTTGTTTCTAGTAACATAACAATTATATCTGTGTTTTCAGCACTTCTGTCCGCCTACATTTAAACTGCTAGAGGAACAGAATGGGCTGCGTAACCACCCGGACACAGTAGATGATCTCTTCAGACTTAGTCTTAGGTAAGGGGCATCCCAATGTAAATGAATAGTGTTCCACTAATTTTATAGACATTTGTTAACAAAAAACAATTTTGTGACAAAGACTAAAATAATTATAACACTGAAGAGTGAAAAAATTCACAAAATTAATACCCATTCAAAATATATATATATAATTATATTAAATAGGTTTTAATTTGTAATGCAGCATTAAATTCCTGTGAATATATCAGACTGAATTTCAAGTCATAAACAGGATACTACTGTATTCAGTGGTTCTCATTCTGATTGTTAATCAAACGATGTGGTCTTTCATGACAGGTTTATTCAAAGGGCTCCACTGGCGTTCTTGCAGAGTGTTGCAGCCAAGCCCGTATTAATGTGTGCAATAGCCGCCTGCTCCGTAGACCACAAGGACGCCAACGCCTCCGTCATGAAGTTCATCACTGAGTTTATCAGGGCAGCCACTAGCAAAGATGTGAGTTGGTTTTCTTGGGTTTGTCTGGTAAATTGGCTACTGTAAACTTAAGAAAATTGGTGATCAAACGAACAACTAGTCAGCGGTACAACATTGTTTTCATTCTAATTATCTAACAATCGTTTGTTAAACGAGAATAATTTATGTTTCTTCTACAATCTATTTTAAATGAGAATTATTTTACCTTTTTCAAATGAGATCCACTATTTCCAGGTTGCTACGCTTACTGTTTACAGGAACGCGATGACTTTGAGGCACGGAGCACTCTGGTGAGGTCTCTACTCCAAGAGCATGGACAATCTCTCGCACATTCTCTCATCCACTCAGTTGTGTTCTGTCTGCCAACCTACATGTGCGCGGACATCGCGGACGTCATCTATGAGATTATGCAAGTTGATCGACCGGTAAGCATACCATGTTTTGGTGTGTGTTAGTCGACTAGTTTCTTTATGTTTATGAATGCTTCATGAATGTTTATGAATGCTGTTCAGTCTTGACTAGAATTAAAACTTTCAACGTAAATGCATGCATAAAAATGAAAAAGACATCAGGAATTTTATGATTTTAAGAAATTTTAGAAATTTCTTACTTTGGAGCTTTAAGGATGTACTGGTCATGGACGTAATTCCGGCCTGTACATAAATATTCGGTCACCCTTCAAAAAGCGTTTTTGCAATAGAGATTAATATTGTTTTAAAACAATTAGCCAAAGAACTTTCTATAGCAACAGACTTCTACAGATTTCTCGATTCCAGTAAGTATATCGTTATTTACTTCTAAATTGAAATCTCAGTATCATAACAGGAAATATTGAGTCACGTGGGGAAACTGACGTCATCATACGCACGCACCGAAAATATGGTGTTGCATGATTACATATTTAAATTTATTATTTCTTCTAACCGTTAACAAATTTTCACAAGCAAATTTGATGAAATAGGCAACACCTGCTTCTGTTTACAAGATCACATCACTATTTTGCCCAGGCATGTTTTCTCTTTAAATTCGGTTATCTCAGATTTTCTTAAAATTCTCGCTGAATTTAATACCAATATCACCGTAAACTCTAGGTAGTCGGGGTAAGTTTATGTTGTAGCATTCTTCAGCGAAGGGGTTACACAAGGTACCGAGAATATTCGGCCCCTAGATTTATCCGGTCCCAGTTCTAGTTAGCAATTCAGTAGACAATTCGGCCCTTTGACGATTCAGCCATTAGACATATCGATCAGTGTCATGAATGATGTGTTTTTTATATAATTTATATACATACTAATAATATCTATATTTAATTGAATAATGTATTCTCTATTTTATTCATATCAATTATAACTGTTTACTAACTAACATAAAACGCATACACCCGCACTGGTGAAAATTCACAGCTATACACCAAGATCTTCAAATTGAATTATCTCCCTTGAGTAGAATTAAGGAAGTTTAAAGTTATTTATAGCTCACGTCACCCTTGGCTTCAAATGTTAATAACTTTTTTACTTAATTTTTGACATAAAAATGACGTTTAAACAAAACAAACGCAATATAAACAAGCAAAAGAAAGAAACGAAACCATTCGCAATTCACCATTGCCAAAATTGGTTTAAATTATACAGAATTTAAGGGGCGGGGGGAGGGTACCGGTGAAAGAAAGTCATTTAGGTAGGATATTTTAGTCAAAATTTTAATTTTTGTAAACCTTCATCGTTACTCTTTAGATAAGGATAGTTATTAAAAAAAAACTATTTGGTTATAAACATTGCCAATGTTACTAAAAAGTGGCCGATTTTTTACTTACATTTGAGCTAGGAAAATGGACATTTTATACGTTGTTTATGTCCGTTTATTTAGTTTCCGTACACTTTGTCCATTTTGATTTAAACGTACACATTATATGAGTTTTGAACCCAGGATTATTGATGTGAAGTTTAATTTTGATCAGTTGTGTACAACGTGAGATTTATATAAAAAAAACACCAAAGTGGCCGGTATTACGTTCATGACCAGTAAGTCCTGGAATTCACTGTTAACAGTTTCTTCAGCTTGATTAATGGAACAACAGAGTCTTATTTGCTCGTTAATATTATGTATTTACTTGCTTGGATTAAGTAAGTTTTATTTTCTTGTCTTATACCCCTGTTCACCGCATGTAGTGGGGAATATTCCATTGTGATTTTTCCGCCTTTATTGTCAGCAGTTTTGTTGTTCCTTATTATTATTTTTAATTTCTTCTCAGTCAAATAATGTTTCTTTTTCAGACATTCTGCGTTTGGTTAGAAAATGTTTTAAAGGCAATGTCAACAGAGAATACAGCCGGTGCAATAAAGGTCACACATAAACAATTGACAGATTTTCATAAAGCTGTGACAAGTGCGGAAAAAGTGACTCAAATTTCGGAGGCTTTACGAGAATTTGCTAGACTTTACAGATAAAAGTGGTTTAAAGCTTTTTATGGATTTATAAATTTTTTATTAACCCTTATTGTGAGTCAAATTGTTAAAGCTATTTTGTTGGCAATTTTTGCTTTAGTACTGGTATTGAACTATACAATTGTGGCGCGTCGTGAGAAAACTGGTCTTAATGCATGTGCATAAAGTGTCGTCCCGGATTAGCCTGTGCAGTCCGCACAGGCTAATCCAGGATGGCACTTTCCGCCTACAGTGGATTTATGTTTAGAAGAGACTTCCTCGAAACAGAAAATACCTTAAAAGCGGAAAGTGCCGTCCTGGATTAGGCTGTGCGGACTGCACAGGCTAATCTGGGACGACACTTTACGCACATGCATTAAGACCGGTTTTCCCACGATGCGCCTCAATTTATTATTTTTTAGGAGTATTAGTGTAATTGGCAGTTAGCGTTTTAAGCTTTTTTTTTAGGTTTTTTAAGTTTTCATTACAACATCAACTATAATAAAAACTGTATGTTCAGTATTTTGAAAACCTTTTTTCAGTAGTTTGAAAAGTCTTACCTTTCATCTATATATGTCAGACACTGATCCAGACTTCCTATGATCTGGGTGGATACAGGCAGGTGTTGTTACACTGTTGTTACACTTTATTTGAAATAAAATGGTCATTGTTAGAACACATTGTGACAATGTTAGATGAGATAAAAAAAAAAATCTTGTTTATTTTTAGACATTGTATGTTGTATTTTAAATCCAACAGTACTGGTTGAATCAATAAGAAAACAGTATTATCTGATACATATATCATTATTTGTAGACATACAGTTTTTACAAAACTATTCATTTATCTATTTTTATGTGCTAAAATGTCACACAAATATTTGGTTTGACATACAGTACATTGTTAAATTAATCACATATTATCTGAACTCAGTTGCTCATAATTTATTTCAACTCACCTGCTCCTTCTAAGTATTCTTGTTTATAATAAATTTAATAATTCATTCACCAGTTTTAAATTTTGGTTAACTATAATTTGTTTTTCATCAGAAAGTGTACTTTTCAAACATTAATACTGAGTGTTTACATTATTGAACTAGTTGGTATATTTAGGATCCTGTGTAATTGGGAAAGTTAATGAGATCTGTATGGTAAAAACTGTATTGTGTTCATTTAAGGTACAATAACCTTGGACATTTTTATTTATTGTACATTCTACAGGGATATGTTTCTTCTGGTTGTGAAGTCAATGCATGTCATTCTGAATGCACACTTTAGGTGATTGAAATTCTACATACATTTCCAGAAAAGTAAGGTTGGGGACTAATCAAAATGTTGACTGTGGCAGCATTGAAAACTCCGTAAGATGCATATTTCCAAACAAAAATGTTTGTTAATTGTGAATATTAGTGTTTTCTGAAGTTGTAATTAAAGACAGTGTTTTATACAACCTGTATGGGCTTAAATATGTTATTAATGGCTGCATGTAAGCTACCACATATACATGGTCAGGCAGATTTTCAGATACCTAGTCATTGTAAGGTGTATGCAAATACATATTTAATCATAAAATTATACTTGTTGCATGCTAAAATGTAATTTGTTTTTATCTGATTTAAAACTATATATCGGTAGTCAAATAATGCAAATACACGTATAATGATATATGCTTCATCTAACACTTTTGTACAGGTTGTAGATGTATGCATATAAACATCTCAGATATGTTATTTTTTATCTATGAATCATATGGACATTTAACATTGATACACATAACATGTATGCGTATACTGTACTGTAGACGAAGAATCATTTACTCAATTGAATGACACACTTAATCACCAAAACCTGTGAATAGAAGTGGAAAGATGTTTGCAATGTGTGACAAATTTGGATCGTGGTCACATGTAGTACCATAGGCGTTTACACTTCAGTACAAATGTACAAATACCAGGGCCTCCATTCAGGGAAGTTTGGATGTAATTTACTCCCAGTTTTTGTCACAATACAAATTTGCAGCCAAGGAAGTTCCATCATGTAAGGATGAACAAGTTAGAAGAGAAATTAATAAATTTTTCTAAACATATACCTCTTTCACTGAATAAATTGGCAATTAAACACTTGATGAAAAAGAACTGGCTTTAAAAACCCTAGAATTTTGCACTTAAAATATGCATTTCTGAAATGCTCAGGACTTCTGTAGCGCAATACTGTCAAAACTTCCAAATATTATGAGCAAAACTTCCAAAATCAGAGGCCAGGAATTTCAAACTTACAGTTTACAAAAGTTAATGAAAGCCCTGCAAATACTATTTGGGATAAGAATCCACTGCGATGTAACCAAAACTTCGAGACATGTATTGAGGCGCGTCTTGGGAAAACCGGACCTAATGCATGTGCGTTAAGTCCGCACAGGCTAATCCGGGTCAGCACTTTACGCTTTTATATTCTCTGTTTCAAGGAAGTCTCTACTAAACATAAATCCACTGCAGGCGGAAAGTGCCGTCCTGGATTAGCCTGTGCGGACTGCACAGGCTGATCCGGGACGACATTTTACGCACATGCATTAAACCCGGTTTTCCCACGAAGCGCCTCTATTTATTTCACATAAAATAAGAAAGAAGAAAGTCAGGAATTAGTTTCCATTTCGACTTACCCGAAACTTCTACTTGAGCGAGTTCAAGATAGCTGTATTATAAATAGGTAATTCACATACTTAGTATGAAGGCAAACAATTGTACAATGTGTTGTAATATGAACTTTTTTTTTTTTAAAGGAAGTTTTATGATGTGAATGTGTCAATAATTTATTATTCACTTTTTAATGTTAATCCATGCTGAACAACATGCATTTGTACATTTGTTTATGTATTTTTCATGGAGAGCAAAATTTGACAAATTTTGGTATCTCGGGCCTAAATGCAGATAAAATTGTTTCTTCTTTCGGCCTAGTTTTAATTTGTTGTGAGATACACACATTTTATGCAAGTCTATACAAGGTGTTGCATTTTGTTAGACTTTTATTTTCAATTTTTCAGGGACAAGAACTATTTTTATATAGTTTCATTATGAATTTTTAAGCTTTATTCTGACCGAGCAGAGTGGGTTTATTGCGCTTTTAAAGCAGTTCATATAAGGCAAGTTTGGGGTGTGATTGCTTGGCATTGTAAGGTTTTTTTTTTTACTTTGACCATTTCCTTTTTGATGGGCTATAATGTGAAGAAGTAATGTTGGTATTTTTATCAAGTTTTGTATCATAACATGTGTTGCTAGTAAATATGAAATTTCTGCAATATTGATCATCAGTCTATAGTTCAAGTTAATAAATATAAGAATAATAAAACTCCAGAGATATCATCAGGAGAGACACCCTTATTAACATCCACTGGACCTTGAAGGCAAGTGACCAATTGCCTATACAATACCGGACAATACGCACAACACAAATCAAAACATAAATATGATTGAAACTGGGGTCACCGCCTTGGAACAGTCAAATTTCTTCTTTGTGCCAATCATATCTGTCTTTTGTTCTTACTGTTTTCACACATTTTCGGGGCAAAAAACATGTTTTCCTCCTAACAATGGTTACCTTAACTTGTTATACATGCAATTATGGTACTTATATAATGATTTTGAGAAGCACAAATAAAATTCAATACTTTTAGTTCACTATAATGAACACTCAAAAGGCTGACATAATATAATTTATAATTGAGGTGTGTTGTGGGAAACCTGGGCTTAATGCATGTGCGTAGTGTTGTCCCAGATTAGCCTGTGCAGTCCGCACAGTCTAATCCGGGACGACACTTTCCACCTGCAGTGGATTTATGTTTAGAAGAGACTTCCTTGAAACAGAAAATACCATAAAAGGGGAAAGTGCCGTCCCGGATTAGACTGTTAATTCGGGACGACACTTTAAGCACATGCATTTAGCTCAGTTTTCCCACGACCCGCCTCAATTATGTCAGTCTTCTTTCAAATGATACCTGTCTTTAATTTCTACTTTCAAGTGTTTTCCCACAGCTTTTAATTTCAACCAGCATTTGAGAATTATTATTGTCAATATGTGTTCTTTGTGTGCTATTTCGATATACAGATTTCAGTTGTACAGCCTCCTTGTAAGCAACATAATATTTTATACATCTGTTTTACGCATTTTGTTAGCCTATCATGGTTTTCCTTCAAACTATTATGGTATGACTTTGCGATGAATTGTCACATAGTTAGTAAACTGTTTTAAAATTGTTGGTGGTGTTTGTTCTTCTTCATCCAATACAGTAAACTCCTCTTGTAACGATATCACTTATAGCGACATATTACGATGCCGAGTGCATGGTCCCGGTCAGATCACTATAATATATTTTAATTGATATGACATCGGTTGTAATGACATCGCTTGTAACGAAGTTTCGGGTTTAACGTCCATGCTCTTGGTTGACTATTGAGGGAGGTAACGATATTCAGATATAGCAATACAAAATGCTGTGGTCCTGTAATATCGTTACAAGTTGCTGTAATCAGATTCAAAATTCAAGAGGGACGTAACAATTTTGTATGAAAATCATAAACATAAAACCATCCATTTATTCTAAGGAAGAAAGAATTTTTTTTTTTTTTTTTAAATGTTGAGAATAACTTACATTCAGAAATGCTTATTAAGAGAGAAATTTAAAATTAAATTTCCTTTTCTGCACAGCAAAATATGGCACATGTACATGTATATACAGCGTCTCAATTGTTGGCGCTTGTGTAGTTCTTATTTTCAAATACAAGACTAGCTGTTGTTGGATCAACGGGACTGTATCGACAGAAAATGGGGGCGTAGCTACCTTTAGGCGCTATAGGCACGTGCCTATACATTTTTTCCAGATATGAAAAATGTTAATATGCCAAAAATGCAATTAAAACAAAAGGAGGGGGGGGGGACGGGAGTGAGAGGATCATTCTTGGCTGTGTTGATAGCTCATTGTTTAACGAGTCGATTACGTCAATATAAAATAAATTTCATGAAACACCCGCTTGTTTCACAATTATTTTGTAGAATCGAGGTTAAGCTGAAGTTAGTTTGTAGCCACATACGAGTATAAACACTCCTGGCCCAAATTATCGCATTTTGTAGATTCCGCCTATTGTGTCGATACATTTTTTCAACCCAAGCTACGCCCCTGGAAAATATATATTTGTATTGTTTGAGAAATAAACTAGTTTTAGTCAATGTTTACATTTTTTATGTTATGTAAACCTGTTTCGGATTAGTGGGTCATGAAAGAGACCGAAAATAAATCGATGAAAATCAGACAGTCCCTCTTTAAGCAAGGGAGATCACTGTGAGTGAACTTGCTGCTGAATCGTGGGATTTGTGTCTGAAAACTGGGGTCCATCTTATGTGTTTCTTGTTGACAAATTGTAATCGAAACACCTTGTAAAAGTCTCACAAAATTTGTCATGTAAGAGTTTGTTAGGATAAAAAAAAACGTTTACAGTTTACAATATGCTGCAAATCCATAGTTTATTTATGTCTACAGCAATATTTTATTCCATTTTATTAAAAAAAGTATTTTGAGAATAGTATTAATGTAAGCAAGTGTTAATTTTGCAAATTTTGATGATAATTTGTTTCATGATGAAAAGAAAAATAAGATGACATTATTTTATTAATAGGCGATTAACAAGTTCTCAAAACAGTGAAGTTACCCTATGTACAAAGCCTAGTTGACTTTGAATTGCGGAAATACTTTGCTAGGCTAAGATTCTAGGAATAAGTGTTGAACTTTTCAGTTTTCTATATTTTACAGGAAATTTATTTCTTGACATAGCACATATGTTGTTTTTGCTATGGAAACTTTCCAACAGATTTTTCCACAGCAATGCAATATAACTTGAATATTGCATGAACATTTCCATGCGGAATGAAAATGTAGTTTCCATAGAACTAATAAAGGAAAAGCAATCAAACGTAATAGCTGTTTAACGAGGACAGTTTTTTAAAGGCACCTATATAATAAATGTATAGGTTAACCTACGATTTTTAAAATTGCAAAAATTTCCAAAAATGAGGCATCACTTTCTCCTCGTGTGATGTGCAACTAATGAGTTCAATATACAATATAATTTGGCAATCCGCAATCTCCCAATAACAAATAACCTTTTTCTATGACATTTAAAGCCGCAGTCCATGGAATATAATTCAATACATCTTAAATTGGCATTAGTTCTAATGAACGGTAATGACGATTATTCGACTCTAAACTGTTTCTTATTTACAAATGGCATTTTATAATGTCTATGTTCGAAAAGGCTTGGTACAATCACCAGCTATCGCATAATGATAACTATATGGTTAATAGTTACCAAAACGTCATTATTTTACCAATTTCAATGCGTTTTAGCTCACCTGAACATAACGTGCTCATGGTGAGCTTTTGCGATCACATTTCGTCCGTCCTGCGTCAACATTTTCATTCAAACAACATCTCATCCTAAACCGTTCGGCAGATTTTCACCAAACTTCACAGGAATGATCCTTGGGTGACCCTCTTTCAAAATTGTTAAAATCGTTTCGGTCCGCTGCATATGTAGGTCACCAGAGCTAATAAGTGAAAACTTTAAAAATCTTCTCTGAAACTGCATGGCTGATAGCTTTCATATTTGGTATGTGGCATCTTCTAGTAGTCCTCTACAAAGATTGTTCAAATGATGCCCCTGGGGTTAAAACTGGCCACGCCCTGGGGGTCACATTGTTTATATAGACTTTAATGGCTAAATGACTTTGAAAAACTTCTCTGAAACCGCAAGGCCCAGAGGTTTGGTATTTGGTTGGTAATATTGTATAGGGGTCCTCTATAAAGATTGTTCAAATGATTCCCCTGGGGTCAAAACTGGCCATGCCCCGGGGGTCACATTGTTTATAGACTTAAATAGCAAAATTACTTCAAAAATCTTCTCCTCTGAAACCGCAAGGCCCAGTGGTTTCATATTTGGTATGTGGCATCCTCTAGTGGTCTTCTACAAATATTGCTCAAATGATGCCCCTGGGGTCAAAACTGGCCACGCCCCGGTGGTCACATTGTTTATATAGACTTAAATAGCAAAATGACTGTTAAAATCTTCTCCTATGAAACAGTGAGGCCCAGCGGCTTTATATTTGCTATGTAATATTATATAGTGGTCCTCTACAAAGATTGTTCAAATGATGCCCCTGGAGTAGAAAGTGGCCGCTCTCTGTGGGTCACATGTTTTATATAGACTATAATAATCTCCTGAAACTGCAAGACCCAGATCTTAATACTTAGGTAAGTGGTTTAGTGCCATTTGGCCCTCTTGTTATAAGCCATAATGATGCCTTAAACTCAGGTGAGTGACCTATGCCATTGTGGCCCTCTTGTTTAATATTTTGATTGGTAAGATGTCCATTTGAAACGATTTCTGCAAAGTTTTATTTTTATCAACATATCTGGACTGCTGCTTTAACTGGTCCTCTGCAAGTATTATGATACATTTTGCTTTTGGGCTGCTTATCATGTGCACTTTTACATAAGATTAAGTTAAAACCTGTTTATTTAGGTTTGATTGTGTCAACAGCTAGAGGCTTATTAAGACACTTTCGAATCAGTTTCCTGAGCAGAACCAGTACTTGGTGTTATGAGAAATATCCTTTGAATGCTCCCTGAACAGGGATCGAAGTCATTATCTCCTCATCTCCAGGGAGACACCATATCCATTACATCACTCCGACTTCAAATCATACATCTGATTTAATTCAAAAGCAGAAAATATCACAACCCTTTGGGGATGCAGCATTGTTATGATAATGTCAACCTCAGCAACATGCATTTCCTTTACTCTGGTTCTTTCTGCATTGATTTTCTGCAACCAGGGGTGGGGTCAAGGTCACTGTTTTTGAAATTTATAAAAATGCTTCCACTCAGTAACTTGAGAAATATATTCATTTTCTTTAATTGGCCCCTACTATAGAGTTTGTTTGAGAAAAAATGCCAGAAACTCTGACAAGAAAAGTCGGGCATGCTGTCCACGGACATCTCTTGTTAACATTGTCGACAACAACTCCATTTTCTCTAACAGCCACCTCAATAGACCTTTCCGGATTTCGCCATTACAATTTTAAACTCCTCCTTCCCCAGGCGCGGATACAGGATTTTGAGTTAGAGGGGGCGTAAATAATTAAATATTATAAGTTACAAACTACTTTTGTCTCTTACATGTTAAGATACATGTATCGCATTGGTGCAATATCGTCAAATGGAAAAATTTAACGCAAATATCACAGAGATGGTGAATAATATATTTGCAATAAACTGATTTAAGAACATGTTATAGCAACAAAATGCACATGTTTCAGTTTTTGTAAGGTTAAAAAATCTAATCAATTTGAGAGGGAGCGTACGCCGCTCCCGCCCCCTCTCTTGATCCGCCTACGCTCTAGATCCGCCTACGCTCCCTAGTTATTGGTAAAGAATTAAGAATTAACATAAAAAATCACAAACACTTCACAAGCTTTACCATGTGCTCTTTTGCGTAAAATAGGTTAACAGTTAAACACGAGATATTCGAATACATTGATTGGATAAAAGTTGATTTGCATACGACTGACATCCTTGGAAATGTATATACAAAATGCCTGTGGTTGATAGATCAAATAAGGCAGCTTTTAGTACATGAAGCAGGCAGGTTACTGGTAATGAGCACATTTTATGTTGGTTACAAATATCAAGTTCTCTAAAATATCATTTATGACATTAAATGTATGTACATGTATGCCATTGGTTTGGTTTTATCGAGATTTTCATAAGCATCTGTGAGTTTACTTGTTTAGGATTTAAAATATCATATTTATTACATCCTCAACTCCTTTTATAGTTTATGTACACAATACTTAATAAATATTGATCATAAATTTAATAATTATTATGCACTATTGCTAGTGCTACTACCACTAATACTACTACTACTTTACACTACTACTACTACTACTACTACTTCTACTACTACTACTACCACTAAAACTACTACTACTGTTACAACTTCTTCTTCTACTACTACTACTACTACTACTACTACTACTACTACTACTACTACTACTACTACTACTATTACTACTACTGCTACTACTATTACTACTACTGCTACTATTATTATTACTACTACTACTAGGTCTTCTATTACTACAACCACTACTACTAGTACTGCTGCTGCTGCTGCTACTACTACTATTACTACTACTACTACTACTACTACCACTACTACTAATAATAATCTACTACTACTACTAATAACAACAACAACAGCAACAAAAACAACAACAGTGATAATAGTTATAATAACAATACATTTAAATAATAATATTAAATTAGTTGTTTAAACAATTAAGGTCCTGCACTATTCAGTTATGCACCTATCAATATTCAATTCCCGACAGGCGGGAATTTGACACGCCGAATGATTCTGGGTCCCGGGTAATATAGAATTTGCTCAGATTTTAGACCAGGTTATATTGGCCCCCGGGCCATTTGATACACCAATTAAGCATCCCCCATTGAGGGGATTTAGACAAAAATGCTTGGCTCTAGGTTGGGGAATTAGATCCCCCAAAATACAATTAGTCAAATTCCCGTGGGATTGCCCACCGCTCCCCCTGGGGAAAAATATTGATATGTGCATTACTCAATAACCATTCACCAGTAACTTCTTCACAATGAGTAAACTGGTGCCACCCAGTTACTGCTGACAGCATCACAGTCATCACCAATACTTCGTCTGTCACCGACATGACCTATGGAAAGGCTCAGGTAACTGTCAACCTAGAGCTAAAGTGAAAATCAGAGGTTGCCTTGGTAACCAATCTATAATTTTCCATCAATACACCTGGAAAATCTCAGGGCGTTGGTTGGTTCTTCGCGAGCTTGATTTAAATTTCTCTTGTTGTGAATGGTATTCAAGTGAACTAATTCTTCCAAAAAGTGTTTGTTCAGTGGAAAATACAAACATATCATTAAATATGCTACAAAAATTCAATTGTGTGTTAAGCTGATAATGCTATGATGATGGATACAATGATGGAAATCCTAATGATTGGTGAAATGTGATACAGTGGATATGAGTGATTAAATGCACAACATGAGGAGTGCCTCTTAATTGAACAATGTTAGAGGTAACTGTGTGACATTTTGCCCAGTGCTGAGGAACAGTTATTATTATTGGTCATTTCTGCACTATTTCTGCTATATGTACATTGTGTATGAAAGGTAAGAAAATGTGCATTAAAACAATGCCTTGTTGCGTTGTTACAGTGTCTGATTGACTTACCATATTTGAATTTAAGCTACCCTTTGTATTCAAAATAAAGTAATAGACCATCCATTTATAATTTATTTTTGTTTTCTCTAATATTAATTTGCCAGCCTTGAAACCAAATGAAATTGATAACATGTTTTCACGGGACATTATGTTTTATTTGTTTTAGTAACGCATTGGAATAAAGATGACGCTAATACTTTTTTTGCCACGGAAATTAATTGTATTGAAATTTAACATTCTTGCAATAAAAGTTACACCAGGTATCATGTGGTGTGATAAAGAATTTTAGTACGGTAACATACGGTTTTGTGTTGTTAAAATAATGTTGAACATTTTCAACGAGGCAGATTTTGAGATATTTGAGCATGAGGCAGCCACCTCGAACAAAACATTCAACATATGTAAAATTTGAGAAAAAATGTCCTATATAAATTATTACATTTTGATATTGTTTATTCATAGATACAATTGAAAATTTCCATGTGTGACTTTTCTGTAACAAATCACAAAAGAGAAATGACAAATGTATGGAATTTTAATTGTGATATACCGGTAAACAAAATGTACAGAAACAAAGCAATAAACTTTTTTCATGATTAAATGACTACCTGTACTTGTCAAACCAATCTTTAGAGATGACAAAATTGTGTACGAAATACCACAATGTTACATTCATTTGTTTTCACTGTACCGGTATATTTTTCCCTATCAATGTGTTCAATTTCTGTGCAACTCCTTGACTCATTTGGAAAAATTGAACAATGGGTTAGGTCCATGCATTCAAATAGATGGATAATTGTTTAGGGAATTAATTTAATCAGTGACTGTGTAAGCATTTCAGTTCAAACCAACTGATAAGGATGCAGATAAATTGGAAATTCTGGCCTATCAATTTACCTAGCTACAGTGAGGCCAAGAGGATTTCTTTCCTGGGATGATGTTACAGAAACATTATATTTGTGGTTACTGTTGTCACATGCTTATAATGTACAATATAAGTGATATTAGAACAGTAAATGACTTTTGGATAGTTCCACATTGAACCAACCATTGAGGATTTGGATGCGGACAATAATTAACAAGACTGAATTGTTAAAACCTGGCAATGATGTTTGCAATGTATATTCAGTTGACCGAGGGACCTGTGCACAGATTGGCAAATTGATAACTTCAATTTGTTTTGTCATAGATACCACAAAGAAAAATACATTATATATAAATAAGCAAAATAGCACTACTGACAAAGAAATACATTAGAAATATAGTGTCTTTAATAAAAATTCATCAATTGAAATGAATAAAATTATAATGCGTTTTCATTGGTATTTTTGGGAAAGCACATGCATCACCTACATAGCATTAAAAATCAACTATCATGATTCAAAGTCTGAATGGCTGAGTGGTTAGTGCAACAGACTTTGATTCTGGCGGTCATAGGTTCAAGTACCAGTGAAGGCACATTTTTCGGCCCTTTATTTTTTCTTTATTTAATATTTGTTTTTGGTTAATCCGACTGCTTTACTTGTTGCAGTTAAGACATCACATGATATTTTTTTTTAATATGAAAATCTGTGAACAAGTGCCTTTAACAAAGTGTCCATGGTTGTCAAGACAGTTGTCATATTTAACATTGCTTGAAGAAATTATATTGGTGTACATTCTTTTGGAGCTTTGGAAATGGCATGAGAGATTTCATGGGAAAAAAAAAAATCTTTTTCATTAACTAAGGCTGGTCACTATGTGTTTAAAATCACAAAAATCTGTGAAGTAGTCCATTTAATATAGCGCTGTGATATGAACCATTTGTTTTGATATAAAGTAGACCCAGAGAAGTTACTAAAAGCAAAACAATTTTATTCCATGGCCTTGCAATTTGTGATCAACCATTTATTACTGTAAGGGGAGGTAATGTTTAAAGAATTTCTTTGTTTTACGTGGTCTTCCTAATTTAGAAGACAGTCATGTATCAGTTGATAAAAGTCATTGTGCAGCAGTGGGGTGGAGTAAATACATTCCGTAAATGTTGATAAAATGTGGTCTCTATGTAACAAAAGTGAATTTGTAATGTAAGTGTTATCTAACCCACCATATAATATTTCAGGAAAATATTTATAAAATATTACGGTTGTTTAGAAATGGTGAATTGTAGAATGTCATAAATAATGCGGGACTATATGGAAAATTATAATAACCTGGAATGTGAGTGACAATATACAGGTATGTTCTTGAAAAGTATTAAAATACTCATTTGTAATATTTTGCTTTGTTTATTATATAACTTGCTACCTTTTAAACGCTAACACTTTAATTATTGAACTTGAGTGTTACCAGTATGTACAAATGTAAGTTCGAAATTATTAATATATCTTACATTCTATTGTTTGTTACTCATGATTTGCTATTAAACATAAAATTAAATATATTCTATCATTGTATGCCATCATCTTTACAAGACTTGTTATTAATACCAATGTGTTTTTGAACTTAGATTTACTAAATCGAGGATTGAGCGTGAAACTACTGTATCTGATATAGAAATGTAAAGCAGATATAACAGTTTTACGCTCAACCCTCGAAATATGCTGAACATTCTCCAGACTGGAAATAATCAGCCATTATTAAAAAGAGTTCTTATGTATAAGCTTTACATGTTATTAGCCACTGTTAAAAATATTAAAAGTTATGAATAAGATTTAATGCCTGACACCACCAATGTTTTCAATAATAACTGTGTCCTGATAGTCCAGTGTTTAAATGATTGTACTGGGACTTTAAAACTTAATTAAAACAAACGTCGTCACCAAAATTAGATAGCTGATACTGGCAAGGACCATGTGGTTCTATTAACCTTTAAAATGAAGGTCAAGCTTAGAGGTCAAAGGTGATGCGGTACAGATGGCAATGTCCAGACTTAAACTTTCTAATTTAATTTCAGAAGTAGATTGAAGATTTTAAATCTTGGCATACAAAGAATATTAAATGTGTGTCAAAAAAGAACATTTCCTTAAAAGTTGTTAACACCAGTGCACAGAAAAAATCAAAATGTTTATCTATAGATAGAATACTTGTACAATGATTTTATTATTAAGGAGAAAGTACTTATGTCAATTACATAATTCAAGCTAAATGAATGTGCAATCATCATTTCAACGTGGTGGGTTATTTTATAATAGAGTAAGTGTATTGTCAGTCTCGTATAATTTATGAATTATCAAATATTTAAAGTACTGCAGTACAGTTATAATTCTCCGTCAGAAAAATTAGTAAAAACGGTATACCTTGTATTTTTGGTAGAAAATATGTAGGCTTGTGTGTATTGTGCCAAAGTGTAGATACGCCAATGTATGAAGTTATTTCCAGTTTTATGACAGCATTTTATTTGGAGACTTGACATTTCATCTTTGAATTAAGAACATAAGATATTGCATGCAGGTGATCGATGGGATCTTAATTACGATGGAAAAGACGTTTTAACTTCTGTTCTGGCCATGGAAAGTCTTGGGCAATTCTGTATTGATCCTCGTCAATAATTAATTAAATCAGGAATATTACTAGTTGATGGCAAATGTGTTGGTGGAACATTCTTTGTGGTGGCGGCAGGGGCGTGCAAAGTCAAATTCGCAACCAATAACTGATTGGTGTTTTATTGGATAACGTGTACTGGGTAACACTTTCAGATATACATTTGTTTGCAAGGCGATTACAGTGTTGTTGTTTTTTTGGTGGTATTTCTAGAAATGGAGAAGATTTGTTTTTTTGTTATATTTTCATATAGCTGAATTGTGTTTTGGATTTTGGCGTATCATATTAATGGTAATTTGGATGTTACTTAAGATTGAATTTTAAATAATATACTTATGATAAAATACTGTTGATAGGCCCTGTGGGAACTGACTATGTACCAAGTTGCTTTCAATGAATCTCTACTATGAATAAAAACTGAATTTTGTTTTACATAGAGCGTTTTATCACATGCTATACCTTGTTTGCCATGTAATACAACCATTACGAATATTTTTATCTTACACGTGTGTAAGATAACATTAAGAGCGTTTTCATTGGCTACATATTTTTTGACTGACCAATCGCATGACGTTATTTTGGTGAAATGACATTGTCAACATGAAATGACGTCAATGCAGTTAACAACTTTTAGGATTTATCGACATGCTTTGGTAAAATTATAAGCATTTTTTGTTCGTTTAAAAGCATGTGATAAAAAAGATCTGACACTCGTTGTCATTTCATACCATATTTTATCAAACTCGTCCAGGAAATTCGTTAGTAAGCTCGCCAGACGCTCGCTTACTTACAAAATTCCTGAACTCGTTTAATAAATTATGGTATGAAATGACAACGATGTCAGATTCTATATATCCAATTAAGGAGGCAGTTATTTGACATGTATAGCCTTTTAACTACGTGAACTACTTTAAGACATCAGCTAAAGTGTTCACTATATAACCACCTAGGGCTACGGCTAGTACTTTACTACGAGAGACTTAAATAACTATCTTTGCAAAATTAACGTAATTACCCTTCAATATTCACAATGAGAATGCCTGAAGATATGCGGGCAATTGTTATTCATAATACTTAAATTTAAGATAAAAAACACATTTACGTTTTAACGTTTTTGCATTAAATGTACAAATGTTTAAATGACATTCCATTTAAGGGAAGAACATGTGATTAATTGACTTAGTAGGTCTTTTGGGTAGATAATGAAGCTTTGTAGCATTGAAGAAAGATTACTTTGACATCGATTCTTCTGTTTACTTTCTGATAAAAACAATGAAAAATTTCGTTTGTTTTTGCGCGTTAATGTGTTTCGAAAGCTAACGGAAAAGTTAACATAACAGTTACGACTGTTTGTTCGTCTTCGCGACCGTTAATGGCTTTCATAGTGTGGTGGTTAGGAATACATGGTGAATGAGGATTTTGAGGGAAGCTGTACGGTTGATTTGAAATTGTATCGTCATTTTCTCTCTCCTCCTTAAATACACTTAAACTGTTTGCATGATGATTACAGTTTTGAAATTATTTTTTAAAAATGTTTGGTTGTGTTTTTTATTGTAGCAGCAACAACAGTTTAAAGGGACTATGTCAATGAAAAATTGGCTTCCTGTTGCACTGTAATGATATTATATGATAGAAATGAGCAATACTAAGATATTTACATTAAATAAATAATAAATTCTATAATGCACAATAAGATATTTGTTTCAAACACATTAGCAAACAAGTTTGAAAAAATTAAAACCTCAAGAGTATCGATCTCACGACTTCAGGGCTGTACAAAGAAATGACAATAGACAGCACTTGAACCAACTGTGCTATTCTGCTTTGTACCGATTCATGTGTAAACTACGGTTATACAAAATACAATTCTGACATCAAAATGTAAACATGTAAAGGGCCAAACAAACAGACCCAAATTATAAAGTGATTTTAACTCAGAATGCGTACATTCGTTTCCCATTATATGCCCTGTTTTAATTGTTTAATTGTTATTATATGCCACTATTAATGTAACATTTTCAGATTTTGTTAAGAAATTGCCCCCCACCCTTGAGGCCCTTTTTGATGACATAGTCCGTTTTAAATTGGAAGTCTGTAGGTTACATTCTTATTAAATCTCATTATTCTGATGATATTGTTTTATTGTTATGTTTTAAAATAATTGTTCAATAATATTTGTTTTAGAGCTGAATTTGGGCAATTTTGTTCTGTTGTATAATACATTTTAAACAATTTCTTCAGATATACTGTTTTTTTGGCGTAGCTGTCTAAGATCACTTTTGACCTAGATTTCCTTCGATAATTATGCAGCGGGAAAATTGAATGCTAATAGAAATGGGCAAATTTTCTAATTTTAGGGAATGCAAACTTCAAACAATGGTTTAACATATACCAATAACTGTTGCATACTTTTGGGGATTAAAAATTTACATAATTGTTTACATAAGCGGTTAAATTAAAGTTATAAACAGATCTTTGACATACACTCTAGAAATGAACATAATTATGAACAATTTTACTCATGATCAGAATGTTATATTCATTCACATAATGAAATAACTATACTGTTTAGCCTACATAATCGGTGCGCTCTATGAATAGCAATTACAATGCTACAATTCACGGGGACGACAGTCGGTCACAACGTACAATGTTGCCTGTTGAGCTTGTATGCACAAAAAATAAAGTGGTAAATTTCTGGTATTTTTCTGATAAATAAGCAAAACAAATAATAGCAAATTTGATTGAGCTTATATTTCCTATTATTTTATCATTGTTTAAAAATATTATTGTACGCTGTAACCGACTGTCGTCCCCGTGAATTAATTCTAGCGAGTACAACTCCAGCAGGACAATAATTCTAAAAATAGCGCGCGGTAAAGCTGTGTTTATTGTAACACACGCATCAATTAGCATCTAGAGAACTCGAGAATTGCAATAAATGGGGAATTCATAAACTTACTGTTCATTCATTCCCGCTATTATTTTCGGACAATGTTGATTTGTAAAATTTGCCTGACAAATTCATGTTTCAATTATATTTACGTAAATTACTAGTATTTAGCTTATTCATGTATCAGTGGTGAAAACAAGGGGCGGTGTATGGTTTATTCACGATACAGATATTAAATATTATTGAGTTAATCTCAAATTAATTTTGGGGGCTGATACGTTTTCTTATAGTGTCAGAAAAATCTAGTGTCCGAGAAGTCCCCTTAGTAGGGACCGAAAAATCTGGGATCCGAGAAGTCTCCTCAGTAGGGAACGAAAAATATGGGGTCCGTGGAGTCACAGCTTGGTCCTCTTGTATTATATTTAGGGCAAAAAAATGACATCTCAATATTAATTTCTACTCCAATTGTCTTTTTTAAAGACATTTCTTGTTTATAACACTGATGAGACTGCCAGAATCATTATTTTCATTTATTAAAAATGAATACCTTTTGCAAATGTTAAATCTGCCATTCCTTTCACAGCAAAATACTATTTGCACATAATACATTGTTTCAATTTATAACTTTTCGATAACCTTTGTCCATTGTCATTAAATTCAACAAGGATTATGTGAGATTATATATTTTTTCCTTGTTTTATCTCTACAAATGACATATTTACATCAAACTCGTGCTCTGACAACTTTGACAACTTTAAGTCGACTCTCGTCACATGAGAAAATCTACTCCCTACAAATCTAGTCAAATAAAGTCGTCAAGTTGATCAAAAGACATATCTGGGTATTTATAGTGTCCAAGCACTGACATAGTTATGTAGCTATAAACCGCAGTTATTTGTTTCAGCCCGGGGGGGCTAATTGGTCTCTCAAAAACTGCTCACATGTAACCATAGATATTTCAAGATGGATGTCTTCTAATATTGATGAGCATGTTGTGACTTTGAGGGCTAATTATCAATAAGGTTCGAAGGTGGTCAAAAAGGTATTTCCAGTTTTTCGCGAATTTCGCTTATCAGTTGAAAACATCTGCTGTTAGAGGGCTGGGCGATAGATATGATTATCAGCTCTGAAACAATAATGTATGACCTTGTGTCCTTGTTTACACTGGAGTGACTACTGACTAATTTGGAATATTATTGGAAAACATTTTAAGTGCGTTATTTGTGTTTTTAGTGAGGTGGAATTTTTGATCAGCCAGGTGAAAGTTTGAAGGCAGTTGGATTTATAAGTACATGACAGTGTGCAGGTTTGTTTGTTTGTTTTGTTTCAATGTAAATTGCTGAGTTTTTATTCATGTACATATATTACAACATTAATACTAGTATGTTTTCAGACATAGTTATTATAACCTTTATCATTTGAACTAGTGTATAGTGCAGATGTTTAGTAATACAGTTATTATACCTACCGTTGTGTGTTATTTAGTTGCATTTCAGGCTACATACTGGTTGATGTAAAATAAATGAGTGAAGTCATGCAGAATCAATCTCTATTGATGCCAGCATCAGGGTTGTAAGCCCTTGGAGTATAAATCTGCAAAATTTCAAACATGTATGCAGTAACTATTTTAGGCTTGCTCATGTTAGAAGCAACTCACTTTTAGGCTAGCCCATGTGTGAAGTAACTCACATCTATGCTAACATATATGAGAAGCAAAACTCACTTCTAGGCTAGCCCATGTGAGCATTAACTCACTCCTAGGCTAGCTTATGTGAGCATTAACTCACTTCTTGGCTAGCCCATGTGAGCAAAAACTCAATTATAGGCTAGCCCATGTGAGCATTATCTCACTGCTCTGCAAGCCCATGTTAGAAGTAATTCACTTCTGGGCTTGCCAAATGTTAAAAGTAACTCACTTCTTAGGGCTTGCCCATAGGAGAAGTAACTCACTTCTAGCCTAGCCTATGTGAGCAGTAACTCACTTCTAGGTCAGACCACGTTAGAAGTAACTCACTTGTAGGCTAACCCATGTTAGAAGTAACTCACTTGCAGGTTAGCCCATGTTTGAAGTAACTCATTTCTAGGCTAGCCAATATGAGAAGTTATTAACTAACCTCTAGGTTAGCCCATGTTAGAAGTAACACACTTCCAGGCTAGACCATGTTAGCAGTAACTCATTTCTAGGTTAGCTCATGTTAGAAGTAACACACTTTCTAGGCTGTCTCATGTTAGATATAACTCACTTCTAGGCAAGCCCATTTTTAGAAATAACTTACTTCTAGGCTAGCCTATATGAGCAGTAACTCACTTCTAGGCTGAGCCCTTCTGAGCAGTAACTCACTTCTAGGGTAGCCCATGTTAGAAGTAACTCACTTATAGGTTAGCCCATATGAGAAGTAACTCACTTCTAGGCTAGCCCATGTTAGAAGTAACTCACTTCTAGGATTGCCCATGTTAGAAGTAACTCATGTCTAGGCTAGCCCATGAAATAATTAACTCACTTCTAGTCTAGCCCATGTAAGAAGTAACTCACTTCTAGGCTAGCACAGGCAGGAAGTAACTCATTTGTAGGCTAGCGCATGTTAGGATAAAACTCACTTCTAGGCTAGCCCATGTTAGAAGTTACTCACTTCTCGGTTAGCCCATCTTAGATAAAACTCACTTCTAGGCTTTCCCATGTTAGAAGTTTCTCACTTCTAGGCTAGCCCATGTTAGATGGAACTCACTTCTAGGCTAGCTCATGTTAGAAGTAACTCACTTCTGGGCTAGCACATGCGAGAAGTAACTAATTTCTAGGCTAGCCTATGTTAGATGGAACTCATTTTTAGGCTAGACCACGTTAGATGGAACTCACTTCTAGGCTAGCCTATGTGAGCAGTAACTCACTTGTAGGCTATCCCATGTGAAGAGTAACTCACTTCTAGGCTTTCCCATGTTAGAAGTAACTCACTTCTAGTCTAGCACATGTTAGAAGTAACTCATTTCTAGGCTAGCCCATGATAGATAGAACTCACTTCTAGGCTTTCCCATGTTAGAAGTAACTCACTTTTGGGCTAGCACACGTGAGAAGTAACTCATTTCTTGGCTAGCCCATGATAGATAGAACTCACTTCTAGGCTAGACCATGTTAGAAATAACTCACATCTGGGCTAGCACATGCGAGAAGTAACTCATTTCTAGGCTAGCCCATGATAGATAGAACTCACTTCTAGGCTAGACCATGTTAGAAATGACTCGCTTCTGGGCTAGCACATGTGAGAAGTAACTCATTTCTAGACTAGCCCATGTTAGATGGAACTCACTTCTAGGCTATTTGCTGCCAATGTTAGAAATAACTCACGTATAGGTGTAGTAAGTCACTTCTCAGCTTGTCTATGTGAGTATCTCACTTCTATGCTAGCCTGTATTAGAAGTAATTAGAATGTTTAAGCTAGCCAAAAGGGAAATAATTTATCCAACATACTGACCATGCTATCCATTCAATGCCCATTAGGTGGCCCTTGCTCTCGGATTGATATTTATAGTCCTCCTATATGAGAGCACACGCATAATCCATCTTCATTACTTAGTTACTTATAAAATATTCACCTTTCCAATGGCAGGTGAGATTTGTTAGTACATGTATCATAGAAACGTATAAACTTGTGATTGCTTAAATGAACTTATTTTCAATTTGTTTCATTTTATTTTTGGAAATAAGTCCAGAGCAATTATCCCTCTGACAAAGCTTTGTCTTGTTTTTTTGTCCAATTCATAATTATGTGAATGCATTATATGAGTAAAAAATGTATAAAAGTAGCTATTATGTAAAAACACTAGTAAATCTATTTTCCATAGTCCTCAACAAATGCTGTAGTTAAGTTCTATTACTAAGTTTTCAAAAGATGTGGAGGCAGTAAATTTCCTAAGAAATTATGCTTCATTTAAACTGCCTTTGGATATTTTGTTTCATATGTCTCAATTCCAACAAAAGAGGAAACAAAATATTTTTGCTAGAGTTACAGTACTTAAATTTCTAAACTTTGTTGGTGTATTATAATGAGCATATTTCCAATACGAAAATAGAGGGGAGGGGATCGAAATTCATATTTTGATTAACAATGAAGGTTGGTTAAAACAGATGAATTACGTTTAATCAGCCCTGTTTGATCTTGTGACATTTTTTATATAGGGCAACTATTAATGAGTGCATAACACCTCAAGGTGCAAATTATATTATTGATACCATCACACTGACTTGGTGTGTATTATAGATGGATAAAACAATAAATAAATTTTAACTGTAAAAGTTTATGATTGATTGAGCTAATCCTATTTTCACTGTTTGTTGATCAATGTTAAATATGGTTAGAACATCTATCCAAAGTATAGTAAAACATAAAAAAATTGTATTAATTGCTTCTAATGAAAAATTATACATTTAGAATACTCATTATCTTAATTGATTGTCAAAAATATTATTCATGCTTCATTACACCCACTCTAATTATCACTTTGCCAGCTGATAATTTTAATAAGCTGCTTTCACAATAGCTCCACACTGGTTGTACGCAGAAGGAACCAACAGGGGCAGCAACTCCTGGTAGCAATTAACTCCCTTGGTTATGACAATTTTTTTTTTTGTCCCACACCCTACCTACCGCAAAAAGATTATTTTAGATATTAATGTTTCTACTGAAAAATCATACATTTAGAATACTGATTATTTTTATCGATTTGCAACATATTATTCATGCTTCAATCAATTGACCCACTCTAATTATCACTTTGCCAGCTTATAATTTTAATAAGCTGCTTTCATATTAGCTCCACACTGGTTGTACGTAGAAGGCAGCCAACAGGGACAGCAACTCCTGGTAGCAATTAACTCCCTTGGTCATGACAATTTGTTTTTTGTCCCACACCCTACCAACCGCAAAATATATTCATGTGATAACTGCTGACTGTTTGGTTTGACTGGTGGACACCATGGCTATGAAACAGGAAGAGAAAAAAAGAACAAGAAAACACCCCAAACACATTAATTTTGTGTGGGGAACTCCACTTAGATAACTACTAGTTTGTACAGACAAATAATGCATTACCCACTTTGAGGGATAGTCTGGTATCATTGCATCACATCTGTGGTTTTTAATGACAGACATTCGTCAAATGATGGGAGATGCATTCTCTTTTATTTACTTAAGTATAGTAGTAATAAAACTGAAAGCAGCCTCAGGTTGGTTAAAGAATAAACAACTAAGCTAGGTGTTTTTAAGCTGATTGGGAATAGACTTGTGTACTAGGATTAATTATTTTGTGGAAAATATCACCAACAAGAAATCGTAAATCCTAACACAAAAGTGGTGTAAAGTCAGCGTTTTGGGGGAAAGTACTTGATCATTTAAAGAAATTTTGTTATGAGAATACACCATTACAAGGCCCTAGCTATACGAGGTAAAAAGAAGACCTAATAATAATGTATAACAAGTTTTCCATTGATAGTCCAGGTCTGTATATACTGGAAGAACCTCAAAAGGCAATTTACTCTTTGCGGCGTGTCATGGGAAAACTGGGCTTAATGCATGTGCGTATAGTGTCGTCCCAGATTAGCCTATGCAGTCCGCACAGGCTACTCCAGGACGGCACTTTCCGCCTACAGTGGACTTTGAAACAGGAAATACCATAAAAGTGAAAAGTGTCATCCCAGATTAGCCTGTGCGGACTGCACAGGCTAATCTTGGACGACACTTTACGCACATGCATAAAGCCCGGTTTTCCCACGACACGTCTTATTTTGTTTTTCCTGCATTATTCATGACCCAGAATCAGAATTAATTAAAGGCTAAGCCACGAAGGACTCAGTGTCATGTAGCCACTTGACACTTTAACATCTGTTTGCTGATTGCCAAGTTAATTGTAAACTGATGTTCGACATGACTGCCATACATGTACCTATGTTTTGAATCTGATCTGATATAAAATGTAGATTTTATTACATCATTTTACAAGCTGTTCAAACAAATGTGATTTACAGGCTTCCAAATTGAAACAACTTCAAATTGTTGTGTTTTATAGCGCTAAATATCCTCCACTTAACACAGAAGCAAGTTTTTGTCTTTAACTGGAGCTTGCAACTCGAGTCAAAACAAAACTAGTTCTTCACCAGTATGGTGAAATTTGTTGTATACTTGTTTTGTAGTACTCTAGCCTCAACTTGTTTATTCTTGCATCATTTAGTTTTTAGCTCGACTATTCACAGAATAGTTCGAGCTATACTACTTACCCATTCGTCGGCATCGGCGTAATGCTCTGGTTAAGGTTTGAGTGCTACAAGTCCATATCTCCATAACTACTACAGATAATCAACTAAAACTTCACACATGTCTTTGGGGTCATTAGGAGAGGTTACTGACCAAAGCCCATTACTCTGACATGCAATTTAGCAGAATTATGCCCTTTTTGTACAGGTTTAGACTTGTGTGTAAGAGAAAATTCGGGTTAAGGTTTCTGTGCAACAAAAATAATATCTCTGTAACTACTACAGATATTTAAATAAAACTTCACACATGTCTTTGGGGTCATTATGTAAGGTCACTGACCAAGGCCCATAACTCTGATGTGAAATTTAGCAGAATTATGCCCCCTTTTTGGACTTAGAAAATCAGGTTAAAGTTAGTGTGCAACAACTCCATATCTGTGTTACTACTAAAGATATTCAATTGAAACTTCACATATTTCTTCAAGTTCATTATATAAGGCCACTGGCGAAGGCAGATAACTGTGACCAGCATTTTAGGAGAATTATGCCCCTTTTTTTGTAGTGATAAAGGCCAATAACTCTAACAAAGCGGTTGAATAGGTGAGCGCGGTGTCCTGAGACAGCTCTTGTTGTATAGTTTAAGTAGATTTATTGGAGATTGTCGTCAACAGATTCTGGCTTATTGAGACATTTTCAAGTTCATTTCCTGGGTAGAACCAGTACTTACTGTATTTGAGATGAGCATTATCACAACTTGACTTATTTTGTTTATTTAAAATCGGTTTTGTTTGTGCATAATAAGATTATGTGGAATAATCTTACATCGATTTAAACTAAATTCCAGTACGGAAAATAATATGTTCATCATAGCAGATTCGAAATATACCAGTATTAATACATAAAGGTCAGCATCAGGTCATTTAGTCCAAGCCATACAAATGTGTTACATATTAAAGTGTGTTTGTATGATCTTTCATATCAATTATTGTTAAAATAAGCAGATGAACGTGACAATAAAACTTGAAAGCAAACAGAAAAACATACAAATGACTAAGGAAACACTTCAATATGAACTAAATTAACAAGTAGTAGTGTCGACTTTTGCATCGTTTATTAGTGTTGTGTAACCTCAACTAACTGTCAAGTCAACGTAAATATATGTATCTGAGTTTTGGCTTGTACAGATGAAAACTATTTGGTGATTAAAAACTAGCTTATTGTGCGTTTAAAGGCAATGTTTTTTCTTAACTTTTATTACATTTTAAACAGAAATACATGTTAATTAACTGTATTTTGTTAATTCTATTTATGCCACTATATGTTGTAAGATCGTACATACACACTTTAAATGATATTATTGTCTGACTGTACAGCATTCAATATTCATTGCATTCAATTACATTGTGTACACAACTGATGTCATTTAATCCACAATTGGGCGTAGTCATGAAATTTAGCCTGGCAACTCATTTGATACCAGGATGTCAAGATTTGTAATGCCTTCATAATACAAATTGCTCATTGTTTATACATACATTGCATACATTTTAGGAAAACCTTTCGAACTGTGGGGTAACAGGGATGGCTCAAAATTATGTGAAGCTGCTCTTTCAAGGGTGGTAAAAATGCTAGTTTTAGGAAGGTTTAATTAATTAATGTAGTTGGGTGTGCTTTTTTTCTGAAATGGTGACATATAGGGGTTACTTTGACAGTGGTGGCAGCAGTGGCGGTGACCCCTTCAGTTTGTGCAGACAGTAACATAATAAGTGTTTGTGCAATCATTATGAAACTTTAGGGAAGTGTTAGTAGTCATAAAAGGAAGATTATATTAGATTTTTTTGCATAATTGCTCTTATAGTACTTGAGTTATGCTCCTTTTTTTTTTTTTAATACCGGTAGTTCAAATTAGGCTTGTGCAGACAATAACTTGAGAAGTTTTGGTTCAGTCATTATGAAACTTTAGGGAAGTGTTAGAAGGCATAAAAGGAAGGTTTGTTTTTTAGATTATATTAGATTTTTTTGCATAATTGCTCTTATAGTACTTGAGTTATGCTCCTTTTTTTTTTTTAATACCGGTAGTTCAAATTAGGCTTGTGCAGACAATAACTTCAGAAGTTTTGGTTCAATCATTATGAAACTTTAGGGAAGTGTTAGAAGGCATAAAAGGAAGGTTTGTTTTTTGGCATATAATTGTTCTTATCATACTTGCGTTATGCCCCTTTAAAAATAATAATTCAAATAAGGCTTGTGCAGAAAATAACTTGAGAAATAGAAGTTTTTGTGCAACATTATGAAACTTTGGGGAATGGTTAGTAGGCAGAAAAGGAAGGTTAAGTTTAGTTTTCGGCATAATTGCTCTAATCGTATCTTTGTTATGCCCCCTCAGGCGACATTTCCAACTGGCGGAGTTCTAGTGATTAAGTATAGATGATCAAGTACACAATCAATTCCAATCTGAACAACTATGCAAAGCGTTGTTCTTTATTTGTTAGGGGCTTTTCACTTCCTTCAATTACACTTAAAAACTGCCACAATTGCAGAATACAATCTTACATATTATTTGAAACAATACTGGTATTACATGTTTTGTTCCCCAATTAGTTGATTGTATATATACGTCAATAGGACATCATGTCTCCTTGTTGTAAATAAAAAACAAATCACAAACTGTGAAAATGTGAAGTAGTGGCTTTAAAAATCACTTTCAGTATTTAAATTTGATCGTAAAATGATTCAATACTGCATTAATATTGTGTTTGGGGTGTAACACGAAAATGAGGAAACAAATGTTATCAAAGGTTGAAATTTATGACTTTATACATGGTAGCACTTATCTTGGGAGAGAAAAACTAGAAGAAATCCAAGTGCTTTGTTTTACTGGTGAGATATTGGAAAACAAATGGCAAAGAATGAATTTGTGAAAAAAACTGTCTCAACACCATTTGAAATAAAGTTTCAACATATTGATCTGTTAACAAGTTACGGGCTGTCAATTCACCGGTAATTTCATGAGCAATTGTATTATACTTTTTATTGTACAATGGAAAACATTTTTGGAACTTGCTACATAAGCATTTTTAATCAGTTTTTTCTTCTATTTATGGAAAGCAATGCTATAATTATTGAAATTCAACATTTAATAGTTCGAAAATAAAACAAATGTTGTTTAATTTTGAAGTTAACCTTATTGGCTGTCGAGTTTTTAATCAACTTGTAAGGTTTGAAGATAATGTGTAGCCGTTGGATCAGTTGTTTTGTTACATCTGTTGACGGCCATATAGGGTGAAATATTTGCACAGGATATCAAATGTTTTATTGATATATAGGCAATCCAATCAGTCTATCACCAAATATCGGCAGGGTGCTTTTATTGCGCCTGGGTACTTATCACATTTGCACCTGATAGCTTTGTTTTGCCATCCTATCTACAGCCGACTTGATAATTGTCACAATTATTTATGTTTCTAGTATTTAATAGTGCATTTGGAGTCCTTACAGACAAGGCGATGGGAATTTTTTTGCATAGCAAATGGTAAGTTTATTAAAAATGGAATCTGTACATTTACGCCACTTTTTCTTGCAATCATGTCTTTTTTTTTTTGCATGATTTAATGTTTGAGTGTTAAATAGCGAACTTAGGCCTAAAAAAAATATTTGTTTCAGGTTACATGCCCAAAAATATTAGGTAGGTCGGGATTTATGTATATAAATGGTCATCTTGAAGATTCTAAACCTGAATAAATATTCAAAACATATCAGTAATATCCTTAAACATTGTTTATAAGTGGATACTATCAAAACAAAACACTTATTTATCCCAAAACACATTTAATTATTGCAAAAGGTAAATAAAACAAAAATCAATCTGACAAACCCAATAAAATGTTCTAGGGTCTGGGCATTTTTTTAGGGTAGATCGGGTAACCTGAAACAAACCTTTTTTTTTTTTATGCCTTATTTAAATGAATTTTACTTTGATGTTTAGAATGCTATGATGTAATATTTTGCTATGTACGTCATTCAGTAACTACAGTTATGGTTTTATTTCAATAACAAGGTAATATGTATGTAGCAACATTCTCCAGTTTGTTGGAACAAAATATTATTTTATTAAAGATTCTACTTTAAAACAAGACAACCAAAACATGTTTAATACAATACTATCTTCAAGTATTCAATTGATTTTTCTGTTTCAAACAAATTAAAAACCATGAAATGTATGTCCTTGTTACCTTATCTCATGCAAAATTTAATATCTACCTGATATTGAATCGTATTTACAAAGGTGTTAATAAATTGCAGTATTAAAGAAATGTTATTTAAATCTTGTGTCTGTTGAATCTGTTTTGGTATTTTGTTGAGATTTCTCACCAATGTTTGGTACTTTAGGTAAGTTAAATAATCTTTTGGAAATTGAAGTTGTCATCATAAACAAAACTTTAAAGTTTTGTTGTAGACTTTAAATTTAGAAATTAATAAATACATTTTATCATTATTTTCATTATATGCTACTTTACTAATTGATTCCTTTAATATTTATATTAGTTTGTATTGAAAAAAATTATGTATTTTAAGACTGGTCAGTTGCTAAAAGATGTTATCAACCAATTATGATTACATTTTAACAGTTTATTAACAGATAGACTTTCATAATATATCTTGGCATATCATATGATGTCTGGCAAAAAGTATCCACTATTGGGGATGCTGAATAAGGAAGTTGACAACTTAACATGTCTGAATCCGAGTAAAAATTTTGTTGGAAAACATGGTGCAGTAAAAGAAAACTCTTAAGGTAATCACAATTTTAGCTCGACTATTCACCGAATAGTTTGAGCTATATTACTCACCCGTTCGCAGGCGTAATGCTCTGGTTAAGGTTTGCGTGCAACAAGTCCATATCTCTGTAACTACTACAGATATTCAATTGAAACTTCGGACATGTCTTTGGGGTCGTTATGTAAGGTCACTGGCCAAGACCCATAACTGTGACCAGCATATTAGCAGAATTATACCTCTTTTTGTACTTAGAAAAGGCAGGTAAGGTTTGCGTGCAAGAGAAAATTTAGATTAAGGTTTGCGTGCAACAAGTACATATCTCTGTAACTACTACAGATATTTAATTTAAACTTAAAACATGTCTTTGGGGTCATTATGTAAGGTCACTGACCAAGGCCCATAACTCTGATCTGCAATTAAGCAAAATTATGCCCCTTTTTGTACTTAGAAATTCAGGTTAAAGTTTGCGTGCAACAACTCCACATCTCTATAACTACTACAGATATTCAATTGAAACTTCACACATGTCTTCAGGGTCATTATAAAGGTCACTAACCAAGGCCTATTACTCTAATCAGTAATTTAGCAGAATTATTCCCCTTTTTGTACTTAGAAATTCAGGTTAATGTTTGCATGCAACAACTCCATAAAATTCAGGTTAAGGTTTGTGTGCAAGTAAATATCTCTGTTACTAGTACAGATATTCAGCTGAAACTTCACACATGTCTTCAGGGTCATAATATAAGGTCAATGGCCAATGCCCAAAACTGTGACCAGCATTTTAGCAGTATTATGCCCCTTTTGTACTTAGAAATATTCAGGTTAAAGTTTGCATGTAAGTACATATTGCTGTAACTACTACATATGAGGCATGTCGTGGGAAAACCGGACTTAATGCATGTGCGTAAAGTGTCGTCCCGGCTTAGCCTGTGCAGTCGCACATGCATTAAGTCCGGTTTTTCCACAACGCATCTCATATATTCAATTGAAATTTCACATATGTTTTCATGGTCATTATGTAAGGTCACTGACAGAATATATATACTATGAAAGCAGAGTGAATACATGTAGTCGAGCACGCTGTCCTGAGACAGCTCTTGTTCTACTACTTCCCAGCTATTGTTAATGGATTCATTTCCATTCATTGACAAGTTTTGTCAAAACTGTATGTAACAAATACACTTTAGTACAGGTATGTATCCCTTTTGTCAAAGTTAGTATGTGAGTCGAATCATAATTTTATGTACGCCTTAAAGACATATTTTTGTGTGTCTGGTTATATTAATAGCAAGAAATGTCTTTAAAAAAACAATCGGCGTTGAAATTAATATTGAGATGTCGTTTTTTGAACTAAATATAATACAAGAGGGCCAAGATGATTGGTAACGTGACTTCTCGGACCCCAGATTTTTCGGTCTCTACTAAGGAGACTTCTCGGACATTAGATTTTTCGGACACCATAAGAAAACGTATTGTCCCCAAAATTAATTTGAGATAAACTCAATCATTATTAATATCTGTACCTCGAATAAACCAATCATAAACCGCCACATTCACCAGTGATACATTAATAACCTAAATACTAGTAAGTTACATAACAATAATTGATACATGAATTTGTCAGGCAAATTTAACAAAATAACAAAATAACATTGTCAGAAAATAATAGCGGGAACGAATGAAAATTATTATATATATCAGACAAGTGTACATAGTTATGTTAAATAATATACTATATGTATCATAAGTATTGCACATAGTGTATTCATGAAAATGAAGTTAAAGTAACATGAAAAACATTTCGACACATTTACAAGACTTCTTTCACCACATCTACTGGAGAAGTTGATAGAAAGTTGCAATTATAAATTATTCTTAATAAAACGCAATCTCAATTCAAGTATAAATTAACATGCACAGTAAGTTTATAAATATAAATTCCCCATTGATTGAAAATCTCGGGTTTAGGATTCTCCGGACGCTAATTGATGCAATGTATTAACACCGCTTTACCGCTCGCTATTTTCAGAATGATTCACTCTCCCGCTAGAGTGTGTTGTACTCGCTAGAATTAATTCATGGGCACAACAGTCGGTCACAATCATTTTTTACACAATGATAAAATAATACCTTAACACTATTGACAGGCAGACGTGACATGAACTCAACAGGCAACATTGTACGTTGTGACCGACTGTCATGCCCGTGAATTGTAGCGTTGTAATTGCTATTTATAGAGCGCGCCGATTATGTAAGCTAAACAAAATATTTCATTATGTGAATGAATATAACATTCTGATCATGACATACAATGAGTAAAATTGTTCATAATTATGTTCAGTTCTAGAGTGTATGTCGAAGATATGTTTATAACTTAATTTTAACCGCTTATGTAAACAATTATGTAAATTGTAATCCTCAATAGTATGCAACAGTTATTGGTATACGTTAAACTATTGTTGTAAGTTTGCATTCCCTAAAATTATAAAATTTGCCCAATACTATTGGCATTCAATTTTCCCGCTGCATAATTATCGCAAGAAATCTAGGTCAAAAGTGATCTTAGACAGCTACGCCGAAAAACTGCACTAAACTAAACCACTCTTAGCAAATGTATAAATCTTCATTCGCTACAAGGCTATGGTAATTTAGGTCGTGGTGAAACATGGGCATGTGAAACTTATACATTACATTACATATGTAAGTATGTTTAATCAAAATAGGGCAATGCTTTCCCTTAATTTCTATTCAAAAGCAGGGCTTCACCTAATGTCCTTTTCAAGTCATGTCTGAATTGAGATAGACTGGTTTCGGAATGTATAGTGTTTTATATGATCGAGTTGTTGTTGTAAATGTCGTTGTTGTTAATGTTTGACAGGTAAGATTTTGTTAAAATCCACATGATTCATTGATGAACAAAATAAATTTGAAATAACTGCTTATTTCAACACTGTTGTTATAGTATCTGTTACATCTCTGTTGAATGATGTGATTTTGTTGAAGCCATAGGGAGAACACTCTCTGTTGTATGATGTGATTTTGTTGAAGCCGTCGGCAGATTAATAGAGCGGGCGGAAGAGGCACATGCCCCTATGATTTTCTGCCACCCTCTAACCCTCTAACCCGGTCACCGGGCCTGGATTGTCATTTAATAACTGTAATATTTAACATTTTGGTATGCTCCATGTTTTTAGCTCACCTGAGCATGAAGTGCTCAGTGAGCTATTGGTATAGGGGACCTCTCCAGCGGCGGCCGTCGTCTATCGTCCGTCGTCCATATGCCGTGAACAATTTGGACCGTTATCGCGATAAAGACTACATTTTTTATTCAATCTTGACTTAACTTGCACAGTTTGTGTATGACCATAAAATCTCGGATGGTATTGTTATTGGGTCAGATCACACCAGTAACACCAGAGTTATTGCCCCTTTTTCATGTATAAAAAAAGTGCCCTTTTCCAACATATAGACTTTATTTCCCATCCAATCTTAACCAAACTTTCACAGTTTGTGTATGACCATCAGATCTCAGCAGATACCAAAAATGGGCTAGATCGTGTTTCAAACACCAGAGTTATTGCCCTTTGTTAATTAAAAAAATATACAAAAATGGACATTATTCAAGATAGAGACTTCATTTTTTATCCAATCTTCACCAATCTTGCACAGTTTGTCTTTTGTCGTGAGATTACAGTTGAATTTGAATATAAGCATGATCGGACCAGAAACACCAGAGTTATTGCAATTTGTTTGTGAAAAAAATATGCAAAAATGGACATTATTCAGGATAGAGACTATTTTTCATCCAATCTTCACCAATCTTGCACAGTTTGTCTATGGCCATAAGATTAAAGGTGAAGTCAATTATAAGCAAGATCAGACCAGAAACACCAGAGTTATGGCCCATTGTTTGTGGAAAAATATGCAAAAATGGACATTATTTAGGATAGAGACTTCATTTTTCATCCAATCTTCACCAATCGTGTACAGTTTGTCTCTGAACGAAAGACTACAGGTGAAGTTGAATATAAGCATGATCGAGCCAGAAAAACCAGAGTTATTGCCCCTTGTGTTTGGAAAAAAACATCAAAAAGTTATCATTGATTGGCTTGCACACACGATTTTTGATTCAATGTTGACCAAACTTACACAGTTTGCGCATGACCATAAAAGTTGATTGATAAAATTTGATTTTCAACAGTTGCAAGACTTGCATGCAGTTATTTGTAGATGCAACATTGATGTCTTCAGAGCCTGCATTAACATCATTTATCATCATTGGACAGAAAATTATCAAAGAAAAAGCTACTGTTTCTGCATTTGCCAGAATTGTCAATGACTAAATGAAAAAGGGTCAGGTAAGAATATCGAGATAAATGATTTGAGAACCATTAGCAAAAAAAACGCACGTCCACTACCCAATGCATACTTTAGTTAGCCCAATGCACTAACTGATGTTTTAAATCAAAATTGATCCTATCCCCCTCTGCGTATTGTTCAGATACCTTAATTTTCAAACCTGTCACAACAGTATGGTCTTTATATGTACCAGTTCTCAGGTGAGCGATTTGGGCCATAATGGCCCTCTTGTTTTTCTTTATTCAACATAACATTAATCCATTGGGTTTTGATACATGTTGAATTGTATTGAAAGTAAACGAGTGTACCACACTTTTCTAATATTAGTCAATTATTAAACTTGGTATGTAACGGAAACTTAATAATGGTACAATGGTACAAATCATAAATGTAGCAAACTTTTATAGATTTCGCCATAAAAAGGAAACTTAGAACATGTGGTTGCAGTACAGTGCATGTGTCTGTCATTGCAAACATATGGGGCATGTTAACATTGAAGCATTTTGTTATGACAGGAAGCCATGTGAAAGCTACCTTTTCCAACTTTTTATGACAGGATGCCATGTGAAAGCTACCTTTTCCAACTTGTTATGACAGGATGCCATGTGAAAGCTACCTTTTCCAACTTGTTCTGACAGGATGCCATGTGAAAGCTACCTTTTCCAACGACGGCTGCATGCTTTACCAGTGATTTATAGCAATTTAATAGCAATGTTATGTGTGATACATTACAGACACGTACATTGGTCTATAGATGGTAATTGGCAAATCAAATCTAGAGCCCTTAAAGCCGCAGTCCATATAATTTAATACATCTTAAATTGGCATTAGTTCTAATGAACGTTTATGGCGTTTATTCGACTGAAAACTGTTTATTATTTCCAAAAGGAATTTATAATGTCCATGTTCGAAAATGCTTGGTACCAACAGAATATACACTAATGTACATGCTGATTTACTCCAGAGGCATCTCCAGCTATCGCATACAGATAACTATACGATAAAAAGATACCAAAATGTCATTATTTATCGATTTCAATGTGTTTTTTTTGTATTTTGATAGGTAAGATGTCCATTAGAAACGATTTTTGCAGTTTTATTTTTGTTAGCATATTTCTAGACTGCTGGTTTAATTGCTGTATGTTTGAAGAAAACTTACTTTTTGCCTATGTATTGTGCATGTGAAAAAAAGACATTTAAAAACACAAAAAAAAAAAAAACACAAATTACAAACAGAAGATTATTTTTTATGATACGGACTAAAGTACTATTTATAACATAACCAATTATTATTATAAAATTTTTATGTTTCAATCGTGCCCATTATCTGAGCAAACAATTTATCCCACATTTGCTCCTCTCCACCCAGTGTATAAATGGGTACCTGTGAGGGAAATAAGCCAATGTGCAGTGGCTGCATACTGCACCGAGTTTTGATGACTTACAACCCAGTGATCGGGGGGGGGGGGGGGGGGGGTAATAATGCATAGAAAATATCCTTATGGTCTTGCTGAAACTTTCTAGTCCATAAAAAAAACAAAAAAACACACAATGAAATTAGTTATTAATTACATAAGCTTAATTAATATTGAGGTAAATCCCTCAACAGGATATGTCAAAGCAGTGGATGATTGCAATTCATCGTCATAGTCGTTGCACAGTCGTTGCACCAACATTGTCGTCACATGGTGGCTTGAACGTAAACAAGGATACTTGTGCACATAATGTGCTGGGATAAGCAAATTATGACATAACATATGGTATGTTGTTTGTCTTTGTTAGTTACATAATTATGTTTATGAAGTTAAGAACAGTTAAGGCTCAATTTCACAAAAAATGTTCACTCTGCCAGATTTACCTACTTTATAGAAATCCTAATCATTTCATTTTATACGGTTTATAACGCAGTGTTTTTTTTCATGTTAAGGGGAAAGGTGGCGGGGCCCTTTAGATGGAGAATTTTACGGCAAAAGGGGAATTATTTTTGTTTAGAAAAGCATTATTAGATGTTTATATTCTACTTTGTTATAAAACATTAATCAATTGCTTTGCTACAAATGATAACATAGATTATGCACTTGGGTTGATAAAAACAATGCTGGGCTTGTTTACGAAAATGCCTCTATCTTAGTCAATTTTTGTCCGAATTTGGTCAAATTTTTTTCAAAATAAAGTTTACATTCTGAGGGGAATTTTAATGCAAATATAGGGGAAAAATATATACTTTTTTTAGCAGGGGAATAGGGCCGAATTTTGGCCCCAAATAAGCCCTTAAAAAAACACTGTAAGGTTTTATGGTAGAAAAGTTGTAGGCAAACATAATTGTCTTTAATGAAATTAGTGACTAATTTTTGTTGTCATTGTCTAATTTGGCGAACATTGGAATGAACCTAATAGTGGTGGCATACTTCTGTTTAAGATAACAGGTACTTTTCTTGAAAGTTGACAAAAACTTAAGAAATGTTGAAACTTTTCTTGGAATAAAACACTATTTTTACAGTCCCCTGATATCAAATAACAATTTCACGTTAGTGCCCAAACTGCATGCAGTTAGATCTATGATCATGATATATTCTAGCAATTTCTTTTCAACGACTTATGGACTTACACAAGACACCATATTTCACACCCATAATCTTAATGCAGATGCTTTACTCATCTATGCTGCATGTCAACAATAAAACAACCAAACACTTATGCATTAAAATTTGAAACATTGTTACCCAAAATTAATACTAGAAAAATCAAAGGTATTGTGCAATATAAAGCGATTTGCCAGTTTGATTAAGTATTGCATAATTTGTTATTTTCCAGATAAAATAAATTTAAATTTAAAAAAAACACTTGAAATTGTTCAGCTCAAAATACTTTATAAATTCTAAATGTTTACGAATTCAAATTGGGCATTAAATGCATAGAATACATAAAAATACCATTCATTTTCTGCATGGTGCACACCTGTGGTTATTTATTCATTAAAGTCTGCAAGGTTATCAGTTATTTATGCAACACCAAAGAATTAAGATTTCAAAAGCACATTTTAATGTGTTACATGCAATTCAGCAAGTTTGTTTGGATAAACTGAGAACAAACTTAACTGGATTTACCTGTAGTTTAAAATGAAATCTAAGTCATTGCTTAGTGCAGACTTAAATTTTAAGTGAACAAATAAATGTTTTGCAAAGATAGTTATAGTATTTTTTATAGCATCCCATTCAATTTATTAAGTTTGTTTATCCACAATAACAAGTATGTAATTACGTCAAGACGGCTATATATAGGCAAAAGTCATCAGAAAATTGAGATATACCATTAGCAGACAGGTTTGTTTTGGCACACGTCTAATTATCGGCCCACACAGATGGAGATTGTACGAGTGACCAGTCTTAGTATGTATATCAGTTGGGTCATCATCTATTTCCTGAAGGAGAATTACAAAAGTTAATTTACCCTTGTCAACAATACATCTGATGATGGCCATGTATGTTTATAGTGGTTATTGTCAGATGTGTAGAGCATTAGGATCAGGGGAGATGTTGATAGTGTTATGTGGTATAGTTATGACTTTGGGAGACCGTAAGGCACTGACAATAGGTGGTAACAAGAACAGAAATAAAATATGTCTTGTGAAATGTGGATTTGACTGGTTCATAACTAATTCCATAACTAATGAAAATGCACAAATAGTCTTCCTCTAAGTGGTATGTAAAGGTTTTAGATTGTTACCTTATTGTTTACACGTTCAACGTGATGAAACTAATGCAAGTAACTTGTAATGTGCAGCTCACTCAATGTTTGCTAACAGTGAATATTCAGATGTCATCAGTGTCACCAGGATGTTTGGTATGTAAATAAAGCTAACGTTAATAAAAACTTTTACCAGGTGGATCAGAATGTGTGTATGAAATACGTAGGATTGAATTACCATATGTTTAATAACATACCATACATATTATATATTTCTATAACATTTTTATATTGATACACAATAATTTTATTTTAATTGTTTATTTTAATTGAGCCAAGTTAACCATTCAATTGCTGGGCCCGGCTAGCTCAGTTGGTAGAGCGCTGGACTGTCAATCCTGGGTTCGTGAGTTCACTCTCCAGCCTGTCCACATAACTTGTGTGGGGATTGGTCATGAAATTATTTCTATGGCCATTTTCCCCCTACCTCTGATTCAAGTGGGCAGTTGTCAGTTTCTGGCACAAGTATGTGCACTTAGTACTGGTAACTGCTTAGATCCGCTAAGCTTGCCCAGGAAAAAGTGTGAGTAGGTTCACTGACCACCGTGATATGACTGAAATAATGTTAAAAATGGTGAAAAATGAAAACAAACAAACAAACAAATAACTTTCAATTCACAGTGGCTTTAAAAGTTTGAACAGTCATACCTTGAATTTGAGAATAAACTGTTTGTCTTCCGTGATACAAGCATGCCAAGTAAACATGTTTGTGTCTATAATGGCCCTTGGGATTTGAGTTCATGACAATTTTAGATGGGCTAATGAGGAATCTTTAACATTTGTTTACATCGGTGGCAAACATGGCACATGCTTGTGTTGTTTTATGCAGTAGAATGAGTGGGAATAAGGCTGCAAACTTTTCTATTCTGGATTGTAGCTTAATGCAGTAGCAGTTTAAATGGGTGTGTGATGCAATAAATTTACACATTTAATTAATTAGATAATAATGGTCTTAATATCATATGATGGAGCATGTTGGAATTGACCGATGGATGAGATTGAGCCAGTCAGAAAATCAGGACTTCTTTGCTTGACAGAGATGTCTTGTCAAAACATTTTATGCCAGGCGTTTAGGCATGTGCGTAAAGTGTCATCCCAGATCAGCTTGTGCAGTCCGCACGGGATAATCAAGGACAATACTTTCTGCATATATGCCATTTTCTGTTTCAAGGAAGTCTCTTCTAAACATAAATCCACTGTAGGTGGAAAGTGTCGTCCTGGATCAGCCTGTGCTGACTGCACATGCTGATCCGAGACGACACTTTACGCACATGCATTAAGCCCAGTTTTCCCACGAGATGCCTCATTTGTATACTGAAAAAGGTGTTTGTCACAGATTTACCTCAATAGGCATGGTTATAAAGCAAATAGCCCTCGGTCATTTATAACATGGTTGCTTTGTGGAAGATTGTACCAGAAAGAGAATAGGAACCTTGGCATTTACAATATAAAAATTGTGTGAGAAATATTGTAGTTGCAACTTTGTCGTTAATATCATATGAGGGAATATTGGAATAGTGACTTTGACATTTGACACATGTAAAAATATTGGAATAGTAGCTTTCACGTTTATACATCATATATGGAAATATAAGGAATAGTGACTTTGATGTTGACTAGTGACTTTGACATTAACATCATATGGGAAAATACTGTAATAATTATTTGTCTTTGATGTTGTAATGGATATTTTAAAGTAATGACCTTGAAATTTCTGTTATGTAAATTTAATATATTATGAAGATCTCTGATCAACTGTGTGAGTTATATTTTCTGAATATCTTTTTGAGATCAGTATAATGTAATCGATCTCAATAAAATTAAGTGAAAAAGAATCAAACAACATCACAGATGAATGGACAAAGAGCAATAAGGGTTATTTGCCACCATATTGATACGCAAATGTATATACACTGATGGTTTTTAGATAAAACGCCAGAGCCAATGATGACAATCAAAATTAATGCCGTTGGGCATCTCACTCTGCCAAGGTGTGTAGCAATGTCACATGGGCCAGCTATGTTTTTCTCAGCTTTGTGAATGGATCCATTTTTTTCCTTGTATAGTATGGGCCTTTATGAGGCGTCATCCCCTCACAAAAATTATTTCAAATCATGCAGTTTTCCCATAAAACTGTTCTTACACCAGGATTTTTCATTCCCCTGCTATGAAAATTTTCGCCCCAAATGCCAATTTTTTTTCCCCAAAATGAGGGCAAAGGGCCCATCCGCAAGAGGTGAAAAAAGCCCGCGGATCCGGTACGCATCAAATTGAAATCTTGCTATTTGGGAAATCTTTTAGAAAGTGTTTTCACGAATTAATTAAACTTGTGTTATATTGGGTGAACATGGTATTTTAATGGTGTTTATCGATAAACCATACAAGTAATAACATGATTTGAAACTAACATTCTTATTTCCTAGGTATTTAGGATTTTGTCACTTCAGATTTGGGAATTTTTTCATTCAAATCTGGAAAAATAAACCATATATAGTGTTTTTTTAGGGCCAATTTGGGGCCGAAATTCGGCCCCATTCCCCTGCTTAAAAGTTACATATTTTCCCCCTATATCTACCTTAAAATTCGCCTCAGAATGTGAGCTTTATTTTGAAAAAAAAAATACCAAGCTCGGACAAAAATTGTCGAAGAGGAATTTTCGTAAACAATCCCAGCAATTTCTCATCAAGCAAGTTAGTGCTTAATCTTTGTAGCAAAACAATTGATTAATGTTTTATAACAAAGTAGAGTATAAACATGAAATTATGCTTTTCTATAAAAAAAATCCCCTTTTGACGTAAAATTCCCCATCTGAAGTGCCCCGCCACCTTTCCCCAAAGGTGAAAAAAACCACTGATAATATGGCATTGGGAAATTGGGTCCTATTACGGGACTCTGGTGGCAAACTTACACTGTTCTTGTCACACAACACCCCATAATATTGAAATTAAATCTTTGACTATTCACAGTTAAAATTATTAGCCAATAAATATCATATGATAGCCCGAAATCTTTAACTTGAATCAAAGTTGAATTAGGGTTAGGTTTAGAGGTTTAGGGTTAGGGTTAGGGTTTGCACTATTGGCCAATGAAAGTCATCATGGTACATGCCTTGGCATTGTTTTGCATTCTGAATTAAATTCTTTAAGGGGGCATATTATGATTTCAATATCAACATTTCTATTTTTTTCATATTTGAACAACACAAATGAGAGGACAAATATGATCGAGGAAAGTCAAACGAAAATAAAAATAAACAGTTATATGTAACATATGTCATGTTTTTTTAATCATGAACTTCTTCATAACGACAAATGTCTTCCTAGCGCGACGCCGATACCGACACGTTTAATCGTATTTGTGCCAGAAACAAAAAAAAACGTGTCCATGTGTCGTATGAACACATCTGCATAGAACGTAAGTCAACAAATATCGGGGATTTCCCAATATTGTACATGTCTAATTTACATGAATGAGTTTTCGACTGGAAGATTACAAGTATTTCAACGGTGTAAAGCTCTAATTTAAAGGATTTTCGAATATCAGTTCTTCTGAACTTTTATTCTAGTTTGTTATTCATCAACGTTGTATTTGTTTAATTTTACTTGCTCATGTTTTGATAAAAATGTGATGAGATCGGTACATACCCTCTTTAAATCACAGGGTAAATTGAAACAGACTCACACTTCACCAACAGGAATTTATAATATGCAAATGTTGATTTTGTCATTGTACCGAAAATTGGCTCTGGGATAATTAGATATGTAAATAACATGCGTCGTACTGTTTAAATATTTTTGCTCTAGAATTCAGTACAAACTGGGCTTTCTATGATAGAGCTACTCGGAATTTAGTATAAATTTAATAAATATTCTATTTATGGAAGGTGATGATGTATTGTGAATAAAATATGAGAAGGCATAACAATGATTGTATTTAAAAATGAAAAAAAGAATGACAAGTTGTCGAAAAATATAGTTTTGTAAGTATATTCCATTCTCTTAGTAAAATTATGTTGTTGAATATATTGTTATTCAAAATTGATATGGTGCCATGTGTGCATTTAGAGGGGTGCGTGCGCCCACTCGAAAATAGTCCGAGATTAGATTTGTTAAACCTGACAGTCACTTGAACATGTGCATTTTGTTACCAATCACGTGTTCTTCAATCAAAGTATTGCAGTTATTATTGCAGTTTTGTGGTATTTACGTTAAAATATGCCATTTAGACTACATTCAATAAATGTATCCTGACATGTAAGAGACCAACATTAATGGCACTAACATTATATTCCCGCCCCCTCTAATTAAAAATCCCGCCCCCCCTCTGACTCAAAATTCTGTATCAGCCCCTGGGTGCCTGTAAAAAGTCGTCTAGAAACCTCTAGTACCAGTTTTGATACTTAAACCAGTGTTTGGCCACATGCTCACTGAATGCTTGGTAATGACAGCTGTACCTTGATTTGGTCTCTAAGGTAAACAAACTGTCTGCTTAATAACAAACACAGTCCGACAAAAGCAAAATGCAAATATTTTTGACAGACTGTGAACACTTTGCACGTCTGCTGCCCTGATGGATGGCTTTCTGTCTTGTGACATCAAGGTGTCAATTGTGGTCAATCCAATAGCTTCAGTCTGCACTTGAATTATTGCCATTTTATCCGCTGAATACCTTGTTGTCATCAGAAATGTAATTGACTTGATGTTGGTGAAATGTTCAAAGAGACATTGAAACAAAAAACAAGTGACAAAAAATGGTGAAGCTGAACATTTTATGAGCCTGTGTTATTCAAATCATTTGTGATTTGTGGCGTGTGTTTTTTGGTTGTTGTAAGAAATCTCTTGCTAATGCACCGGTAACAAAGATTTTATGTCCATGATGAGATTTCATTGTTGTTAATTCTTTGTATAATTTGCATATTGTTTTTATATAAGTTTAGAACTAGACTGTTTGATATGCAATGACAAATCGCCGGTAGGACTACAGAGGTTCAACGTAATACTTAAGTTAGGAATTTATAATAATTGGCAAAACTGTCAAGGTGAATTCGGCTGTCATAAATGACAACTGGTATTTAACAACCACATTAAAATACAATGCTATATGGAACACATTTTTTTTTCAGTCTATTTAGCTATGAATGCACCGAAAAATAACTGACTAAATCCTAAATACATAGGAAATAAGAATAATATTTCCAATATATTTTTTGGTAAGAGTGTTTTTTTACTTGTTTAAATATAATTTACCATTTCTTTTTGGGATCTTTGACAAAATTTTTGAAAATTGTCAATTTGCCAATCTGTGAATTGGTCCCTTTAAACAAGCAAAATAATCACGTTGTGTTCTTCAGTTCAACAAACAAATATGTATATGTAATTGTGTATCAGATCAAGGGGTTTATATGTCAAGGTAACCTCATTTTCACATAATCAAAATTCAAAATTTCTGCCACTGCAGAAAAAGAGAAGTTGCGTCATATGCAGTGCTTTTTATAGCAATGATTAGGCGTAAAAAAAGTTGTTTTCTGATTACCGCCCCCCGTACTTAATTTTGCCGCCAACCCTACAAGTTTTTTTTGCCTATCAAACATGATGTTCAGGTAAAATCACAGTTTTCGTTAATTTTATATGTTTCTTGCCTGAAATGTTGTTTTCTATGACCTTATTTATAGATAAGACACAGTTCTTTGATGGGAGGTGTTTAAACATTGTACTTGCAGTCCAATACACCTAACTTTTTAACTGTGTTGCGAATATGCCGCGAAAAAAAAGTTGAAGAAAAAAAAGTCATTCCCCCCCCCCTAGATTTTTTTAAAGATGTAAGCGGAAACCAACAATCATTTTGGCTTTAGATAAAACAACCAACACTATGACATAATCTGCTTGAAACTTGTATTATTACATCATTGTGAGCATTGTTATATAGATTATGTTCCTTTTGGACTCCATTATTACTTGGGTGTTTTAATTACATAGAAAAAAACATTGTGTGGTGAAAATAAGTCGAACAATTGTTATCTGAAACATATCAGATAGGAAAAAATCTATGTAAGCATATGGTGCATTAGTCATAATCTAGCGTCCTTTGAATTATATACTTTGCAGGAGACATTTTATTTCAGTACACTGTCATAGTGTGATAACGCATGCTACATATGACAGCTTATAATTATTGCTTGTGTCACATTTGTTAGCTCTGAAAACTGATGTCATAGGCATAAAATAACTGCTCTTGGGAATGATGGATGTGTTGTTTGTTTGTTGTTAGGAAATTCGTTGTAAAATGCGGGTGGTTGATGAATAGTACATAGTACGGGTGTCAGTAAACTGTATTGTGGGATGGTTTCGTAAATGTTTGTTGTTTACAGATCGTGCAAATTTGGATTAAAACTGGATTTTAGTATCTGAAATTTTAAAATAAGACTGACTTAACAATCTGGAATTTATGTGAGGATTACGTTGACAACAGTGAGGATATTTGAAATGCTTTAATTTAGTTGTATGCCGATTGTTTTGTGATTTCAGAAGGCTAAATTTTAAAAATCGTTGGAAATAGTTTTTGTTATTGATTTCGTCATATATATTGTTTGTCAACGTGGGCAGTGCGGATATTGCAACCTTCCTAAATTAGCTGCCAATCCACCGATTATGTCTAATTATTGTTACTAATTGCAGGATAGTAAAAGTAAAAGTTGTTAAAAAAAAAGAATTGTTTTTCTATCATTCTCCTTTAAGTTGTTGAATATGCAATATTTTGCTTTACATCATACACAAAAGGGGCTTTTTCATAGAATTTATGTTTTTTTTTTTTTTAATTGCTTATGTTCATCCAAAAATTTATACAAATTCATTTAGCAGCATCTTTTTTTTAGAAGTGCATTTAAAGAAACAGTAGTATTTTAATATCATCCATACTTTTATTTTCAGATGTACAAACATATCCGGACATAACAGAAGACATTACACATTTCAAAACAATCATGTCGACATAGATTGAAACAAAATGGCAGACGACAGAGTTGGCACAATGAGATCCACCGACCAAACTCCAAGAGGAACGCTACGAAATCGCGATGAAAATTCTGCTTTATATCGGGAAATGGAGGCCGACAGACGAACGACGTTGCGGGATGCCCAGTTTGGGACGATGTCGTCATACATGTCTGAACACCATTCTGGGACAGTGTTCATACGCGTGTCAGTTCAGGATCTCAAAGTGCAGGTAACATTGTTTTACCAAAAATTTGAGATATTGAGAATATTAAGTATAATGCAGGCATTTTAGCCATTAAGGATATAGCCATTTTGTACCTGTCAGGCTCTATATTCATAAGACAAGTTGAGTCTGATCTTCGATTTATGTTGAAGATGAGGTTGAGTTATTTCAGGATCAGACTTAAAGTGGCATTCAGTAAAAAAAAGTCTGGGTTAATTTGAACTGACTATGTCTGAAATTAATGATATGTCTTAAGGCATTCCCAGTCATATATGTCTGAAATTTAGCGATATCTTCTTTGTTGTAACCATATACAATGTATTCTATGTCATAAGAATTGGTATTATCAAGGATTTCCAACATAGTAAATGTCTTAATTAATTACTGGCACAGCAATAGGGATGTTTTTTGGTTTTCAAAAATAGTCTGTATCTTAAATTGCTAGCACAGTTTCTAGGTTTTCAAACATTGTCTTAAATTGTTGGAAAAATTTACAGGTTTTGATATTATTCAGTTTCTAAATTTGTCTTAAGACTTGCTTGTTTATGTTAAATTGCATTCACTTGTTATCTATACATACATACATTAGTATGTTGCACATATGTTGCAATGTTGTATTATGCGCAGCTGTTCCTTAAGTAAACTGTTTATTGCAAAACTTAACCAGTGTGGTCGGTTTTATGAATGCTAATTTAAAGCAGCAATTTAGACATATGTTCATAAAAATAAAAATTTGCAGAAATCGTTTTAAATGGACATCTTACCGATCAAAATACATTTAACCGCATTCAAATCGGTAAAATAATCACCTGACAAAGGCTCTTGAAAGTTATTAAAATGTTGGCATTTTAAGAATGTGTTATTATTAACTTAATAAAACATATTCATTTATTCGCGTATTTGTTGATATCATTGTTAATAAATATTATGTACTAAATACCCCAGGGATTCAAGGAGAAATTTTATTTTGGCATTCATCACAAGTTTCTGATAGGTGTATGTCTATCAATATAAATTATTTGCTGTAAAGAGTTTTCAGTATGAGTGTATTGATGATTTTATTAAAGATAGAACAAAGAATTTTTTGTTTATTGATTATTGATTTGTTGATGATGATAGTGATTATCATGCTAGTCATAGTGGTGGTGATGATGATAATAATGATGATGATATTGATGATGAGTATGATGATTATAATGTCCCTTGTGGTGATTTTGATGAATTTTTTGTTGATAATGATGATGATGATGATGATGATGAGGATGAAGAAGAAGAATAAGAAGATGCTGATGCTGATGATGAATATGATGATGATGATGAGGTGGTGATGGTGGTGGTGATGATGATGATCTTATAAGTTAAATAAAGTTATCTAGTAGGGTAATTTGGGGGAGCTTTTAATGTTTACATTATTTCCATCTAAACATTCATCTGTTACCAAGATGGACACTTTTAAGTGACAGATGTCCATTTAAAGATAATCAAAGTTTTAGTTTAAATCTATATTTACTTGAGAAAGGTCATGATACATAAATATTGAGGAAACTATGCCATCATGGTCATTGGGGAGTTGATATTTGAATGGTGCTCTTTTCTTTCTCCTGAAATGTTATGGATCCATTGTTAAATGAGTTAATTGAGGAAGTTTCTATTTCATATGTATTATGTACATTTGTCTTTGGGTTTGGTAATCTCGTTATACTTCTCTATATTAAGCTTTTAAAAAAAGAGTCACATTATTAATTGTAAAAGCACATATTGTCAAGATATAATCTGCTCGCATTTCTAATGATTGTTTCCGCGATATTTTCAATTAATTTAAATTACTGGTTAATTTCTACAAGACATGACATTCTGGTGTATTCTTAATTGCAATTCATGATGTCTCTGTCAAGATAATTATACTTTCCTACATCTTATGTCATGTCAAGTAATTGTTCAATCAATTAACTTCAGCACAACATACTTCTGTTAGAACAATCTTGTATGACTCATGAAGATTGTTATATAATATGTGTTTTTAAATTTTAGGTCTACTGAGGGCAAAGCAGTTTTGCTTTGGTTGTCCTGCATGCAGTCTTGCCTTATTTGTCCAAACAGTCTACGTTTGTTCGCCCAAGCAATCTTGTTTTGGTTGTCCAAACAGTCTTTCTTTTAGTTGTTCACGCAGTTTTACATTTCCCATGCAGTCTTGCTTTGTTTGTCCAAGCATTCTGTTGTTGCCCAAACAATCTTGTTTTGGTTGACCATTCAGACATGCTCTATTCGGGCAAACAGTTGTGCTTTAGTTGATCAAGCAGCCATGCTTTGATTGTGCAAACAATCTTGCTTTGATTGTGCAAACAGTCTTGCTTTGATTGTGCTAACAGACTTGCTTTGGTTGTCCAAACAGTCTTGCATTGGTTGTCCAAGTAGTCTTGATTTTATTGTCCAAAAGAGTATTGCTTCGGTTATTTAAGCAGTCATCTTTGCCCAAACTGTATTGTTTTGGTTGGCCAAGCAGCTAAGATTGGTTGATCAGACAGTCTGGCTAATTGCTTCCAAGCAGTCTAGTTTGTTGCGTTGGTTGTCCAAGCAACTTTTGCTCTTGTAAACCAATATGTTTTCAACAGGTTTGGTTGTCAAAGAACTTAATTGGACTTTGATTGTCGATAGTTAATGCCATAAGTACAATGCTATCATACCTTTTTATCCTGTTACTACAGCCGAATCGAACTGATAACAACCCATCGTGTAAACTTTAGCTATTCGATCAGTATTTTTTGCAAATGTTTATTCGATCATTATTTTTAGAACGCTATGTATTTTAATGTGACGTCATACCAATGATGACGTTTGTAGTAAACAAAAAAAACCAGTGGTAAAACTGCGAAACAAAAGTTATTTTTTTTAAGTTTTGACATATTTCATGCCGTTTACATGATTTATGGGCATAGCATAATTGGAGAAATAGAATGTTACCTGAGTTTTGGATAAAGATGAAGTTTGGCATGCTCGGCATGAAACATTTGAGCGCTCGGCAAGCCTCGTGCTCATCTGTATCGAAGCCTCACATGATAAACTTCCTCGTTATCCAACACTCACCTAATATTCTCTATAATTATTTACATGCCTACGTTATATTGTCCACATCCTAGTGTAAGGCCACAGAACATCATTAATCAAAACAAAGCACAGCTGCATTTATATTAAAACAAGCATGCATGTTAAATACTGTTGACATAAAAGAGATACAGCTTTATTTCATACTGCGATGAACAAGCCCTTGAACAAACCCATGAACAAGCCCATGAACAAACCCATGAACAAGCCCATGAACAAACCGGGGATTTTGTAGTTATTTTGTCTCAACATTTTTTTTATCTTGACCTGAGAACAGTGTGTTGCTTTTTATATGCAAATCCTTATCATAAAGTATCGGATAGGGTGGGGCCGAAAGAATTCCCTGTGATCCGTATCCCATTTGTAATATAAATGAGGTGTGTCGTGAGAAAACCGGGCTTAATGCATATGCGTAAAGTGTCGTCCTGGATTAGCCTGTGCAGTCTGCACAGGTTAATCCAGGATGGCACTTTCCGCCTACAGTGAATGTTTGTTAAGAAGATACTTCCTTGAAATAGAAAATACCATACAAGCGGAAAGTGCTGTCCTGGATTAGCCTGTGCGAACTGCACAGGCTAATCCGGGACGACAATTTACGCACATGCACTAAGCCCGGTTTTCCCATGACACGCCTCAATTTATGTTATATTCCTGGCCACATTCCTTGCACATGGTGGACAGTTGAGTTGACATTATTTGGCTCGTATGTGATGTTAATTAATATGTACCGGTATTTGACTCATGAAATCTTGTACAGGGAACAAAAACATACACAAATATACTTCAGTTGAATTCCTTTGCTTTTTTTTACCCTTATCATACAATATTTTTGAAACCTTATATTAAAAAAAATATTTCACATTGGCTTCATAATCTTGTAAGGCGTAACAAAAAAAAAGTTTGTTTCAGGTTACATGCCGAAACAAATTAGGGTAGGTAGGTCAGGAATTATTATTATTTTTTTAAATTTCTTTATTTGGTAAATGGTCAACTTGAGGATTCTAAAACTGAATACATTTTCAAAACATATAAGTAATATCCCTAAACATTGTTTATACGTGGATACTATCAAAACAAAGCACTTATTTATCCAAAAACACATTTAATTATTGAAAAAGGTAAATAAAACAAAGATCAATCTGACTAACCCAATAATGTTCTAGCGTGGGGACATTTTTTTACGCCTAACGGTAAGACATTAAATTTTATTAAAAGGTATAATGGGTAAACATATTTTATTTCAACTTAAGGTAAAGACATTAATTGTTGTTACAGTATAGACATAAAATTTATTTACAGTTATAGCCATGACATTTTTTTAGTGTAAGTGTCCACTTAATGTGTTCATGGTCAAAATGATATTTCCAGATTTTATCCATGGAAAAAGAAATGTTGGATTGTTGTTTACAAGAATCAGCCTTCAATCCTTCATGCAGAAATATGAATACCTTTATTCTGTTTACATGGTAATAAAATATGTTTTTTCTTCAATTCCATGAAAACAGAAGTGCCTGCAGTTTGAGCTAGATGAGACAGTATGGGAGGCAAAACAGAGAATCCTGTCTGTATTCTCAAAGGTAATGCAGCCATTTTGTTTACTGCATTGGAAATGGGTATGATACCTTTTGAATTAGGAATTTCTCATTGCTAAATGTTGGAAATCATTTAAGAAATACTGGTTCAATTAATGAATAATATGTGCCTGTATCCACAAAGCTCCTTAGGGAAAACTTAAGTAAATTTCTTAAAGTTATAAAATTCCTCAAGTCTCTTGCTGTTCATATATACCTCTATTTACAGTTAAATGCTTTAAACTTGTAAAAATTGCTCAGATGTTTCATATTTTACCCTTTTGTCAACAGAAATCATTTGATTTGACATAAAATTTGATCTGAAATTTCCACTTAAGTACAACTTAAGTTAAGATTTCCCTTAGGAGCTTTGTGAATACCAGCACTGGTGCTAAATTGGTTGAAATTTATATTTAAGTGATGTTTATCTATAACCATACAAGTAATTTCATGATTGACAACTTGAATTCACATTTCTGAAGTATTTAGGGTTTTGACACTTCTGATTTTGCAATGTTGTCATTCCAATTAGGAAAAATTAACAATAGTTGGCATTGGGAATGGTTCCTTTAACAGATCCTGTTAGGAACAAATCCAAGTAATGCATTAGCACTTATTTACTCATACTTCTGTTAGAACTTTGAGCTTTTTTATGTACAAGATAAAGTGCAGCACTTTTTAAATGCATCTGACAACTGCTTTGTCACATATATATTAACATGCTGAGGTGAAGTATATGAGAAACTGTCCGAACTGCAGTGGCTGGTTTAATTTTCATGAAATTCTAGATTTTTCATCGTAAATCTTGGTTTGTCAGTGGGATTTATTTACGGATGTGTCTTGTTTTGACAGTTCCCTTTATTAGTTGTTAACACGAAGTTATATATGTAACTGTAACTTTCTTTATAAAATGAAGGGAAACTTGTTGACAACGAACAGTCTTTATAAATATTGAATTTGTTTGACCTTGACATTTGACTATTTCACAGTGCTAGTGGTGTCAGAGCACTGAAATCATTTTCATTTTAGTTCATGTGGCGGCCTGTTACTAGCGTCTTTAATTTGACATCACAATTATTACACATTTTTAAAGGCTTTATATCCTTTAATTTTGCAGGAATTATTACCAGGTTGTTCTCTGCAGACAGTTATTGAATTCTGTAATCTCTAATTGTTTCTTTAGGATTTAAAAGATGCTCTGAACTACGGTATCTACATGCCCCCTATGAACGGTCGGGCGGGAAAGTTCTTGGAAGAGGAAAGGCTTCTCCGAGAATACCCACTGCACGGACCAATTGGATTTGTGGAGGTAATAGTCCACTAATAGACTTTTCAAGCTTTTGCTAATAATAATATAAGCCACTCCCCATGTGGCTATTGTTAAGAGGAATAATTTTTGTTCATAACTTAAAAGAATTGACGATATACCTTGGGATTTATAACCAAGCCTAATTATGTCGAACTCTGACAAACACTATTGACAATGAGGCATGTCGTGGGAAAACCGCGCTTAATGCATGTGCGTAAAGTGTTGTCCTGGATCATCCTGGACTGTACAGGCTAATCCGGGACGACACTTTACGCACATGTATTAAGCCCGGTTTTCCCACGACACGCCTCAAATGTTTATATACGAGCCATCCATCAAACTATTCAGTCCTAGCTCTCCCTATGGCTAAACACATTGTCAATGAAATCTTGTCGTATCGTCAATTGTTTTGTGCAGAAAATAATAAAACAGGAACATTCTAATGCCATAACTGACCCCATGAACATTTTAATATCAGTAATTCCCACTTCATAATGTGTAAATATATTTTATTATGGTGATAAATACACTTTTCTATCAGGCTATATGATGTTATTGTGATAATTGTCATATTTTTTCCAGTTCAAGTGCAAGAGACGGGTGTACAAAGTGATTCACCTGAATGCCAGAAAGCTCAAGCAGTTGCATAATAAGGTAAAATACCAGTGTTTTATTATGTAATACAACTAATACTTGTTTTCCTCATCTAACTTTCATTGTGTCCTTGTATAGCTTAGACACATTAACCTGAAACGTACCTTTTTGCATGAATATTAGCCAGTCCGCACAGGCTAATCCAGGACGGTACTTTCCGCTGTTAGGGTATTTTTTGTTTAAGGATGTCTCTTCTAAACATAAAACCACTGTAGTCGGAAAGTGTCATTCCGGATTAGCCTGTGCAGACTGCACAGGATAATCCCGGACGACACTTTATGCACATGCATTCAGCTCGATTTTCCCATGACACGTCGTAATGCAGTAATTATAATTATAGTAAATTCTGGCAAAAGTTTGCTTGTCCATAGATACTCTGGGACAAGTTGGGCAATTTGGACAATTGATTTTAACGCCCTTGGCAGTTAGTTAGCTCAGTAAAATAGTTCTATAATGTGGTTTGCAAATGTCCGCATGTTTATTCCAGACGAACTACCGCCAGTTCATGGACAACGTGAAGCAAGGCAACATGTCGAAGATAAACAAACTTACTACCAAAGGCATGGACCCAAACTTTCACGACTCGACAGGAGGTAGGACAGATGAGTGCTTAAAATGTTTTGTATGCCATTTTGTTAATGTTATCTCATATTGTTTTGATTGTGTTGAAAGCTTTGTTCTGTTATTTTGTGTTTGATTTTTAACATCACAAAACTGTGTGTTTTGTTGATACCCTTATGATACTGGTTGCCTTTCTAGTCTGTAGTTGAGCATTTGTGTTCCTTTTGTTTCTTAATCAAATTCATATATTAATTACTTGCAGTACTTCTTTTGCTGACAAAAAAACTAACTTTAGTTGTTATGCTTTGAAAATTTAGCATTTCAAGTATTTGTTTTATATGATTGTTTTTGTCTTAATAAAACAAGCTAAAAATCTGAAAACTACAAAAGTACATGAACACAGCCTCAGGTCGGTGCTTTATTTCAGAAACACCTCTTTCATACGCCGTGTCCCTGCCAAAGGACAAATGTCGTGAGATGACGATAGCGCTCTTCAGTGGAGGCGCCCATCTGGACTTCCGCACGCGCCAGGGACAGACCCCCATGCACAAGGCCATCCTGAACGGCAACCAGGCCGCAGTGAAGGTACTGCTTAATATGAGGCATATCCTGGGAAAACCAAGCCTAATACACGTGCGTAAAGTGTGGTCCAGGATCCACCTGTGCAGTCCGCACAGGCTGATCCGGGGCAACTATTTCTGCTTTTATGGTAAATTCTGTTTCAAGGAAGTCTCTTCTAAACATAAATCCACCGAAGTGGGAAGTGCCGTCTCGGATTAGCCTGCACATTAAGCTTGGTTTTCCCACGACATGCCCCATTAAAATTACGTGTTACAAAAAAATGATGTATAGTCAGATAAAAATCTCATTCTAATCAAATCCTCATGCTCACTTTAAAATTGATCTGAAGACAATCTTAGCCAGAAGCAAAAATAACAATCTTTTTGAAGGCAGGTCATAATATTTGATAATGGATTTGCAAATTTTTCATTTTTAGCTTACCTGAGCACAGAGCACAACGTGCTCATGGTGAGCTTTTGAGATCGTCTTTTGTCCGTCGTGCGTCGTCAACATTTACCTTGTGAACACTCTAGAGGCCACATTTATTGGCCAATCTTCATGAAACTTGGTCAGAACATTTGTCCCAATGATATCTCTGCCGAGGTTGAAACTGGGTTATGTGGGGTCAAAAACTAGGTCACTAGTTCAAATTGAAGAAAAAGCTTGTGAACACTCTAGAAGTCACATTTTTTGCCCAATCAACATGAAACTTGCTCAGAACCTTTGTTCTTATGATATATCGGCCAAGTTCAAAAATGGTTCCAGTCTGTTGAAAATCATGGCCGCAAGGAGGTGGGGGGCAGTTTTCCTTATATGGCTATAGAAAAAGCTTGTGAACACACTAGAAGTCACATTTTTTGCCCAATCGACATGAAACTTGCTCAGAACCTTTGTTCTTATGATATCTTGGCCGAGTTTGAAAATGGTTCCGGTCCGTTGAAAAACATGGCCGCCAGGGGGGGGGACAGTTTGTCTTATATGGCTATAGGAAAAGCTTGTTAACACAGTAGAAGTCACATTTTTTGCCCAATCAATTTCGAAAATGGTTCTGGTCTCGTGAAAAACATGGCCGCCAGGGGGGCGGGGCAATTTTCCTTATATGGCTATAGGAAAAGCTCTTGAACAATCTAGAAGTCACATTTTTTGCCCAATCAACATGAAACTTGCTCAGATCCTTTGTTCTTATGATATCTCGGTCAAGTTCGAAAATGTTTCCGGTCCATTGAGAAACATGGCCGCCAGTGTAGGGGAGGGGGTTCAGTTTTGCCGTCAGACGAGTCAATTTTTCCTGTCAACTTGTCTGCAGACAAGTACAATATCGGTGTAACACAATGATAGAACATGTATAAAAGCTCAAGAAAATTGAACAGTCTTTCCATGGTTAAAAAAAATCATTGCATACTCGAATATTTTGTTCGGTATCCGCAAATTTGTGATGAGTCAGGACGGTTTAATTACATTATGGTCCAGACCATTGTGGCCAAATCGATAGATTTAAATTAGTTGTTGTTTGTTAGTGTTATATCTGACTTGTGGCCACCATAGTATTTGAATCAATAAAATCATAGAAAAATGTATGCCCAATAATAACCATTTACCACTTCATTTAATATTAAAATATTAAAAACAATCACGAGTATGTTTGTATTTACTGGACTGTTAGGACTCGGCCCTCAAGCTCTGGTCCATCACCCGCATTTGAATGACGTCATTTGGAAAACCCTGACAGGTCTCTAGTTTGGGCCAACATTATGACTCTCTAAAGTTCAGCAAGCTCGTTTTTCGGACCTCGAGTCCGGTAGGATTACTTTTGAAACAGTGTTCGGTGTTTTCCAAACGCTTAAAAATGTGTCTGCAGTTTTTGACAATGGATCGATTTTTTATCAAATCAGATATAGCAAACCAGCCAAAAAAGCAAATCTGATCGTGATAAAGAGTATGATAACAAGCATAAACAATCTTTCCTGCTGCAGTGGTTGAAGGAATTCCCCCGGTTAAATGCAGACAACATGGATCTTTGTCTGTCAATGACTAGAACAGTAAGAACACAGTTATATTAGATTGCAATACTTTAATACCATATATACATTACAAAATATAAACATAATGGTTGCATAATAACATGGATCTTTGTCTGTCAATGACTATCTAAATTGAGATGTTTATTTTACCATAAGTTTCTGCTGCACATTTATTATTAATACTTAGTTGAAGAACAGCAAGTAACACAGTTATATTAGATTGCAATACTTTAATACCATATATACATTACAAAATATAAACATAAATGGTTGCATAATATTATTTTTACTTGGACAAGTGACATTTGCCTGCGGACAAGTAGATTTTTGCAATGAACTTGTCCGTGGACAAGTGAATAAATTTGATATTTCCACACCCCTGCCTTAGCCCCTCAGGTGAGCGACCTAGGGCCTTATGGCCCTCTTGTTTGTTGTTGTTAAAATTAACATTTTATTGTGGTCATATAGTGTACAATATGGAGAAAAAACAACGACAACAATAATTCATTAATCTTCTAAAACATTTATTTATTATAAACACTGTGAAGTGTTCATTGTTGGGTCAAACATGTTATGTTTTTATAACATATGACTTAATTCGTCTTTTTCTTGTGATATATAGTTCATATAGAAGAAGCATGGGCATTGCTGTTGTGTTAAATAATGTTATGTTTCTACAAATGATTGCCAATAGTAATAAAAAAAAAAGTAAACTCGAATACAGCATAACATTTGGGTTTCATTTAATTAGCAGGATTTATGTATCATGTTTGACACACCATTTTGTTATTGGAACCTTTTTTATGATTATACTTGATGCAAATTAGATGAAAACACCTACATTAGTTGCACTGAATGGACTTAACAAAATAATTGAAATTTGAAATAGGATATATTGACATTAAACAGCTTGATTTGTTCCATGTGACGAATAAAATTGGTGTGGCATGCAATCGACACATTTCTCTCATCAACTCAACATTTTGAAACCAAAGAAATAAGGAAAGTCTTTATTTATAAATGTCAAAACTCTGAAACGCAAAAGCCAGCTGTTGGAGAAAATATCAAATTCAAGTTTGATCTCTCACCACCACCACCACCACCACCATCACCACCACCATCATCAATAAGGAATTAAAACAACAACAACAACAACACACACCACCACCACCATCATCAATAAGGAAATAAAACAACAACAACAAAAACACACACCACCACCACCATCATCAATAAGGAATTAAAACAACAACAACAACAACACACACACCACCACCACCATCATCAATAAGGAATTAAAACAACAACAACAACAACACACACCACCACCACCATCATCAATAAGGAATTAAAACAACAACAACAACAACACACACCACCACCACCATCATCAATAAGGAAATAAAACAACAACAACAAAAACACACACCACCATCACCACCACCATCATCAATAAGGAAATAAAACAACAACAACAACACACACACCACCACCACCACCACCATCATCAATAAGGAAATAAAACAACAACAACAACACACACACCACCACCACCAATAACAACAACTTCAAAACATCAACAGCAAATCAAACAAAAACAACAATACCAGCACACTCACTACCATCTCCACCTCCACCACATCACCACCACCAATAACAACAACATCAAAACATCAACAGCAAAACGAACAACAACAACACCAGCACACTCACTGCCACCTCCACCACCACCAACAACAACATTAACAACAACATAACCAACAATAGCAAAAATAGTTGCAAGAATAATTTAAACAAATGTAAACAAATATGCATATATACATCTGTCTCGCATTGATGCCATAAATTCTCTGCTCCAGGCGCTACTGGACCTTGGTGCGTCCACAAACTACAAGGACGGCAAAGGTTTGACGCCACTCTATTACAGCGTGCTCTACGGGAAGAACGCGATGTGTGCGGAAATGTTGCTGCACGAACGAGCGCTGATTGGTTGCCGTGACGAGAATGGGTGGTATGAAATACATCAGGTACAATCATCTGTCAATACATTCGTAAATATTGGAGGCGTGTTGTGGGAAAACTGGGCTTAATGCATGTGCATTAAGTGACTGCACAGGCTGATCTGGGACGACACTTTACGCACATGCATTAAGCCTGGTTTTCCCATGACACGCCTCATTTACTTTTATCCCCAGAAAGTTATATAACTGAATTACAGACATTATCCCCTGTAGATAATCAGTCCCACTCCTTTGTCATGCCTGGACAAAATGCCCCTAGTTGGTCATATATTCAGGTTATAATCCACCCATCGACATTTATTTGAGCACTTTATTGGGAATTATACTGTGCATGTGTTTCCGAGATACATGTTAAATTATTATTCATTGTTAATTACGGTAACATATTACTTACCATCTCAAGCTTTATTTTTGCATAACAGAGGCATGTTACAATCTCACATTGCTTGTTTGCACATGTGAGAATATGTATAGTTGATTAACTGGTGCATCAAGTTACATGCACAATTTATCATGATGTCATACAAAGATTTTCTTCCTAGAAATGTCTAAAAATGGAATTTCCTGAAGAGGAATATCATGTCAGCTAAAGTGATTTATTGTTTATCAATGGGTGATGTTTATTATGGAATTAGAATTCTTGAAAAATAGAAGCTCACGTTATATTTATGTACGTAGTCTTAATTAGCTGTTTTCCTGGTGGTGAAAGATAAGTGTAATTTATGTCAGCATGATGACAATGAAGGATATTTTTCGGCGTAGCTGTCTAAGATCACTTTTGACCCAGATTTTCTTGCGATAATTATGCAGCGGGAAAATTGAATGCCAATAGAATTGGGCACATTTTCTAATTCTAGGGAATGCAAACTTCAAACAATGGTTTAACGTATACCAATAACTGTTGCATACTTTTGGGGAATAAAAATTTACATAATTGTTTACATAAGCGGTTAAAATGAAGTTATAAACATATCCTCACGTATACGCTAGAACTGAGGCTAATTATGAACGTATTTTCTCATTGTATGCCATAAACAGAATGATATATTCATTCACGTAACGAAATAACTATTTTGTTTAGCCTACATTTATATAAGCGTTACGCTCTATAAATAGCAATTGTGCTATGTTCCCATGCATAAATCTCACTCACAGAGTTGCCGTTCCATGTAGCCCATTGATTCTAGCGAGTTCATCGCATTCCACAAAAAGTAGTGGCATTCTAAAAATAGCGCGCTTAGCTAGCAACGGCTGTATAGCTGTGTTAATATACTCGTACATGCATCAATAATAGCGTTCAGAGAATCATAAACCTAAAAATTTCAATAAATGTGGAATTTATATTATAAACTTAATGTTAATTTGATTTAAAATTGTGGTTACGATTTATTAACGATTATTTATAATCGCATCTTTCTATCAACTTCTCCAGTAGATGTTATTTAATCTGTAAAAAGATGCTACATTTTCTATAGATAAAATGTTATGAAAGAAGATTCGGAATATGTCGAATTGTTATTCGCGTAGCATGAATACACAATTTGCAATACTAATTATACACAGGAACCCTTGATATATCATATTTCTACTGATATAATTTAAAATCGTCATAGTCTAATGAATTTTTTTGTTTGCGTTATCAAAAAATAAAGTCTTAACATTTCAAAAATCGCTGAATGTTCCCTGACTATTGCTTTTATTGGGATACACAGTGTACATGCGTATTTGACTTCAAATCGTTATTATATTAGATAACTAACATGAATGGTATATTACCGGTACTATAAATAACTATATAGACTCGTCTGATACATAATAATTTTAATTCATTCCCAAAATTATTTTCTTACATTGTTAATTTGTTAAATTGGCTTGACAAATTCAGATAACAATTATGTTAACCTAAATTATTTTGGTTATTCATATATCACTGGTAGAAACATGGAGTTGTATGATTGGTTTATTCACGGCATAGATTTTAATTATAATTCTATATAATTTTTAAATGTATAAATTTATTTCAAATTAACTTTTGGGTCCGAGAAGTTTTCTTATTGTGTCCGAAAAATCTGGGGTCCAATAAGTCCCCTAATATTGGTGGGGACCAAAGAATATGGGATCTGAGAATTCATGTAACCGATCATCTTGGCCGTCTGTTTAGGTAATCTTTAAATGACATCTCAATATTAATTTTAATGCTGATTGTCTTTTTTAAAGACATTTCTTGTTGCTGTTGTAGCATCTTGAAGACCTTATATGAATTCAGCTTCTTGCAAGATGTAACTACCTCTTTTCATGTGTATTACTATATAGAGGGTATTTGTGTCATTACTGGAAGTTCTTTGACTCCGGTTGCTGTCTCAAATTCAAGGTTACTGTAACTGGCTGCCTAATTGTATATTAATTAGTAATTTTTATCTTGATTTGAATTATGTTGCAGTTTAAACACCTCTGTTAGGACACAACAAACATTTAATTGCATCCTAACCTAAAATTACTAATCAGTTAATTACGAAAATTCTATGTACAATTATTGTGAGGACAAGTCATCATATAATATATGATATAAATACCATATACTACATGAAATAATTTAAACTGATGATTATGAAAAGAAAGAAGTGCAAAAGAAATGTGCCCAATTATTATAAAGTCCTTGGAAATGTTTATGTGAAACAAACAATATTTTTGCATTCTTCATTGCAGGCGTGCAAACTCGGTCTAGTCCAACATTTGGAGCACCTCATGTATTATGGTGCGGACCTGGACGTGACGAACGCGAGCGGGAACACAGCGCTACACATCTGTGCTGTGAACAACAACGAGCAGTGCGTAAGAATTCTGTTGTTCCGAGGAGCGAACAAACATATCTCCAACTACAACAACCAGACGCCGCAGCAGGTGGCGATAATTGCGGGAAACATCGCCCTGTCGGAACTTATTAAGAACTTCGAGGAAACTGATGTTGGTAAGGGTTAAATGAGGTAGTATATGCAAACAAATGTCTCGGTAGGATAAATGTGTTCTTAAATGTTGTAAATAGTGCAATGGTAGAGGGAACAGAAATATATATTGATAATATGTCTTTCTGTGAGAAAATAACTAATTTTGAGCGAAATCTGCCACGGAAAGTTATTTATATGAGAGCTAAAGTTTATGATGAAATATTTCCAGGTTCTGATTTATAATACTTGGATGATTAAAGTGGGTAATCATAATATAATACCCGTACAAACATTTACATTTATAATCACTTCTGATTTCTTTGCAATTATGCAAACATACCATGTTAACGTACTGTCTATAAATTTTATCTGAAATATGGAAATTGAAGGGTTGAATTCTTTTAACATACATACTGATTGTATCTATAGTGCCATTCCGGGAAATGCCATCGTTCAGCGAGCGGCGACCACGACTGTCAAAGTACGCCAGCACCATGTCGCTTATAAGCCGTAGCCGTAGCGACCCAAAACTGAATGTGACCAGTGCCATGGACAATAGCAGTGTGGCGTCACCCCCCGGGTCCATGCGTAGCCTTCCCCATCAGTACAACATGTACTCGGACTCAGGGTCGTATACGGCATCCAAGGGCTCAGATTCCCCACGGTCTATGAGCATTTCCAGCAACAGTTCTGGTCACGGTAAGTTATAAATATAGTTTCCTCTTGAGATGATGGCATATGATAGAAGCGTTTTTTTTCTCCAGAAATGATATAGTATGGTAGCGCTACCAGTAGCCAAAATAGCCATTGGCTAGTAAATTTTTTTAATTGGCTACTAAAATATCTGAAAATATTTGAAAATGAAGCGTAGTTTCAAACTTTCTGAGGAGAGTATTTCTAAATAACAGGTTTTCTTTTTATGCCCCCAGCATCTTGATGCAGGAGGCATATAGTGATTGTCCTGTCTGTTCTTCCATCCTTCCGTCTTTCCGTCCTTCCGTCTGTCTGTGGAAAGGTTAAGTAGATTTTACCGTTTCGTCTAGCACCAACACCGCTTACTACAACACTTCGATACTTATACAGTTGTTGCTTATGACCATTCCCTATCAACAAACCTCACTTTGACCTTGACCTAATTTGAACTAATAATAATTCAAAAGTGCCATTTCTTGGTTAACTAGATTTTACCGTTTCATCTAGCACCAACACCACTTACTACAACACTTGGATATCTACACAGTTGTTACTTATGACCGTTCCCAATCCACCCATATCATCGAACCTCTTTTTGACCTTGACCTTGACCTAATTTGGACCTAGAAATAGGCTATCCAGCACCAACTGGGGGCATGTGCTTTTATCAATCGCAGAATCTTGTTTTAAATACAAATTTTTGGTAACTAATTCAAATTTCTTAGCGCCAACCTAGGAAATTATATATAAGCTTTTGTTCGCCTTCTTGCTGACTCGGAGGTATTTTCGTTTGGCTTGATGAGGAAATGAGGGGCTCAGCTCCGCCTTGTAGTTATTATTTTGCCTTCATATGCTTTTTTATTTGTTTGTTTATTTTTATTGATAAGTTACTTTCATTCCAAATAAATGGATTTGTAACCATATTTTGCAAGAAATGACTTCGAATAAAAGATAACATACAGTTTGATTCTGTTTAATTATGTAGATGTTTATTTTTGAGCCTTAATGATAATCCCATATCTATTACATGAGATGTGTGTTCTTCTTTCTAAGTCTTTTTTTGTTTATGTTGTAAAATTCATTTGTTTCCTGAGATAGTATTATTATATTTATGGAATAATCTTTTCTTCAAATGTGGAATGAAGTTGTTCAAAATCAGCTAGGAGAACAACTAAACAATGATTTTTGATAGGCATTATGTTTTAACCATTTTTATTTGCTGGCTACGATTGCAAATATGTGATATCATTTCTGTTGTTTTATTTGCTAGTAGGTGTCAAGTTATTTACATGAAATTTAAGTAAATATATGTTGTTGTTTTTTTATATATTTCAGTTTATATTAAAATTTGTAATTAAATTCATAGTCAGTATTTTTGCTAACATTATATTAAGTAAAAGTACAGTTCTTAACTCGAAATAAATATCACAATTTTTTTCCAAGTTATCATTTTCTCTAACTTTCACCCATTGTTCAAACCTTGCTCCCTTGTTATGCACTGTGAACGCTAACTTGTATCGTTCTTACGCTGCATACTTTCGATGTTATAAAGGTTCCACAGGTACTCTGAAAGGCCGGATTTCCTTGGTGGAAAGCAGCTGTTCAGAAGCCAATCATTTCAAGGAAAATGGCGGAACTTTGAGACGAAAAACTGAGGCAAACTTGTATGCTGTTAATAAACTGAAAGTGCCTGATGTCGATTCAAATTGCATAGACTCGAAATCCCGTCGACACACTGTTACAGAACCTTTGCAGTTTCAAATTGCGCTGCAAAACAGGCTTGAGAAGTTAAAAGAACATGAAAATGCTGAACAAGAAATAGCTTCCGAAAGGCTGTTTCAGCCAATTAATAGTGTTCATCGCGACTTTCAGAATGGAATATACAAGAAAGGGACTGATAGAAATAAGAATAATCATTCCTTTACTCTTCAGTCAAGAAGGAAGTTAAGTGAAGGGAGTAATAGCGTTAGAATTACAAAGCCTGAAAGGAGGAAATACAGTGACGGGAATTACTATGGAAACAATTTTTCCGTCTGTATGCAGGAAACTAGTTCAACAAATGAGGAAGATAATGATAATGATGGCGATGACGACGATGACGATATTAATGACACTTTTGAGTTTCCCGAATTAGAAGAGGCTGAGAGGCGTAGAATTAGTTATTTAAAAGCAGCTTACTACCAGAATCACGTGCAATCTGCCATTCATCAAAGATTGTCCCATAATGTCTTTGATGACATGCAAGCTTCCAGGGAATTGGAACATTTCCAATCAGCAACAAGATTTACCAACATGCAAACATCCAGTAACTCAGATCAGGTGCATGCTTCTGGAGGATTTGATGAAATTCAAACTTTTGCAGAAGATGTTGAAGGTCATGATGACCTTCAGAATTTAAAAAATGGTCAAATGTTGCTGCGGATGGCATCTGACAGAGTGTTTATCTGCGTAGAATCGTATTGCCCGTCTGACCCGGAAGGTTTGGAGTTGACAGCGGGAGATATGGTTGAAGGTGTTATATCGAGTCTTACTCAGTCTACTAACACTGTACACAGAATCGTCAGTTTACTGCAGTTTATTCTTTTGCATGATGTCTTCCAGTATTGGACAATGACTAGTCAGAAATATTTTCTCAGATGATTTAAACAAGTATTAATGTTGCATCAGTTTAGCTAAATGAGACATGTAATACTGTAATACTCTCAATCTTAAAGCTGCATCAATACATGCTCAAAACATTTATATTCTTAGCATGACATGTTTGGAGATGGATGTTGCTATGAACTGTATCTGAGAATTTAAATTCTAACCTAGAACAAACCCAAACAATTATTCATAAAAATTATTCTTTTGATTAATTCTTTTATTTAGACCTCCTTTTGCCTGAATTCAGATTTAATGCAGGGCTGTATCTAGAGACCAAAAAGCACAGAGGCAAATATTTCCTAAGGTGGTCTGGGGCATGCTCCCCCATATTTTTTATTTGGGGTGTTTTATCTTCAAAAGGCATGGATCGAATTTACGCATTTCTTATAGATAAGATCTAGTAATTTTCTAGACATGCATATTGAAGTAAATACAAGTAGGTCATATACTAAACGTTATGGTCGATTTATTATGTGCTTAATTTTATTTTGGTCATTTCTAAAATTTTCACCAAGGCAAGTGCCTCGGTGTGCTTCAGTGTGAATACAGGCTTGTAATGCCATGGTTTTGGTTTGGGAAACATCCTTACACAAACATGAAGGACTTGTTTCATGAATACTTGTCAATACAAAGTGAACATATATCTGACTAGACCCTATATGTTATATATGTGTATGCAGTTATTTGGGTTATTTCGGTGTACACGCTCTTTTACACAGGTACCATTAGAGAGCTTATATGTATGCAAGACATTTTTATGACAAGTTATACATACAAATATATCAAGACTGTTAATAAAGGTATAATATGTATTGCAGTATTTACTTGACCATATGCAAGATCAACATTACCATTTTGTTTTTCCAGAACTGTTGTTATTATTACTGTAATAAATGAATTTATTGTTGATGCATTTACAATGGTAATAGCCTAATAGGAAAATATGAAAACTATTTAAGCCTGGCCCGGCTAGCTCATTCAGTAGAGCACAGGACTGTCAGTGCGGGGATCGTCAGTTCGAACCCCAGCCCGGTCACATAAGTCGTGTGGGGATTGGTCATGAAATTATTTCTACGGCCATTCTCCGCCTACCTCTGATTCAAGTAGGGCAGTTGTCAGTTACTGGCATAAATATGTGCACTCAGTACTGGTAAACTGCTTAGATCGGCTAAGCTTGCCCAGGAAAAGTGTGGGTAGGTTAACTGACTGCAGTGATATGACTGAAATACTGTTAAAAACGGCGAAAAATCCAAACAAACAAACAAAAAACAAACAAACAAAACAAAAACACTTTAAAGGATTAATATAGTGCACATTTTTAAGTACAATTAAGTGATGTTTAATTGAGAAGCTTTGTTGGTTAGTCTTTCCATTAGTAAATAAATCTTGTTCACATCATATATAAGGCGTGTCGTGGGAAAACCAGGCTTAGAGCATGTGCGTAAAGTGTCGTCCCGGATTAGCCTGTGCAGTCCGCACAGGCTAATCCAGGACGGCACTTTCCGCTTTTATGGTATTTTCTGTTTCAAGGAAGTCTCTTCATTAATCCACTGCTAAGGCGCCACACAGACTGCAAGGCTAATCCGGGACGACACTTTACACACATGCATTAAGCCCAGTTTTACCACGACATGCCTCGTATGTAGACATGACATCAAGGAAATACAGTAAAGAATGTGTATATATGCACTTTACTCAGCGTTATAATTAAATTATAATCTCTGATCATGGTTTATGTTCAGAGAACAATTTGATAAAGTATAGTAGAATAGACCATACACATGCTATTTCTTTGGTACTTACAAGTACTTTCTTAATTAGTACTTTGTATCACATTGTATTATAGTTTTTTAAGGCACCAGACACAATTTGTCAAGGGAGGTAATTGACATAGAATTTTACTTACGAGTCAAAAAAAATGCAAAGGATTATAATTATCACAATTACTATACTATACTCCAACAGTGAATTAATGTTTGATAGAAACTTCCTTGAAACAGAAAATACCATACAAGCAGAAAGTGCCATCCCAGATTAGCCTGTGCAGGCTGCACAGGCCAAAGTGGGACGACACTTTACGCACATGCATTAAGTCCGGTTTTCCCACGACGCGCCTCAAATGTCTTTCTCAAAGTCAAATTGAAGTCACTATTCATAATACATAATGATAATTGATAGTTGGTAACTGAATTTTTTTGTCGCTTAAGAATCTCCTTTTGAGGCTATTGCTCTTTTAATCTCTAAATGAATCAAAGCTAACTAGTGACGATGTCCGTTACTTCCACAATCTAGCATGGCATGTCTGACAGCTACCATATCCTTTTTCATAACGTTTCTTGCATGAGGTTTAACGATGCATTGTAGTTATTTTGACAGATGATACTTCCTGAAAGTGTCATAATTATATGATTTTCAATTCTTATTTTCAAGAAAATTTTTACCTTACCCTCATTAAAATTTGAAATCAACAATCAGGTACAATAATAAACAATGCATCTTTAATATTTCTCAAACTTATTTTCCCAATTTCCCATTACACTCATTTCCCCACCTGTTTTGTTTTAAGGAGAAGGTGTTTTGATATGGCAACTTATTTCTTCATTTCTGCACCCTTGATAACACAGGTTGTTATGGTAACTTTTGTCTTTGTGTTAAGTGTTCCTTCTTGCTGAAATTTTATAAAATGGTACATCGTATAATACCTGAGTGACTTGTATATTGTTTTTACCTACTTTACCTCAACTTCAATATTAGCAAATGTCTTTTCATAATTTTTATAAGAGAGATGAATGTTATATAAATCTTTCTAAATTATATATTTCTTTAAATAAGTTGTACAATGGTTTATTTATCATCTATATTGAGATTAGTGTAGTTAGTATCCATTGTTTCATTGGCCTAATCCATGTTATTCCTTTACTTTCTAACACATCTTTTCATTGGTTGATATTCAAATCCCAAGTTTCTGATTGGCTGTTGCAGTGGCCAGTGTTGCAGACACAGGATTCTGGGAAGGAAGTGTGGGGGACAGAGAGGGTTGGTTCCCAGCTCATCATGTGCAGGAAGTGAGACTCAGAAATAAAGGTACCAGACGTAATACATTTAAAATTATGTTTTGCCAAAATAATTCAGCTGTCACACTTCTCAAAAGCCATCAGTCTGACTGACATGTCAGGCAAATTTTGAGTTGGACCGGTATTATATTAATTTACTTAGAATCCCTCTAACAGCTTTCAAGGCTTCAGCAAAAAATGTTCAGAAAACATTATTTGGCTCTGTCAAACTTTTTTTTATGGTCCAGCATGTTATGAGATATTGTCAGACGCAATGTCTGACATATTCTTTGAGCTTTCGGAAAGTCTAGGCTTTCCGGTAAACACATTAGTTGGTACACCCATTTCTCAGCTAGGTGATAGGGATTCGGTTCCATGGCTCATTGCATTGTGGGTGTGGCTAGTTGTCACAATACAGGCCAGGTGAATTTCCTCCAATTCAGTTTCGCACAACAAAATAAAATAAAAAATTCATTTAAAATTATTAGTTTCAAATTAAAGCTATAATTTTAAATATTACGCTTTAATGGTATGCTTACACTGAACGATCTCATAAAATATGAATTAATTGCACCAGATTTTGTTGTTTGCAAAAAAGCTGACACTCTTAAATCTGACTAATGCATAGTAAATAGTTTTGTTTTTTTTTTTTTTTTTTGCCGGGCCCGGCTAGCTCAGTTGGAAGAGCGCTGGATTGTCAATCCGGGGATCGTGAGTTCGAGCCCCAGCCCGGCCACATAACTTGTTTGGGGATTGGTCATGAAATTATTTCTGCTGCCATTTTCCCCCAACCTTTGATGCAATTTGGGTAGTTGTCAGTTACTGGCATAGGTATGTACACTTAGTACTGGTAAACCGCTTAGATCAGCTCAGCTTGCCCAGGAAAAGTGTGAGTAGGTTAACTGACCGCCGTGATATGACTGAAATACTGTTAAAAACAGCGAAAAATCCAAACAAACAAACAGTGAATAGTTTTATAAGGCTGTCTCGTTTGAGAGTCTACTTAATTCTTGTAAACAGTCGTAAAAAGCGAATATGAATGCATTATATGTTTTACTGTTTTATTACATCCACTTACTGTATTGAAATAATATTTTGTAAACATATTCAACAAAATATACATCTCATTACTCAAGAAAGTAGACCAGTGAACGCTATGAAGTTTTCTTCCAGGAATGTTGCATATAAATATGTCAAGTTGAGCTTGTTCAATATGTTCCACAGTGACCAGTGTGTTGGGAAAAAGTCTTCCAATTTGCAAAATGGTTTCACTGATGCAACATGTTTGACTTCTAAGAAATATGTCTGTGAAAATATAAAACTGAGTGTATATAATACAATGATAAATTTTTATTATTTAAATTTTTGTAGTGCTGCTGGGGATAATGTCCTGTTAAGGAATCGCTTAGAGCGAACATCTCATTGAGATAATTTTCAGATGAAGTTGCCTCATAAGACAGATTTGTCAATTTGTAAAGGGAGGTAATAAAGATGAAAATGTACAAATGTAAAATAAGTTGCTGCCCTTTGAATAAAAAAAAAAGAGTAATACTATCCTTTGTGGTGTTTTTTTTAAATATTTTGCTCAATATTCATAAAATTGCTAAAGACACGGTCAGAATCAGTGAAAATGCAAATATAATATTAATGGTGTGTGTCTACATATCACTGAAATACTATTATTATAATTCAAATATTTGCAAAAACACTTAAACTAAAAAATAAAAACGATTGTATGCAAAATATCACTTTTTCCCACAGTATCGCAATTTCCCCCATTTTTTCAATGTTTGGCCTGAGTGAATCCCGGACATAATCCCTCCTGAATAAAATTCCTCCTGCTTACTTTTGCATACCCGGACATAATCCCTCCCGAAAATTTAACACTGTGGACAAAAACACCTTATTAAAACCATAGATATTTATACTCTTCATATGTATTTATTTAAATATTTGTAAAATGGAATTAAAATCCTAACATTACCCATTTTTGTACCCATGAGACGTATATCTAAAATATTGACTTGATTTTGATACTGGATATGGCATAAATATTATTTATTTTTTCAACAAATATTTTTGAATAGAATACAAACATAGTTTTTAAATGTTGATCAGTGGATGTTCGGGTTGTAAAAATAACGGGAGGGACTTTGTACAGGTACGTAAAATGAAGCGGGAGAGATTATGTCCGGGGGGATTTTGTCTGGATACCGGCCTGACTGTGTGGTTAGGAAATATTGAAAGCTTTCAGGCTGACTTTATAGTATGGCACTTATATAGTGTCTTATTATAACCCTTGAAAACAAAATACCACAAAAACTAACATGGGGAAGAAACCAGTAGTTATGTTCTGTGATAATACGCTAAGTATTTAAAGGAAATGTTTTAAGATAGTAAAGGGGCACAACTCAGAAACTTGGGTCCACTTCCTTATTCTACACTGTACTTAGTTTTGCAATCTAGGAAGACAAGAACTTAAATAACTATGAATAAATAGATAAACTTGAGTTAATCAATTACCACACAGAGACAATAATATTATATTATTATTATTTGGCACCATTACAATAGCATAGTGCTTCACACAGTATTAATTGTCATTCATAGTTATGTCTATAGAAATTTGACTCCCAGTTATTAAATTGGGTGGGTTCACAAATTGTTCTACTGTAACTATCTCTCCTGTCATTTTATCTTGATCATGATTTGGAGTTGTATCCGAATCTTTAAAAACTGCTTCAAGGAAATTCTCAAATACCATTTCTGTCAATAAGGATTATTCTGGGAATATTTTATTTCTTTTTCGACTGTAATTAAGGAGTTAAAGTAAGTCGGAATTGTTTATGTTTAATTGCAAGATTAAATATTACGACAGTATACTACTATGTGAGACTTAGATTTTGTGGTATTATTCATAATAGAACCTTGTTTGTTCCAAATGTTATTGGTGTATTTATTAACTATTTAAATTTATTTGTTACTACATAATTGTGTTATTTATATGAATATATTTTTTAGCAGTTATGTACATACTTGAAAACAATATACCAAACAATAAGGACAGCTTGTAATAGAGCGTGAAATATGAAAATCTATCCAAATTTATTTGCATTTCTATTGGCATGTATTTAAATGAATTACATTTATTATACATGTATTGTTTTAACTTTTTTGATGACTGTATATATTCTACATAAATAATATTTATTTTAATTTTCATGCATACTAAACAGCCATATACCAAACACTAATGACTGCTTGTAACAAAAGAATAGTATATAATTCTTTTTGTGCTATACATGCCGTCAGAAGACACTGAGTTTGATTCCTACCCAAGGAGCATTCAAAGGATCTTTCTCAAAAGACACCAAACACTGTTTCTACCCAGGAAACATACTCGAAAGTGTTGCAATAAACCTCTGGCTTTTGACATAATAAGGCTTAAATGAACAGGTTAAACTAAATTTATTTACATTTGTATTAATAGTATAATAATGGTGTCACATTTGGTACTATTTTCCAGCCAACTCGATGGGTGATCTTCTAGTTGATGATTCCGTGGCGACCTTGAGAATGCATAATCGTAACACGCTGGCGACGCTCGTACGCGCAGACAACAGGTAGGCCAGCTTGTGGTTAGAATGTGCTCTGTGTATTTCATGCTTCGATTTTGAAAGAAAGCTAAGTACGAGTTACTTAGTGCATGTGGCTCTCAAATTTGATTATGAATATAATAATATAAAGTCTATGTTCAAGATTTGCTTGACAACAAAATTATTTATCTAGTATTATGACTGCAATGTGTGGAGTTCTTATAGTTGGAATGTGCTCTCTGTATTTTATGCACTGATTCAGAAAGTAAGGTGAGTTGGAAATAAAGTGTGCATTCATCTCGTAAAGTAATAAAATGTTCAAGATTGCTTAAAAACAAAATGTGGCGCGTCGTGATAAAACCGGTCTTAATGCATGTGTGCAGTCCATACAGGCTAATCCGGGACAGCACTTGCCGCCTACAGTGGATTTATGTTTAGAAGAGACTTCCTTGAAACAGAAAATATCTTAAAAGCGGAAAGTGCCGTCCTGGATTAGCCTGTGCGGACAGCACAGGCTAAGCCGGGATGACACTTTACGCACATGCATTAAGTCCGGTTTTCCCACGACGCGCCTCAAATGTATTAGTACGAACATGTAGCAGTACTAAAGCAATGTGTGGAGATCAGGTGCTACGACTTTGCACATTTCTAAACATAAGAATAAGTCTTAATCTTAATCTTAATCTTAAGCCAGTAAGAAATATTCAGCTCATAATTATGTAACAAGTGTTTCCATTGGTCAGAATATTTTTTAATTGAAATTTAGTTTGAAATTGAGAACTTAATTGATTTGTTATTTTCTTTCTTTTTGCTGAGGTTGGTTCAATGAAAAGTCACAGTAATGGCTCAATAACAGTTTTCACCTCAAACAGGGAATAAATCATACAACATACATTGTGACCCTTATAAAATTAAGAAATAATTTTTGATTTATCGTTGTTTATCAGCTTATAAACAACGATTTGGGGTTCTGATGCGTAGGAATAACACCATGAGGGCGTTAGCCCAAGTTGTTTAATAGCCACACATCAGAACGACAAAGAGTTCTTTATTGGCCTATAAACAACGATACTGCGAAAAGTATTATTACGATTCTAACATGATTTAACACATATTTTTGCAATTGTAATTGGAACTACCTTTTATACTCGGCATCGGTATTCTTGCGGTATCTCTATTTTCGTGGTAATTGTTTATCTTCAGATTTTCATGCTTAATTGTCAACATCTAACATATTTTTGGTTTTCTTTAAGAAAATAATAAGTTAAAAATTAATTCATTCGAATTTAAACCAGTGATATGATTTGAAACCATAAATATAAATAACTTTCGTATCAGCTTGCAGCTATCAGTAGACATTGGGGGTTCATGTCTACACTTTCGTCTGCTTGAGTAAATATAAATGAAGACTGAAATTATTGTTTTGTTATATTTGTTAAAGGTTACAATCCAACAATTTAAAGTGTATTTGTGTTTGTTTATACACTAACAGCAAACTTATTTCAAAACAAAATTTTTACCACGAGATTACCGATGACGTAATTTTTCAAGACGGCTGCATGGTGCATTGAAAAACAGAATAATTTAAGGACGAATACTTTACTTTTAAACACAATTTCCAGTTGTTATTTTCGTAAAAAGATTCAATTTATAGCAGGTTATTGAAAGAAAATGTTTTGTTAGTTGTTTTTTGCTCCAAATATTTACTTAAAGGTTAAGTACCGCTGGAATACAGATGAACAGTATACTATGCTCCGCTCAGAATCGGGACTACTTTTTGCGTTGTTTATTGGGTAGTTTAACAACAATAATTTTGTTCTTTGTCGATAGAAAAATTAGCAAGTAACATGTTAGAATATTTAGAAGTCTATTTCCTGATAGTAATACCTGCTTAAATACCCTGCTTTCATTACAGTTAATTGAACAGAACAGTACTGATAAATAACATAGTGCATCGGGCGGGCAAGATAATCAGTCTTACCCCAGTATTATCAAACTTTTCTCATTTGACAGTTAAATGTTTTAATTATCTTGTAAAATTGGATCAGAAATGTCAAATAGGAAGGATTTAACCATAAATAGCATTTTTGGTGTTTCTACTTCCCTGTAAAACATCGCCATAATATTATAAGAGTATAATATATTATTGGTGGATCTAGACATTTATGGAGATTTTAGTTTTAGTGAAGAGATTTTGAGACAAGTGTCTTTAATTTATGGTGGCGTCTTTTTAAAACACAACTGTGACTCAATTGGCGCACATCCAGAAGAAAATATTTTCAATGTCTTAGTGCAAGATTTTACTGTAGCTGAACTTATCGGATGATTCGTTGCAATTTTTTCACACTGGGTGATAAAAATAAAATTTGACATTCATATATGCATCATTTAATAACACACGTAAACTGTTCTGTGTACGTGTCGATCTGAGTTTGTATTTATTGGGATGAAAAATGACTGTCGCCCTTAAGAAATTTTAGTCCAAGCTTTTTAGGCTTTTTAGATATATTGGTCGCAAATATCAAATAAATTAAAGCAGCAGTCCATAAATATGTAAAGAAAATACAACTTTGCAGAAATCGTTTCTAATGGACATATTACCAATCAAAATATTAAAAAACGCATTAAAATCAGTAAAATAATAAAGTTTTGGTAACTTTTTATCGTATAGATTCTGTATGCGCTAGCTGGTGATGTTTCTGGTACATTAGTATATATTCTGTCTGTTTCAAGCGTTTTCGAACATGGACATTATTCAGTGCATGTCTTGAATAAGAAACGGCATTAACATTCATTAGAACTAAACCCAATTTAAGATGTATTGAATTATATTCTTTGGACTGCGGCTGTAAGTATTCAGTAAAACTCAGTATTTATTAGCCTCTTCTAGATGCATTACTCTGTTGTGTTGTTAACTGTTTATTGAAAGTCAACATGCGAGCACGTAGTTCTCCGTGAGCTATTGGTATAGGGGAGCTCTCTGGCGTCGTCCGTATGCCGTCAACAATTTGGACCGTTATCGCGATAAAGACCAAATTTTTTATTCAATCTTGACCTAACTTGCTCAGCTTGTGTATGACCATAAAATCTCGGATGGGATTGTTATAGGGTCAGATCACACCAGTAACACTAGAGTTATTGCCCCTTTTTCATGCAAAAAAAGTGCAAAAATGACTTTTTCCAACTTATAGACTTCATTTTTAATCCAATAGTAACGAAACTTTCACAGTTTGTGTATGACCATCAGATCTCAGCAGAAGCCAAACACGGGCTAGATCGTTTTCAAACACCAGAGTTATTGCCCTTTGTTTATTAAAAAATATACAAAATGGACATTATTCAGGATAGAGACTTCATTTTTCATCCAATCTTCACCAATCTCGCACAGTTTGTTTATTACCATGAGATTACAGTTGAAGTCGAATATAAGCAAGATCGGACCAGAAACACCGGACTTATTTCCCTTTGTTTGTGAAAAAAATATGCAAAAATGGATATTATTAAGGATAGAGACTTCATTTTTCATCCAATCTTCACCAATCTTGCACAGTTTGTCTTTGAACATAAGATTAAAGGTGAAGTCGAATATAAGCAAAATTGGGCAAGAAACACCAGATTTATTGCCCTTTGTTTGTGAAAAACATATACAAAAATGGACATTATTCAGGATAGAGACTTCATTTTTTATCCAATCTTCTCCAGTCGTGCACAATTGAATATAAGCATGATCGGGCCAGAAACACCGGAGTTATTGCCCCTTGTGTTTGGAAAAAAACATCAGCAAGTTATCAGTTATTGGCTTCCACACACGATTTTTTATTCAATGTTGACCAAACTTACACAGTTATGACCATAAAAATTGATTGATACAATTTGAGTTCCAACAGTTGCAAACCTTGCATGCAGTTATTTGAACATGCAACATTGATCAGATGGCTTCAGAGCCTGCATTAACATCATTTATCATCATTGAACAGAAAATTATCAAAGAAAAAGCAAAACTTTACCTTATAGCACAGCCATCGCAATTATCGCATTGCAACTAGTTCTCCAAAACTGTCTGTGAAAAAGGCATCAAAATCTACTGTTTCTGCATTTTCCAGAATTGTCACTAACTTAATGAAAAAGGGTCAGGTAAGAGTATCGAGAAAAATGAATTGAGAACAATTAGCAAAAAAAACTCACATCCACTACCCAACTCGTACTTTAGTTAGCCCATTGCACTAACCAATGTTTTAAATCAAAATTTATCCTATCCCACCTTGCGTATTGTTCAGATACCTTAATTTTCAAACCTGTCACAACAGTATGGTCTTCATCTGTACCAGTTCTCAGGTGAGCGCTTTGGGCCATCATGGCCCTCTTGTTTTAATTCAAATAAAATCTATATAAAAACATGTTTGGACGAACTTGAAATCAGAGAAAGTATTTTTTTTTTTTACCTCTGATGGTAAATTATTTCAACTTACGATTTGTTCAGAAGAAAAACACTGACAGTTGTATATAAAAGAACACAAGTCTATGACAGGTCATCATTATATATCAGTTTATAGAATCTAACTAAAGACATACGAGGCTTGTCGTGGGAAAACTGGGCACAGGCTAATCCGGGACGACACTTTCCGCTTTATGGTATTTTCTGTTTCAAAGAAGTCTCTTCTAAACATAAGTCCACAGTAGGCGGAAAGTGTCGTCCCAGATCAGCCTGTGCAAACTGCACAGGCTGATCCGGGACGACACTTTACACACATGCACTAAGCCCGGTTTTCCCACTACACGTCTCATATATGGAAGGTATTGATAATAAAAACCAGAGATGATATACAGTTTTCATGTTGTCCAAATCAAGAGTCAAGGCTCAGTGTAAGCACTCACATTTCAAAAAATATTGACAAGGTTGAACAAAGGTAGATTTTTTTGAATACAAATATGTGTATATATTATGATATATTGCTTTTGAGAAGTCATTCAGGTGTTTGAATGTTGATAATGTTATGATATATGGCTTCGACTAAGATCTGATGAATACTTTACATGGTGCAATGTAGTTGGAGCTCAGGGGCCGTATTCCAGAAACGTCTTAAGTTTATCTTAAAATATTTTCACTTAAGTTTCAATTTGTGTAAGGTTATACATGTATTATTAAAACTACACATAAATTAATGATTCCAATAACAGTTAAGTAAATACCGTAAATGTCCTTATTGACGCCCATGCCCTAATAGACGCGCATGGGATACATTTTGGTCCCGAAATATTTTTTGTCGATCTATTTTTTCGAACATTAACGAAAAACTAAAGTTAATTTCGATAGAAACGATTAAATAGACCGCCATATTTATGTATCTGGAATTTCCTGTATATAAATAAACCTATGCCCCACTCTACGGGTTACACGCAACCATATATGACGCAAGTGAATGGGACCACAAACATTCATTACGATATGAATATTTATTATAAGAACATGTAATAACAGTTTGCGCACGGAAAGCAAGTTTCACGCTTCCCACATGGAGGTTTCAACAACAAGCGCTGTCAAAAGCAGTCAACCAGAATGTACCATTGTGCATAATGTCGTGCGAGTGAGCTCGTCGTGTCGATCGACGCTATTAATTTAGACAGTACCGTCATGAATTTTCTCATGCGGACAAAGCCCATCGGCCATATTTAGACTGTACCAATGTGTATTACGTCATTGGAAAGTGCGCATAGATGAAAACTTGATTTCTGGATAATGGCAGAATTAACAAAAAATGGCTCCATTTAAACGCACAGGGGTCCTAAAATGACACGCGCTCTGCGTGTCAAAAAGGACATTTACGGTATCAGTTAATAATTAGTTGATAATTTGTGAACATTTAGCAGAAATTCAATGTATACATAGGATAAAATGCTTAAGAAAAATGACGATTTTAAGGCTAAGGATAAGATTTCACTTAAGATGTTCTGGAATACGACCCATGGGCACGTATTCACCATTCTATTCTTAGACTTAAGACTAACAATAAATAAAGAATATTATAAAAACTGTTCTGTTCTAAGGGCACTGTACATTTGAATCTTTGAATCTTATTTGGTATTTATCCACTCTACCGGTAATTACAGCATTCCTTATTTAGAACGATTTGTTAATGAATAAGCCACATTGCTACCCAGCACATTTGTGAACAGTGAAGTATTTTTCTTGAATCAAAGTCTGTTCTTTATTCTTAAAGTGTGTATGTACGATTTTACAACAGATATGGCATATATAAAATTAACCAATATAAAGATAATTAACATATATTTTTTTTCAAAGTGTTATAAAAGTTTAGAACAAACATTGCTTTTAAACGCACAATAAGCTAGTTTTTAATCACTAACAAGTTTTCGTAACACGTTGACTTGACAGTTGGTTTATTTTACACAACACTAATAAACGATGCAAAAATTCGACACTAGTATTTGTTGATTTATTCCATATTGAAGTGTTTCCTTGGTCATTTTTATTTTTCTGTGTTTGCTTCAATTTTTATTGTCAGTTTTATCTGCTATTTTTTTTAAATAATCGATATTAATGATCCTACATACACACTTTAAATCTGACAATGGGTTGGTGAACACGGGCCCAGGATTCCAACAATTTGGTTAAACTGTACTGCAGTATATATTGCAATATGACATCTCCATATTGCAATATACTGCAAAACTTTGTAACTGAACAAAATGGGATATAATTACTACAGCAAAACATCTTTTAACATAGAATGACGAAAATGCTTGAGTTTTTGAGCTTTCAAGGGTTCCTTACTGAGCAGTGAGTAATATTACAACAAAATAATTTGCCAGTTGTGGTAACCGATATGTAATATAAATAGAACAATAATTGTTATATATTATTATCTATATTACATTATATTATCGATTAATTTATGTGTGTAATGAACTGAATGAATTTTTTGTATTTGTGTGTGTAAGTATCTTGAACAGAGTAACAGTTCGGCTGTGACTGTTTAAAGTAATTCAGACATTAAGATGCTATCGAGACACCAAAAATAGTCAACAAGACTATATTGGCCTTTGTAAATCGTGAGAAAAATGTAATTATCACAATGGTTGACTTATCACCCATTTTCATCTTTGCAATTATTAAAGCTGCTATTTCAGGTTTTAACATATAGACTTACTTGTTTATGTCTTAAACATTTAAAAAGAAGCATAAGAAGAAAGTCATCATAAATAATATTTGTATAAACTTACTTTCATGATCTTTGCAATAAGGTTTTGAAAGTTATGCACATTTGGGCAACGTATAGAATGTAAACTTGTTTAGATGATTTTTACTGGTCTGAAAGTCATTTGTGTAACAAGTGTATGATGTTAATTACACGATTTATGATAAAAAAAATAAATATAACATGTGCTATTCTGGTATGGCAACACTTGACAGTCATATTTGAGAGCAAATTGAGTGGAAACCATTTAAAAACCACATATCTCTGTGGTAGAATGGACCTTTCCAGGTTTAAAGGTACTATGTCAATGAAAAATTAGCTTTCTATTGCACTATAAATTATATTATTTGATAGAAAAATGCATTTTACTAAGACATGTGCATTAAATTAATGAAAATAATATACTACACAATAAGATACTAGATAAAAACAAATTAGCAAAAAAGCCTGAACAAGTTAAAACCCCAAGCAGGTATCGAACTCACGGCTTAGGTGTCATACGAAGAAATGACAGTAGACAGTGCGTTAACCAACTGCGTTATCATGCTTGGTACGCAGTTGTTTGTAAACTATGGTTATACAAAATGCTCACAATTCTGACATCAAAATGTAAACAGGAAAAGGGCCAAACAAAGACATCCAATATTATAATTGATTTTTATCTTATAATGGGTACACTCTTTTCCCATTATATATACCCTGTTTTAACCATTATTATATGCCAGTATTAATTTTTTAAATTTAATATTTTTTTTTAAAGAAATTGCCCCTTTGAGGCCCTTTTCGATGACATAGTCCCTTTAACTATAAACTGTTTAAACTCCTCCCTAGCTATTGTTAACTAATTAATATCCATTAATCAAACATTGCAAACCCATCACACACACACACACACACAAGCGTTACCACATGCACTTTTGTTTCAGTAGGTTAACCGTTAAACACGTGATAATCAAGTACAATGACTGGATAAAATTGATAATCATTTGATAATCAAGTACAATGATTGGATAAAATTGCAGATTAATTTGCATATGATTGACATTTGTGGAAACCGTCTATTAAAAAAAAGAAGCTGCTTTAATAGGCATTTGAGTTATCGCTATGGTACATTGATCTAAATAGTTATATGCAGTATGTAATAAAGCTATTGACATAATGGAATTAAAACTTAATTAACCTATTTAGATTGCTTGTATTTGAAAAATGAGGAACACAGAATGGCTTTAAATGTGGATGTATACTTTTTTAAAGGATTATTTATGTGATTCATATTGTGAACAACTTCAAGAGGTGAATGGAAGCAATAACACTTCTATTTTAATTGTTAAGCTTTGAAAGACTTAAGTATGGTGTATAATATTTTAGACTACTTAAAAAGCTTGGAATGCATTTTTTCATTGTGTCACACTAGGCTTTTGGCTTTTATAAAAAGTTTTATTTCTGTAATCCGTCAATGTTATTTTTTTTTTAAATGGGATTAGCTTGTTTTAATAGTGTTTTAGTGTTTAACACATGGATTAGTACACATTAAAAACTGCTAGAGTACTTCAATGTTATTATATTGTTGACAACAGGACAAGGAAAGTTTTCACTTTGACCAATACCATATTTAATGTGCATCCCCTATGAGACTGACTGCGGCCTCTGTGCCTAAGGATAAGTGCAAACTTTATTGTACTTACCTCAGTTGTTTCCAGTAGATTAAATCACTGCTGTCAACATATTTTAGTGATTGTTGATCCCACTGAGCAATTTATTATATACATATTATATATTTTGCTAAGTCATGTTTTTATACGCCCATTTGAAAAATGGGTCATATTATGTGAAAGGCGAACAGGGTTTTTCCTAGGAATTTTAATATGGGGGTCCTGGGATGCTTATGGTTTGTTTTTTGGGGGTCCCTGGGAAATTGTGGGGGTCCCTCATATACTGATATGCATTTTGATTGCTGCAAACCTTAAAATTTATAACACAATTGAAGTGGTCAAGTTGAATAGATCAAATTTGTTCATAAAAGAACAAAATGTGAGGGAAACAAATCTTGAAATGAACTGTTTTTGTCAATATACATTGATTTAAATATGCACACATAATTACCTTTAAGGCTTAACCACATTGAATGTAAATCATGTTAATATTCAAAATGTTTTCTGTTGCAACACACTCTATTATAATTCCAAGACATGTACCGTATTTTACGAATATAATACGCACAAGTGTATAATACGCACCCCTGAGTTTGGCCCGGATTTTTCGGTAAAAATTGAAATTCCGAGTATAATACACATTTAAAATCCAGAGCCTGTGTCAGAATCTACAATTAACAAAAAAAACGCCGCCATTGATATTTTTGTGTCAATAATGTAACAATAGGCATAATAAATTAATCTAATCTACGGTTATATACGGTGTAGTATTATTTTAAAACATGCACAGTGGTCCCCCTTTGTATTTACACAGAAAATTCACCTTATTTTCAGAAAATGGTTTGTACATCTAAATGTAATTTACTACTTGATTGGTCACTATTTTAAAAATATGACCTTTACCCGATGCGCACACATTGCAGTATATGATACGCATGTTCAATGGGAATACCCTCGTCCAGATTGGACGTCAATTACAGCATATCTTTAAATAAAAACAATCCCCAAATGCACTCGATACTTCTGAAAAATGGTGAATGGTTATGTGTTTATGTAATTCTAAAACACATTTATCGTCAATATCGTCAGAATTTGCTTTTACGGTAAAAATAAAAGTTGCGAATACACAGGATTATAGGGTAATGGATAGAGACGTGAAAAGTCGTATGTATCCAGTAATTAGTATGGTCGGGTTCACACGTATCTATTAGGGAAAGGGTTAAGCAAATATTTTGACAGAAAATTTTCAGGTAAACTCTTTATATTCAAGTATAATATGCACCCCCTATTTCTGATAAAAAATTTCTGGTAAAAAAGTGTGTATTATATTCGTAAGATTACAGTATATTTTGTCACCCTAAAATAAATCTCATTTTATCCAATGCAACGAAAATGGCAGTCTGCTTTTTTGACACCCTTGATATTTCATCTATGACGCTCATTCATTAATCCTCTAACGACAGCTCTTGCGTTGTTCAGGTACAGTAGTATCGATCGATGCTTTTTGACACAGACCACGTGCTAAGTGTGAAAAACGCTTTTCAGTTACAACACTGCTAGACGAGCCACAGCTCGTCTGTCACATCAAAGCCTTTTGAAGTCAAACTGGCACCGTTGCTAACGGCCTACAGTCTTTGAAGCCCAGCTTATGACATCACGCTGTCACTCTTAGGTGTTATTATTTACGAATCATGTTTTTTAACGGATTTTATTGTTTGTTCAAACTGGAAATATTATTGCAAGTTATTAGAAACCACATATGTCATTGGTAAAACAAAAACGTTATGAATTAATTACAAACAAAATATTAAGAACATAGGTCTAAAACTCAACTTCTCAAATAGAAAATAATAAAACAAAACATGGCTGAAAATTAATGTTGCCATGTATAACACGCACCAAATTTGCATTGTGGATTTTTAGGGTAAAACATGCGCGTTATGCATGTTTTTTTTATGGGAATGTGATAATGACTGCTCACTTGAGCAGAAAGTTGGAATAATAACGGAAAGTCAAACGTTTATTTTTCGGATCTGATTGTGGGTCCTGAGGACGCACAGTATCTCGGAAAATGTGGGTCCTGGGTCACAAATTTGCGTCACTGACGCAGAAAACCTGCGTCCGGGAAATCCCTGGCCCAAGCGGGCAGGTGGGCGGGCTGTCGGCAGGAAATCTTTGTCCAGGGCATAACTTTGTCCAGCATAGATGGATTTTTAAATAACGTGGCAGAAGTGATGGGCATGATGAGACAAAATGTTGCGCGTAAGAACCAGGTCCCTTTATCCAAGGTCAAGGTCACAATTCAAGGTCAAAGGTCATATACAAGAAATCAATCCTTACCACTTAGTCCAGAGCATATCTTTGTCCAGCTCATGGATGGATTTTCTCTCTTTAGTGGTTGAATCTTTACCCCTAAAAATGTTCTTTTGACAGGTGTATCTTTGTGACAGTGGCACTCTTGTTGTTTTGTTGTTGTTGTTTTTTTACAATTTTACTTTTTATTGAGTCCGTGGTATAATGTATGAATACATTAATATTGGTGCCAGTATTTTTGTCCAGCTAATGGGTGGATTTTCTCTCTTTAGTGGTTGAATCTTTACCCCTAAAAATGTTCTTTTGACAAGTGTATCTTTGTGACAGTGGCACTCTTGTTGTTTTGTTGTTGTTGTTGTTTTTTTACAATTTTACTTTTTATTGAGTCCGTCGTGGTATAATGTATGAATACATTAATATTGGTGCCAGTATTTTTGTCCAGCTAATGGGTGGATTTTCTCTCTTTAGTGGTTGAATCTTTACCCCTAAAAATGTTCTTTTGACAGGTGTATCTTTGTGACAGTGGCACTCTTGTTGTCTTGTTGTCGTAGTTTTTTTTTTTACAATTTTACTTTTGATTGAGTCTGTGGTATGATGTATGAATACATTAATATTGGTGCCAGTATTTTCGTGTTCTATCTTGATATTAATGGATTTGTTCATTTAACTGTACTTTCATTGAGGGAATTTGGACCACTACTGTTGGTTATTCAGAAATCCATATACCTATGAAATGGTCATATTTCATGATTGATTGGTGACTTGAAAATACCACTTTTCAGTTAATAGGTTTCAAATGCATTTTCATTAATATGAAGCGATCAAACCGGGTTATTTACCAATTTATCAATGAATTTCAATTTAGGTTGACATATTAGTTGATCGATCAATATTGATCAGTTGAATTTAATGGATTTAAATGGCATCCATTCATTCCTATATTTATAAACCTATTTTAAATTACTCTGGAATACTTAAGACTAAATATTTACTGACTTAAGAATATTAGAGAATCAAAATTTTAATTCAATGTATTTTTCTGTTTTGAAAAAAAGGTAGCATGTTTTCACAGCATGGTTTGCATTTATATTAACAAATTTTGTTTATTGTAAAACGTACACTAAAGAAACATTATTTTTCTTGACCCTATTTGTTGCCTGTTTGCAACACTTTGTATGTTTGTTTATGAACTTAGTTTGAAAATTGCATTTACTGTTGACAAGATCAGGTATTTGATAATCAATAGAAAAGAATAATGAGCTACATTGCTTCATAGCAAATATTTAAGATTCTTCAAACCTTTTTGTTCAGATCTTTCAGGTTATAATGTACAAAGATTAGTTATCGACATGTTGTCAATACTGGTGTCACTAAATAAACTAAAAACGAGGCTTAAATGGGGATAGAAGGATTGTTTTAATTCATTCATTCTTCAGAAGGTCTTGCAAATGTACACAGGGTTTAGATAAAAATTTGTATTGAAGTGCAGATAGAATGCTGTGAAAATAAATTGGATTGGACACTTTGATACGATAATTGGCAATTTAGAATCAAATTACTTTTAAAAATTGGATATATTCTGTCTGTGGTATTTTAAATGAAGTGTTTTTTTCGAAATTGTATATTTTGATTCATGTAATGCATAAAATGTCTATCCAGTAGATATTATGTTCATGTTTTATTGCTAAAGATGTGTATCAATAATTGTGAAAATTGTATTGCATAAGTGAAGGAATGTGAAAGATGTATAAAACTAAGGCATGTCGTGGGAAAACCGGGCTAAATGCATGTGCGTAAAGTGTCGCAGTCCACACAGGCTAATTCAGGATGGCACTTGCCTCCTACAGTGGATTTCTGTTTAGAAGAGACTTTCTTGGAATGGAAAATACCATAAAAGTGGAAAGTGTTGTCCCTGATTAGCCTGTGTGGGCAGCACAGGCTGATCTGGAACAACACTACGCACATGCATTAAGCCCGGTTTTCCCACGACACGCCACAATTTATTTCTCATAAGTGACTTTATTCTTGCAATACAAAAAAAAAGTTGTGAATCTATTGCAAAACTAAATGTGACTTTATAAATAATTTTATCATTTTAGGAATATATTATAAATGTGAAAGGAAAAATCTTTTTGAATTTTAAAATGAGGATATTAATGGAAGAAATTTGAATATCGGTAAATTATAAAATAGGACTTTGACCTACAAAATGAAACCAATATCATAAAGGTATTTTGAATGAATTCTTTTCAGTAATTAGTATTGTATTAAATGGAATGTGATATTATGACATATATTATATTAAAATTGGATCATCTGTAGTTGTACCAGATTCAAGAATTTCATTATTGAACCCTTAATGTGACTTTCATTACAATTCAAAAAGAGTATTTTGACACACTGTTATGTGAACTTTCAAAAGAAGACCTTAAGCATAGAATAGATTTTATTATTACAATGTTTTAAATGTTTATTTAAGGAATTAAACTTTTAATAATACTTTCAGTTAACTATTCAGGGTGAATCATTTATTTGAACAGAAATGCCATCTTTTTATTGTAAATGGTAAATAAATTCTGCATTTGAAAATCTTACAAAGTGGTTTTTTTTTTGGTCAAAACATACAAATTAGCCATTAATTTTGTAAGGGCTATGGAAGTCTAGTAATTAAACCACCAAGATGCCTTCGTGTTAATTGTTGTAAAACTTATTTCTCATCATGTGATATACAATTAGATATTGACAAGTTTACGTAGATTGTAAACATTGACAAAGTTTGCCTATTGAAAAAAACATTGCAACAGATTGCAGTCTTAAGAAAGCATCACATGTGGGTTTATTTATAGGACTATGGTCACATGATCATTATGGATGTCATGTGATTGATTCCACTTTAATTCCACTTGGTACCTTGCAACTGTTTATTGACATTTAAATGCACATATGTGTGAAAAACTCTAAGTATACGTGATACCCCCACCCAGTGTAACTGTAGATCCAAATTTTTATGGAAAAGTAAAAATCAATAAATAGTCGTTATTAACTGCGATGCCTGTATTTGTATTATAAAAGTTGACCCCATTGCATTAGAAAACACGAAGGTGACATGAACGTGTTATAACAAATTCTTTGGAAATGGATATTTTATGAAAGGAAAATTTATTTATGAGAGAGTGAAATGATAAACACATTTGACTGGACAAGGAGTTAACTGTGGTAAGCGATGAATTGAGAACTTGCGAAGTGTGTTTACTAGTTTTCGTAATTCAGTGAAATTTGATGCTGTACATGGTATCATGTGCTATCATATCGGATTTTTGACATGCGAAGAAGTATGGATAATATTAAGGTGATGATGTTACTAAATCGGAAATACTAGATGTACGACAAAATGGTATCAATAATTGATCACTCGGTTAATACAACCATTGAACCATTAAATGGATTTGAGGATTAATTTAAATATTTCATATAACCTAGATATTTAATAACAGAGGAATTAATATACTGTGAAATTGGGTGTGAAATTCCATTGACTCTGTTTGTGAATAAAAATTTTTATTGTTGTTAATTTGTTATGAAAGCATTTATGTAAAATAAACTAAGATTACCAGAAACATATCCATAGTTTCCAAAGAAGGGGCAAAATAATCAAGAAATAACTTGTTTACAATACTTTTATACTAATAAATTATCTGCATGTTATAAAAACATATATTAAGTGCACTTAAATATGTAGGCTTCAGCAGGAGGGAAAGAACGAACTTAAAACCATTGTAAACTGTAAAAAAATGTTTGAAAGATGTATGTGATATATTATTTTAGCTCTTTTTTTCTATCTAATAACATGTTTTATATTTATAATGCCAGGAATTTAAACAGGTGTGTTCACTTGTTGAAATTTATGAGAAAAATAAATGCTTTCCTAATGATCAACGATTAAGACATATTTATTATCTTGGCTGCGGGGGGGGGGGAAAATGATTCAGTGTGACAGGACGGTTATCTTTCGCATTTTCCAACCAAACAAATATCAGTTATAACAGACTGATAAGCGACTTGTGGATCGATTTGCTGTGCAGTGTTTTGATAAAGAGGATAATGTGAAAGATTAGGAAAAAGCTGTAAAAAATAGCGCGGGGAATAGATGGATTAAATTGTGCGGACAAAAGTTAAAAAACATAGGTTTGATTAATGCATATTTTTCTAAATAATAAATGTACATAAATAATGTGTCTATAATTTATTTACAGCAATTTACTTTGCAGAGACTTTATTTTACTTAACAATTCATGTCTTTTAATTTGTTATAAAAAAAAGAAGCAAAGTCATAAGAAAAATCGTTTTGTACATAGAATGCTCAAGAATGAAATTTTTGAAGGGACAATATATATTTTCCTATTTATTTTAACATTTGAATACCTGGCATTTCACGCTAAACTATTCATCGAATAGTCCGAGCTGTTCTATTGACCCTTTTGTTGGCGTCTGCGTAATGCTCTGGTTAAGGTTTGCGTGCTACAAGTACGTATCTCTGTATCTACTACTGATATTCGATTTTGAAACTTCACACATGTCTTTGAAGTCATTATGTAATATTTAGGTCACTGACCAAGGCCCATAACTGTGACCTGCAATTAAGCAGAATTATGCCCCTTTTTGAACTGAGAAATATTCAGATTAAAGTTTGTAAGTAAACTTCTTTGTAACTACTACAGATATTCAATTGAAACTTCACACATGTCTACGAGGTCATTATTTAAGGTCACTGACCAAGGCCCATAACTCTTACACAGAGGCATGAATAGTCGAGCACGCTGTCCTGAGACAGCTCTTGTTTTAAACATACACAGAATAAGAGAACATATTTTCATATACATGTATAAAATTATCAATATGTTTTTCTGATAATTTAAATTATTATAAGCAAATAATCTTAAAATACATTTATAAAATTATTATTATGTTTTTCTGATGATGTAAATTATTATAAACAAATAATCTTAAAATCTTATCTAAAATACACATTGAATGTGGAATACTGTTATAAGTTTACAGTCACCTATTGGATATTTAGATGGAACAATAAAAGTGAAGTTAGGGTTGATTGTCTGTGAAACCAGAGAAACTCAGTTAACCTACTTAAATTTTCAATTAAAACCTTAATTAGTTTCTGATTGACTGAATTGAACAGAGCCTTTCTAAACTAATATAAATGTTCTCCATCCAAAATAGGATTTTTATGTAAGATTGTACTTTTTATATTGAATACACAAATAACCTGTTTGAAAACATGTTATAATGTTAATAGAGTGATAGAGTGCTGAAGATGTAATTGAATGTTTTCACATTTTACCTTCTCGAATAAGCGTATTAAACGCTGCGGTATTGGCACCGTATTTTTTCTGCGTTAAATGCGCATTAAATACACTTTTAGTACACCAAGTGTATTGTTTCTGTACTTTTTCTGCATTTTCTACAAAAAAGTTTATTAATGCACTAGAAAATACACTTAAAATAAACTTAAAATTCTCTTAAGTGTATTTTTTAAAGAAAAAGTGCATTTTGCATCGAGAACAATGCACTTTAAATGCACTTAAGTGTGTTAATGCAGGGCAAATGCAGAAAAAATACACTTTTTTTCTTTAATAAGCATATTTTTTCTGCATTTAACAAGTAAACAAGTGCTTTTCAGTGTGAACTATCTAGTCAGCATTTTTAAATCGGTCATAAAAATAGTGGCTCTAATAGTTACGAAGACAATGGCAGAGTTGGTAGAATGGTTAGATATGATAAACATCAAATAAGCAAAGAGTGTAACAGATTTGTACAATATCAATGACAAAGGCACAAAAATGCAACAAAAATGTATAAGTCCTTTTGTAAGACATTGGTATACTCACAGTCTTGTCTGTTAAAGTGTGCTATTTAGTAGTGTTTGTTCATTTGGTATGTGTATAGTTTATGTTACAAAAAAGGTGTTTGTCTTTACATTAGTTTTATTGACTGGCCTTGTTAACTTAGATTTTTAAGTTTTGAGCATCCAGATCTGTTCAACTTAACATTAAGTGCAATTTAAAGGCTGTAAGTAAAGGTTTTACCCAGAAAACACCACATTTGAATTACTAACAATTCTAAATATAAAAAGTGAACAGAAAAAAAGCCAGAATTAAAAAAGCATATAGTTTACCTTAATTCATTGTGCGTAAAAAACAAACTCATTTAACATATTTGCACGGTAATTATTAAGTTATATTTGACCTTTCAAGGGAGGCTATCAAAAATCTTAAAACTACAAGTGTATATGCAGTTACTTCCCATGAAAGTTTGCATTTATTTATGATCAGAGCTTATCAATAACTGATAAAATTCAATGAATTCAAACATGTTCTTTAAACAAATTGCCCAATGAGTTGACAACGCCCCATATTTTAAAATAAATATTACTGACTGAGTCATTCCACCATATATTGATTATATCTTTATTTTTGCCTATGGTTAATACCTTGTCCGTCAGTTAACAGATGTTGCCATGTATTGATTAATGAATGATAAACTCTCTTAACATCGGGTGACATGTGTCTTACTCATATTAACCAGTTATCGATTCCGTCAGAGCTTTTGTTGACGTAATCTAGGCAGGACAACTGAACAACACGTAATTGCTATCAAGTAATGAAGATATTTATTTTTTGAGGCGTGATTGGCAATTTGGAATCTGTCACATTTCATGATTTGTACGACATTTTTTTAGGTAACATCAGGAAATTTCCTGTCATATATAAATAAGATTCATGTACAGTTAGTCTTTCAGAACCAAACACATCCTAATTATGATTATAGTTGGTGATAGAAATGTATTAAATGCATGAATGTATATTGTTGTTAAATAAAGTATATCTTAGTATTAAATAGTACTATTAATAGTACTGAATTATTTTAAGTCTTAAAAAAAACAAAAAACTACATGCTATATTCTCATAGTGCATGCATGCATAAATAATGCTTACAAGAATTAAAATACAGTGAGATTGTCACATACTATTGTTGGTAGTTTTTGATACCGAAAAACAACATGTCCAACAGTCAGGCGTGGATACAGAGTTTTCTGGGGGGGAATATTCCAGAAATATTCAGTAACTGCCAACACACTGCTGTTGGTATCTTTTACATGAAAATAAAACAACGGTTTGATAACTGCAGTACATTGATTGAAGAAAATGTCATTGGCAACACAATGTTTATGATAAAGTTTTTGTGAGGTTTAAAATATCGAATTTTGGACAATGTATGCCACTTCCGCCAACTATAAATCTGCCTATGACAGTGATTCAATTTTTATACAGTGTGCCTATTTTTAAACTCCTACTAAGGTATGTGTATTCATTTGATCTAATCAGTTTAATTAATTTTTTAACGGCACAAATAAATACAATATTATGGTAGCAACTCAGAATACAATCTCTTCTATTTCATACCGAGTACACTTTATGAGGACCCCGAAATTGATGTCACCATCATTTCCCCATATTCTGTGGCCATCATGTTTGGGCACCCAATGTTTATTGCTAATCCTATAACCCTTAATGTATTGACAGTTGGTATCAATGGACACCTCTTATCTGCAAATATTTCAATTTGTACCCCAAAATTATCTGAATTACCGTTGCAGGGGCCAAAATTGAAACTCTTATCTCTTTCACACATTTTTTTACAGCCAATAGCTCCGATACAAAATGTCTACAGTCTACACTGTACCTACATAATAAACATAGAAATAAAACATATTCCATATATAATGCGTCACATGACATTGAACTTAGTATTTTGCATCCTATTAACACATATAAACGTTCACACAAAATAAATGTAAATGTATAGAATCATAGTGTTCTTTCTTTCTATTTTTTTAAATTCAGAATTATTGTTGTTGTATGTCTCTGCTTCAAATTCTCCTTTCACATGATTTTGGTTCAACAATTGTTGGTGACACTTTAGACAAATCAAACATAATTGTATCTTAAAGACCTGTAACTGAGTTCATTACTAACAAAGGCATTTCTAGCAAGACTGATTGTAGTTAGGCATTGATTAAAAAATATAAAACCAATAACTTGGATCTGAGTTACGTCTGGGTTTATTCTAGAAGTACTAATTAAGTCATAAAAACAATAACCAGGGGGAAATGCTTCTCAAAAATCAAAGAGTGTCATATTTGTTTCCAATAAGCCTTTATTGCTACCAACATAACAACAAGGACTGGTTTTCAATCAATTAAATGGAGCTGCATTCACCTCTGGAAATCAATACGGAGCCAGTGAATTATTTCCAATACGTTTTGCACCTGGAATATTCCATTATCAACGCTGTCTCTCAGCCGCCTTCGTGGCATTTCCTATTGTTTCCGTTATTACCATATTTGGAAGATAATGGCTTTGTGTTTGTGTGTGTTTGTGATGGTTGACTGGTGAATTTTGGATAAAAATGTTAGAAATAATGTTTGAAAATATGTGAAATGTAACTGGAAGGTTTTGTTTATGTCGTTGAAGTGATGGGACTACATGTTGTAAGAAATAATCATACATCATAATCTGTTAATGAAATAATAATCTTTTACAATAATAATGTATGAATTCTCTGAGTATACACACTTTGTGAATTAATGTTCAATGATTGGTTATAAAACTAAACAAAAATGCTTATACGAGCATTAATAATCAATAGAAACAAACAGGTGTGACAAAAACAACTCTTACATTAGTATAGTTGTATCAAGTTGGAAATAACTTTAATTTTAGATATATATATTTATACTAAGTACACAAAAACATAACAGGAAGTTTCAGATTAGTATTTCAATATCTTGGCAACTGGAAACTTAGTTTGAATATTTTTGTATCCAGGAAAATTGCCTTTTGACACGAATGATTTTAATTGGCAGGTTCAAATTTGTTAAACTATTTCCTTCCAAGACAGTAAGTTAAGTCATAAATTATACATAATGTTTGTCCATACCTATCTTGTAAGGAAGCAGGTCTGATAATATTTATAGGGCCATATATTTACAAAGATTATTTTTATTTTTTTCTGTGAGGAAAGTGAAAGTAGATACCCAAGATTTTTAATGCCACAAAATAAAAGGCACAGCAGCATACTCATAGGACAGGTTCCTTTTGAACATTAGCCGCTAGAACATATAACATTTCTTCAGTAAGTAGGTTTGCAAGAATGACACGAAAATCAGGGTTAATCCGCGCTTAATCCTCTGTCGCCCAAAAGGATTCCAGTGCAATTGAAAACAGAAATAAATGTTGGAATTAAGCTTAATTAATGGTATGTGTTCCAATCACAAAATACCTCATTTGTGTGTGAAATCAGTCGCAAAGGAATGTGTTTGGATTTACCTATTTACCTGGAATATCAGCTTTTCTGGCAATAATGTAGTTTCGTGTTTCGTTTACTATATAATATTGATATGTGGTAACATAAAAGGATATCTTGGGAGTTCATGAAAAATGGTAACGTTATAATATCATATAAAATTTACAAAAAATATATAAAGAATGATTCTAAATGTGTCCTGCAGCTGAGGAAGGTGGGGTTTCGGTTACCAACTGTTTAATTTCGTATAATTTTTTAGATGGGTCAAATACAGTAATTTATACATTTGACAATATTTAGAATTTCATGGTGTGATAAGCAGTACAGATAATAGCCTTTTATGGTCGATGAACAAAGAATGGTAATGTTAGTAAAAGGCTGATGTACCAGACGGGAATGAAAATTATAGTAAAATGCCGCTGGCAGACATTAAATTAAATTATAAGAACATGTATTCTCATTAGTTAAATGATGACTGGTTTTATTTATTAACAACTATTTTGTTCAATTTCTTTTCTAGTTGTGTTTCGAGATAACTAATCAACCAATTGCACATGTGTATATAGGCATACTTTTATAAACAGGTACTGACATACAAGAATAAATAAATAAACTGAACAATAGAACAATCATAATTGAAAGATTGTTACAATTGTAGTTTCAGATAGGTAAATCGACTGTGTTTTTGCTGTACATTGTATATGTTAGGATAGGGAGATATTGGGAAGATTGTGTATGCTGACAATCAATTATATTGGCAATTGTTACACAGAGATCTTTTGAGATCTTTTGTCCATTCAATTCAATCCAGACATGCCATTGTAGTGTGAGACAGGTACAGACATGTCCCCGTGCTATTGATCAAGGTGAACTATTTTGAACTTGAGTATTTAAATACCAATATTTGCAGTTTGTTGACCAAACAGATCTGTGTGTACTGTTAGTTAGCAGTGGTTTCACAGTTGTTGACAAACAAATGAAAATAGACAATTATGAGTCAGAAGGCAATTAAGAAGAAACAAGTAAAAGACATTAAACATGCGGTGTCTATTCCCGTCAAATCCATTAAAGACAAGGAGGACAATAATGCGAAGCAGCCAAAGCCTCTCCCAGAGAAGAGTTTTCCTCTAAATAAGTTTATTGCATTGCCTTTGAATGGTTTAAGACCAAAATCCAGCCATAACACAAATGAAATATCAAAGTCACCGAGAAAAAATTTGCCAGTGAAAGCAGTAGCTATCCCCTTGGGGACTTCCATGACTGACAGCCGAGCTCAAGTTGATATTGTTGATAAGCCTGAGGGTCCTATACATGACTTGCCTAGTGAACCGTACACAATAACTACAACGATTTCTAACAATACCGACTTTGACTCTGTCAATCATCAGACATTGTCCACAGGTAAAGGTGTAAATGGCAATGTTGTAACTGGTGGGAAAACTGATAGTCGTACACACCAAGAAAACAGTGAGCTGTCCAGTCAGCCATTTGCAACTAGCACACCGCGTGTATCTCGACGAGGATTTTTCAGTGCGCAGAATTCACCTCAGAGGGACAAGCGTGGCAGCAGCGGAAGTGTAAATTCTACAGACTCTTGTCAAAGTGACGCAAGTGCCGGTAACACCAGGAAAAGACGATACAAAAAACGAAGCCAGTCAGCGCCAGTTGATCAGAACCGTAGAAAGTTGCAAGACACAGATAATGTTTTAAAAAAACGGTCCGAAGATGACCATATTCCTGGCCTGGTTTATAATACAAACACCGAGATAGAGCAAGATGGAATAGTAATTCATAGAGAGAACTGGACGTCAGCCAAAACTGGATTGTCGTCAGCCCGGGCAGTGCATACTATATATCGGAGTAACAGTGTAAATAGACTGTCCCATAGTGGTGACGAAGTTAAACCTCAACCTCAACTCTATGGCGGTGTTTATTCAGAGGTGGAATTTACCAATCTGTGTAGTAATGTACAGTCTTCTGAGGTACATGATAGCCACTTTAAATCCTGTGATACTTCATTTCAACATCAGAGTCTGTCAAGCAATGACCCCTCCTTGGATAATTTCATTTTAACTGGTATTGAAGGTAGAAATGATCCCAGCCATGCATGGGATAGTAAAACTGAAATAGTGAACACAAAGGGGACTTTGTCACATAACGGATTTACACTGGTTCGAAGTAGGAGTGATTGTAACTTGGATAAGGCAAACATGGAGTTTAATCGAGACAGAAATATGTCAGCATACAATTCCAACAAATACGCAGTGAATGGCATGCCTCAAATGGGAATATTGATACGAAAACCTGGGGGAGATAATGTTATGATAAATGACATGCATCAAATGCCACTCCATTCAGATTATTATGGACAGGAGTTTTATACGATAGGTAGAAAACAAGGAACATTAATGCAGTCGAGGCAAAAGTTTACAAGTATGCCGACGTTACTTACAGAGTCGAAGGGGGATAAAAAGTTGTTGAAATTACTGAAGAAACAAGAAAAAGAAGAAAGGAAAAGACATGAAAAGGAGGAAAAGAAAAGAGCTAAAGAAGAAAAGAAGAGGTTAAAGTTGGAGAAAAAATTACAAACTAAAACTCTGCCAAGAAATTTCGAGAGATCCAGCCATGCATTCACAAACGGACACATTCTTAGTCCGGGAATGGAAAATATGTACCGGAGACCGAAACTTTCGATGACGGCAGTGAATATTGACATAGATGGGGATGCTAATTCAAGTGTGCTTTCAAGGACCCCGGCCCCTAAAATGGCCCCTCCTCCTCTGCCAGGGCCGAGTCAGAGGACTATGGCACTGTATTCTAGTGCGCCGGATCTGTTGCGAATTGAACAGGTGTATGGTGCAACTCTAAGAGGAACCCATAAGGAACAATATGCCAGACCGTCTTTAAATATAAGGTAGGTATTTAATGTTTAATAAAATACATAAGTATTGTTATAACACTACATGTAAATGTTCATGCTTAATGTTTTACCTTAGGACTAGCTTTATTTTAAATAAAAATATAATTTTCATTTGTTTAACTGAGGTGTTTAGTTAAAGACTCATAACAAATGTGTTTTAAAGGTGAAAAAAAAAAACTTACAACAAAAAATCTTTTGATAGGAGTGTAAGTTTATCTTCCATAGGTTTAAAAGAATTTAATCTGTTTATTAAAATTGCGATAGGCGTGTGTATCAAAACATCATTCTGTGCATGAGTGTTATCATTTCGGTGCATTTAAATAGGACCATCCTTCCTTAATTTATATGCGCTAGACAACATACATCGTCATCGGTATTTTGTCTTTTGGTATGAATTAAAACTTTTTTTTGAGCGTGAACATTCTTGAAGATTAACTGAGCGTGGAAACAAGTATGATGTGTGCAGTGACCGTAGCTTCACATCTTTGCTATGGGGTCACATTTTTACATATTTTAACCATAATCATTTATGAAAAAATGTATTAAAATCTACAATGAGTCACATTATATCAATATTTAATAAATGTTTCAAATAGTTTGGAATTATTCAGAAACTGAGAAAGCAATAATATTGGAATTACCTTTGATATTGATAATTATACAATAATATTAGAAAACAGACACTTAATAAACTTGTTTAATAATGTTTGGACATTAAAACTTAGTACCTCTAGAATTATACATAGTATACATTTATCTGGGGTAGTTTAGTTAAATAAAAACAATAACAAATGAAACTATTGTATGATTTAATTAATGCAAAGTCAATTATACAATGCACATTTAATATCGATATTTTCTGATCTGCTTAACAGATTAGTGGTTAGTAAGATTAGGAGGAAAACATTGTTGGAATTAATTGTTATGTTAAACCAGGCATTTTATTTTGTAGTGGCCGATTATTTAAATATAAAACTTAATGCAAAACTTTTAATGCACCTGTGCATGACTTTGGGGTATCTATTTTATTATATAAGTTTATAATAATAATAATTATCGCACAAACACGTTTGTTTATTTAATTTTAATACACTAAACGTTTCGGCATGATGCCTTCATCAGTAGTAATAAAATAATATCAGTTTGGAACTTGAAATTCTGTAAATAATATGGGAGTGTATGCAATTATATGTAGTGTATACCATTATTAAAGCCGGTAATATGTTATGTAATACGTTACTAATCTGTTTATACCTTAAACTTGATGACGTCTTAATTTTCCATTACACAGTGTCATCAATTTAAATACTTTCATGATTTCATTTAATTTTAGCAATTGACCAAAATGCCTCAATACCAGTGTTTAAGTGCAAGCACGTTTATTGCAATAGAAACATGATTAAATCAGATTTTAGGGCATAAATATCATCAAGTTATTACAAAATGACAATGACTTAGTTCTTTGGTATATTTTGTCCCAGGATTTTATTAGTCGACTGGTAATATGATAGCAACATTCTAACCCTCGTTTTGTTCAGTGTATCGAAAACATGGTCTTATCTCACTGTCCTGTTAAATTCATATTGCAAATTTATGAAAAGGTTTTTAAGTGTGTTTACACAAATTTCAGTCCATATCGATTCAAACTCTCAAAATATTTAAATGCCCCGGGCAAAGGAATTTGACAGTTTAAAGAAGTTTAGTATGTATTGACAAATTTTGTGATGAGTAATTGAGCAGGAACATTTAAATCAATTTAAATTACTTTCATAAGTTTTCAGAAACCATATTTCATGAAAAAACGATTGAATTAAGTCCATTTATTGTTAACTTCCTGTGTGGGGTATCTATTTTTTCAAAATTATTGTAATGGTTATTATAATTATTCAAACGTGTATTTCCCAGATGTGTAAAATTTTCAAAAAAATATGTCCTATTCCTTAAAATGTGTCTGTTGTATGTTTTAAAGTCTCCATTACGATACGTCACCATTATAAAGTATAGTGATATTTTCTTTTGAACTTTATCTTCTGGACTACCTTTATAACCCATTGTAAGAAAATCCTGAAACTGTAAAACTCCGTAAAGGAACCCATAATTTAGTGTAGAATGACATGACTATATATGGAACCATTTAATTTTGCTGGATCATCAAATAAAGGTTCTATGTGTAGAAACTTCTCTGTGTGATCCACGAGGCTCATATTTGCCAATATATATTAGGAAATGTTTAATCTCGGGCCAAAAACTCGATGGGATTCCTTTGGTAAATATTGACACAGGTCAAATGTTGGACCGAAATTGTTGTTTATAGCTTATCAAGTCACCATTTTCAAAGTAGGTCAAGTCTTTTGGTTCAAGTATGCATTATTCAGACCTTTAACTTTTACGACATTAGGCTAAATGTATCCAAAATTTATGTAACATCACATTTTCTGTTCTTTTATTTCAAGTTTTACATATATATTAATAGCAGGTATCTTTACCTTGTATAGCAAGGGCCGTATAAAGGTGACTTTCCCTTATAAATCTTTTTTAAAATCTGACATGCACTTTTTCTGAGAAGTTAATGCCTTTAAACATGTTTTTGTGTTGCCCGTCATATAATTTATTCAAATATTTTCCCTTAACATTATAAGGGGCCTCAGGCCCCTGGTTCCTAATCTCTGAACAAGAAATGTGGATAAATATAATGTATCCATTTTATTTTCTTCATAGTCAAAAATGCACTACTGAAACTAGCTTTTCCTAGAATGTATATACGGTATTCAGTTAATTTAGAATGGTTTCTTTGACTGGTTCATCAACAAACAAGAAAAAACATGAACAAAATCTGCATAACCAGTCCCATTTTGAATGTAATGTTGGGATGGTTTGTGTTCCGGGTGGTTCGTATTGTAACATTGCTTTGTTAGGTATAATGCTTAGAACATCATTTTCTGAAATTGAATACTTTAATTGGTGAATTATTTTCTGCACCAAAGAACTTTTGTGTGATAAATGAGAATTAAATCCTGAAAACATAGGTATTACATTGCTTTTATGCGCTGTCTTGTTTAAAAGTCCAGAGTGAATAATGTGCTAAAACATGCAGTAACCTTATACGTTATGCATTTACTGTCAATGCATTTATCATCTAAGTGATAGTTTTATCATTCTCCTATATACATTATAAATGTGTGCTGTCTTCAGTACAAGTCTTCAGTACAATGGCCAAACTATAACCTGATGCATGAAACTATTTTGATAGCTGCGTTATTTTCATAATATACATTATATATATGTACTTAAACTTGTCTGTATCCAAACAGTAATCAGATGGAATTTATCTTTTCAATGATAGTTTTATCATTCTCCTATATACATTATAGCTGTGTACTTTTGCCCATATCGGAAGGTTTTTCAAATGAATTTATTAGTTTAGTGATAATTCTCTTATATACATTATAACAGTACTCCTTTGCTCATAACCACTAAAATCTAATGGATTTATCATTTAGTGATAGTTTAATCATTCTCCTATTTAATCATTCTCCTATTTAATCATTCTCCTATTTAATCATTCTCCTATATACATTATAAATGTGCTCTTTTGCCCATATACACTAAAATCTAATGGATTTATCATTTAGTGATAGTTTAATCATTCTCCTATTTAATCATTCTCCTAGTTAATCATTCTCCTATATACATTATAAATGTGCTCTTTTGCCCATATACACTAAAATCTAATGGATTTATCATTTAAGTGATAGTTTTATGATTCTCCAATATTCTTTATAAATGTGTTTTTTTGCCCATGTTCACTAAAATCTAATTAATTTATCATTTAAGTGATAGCTTTATCATTCTCCTACATACAAAATGTTCACACCTGTTAACATGGCAAATGTCACTAAATGTCCCATCATGGTTATTGAGGTACAGTTGCTTGTGACAACGGTAATGTGAAAATAATGGTTCCATGATTTTTATTGACCGATTGACCAGTTTTCATGCCGACGCACCTTTGTTCTTTATGGACAAGCCATCAAACATACTTATTAGGTTTCTGTGGGAATTCAAACCATATTTCATTTGTGGACTTTTTAATGTGGGTTGTAAACTTAAAAAATTGTCCCACTTTTAAGTAAATGTGAATCAGTTGTAAAGATACATAACATTAATTTTGTCCACCATTTATCGCCCTCTGTGTTTATATTTTGTGTTGGTTAAATGTAAGGCAAACATTGGTCAATTTACATCAGGGGCTCATTTCAGAAAGCATTATGGGTAAAAAAACAACTAAGTTGTAGAACAGATAGTTCGAACCAAGAATTATTTAAAAGATAAAATTGTGTTAAATATTTGATATGGAATAAATAAGAAAAGCATTATACTTTATATGATATCAAACAGTATTAATTAAAACATTTCCATCAACAACAATAAATTAACATTTTCTTCTTCTTTCAAGTTGCTTTATGAAAATGATCCCCTATTTTCATGTGTAAACATTGTAAGTCTGCATTTAAAATGTGACATGGATATGTATGTTGGTGGTGATACAGTTTGCTTGCTATGGCCATAATCTATAAAGTTCCTGAGGAAAATCTTAACTAACTTACAGCTCCTAAGGAAAATCTTAACTAACTTCAAGCTGACCTGAGAAAAATCTGAACTAAATTCAAGCTGACCTGAGAAAAATCTGAACTAACTTCAAGCTGACCTGAGAAAAATCTGAACTAACTTCAAGCTCCTGAGGACAATCTGAACTAACTTAAAGCTCTTGTTGAAAGTCTCAACTAACTTAAAGCTCATGTGGAAAGTCTTAACTAACTTAAAGCTCATGTGGAAAGTCTTAATTTAAACTAAAGGCTCATGTGGAATATCTTAACTAACTAAAAGCTCCCGAGGAAAATCTTAACTAATTTAAGTTTGTGAGGAAAATCTTAACTAATTAAAGTTCATGTGGAAAATCTTAACTAACTTAAAGCTCATGTGGAAAATTTTAACTAACTTGAAGCTCATGTGGAATATCTTATTTTATTATGTTATGTTTACGTAAATTTTTCAAATTATTTATTTGCAATTTGATAAAATAAGAAATGTCTGTTAATTCTTGACCAGAATAAAACTGTTTCATGCATGATGATCAGTCAATAAAATAGCCATATACTGAATGGAATTTTATAATGTTAATAAATTTCAGTTTTAAGTTTAATTGTTTGCAAATGGAACCAAAGAGCAAGATATGCTTTCATGTACTTATACATTATTTGGAAAAATTTACCCTGTTTTACAGAAATAAATTACTTTAGATTATAGGTAGATTAAGGGTTTTATATTGTCTGTCAGTGTGGGACCAATTATCAGCTGTCAACAGATATACCAGCAAAAGGTTTTGCACCACGTTCACCCACCTCCTTGCCAAAGATAGGGCGTGTCCACAAAGGTTTATTTGCCATTGGCTTGTATTGAAATCCCCCACGATTTGTTAAAATTTAATGAAGTTGCCTAAATAAAAGCCTGAATTAATACACTGACACAAGAAGCATTTATTTTATGTTGCTTGCATTTGATGGTAGATTTAATGCGTGTTCAAAAGGTTTCTCAACAACTTGTGAACAACGCAGACAAATGGTTGTAGACTGTGAAAATATGGTCAACATAAGCCTGTGGTCACTTTGCAAATTTTAGGAACAAAAGTATGTATGAACTTTATGACAGCTGTGCTACACCATAGAGACGAGCTGAATATAATAAGATTATAAAGAGCCTCGCTTTAAATGTGAAACTAATTCACAAACAGCATTATTTTGTTTAAGCTTATATTAATCTGTGGAATTTATGTAAAGAAAATTAAAAAATAAGTGAAATAAGTAATTCATATTAAGCAATTGATTACACAAAATGTGAACGCAAAAGATCCCGATCATGCTCCCTATCTGCACCCAACCTCAGGATCTAGATTGTTCCTTACCACATACATGTATAATCAATGCAATCCATACTAAGGTATATCCTGTCACTAAAATTGGGCACAGTGATCTAGTTAAGCATTCAGGCTCTTTCCACTTAATTCACACTATTAATTCTGCACCCGGTTCATATTTTATGTATGTGTTTGTCAGCTATCAGAAAATCTGGTTCATTTGATACCTAATATGACACAAATTCAGCATTTTAAAGGGAATCTACAGTAAAATTCGTCCGTTGAAAGGCAGAAGGTGCTATCAGCTTTATTTGCACATATGCTGATGACAGCTTCTAAGGGACATAATGTCATAATTTTATATGAGGACATTTTTTTGAGGATTTCCGCAATCACAGGGTCAGTGTCCGATTTCACGTCTGCTGCAGCAATTGACATCATCCCCAGTGTCATGTTACTCCTATTGAATGAGTCACAGGATATCCGCAGGGTTTGTGAATAAACGTTGAAAAAAAAGTCCCGCAAAACAGTAATTATTTTTTGACATGCACTTTGGTTATACTGAGGTTTCGAGCTGCTCTACTTAAAGTTTAAAAATTTGGTTGTTTACTTCGGTAGTTCTGAGCAATATTCCTGTGGTTAGATTTTCACATTCATTTTTCGATATATAATTTTACCTGCTAAGAAGATTTTGTCAGGGATGTTTGTTTAACAACAACAAGAACAATAGTAAGGATCAGTCAGACATAAAAAAAAGTAAAAATGCAAAGAGCTTCCTTAAATAATTGGTAGATAACAGGCAATACATTATGTTTTCAGTGTAGGACATTATTCCAATTTGTTTTGGAGTCATATATACATTACATTTTCAGCACTATGTTATTTGTATTTGGTTCTCTGTCTGGAATTACACCCAAAATATATACTGAATTTGAAATAACAATAATATAAACTCACATTTCAGGGCATAGATATTTCAGCATCAAATTTTATTACGTTTGTTAAAGCTTTATTTAAGTGAATAATTCAAAAGAATGATTCAAAAGAATGAGTAGATGATTTATTTCGACTGAGTAAACATGGTAATAAATTGATGACCCTAAAGTATGTGGTGGTGGGCTACATTGTTATCATTGAATTTACACCTAGCTGTTGGGTGTGATTAAATGCAGGTGTAAAACAGTTTGAATTTAACTGGAATTTAGGAATTTATTATGATAATGATGCCTGTCAGGGTTTATACTTGAACACAGTTGGAATGCCGATGTCTTAAATATCAAGATATAGTGAGCAGTTAATAATATAATCAACAGGATCTAGTTTTCTGTACTTTAATGTTTATAAAAGTAGTTTATAAAAGACTGAATGAAGTCAAAAATATATAATTGTGATATATAATAGACCTTTAAAGTTTTTGCCAATGATATTTAAATTCCTTTTGTTATTTCCATTCATCGAGCTTCAAAAACACAAGCAAGCTGATATCCAAGTGAAATGACTGGATAAAATACTTGATTATTTTGCACATAACATTAATGTTTTTCATAATATGAAATCTGTTTTTCATTGAGAAATTGAGTCAACTTTAGACCGAAAAACATGTTTCAGCAATTAAATAAAATCCTTATAATAGAACTATTGCTGACTAGTTTAATGTTGTTCTTATTTAGTTTGGAATATTGCATTGAGCTTAAAAAAACATTTGAAACAGACTAATATCTCATAATTATTTTCATGAACATTTACACTATTTCTGTAAGAGATTGTGCATAATTCTTTACCCAAGCCAAATTGTCACCTTCTATTACAAATCATCTCAGTATTGATAGGTAACAAACCTGTGATATTTTGAAGCGGAGATGACATTAATTGCGGAATAAATCAGTCAATCACCATGTTATGTGATGTGCCAGACGATACAAATGCATAAAGAAACTTGCACAGTGGCAATTGTTACGTTACTTGCTTGTATTATAGGTTACAAATATAGTTCCGCATAAAGTAAAAGAAACATTCTTTAATAATCACATAAAGATACATGAAGAAACTTGGTTGTAGGCATGTGACATTACTGTTACTTCCATTATATGTTCAAAATACCGTTCCAAAAACAATAAATGAACATTCTTTTAGGATTAGCAGGTGCTGAAGTTATTTGTTATAAGTATTTTATATATTTATTTATTTTTTTAGTGGGGGGGGGGGGGCAAATATTCATATATATATATATATATTTAAAGAAAGGGTCAGATCAGCCCATCATAGTGCTTCTCTCAGATTACATTGATTTACAAGTCTGTTCGTTTAATGACAGTTCAGCTGTGCAATGTAAACATTCTTGTCTAATAGTGTCTAATATTGTGTTGAAACGCAATTTATGACTAACCCGGTTTAGAAAGATGGGTGGAATATTATCACAACCCAGCTACCATCGGGCTGTGTAAACATCGACTCATAATTGCCAAGGGTGGTATTTCATGCTTTGTAGAGATGGTATTTGAGTTTAAACAACCGACACCTTATTTTATGAGTTTAATCATCTCATGTTTATATATTGATTATGTCATCACTTTTAAGGAACACAGTGTTTATGTTTAAGCATTGTGGAATGAATGTTACGGGTTTTGTATTTTACATTTGAGTGGCCTGGGTATTTAGGCTTAAATGTCTGTTTTGTAACGTTTAAAATTTTGCTTAACATATAGAGAATACTAGGTTAGTGTTGAATACAGATAAGTTTATTTAGCGAGGCTAAGAAAACCTAAACCACAAGCCTTGGCGAGTGGTTTAGATTTTGGTGCAGAGCAAATAAACGTATCTGTATTAAAACCTTACCTGGTATTCTATTTATCCCATCATTTTCTGTCTTTCTTTTGAAAATAGACAAAAGCAAATCGCTAAATATAACAAGACAAACATCAAATGACGTCACGAAAATAAACAAAATGACGTCCTTATAATGCGCGTTTGCTGTCTTCAAATAATATGCAAATAAACATATCTGTATTAAGCATTTACCTGGAACATTAATCCCATCATTTTCTGTCTTTCTTTTGAAAATAGACAAAAGAAAATCGATAAATAACACGACAAACATCAAATGATGTCATGAAAATAAACAAAATGACGTCATTATAATGCGCGTGTTTGCTGTATTCAACAAGGTGGAACACAGCTAAGTTTATCCCACGGGGTGTTATTTCGTCAATGCAGGAGTGATGATGGGATAACATTTTTATATACATTACATAAGATTACTCCTATGTCTACACTAGGATAAACAGCTTATTGAGAAATACTGAAGTTCCTTTTTGTAATACGGAAGTTTAAATCTAGCTTGTAGAGAAAACAACGTCATACATTTGTTATTTGCATTCTGATGGAACAATTTGCTAATATTTTCAAGATCTTCTTCATTTATCCATAAAAAAACATCAACATGCCACTGCAACCACAAAATGGCTGATGCACAGTATGACATATTTAGTACCTGCGTTGTTTATATATATTATATATTTATACGTTGTTTATATATATTATATATTTATAATCACCCACAACAAAGTGCACAAGAATTATAACTCTAGCTGCATATTTATGGAGTTATTCCCCTTTCTCAATTTCTTTCCCCAGTTTACACCTCAAAACCAAGGGGGGGTGGGGGGTGGGGGTAGTATTTATGACAGTGGCAGTTCTATTTCTAGTTCACTTGTATTTTCTAATTATTTTAATCAACTCAAAGGTGATTCAGTAAATCAATATAAAATCGCTTATAAGTTTGTTTTAGTGTGACAAAAAGGTAAACCTGTACGTTTAAAAGAAGTTTTTTTTTAATAAGAATGCATTATATTATCATAAAGGGTCTTTAGAGTATTAAGAATGTATATGTAGCATGTTGTGGGAAAAACGGGCTTAATGCATGTGCGTAAAGTGTCGTCCCGGATGAGCCTGTGCAGTCTGCACAGGCTAATCCGGGACGACACTTTCCGCTTTTATGGTATTTTCTGTTTCAAGGAAGTCTCTTCTAAACATAAATCCACTTTAGGCTGACAGTGCTGTACCAGATTAGCCTGTGCGGACTGCACAGGCTAATCTGGGATGACACTTTACGCACATGCATTAAGACCGGTTTTTCCACGACGCCCCTCATATGTTTTAGTTATCACAATTCATGGACACTATTTACGTATTAGGTATCAAATTTCATTGGAAGGTTATCTGAAATGTTTACAAGTGGTAGATTAGGCTTTGTAGATACAGGGCTTGTCTAAGATTTAGTTAAACCAAAGGCAATTTTTCAGGCCAAAAAAAAGGCATAAATTGTCTTCTATCTTGACCAGTGAAAGTAAAACTGATACCCACGTTTGTGACTTGTGTAGATTCCTTGTGTTTAATGAATATTTTAGGTGTATTTCCAAAGATTGTGATGATGACCATTGTAACACCTCCCTGTGTTACTGCCTCTAATTAGGCTAGGAAAGAAGTCCACACTCTCTAGTGCTACTCCTAGCTAAAAGCATGCAATCGACTGTATCATATAGGCATGGCTCCATTGCTCCTATCTGGTACTACCAATAGCACACCCATCACCTGTATGTGCAAGACCTTATTGTGTTACACTGTAACTATACCAAGAAATGCATAAAAAGATATGCTTCGCCAGGCCTTGGACCTACGGCCAAGTCTGGCACACGAACCACTAGGCCATCCAGACTTATATGAACTAGGCCATCCAGACTTATTCGAACTAGGCCATCCAGACTTATATGAACTAGGCCATCCAGACTTATATGAACTAACACTATTTATATGATACGATATGTTTTAAAAAAAGACAAGAACAAAAAGCGTTGCAAATGCTTTGTAATTTTAACCATTTCAATTGATGTTTATTAATCAATGACGCATTATTTGCAATAGGAGTATCAGGAGTGTCAGGAGTATTATTTGCAATAGGAGTATCAGGAGTGTCAGGAGTATTATTTGCAATAGGAGTATCAGGAGTGTCAGGAGCATTATTTGCAATAGGAGTATCAGGAGTGTCAGGAGTATTATTTGCAATAGGAGTATCAGGAGTGTCAGGAGTATTATTTGCAATTGGAGTATCAGGAGTGTCAGGAGTATTATTTCGCATCTTTATATACATGTATAGCACACTTGTCATTGAGGAATCTGCGGGAAAAATACGTTTGGATAGTTTCTGTTTGTCAATCTGTGAAGATGTACCTTTAGTAGTAAATAATAATTTCTCTAACTGTCCCTTTCTGTGTTTACTTTGTCACATATTTAGGTTGTCCACAACAATGTTATGAAGGAGGCTCAAAAGTGCCTGGAGAAAATACAGTGTCTCTTTTGATAACAATAACATTGTTGGGAATGTGTGTATAACCTCTTACCCTCCAACACATTGTACTTCACCTGAATCTCTGCATTGTAATACAAACTTTTTATGTCAGTTTTGCTGACAAGTTATTGTTTTAACTCTTCAAAGAGATTTTCAAAAAACTATTGTTGTTGTTAGTTAAATCTTTGAACAAAAATATTTGCAAATGTAAACAAATGTTAAAAAATAGTGTCAACTTTTTAATGTTTATTATAATTTTGCATTATATAAAGACAAGTTTTTTTTCCCATAACAAAAGTGGTATGTATGAATCGTTTTGAGTTTAAAGACACAACCATAATACTAGATTTTGTTATTTTGTTTAAATTTTGAAGAGTAATTTCCCTTTAACAAAGTTCAATGTTGCGCCATCAATACAAGTTTGTTTTTAGTGAACACAATGTAGTATAATTCTTAGTTTACTATAACAATGTAAGATTCAATGAATATTTGATGAGACTGACTAGAACACAGCTGCCTGATTAATTATTCAATAGTATGGTGTAGTAAAATTGCCAGAAGGAGATTTATCTACACTGTATCAATTTGTTTTCTGTTTAAAGCATGGCATTAATCTGTAAGCACAAAGGCAGAACATTGATGGAAAAAACATTATCTGGCAAACAACTATTCAATGTACAAGGTATTTTTGCTGCTTGAGATCAATTTGGATGACAAGCCATTTTACAATACAAGTGCTATTCCTGCAATAATTTTTAATTAAGCACAATAACATGTTGATATTTTAAGGGTTTAAGCCTCAGTCACACATTCCTGAGTTTTGCTGCTGTCCTGATTCAAATATATCCAAAGTCGGGACAATATTCTAAGATTCGGGGCTCGAGAATTTTTATCAAAGATCTCATTTGTCCTGAGAGCGTCCCGATTCTCCCAGGACAAACCTAACTGTTAGGAGTGCTGGCCAATCATGCCGAACATGTCCCAATAATTCCCAATTCTCAGGACTGAGCATTCCGACATTCCCGACTTTTTTTATTATTTGTATATATTGTAGTGCTGTCGGGAGCCATAAATGGGTATGTGTCTGCCTCATAATGAAGAACAAAGATGAACAAGATGTTTGTTTTGGATTGTTCACCTTGATTTTTGATGTAGTATTGCGTCAAGTAATTCAACATATCACATCCTCATATCAAATGTTGAAATCATGGGAGAATGTTGTCCCGGATCAGCCTGTGCAGTCCATACAGGCTAATCCAGGTCGACACTTTCTGCTTTTATGGTATTTTCTGTTTCAAGGAAGTCTCTACTAAACATAAATTCACTGTAGGCGGAAGTGTCGTCCCGGATTAGCCTGTGCGGACTGCACAGGCTAATCCGGGATGTCACTTTGCGCACATGCATTTAGCACAATTTTCCCCTGACACGCCTCAAATAAATTAAAATTTGCTGTCGTCAAACCTGAGATCATTAAAATTAACATAATTATGCATATGAAATCATATTTGACTGATGTTTTCAAAGATTGCAAATGTAAGAGCTGTCATATTTTCGCAATATAATGCAGCACATGATATGTAATAACCAATCTTGTGTAATGGATGTCATCTTTTGGCCAGAGTTGAATGTTATACTCTACCGAAATGTTGTTAACATGAAGTTTTATGCGGTGTAGCAAACTTCGCTGTGTTCAGGAAATGCTTTTTGCGTGTCTTTAATTAAGTATCGTTGTTTCTTACCTTTGGAAAGCATTTTTAGCAAACCATAGTGTCAACCATATTTACCGAAAGTTAAATGGTTTGAACGGCAGTTAGTTCGTTTCCCATTCTGTCATGCTTGGATATTAAAAACATGGATTTTGGTGATTATGATAATGGCTATGCAATAAATTATGGCACAGCCATTGATTATGGTGTAGCAATCGATTATGAGGACTATTTTATTGATGACAAGTAAGTGGCAATAATACTATGTTAAAATTTAATGGGACGTTTTTTTAATTTGAATTTTACCAAGATTGTCATGTTTTATTTTTATTATAGCATCATGTCAGACTATCTGATACAAGACCTTTCAAGATTGAACATCATCTTATTGCTTTCAGGAATTTTAAGGTGCCTCCTGCTACGATTAAATTGCTTGAAGCATTGATAATATTCAGATTTTTGTATTATTGTGTCGCTTGAAAAGGCGAGATATAGGGGTGACTTTTGGCGGTGGCGGCAGACAATAACTTAAACAGTTTTTGTTCAATCTTTACGAAACTTTATGGAAGTGTTAGTAGGCATAAAAGGAAGGTTAAGTTCGATTTTCGGCATAAAGTAAAGAAAAAAAAACATGGTAAAAAGTATTTTTAATGCTTTCGGCATAGACTGAGGGTGTTATGCCTCTTCCAGTAGGCCCGGCGAGAACCACCCTTGGTCCTGTTGAAACCATGACCTGTGCAGTGTGCACAGGCTAATCCGGGACGTCACTTTCTGCTTTTATGGTATTTTCTGTTTCAAGGAAGTGTGTTCTAAACATAAATCCACTGTATGCGGAAAGTGTCGTCCTGGATTAGCCTGTGCGGACTGCACAGGCTGATCCAAGATGACACTTTACGCACATGCATTAAGCCTTGGTTTCAACACGCCACATTTTCTTTATATGACCACTCATAAAATAAAACAATGATCTGAAACCAACCTCTATAATCCTGATATTGAGTAAAACTTGTACGACAATTTCCTTGTATCGTCTGTGATGGGCAGACATCATTATGCGAATACAATAAAATGGTCACAATGCATTTTTATGACTTGCGCATATTTGCAGTCAGCATTTTTACACCTAGCAGCCAACATGGTGTACAGTCTGTAAAAATGCAAGTGAGAACCGTTATAAACATGGACGCGTAGATACAGGTAAATTAGCCGATTTATAAATGCAGACGATTGCAGCGTGTTGATGAACAGAAAACCACAATTCCCCCTGTTTGCATAAATGGTAGATCCCCTCATTATCAACCAAATTTAAACCGACTATACATGTGTGTCATGTTTTTAGTGATCCAAATTTGCTGAGTATCTCTCGAAGTTAATTGCAATTAACCTTCATAAATTTCATAAAATTAATTGACTTCTGTTAACCATTCAAATTTATGTATTATAAGATGGTCTTTAAGCCGGCATTTTTGTTTTTATCCAGAAAAAAGTTGGAAAATTAAATGTGCACTTTTCGATATCATTAAATTTGCTACTATATATCCTAAAATAAAAAAAAACAAAAAACAAATGTGTACGTTTGGTTATAACTGGAATATATAAAATATTTATTATGGCAGAGTTACCTTCCTTTAATTGTAGAGCGAACAGATCTACAAATCTATAGTATATTTATGTAATTATATTGGTGGCAGACAATGGTCACATTAGTGTCCGATTTTTGTGTTCCATACAAAGGCAAAGTAACCTCATTTGACAAGTCTTGTTATAGAAATAATGTTTTTTGTGCAAATTTTATTTATTTACAAAAGTTATAAATGTTGGTATCATGTATTATATTTACCAGCTAAGAAACCATAAAAGTCTTACTGGCCTGTTATATATGTCAACAATGTTTATTGAATACATTACCAGCGATAGCTGCTACACATATTTTGTGATAATTTGATTATAGGGTTACAATATTGATAGTGGATGAAATAGCTGAATGATAAAGTAAGTCAGGGGGCATAGTCCAAATCAGGCAGTCATGTGACACCAGTTGGGAAGACATTGTGGATGTAGAAAGGACAGGATGTGGCTAGATAAATTAGAAATTTTGTGGATATTTCTGTTCTTGATTTGTACAATGTATTGACACCTTTTGTATGTTGTTGGGATGGATTTTAACATCACATAAATGTCACATGACTTTGGTGATTGGCTTAACCACTAGCATAGAGTTTGTTCTGTGAAGTTTGAGGTTTTTACAACAGCAGCAAAAATGTCAAAAGTTATTAAGAAACATAAAAAGGCTGGGGAGGATAAATATGGGACTAAAATGTCGAAATATGCCACACAGCATGGCCGTGCAACGGCTGGACGTGTGCGGACACTGACTTTATCCGCTGGTGTCAGTTCATATGCACCGAAAATGGGAACTTTCAGTTCAAGAACCGCTACTCTTAATTCACGAATGGCTGCATCGAGTACTCTAAATTCGTTAAAACAATCGGGCAGTTCCGCTCAGTTGTATCAGTTTACCACTGTTAGATAGTAAGTATAACAGACTGTCAATTAAGTAACAAAAATACAGGTGATTTTACACATTTGATAGTAGGTATCACAGACTGTCAATTATATTAACAAAAATTTTACACATTGGATAGTAAGTATCACAGACTTTCAGTTAAGTAACTTACTGATTAGTGAGTTAAGATGTTGGATAGTTAGTATCACAGAATGTCAATTAAGTAACCAAAATAGAAGTAATATAAGACATCATATAGTAAGTATCACAGACTGTCAATTAAGTAACAAAAATGCAAGTGATTTTAGATGTTGGATAGCAAGTATCAAAGAATGTGAATTAAGTAAAAAAACAAAAAACAAATGATTTTAGATGTTGGATAGTAAGTACTGCAGACTGACAATTAAAGCCTCATTTAAGGTGAAAATTGTCAAATTTATATTAAATAATTAAAAAATGCCTGGTAAAATTGTATTATTGTATGTGTAAGTTTCTGTTATACCCAACGTCTGGAAACTATTAGATTTTTGAATACGGTTTAAAATAAAAACACCGATCCTTCAAGTAAACTGTTTATAAACACTTGCTTTGTTTATTTGCTAGTGTGGTGATTTTCACAAGTTCCATGCTTTTCATGAATAAATACTGCTAACAGTAATGTCATTTGTCATAAACTGGACAAGTAATTTTGAGGGCCGTCTCTGAAACGTTTTGTACAGTATTTGAAGTTTAAAATATATAATACATGCAACAATTTATGAACTAAAAATCACTTGGTAAGGTTCTGACCACTATAATAAGTAAATTTGCATAGAACAACCATGTTGCTTTGTGTATAATTACCTTTGTTTTTCTCAATGTGTTGTACCAATGTCTTTATTCAATTCTGATACTAGTATAGGTTTTTTAGACGACCTTCTAAATTGAAACACTTCACTGACCACAATAACGGGATTTTTCCATGCAAAAATCATGCATAGGATTTGCATTCCTTTTACGGGAACAAGGACACCAAACTTCTTTAAATGTATACAAACGAGTGGAAATAAAACGGAGTCAAATTTCATTTATTTTAAGAAAATGTAAACTAGTGTTTGGTCATAATGTTTTATTTTATGTGTTGCTTAAATCTTGGTTAAATATTGTTGGTTGTCTTAACTTGCATCACCTTGTGTGTGCCTTTAAGTAACAAAATGCAGGTGATTTATGATGAATTAATAACTTTTTTGTACATCGGAATCTTCTTATTGACGACTCCTTTTTATCTGAAAAAAATCAGTTTTTGATGTTTTCTGTTTGTAAGAATACAGTTTTATTGGTTGTGTGTTAAAATGGCATATGAGTCGTTTCTTGGTGCATTTATGGTGTAATTAAATATGCTGTGAATAATTAATGCACTTTTCACAGTGTAAGTGGTATTTATAAACATATAAAATTGGATAATTAACTTATACCTGACATTGGATTTTTTGCATGAAATTTATTGTAAATTATTACATTGTGTTTTAATTGTTGTACATTATAATTTATTTCATGTCCAGACTTTCCAAATATGTTCATGCAAATAAATTGCGAATGATGTGATGCTAAAAATAGTACAATACCTGTGACACACACATAACAACATTACCTAAGACTGGATGGTTTTGTGCAAACATACTTGAGTCAGAATTACTTCTTCAAACACCATTGTACAATGTCTGTGTTTACAAACAATGGAATGAAGAGGCTTTTCAGACAATATTTATATCACCTTACATCTTGTTGATCATTATCAAATTATGGTAAACAAAAACTATTGTTGTTTGCTCTACTGCTGACAATAGTCAAGCCACTATCTAAGGTTTCCAGATACACAATTCAAATCCCTCCCATTGTGTGATCAATTCTAACTTGACAATCCCAGGGGGCAGCCCTGTTTAACCCTAAGTGGAAGTAAAACACATTGTCTTAGGTGTCGTGGATGGTTGGACAGTCATTGTTAAGAAATACCTATCCAGATCATGTGGAAAGAGTAATGCTTGTAAAACTGTGTCCAGGCAGAGTTTTGTTCATTTTTTATGGAGTTATTGGTGTCACCTGTGTTTATCGAGTTATTGGTGTCACCTGTGTTTTTGGTTGAGAAGGGCTAGTGGAATATATGTGTGGATATTATCTTTTAGGGAAATAATTTTACTTGATTATTTTCCTTAATAGTTACATATTTTTCATGGAGGTATATGAATGCAACTAGGACTTTCGGGACAGAGTTTGGAAATATTGTGGAATTTTTCTGGATTATGTGTATTTAATTAATATTTGTGCTTTATAGATGTTTACCAGTATCTTTCCTGGAAAATATATGAGAACATTTATATATAAAAGGACTAATTGGTATAGTTTATGAAGTACTAAATTGACTTTCTGTGAACAGCATGTTTTACTTGTATTTCAGAAAAAAAAAAAAAATGTTTTAAATTGTTCTGTAATAGATATATAACATTGATTTTCGAATGAAAAGTGACATTTTCATTAAAAGAAATATAGAACATCCATACAACAAAACATTCCTGAGAGGTTTTGTTAGGAAGTAGTATATTATTTTTACATCGCCCGTGTTTACTGGTTTGTTCTCAACAATGTGTGAGTTAAAATCAAATGTAAATATTAGAAGTTGAAATAAATCACCATTTATACATTAAAAATGCCTGGAAAACTGAAAAGGTTTTTCTCAAGAAAACTATCGCTGCAAGCTAGTGTTGAAAAAGATCTCAAACTCTTCTACAAACTGGGCGAACATGAAAATCCGTCTCGTTCCGTAAGATCCGTGTCGTTAATTTCGGAACGGAAATATAGTCTGTAAGTTTGGACTTTGCATTCTACAGGTTCATTGGTTTTTGGTATGCAATGAAAGAAACAAACTTTCAAGTAGTATTGAAATGGCACCAAAAATGTAAAGAAAAACGTTTAATATTTACCTATAGATAATCTGACTCAAATTCTAGTGTATTTTTGGTATAAAATACCATATGCAAGATTGAATTCCGGTACCATATTTCACACTGTGAAATAAAAAGGTGAAGTCAACTGCTGGAATAAATGGACTTCTTTTAGTTTGTTGAATATCATACATTTCTATTTATAGACACGGCAATGCCGTTACAACATGTACATTTGAATTGAATGACATCATTGATGTACATGACATACGTATTCATGCACATTCTGTACTGTTTTGTTATAATTTTGTTTAAATTCAATGATTATTTGTTTTGTAGCATATTTGTGGAGGTGTTTTGATCGTAAAGAGGTACATAATAAATGGAACACTACATGTTTCTTGTTGACTGTAAAGCTGTATTCCACTAGTCCTGAGGGCTCATGGACTACAGCATTACACAATCGACTCAAGCAGCAATTAACTGTAAAATCCAGTAGGCTCAATACAAAGAAATAAAAATTTGTTTTGAGCATAACTGGTCAGCCACTAGATAGCTTAATTTTTTTCAGCCACTCAATCATATGATTATTCACACATTTATGCTATATTTCTCGTTTCAGTGATCATGGTCCAAGAATGGTGGTGCTACAGCGAGCCCCTGAGGGATACGGATTCGTGCTTCGTGGTGCTAAATGTAAGTGTTGTCCTTGACCTTGCCATAGATTTTTGACCTTGACCTTCATGCAGACTTACCAGAAACCTGTGTGTTAGAATAACAGGCACTCAGATCATAATGTTCTAATGCAAAACATTGCAGACTTTGGTATATGGAAAGCAAATTTCTGTTGTTCTGTTTAATTTTATTTAAAACTGAAGTCTTGTAATGGAATTACAGACTGGTCAAGTGTGTTAATCCTGATTTGGTGTGCAAGCCACATTTCATTGTTGTTGTGTTTAATGTAATTGAAATCTAAAGTTTAAATGTTATATCTATCAAAATCATGATCTGGCTAGAGTTGCTGCCCTTGGGCATTGAAGGCGTTCCAACTTGATTTCAGCATATTTAATCATTCAAACTCAAATTCAGTTACTCATACATTACTTAGGATTATAAGAACATCGAAACATCAATCATCATCTCATCTACAACAACATACTTGCAACAACAACAAAATAATAATGCTAATAATAATAATGGTAATAATAATAATAATAATAGTAATTATAATAATTATAATAAATAATAATAATAATAAAAAGAAAAAGAATAATAATTATAACAATAATTAATAATACTAATACTAATTAACAATAATACTACTAATAATAGTCATACAGTTATCATAATACCATGAATAATTATAATACATGTAACACTAAAACCAAGTCATTTATCACTGGTCACACATGTCAATTTGGTGTTTTTAGTTCATGATTTTGCATGTATTGTCAGATGTAAGTAATTATAAGCAACATTGTCTAATTCATACATAACACAGAGGGAAATGTATTTGCTGACATGTTTTTGCCTCAGTCAAATCGCCCCCTACGTTTAGGCTTTTAAACTGTCAATTCTAGTCAGGTCAAACATGGCCGATTTCCTTGTCAGCAATTTTTGAGTTGTTAAAGTGATGTTAATTACTTGTTTACTTAATTTCAGACATATAATAATACTGAAACATTATTATTCATGAATTTTGAAGTTCAGGTTTTTATTTTCTTCTTAAAGGTTAATTGGTTGCTTATATTACTTTCCTTTTTGTTTTGGCAGCCATTGTTAAAACATTCTATTGATACTAATTGGACTAAGTGTTGAATTAATTGGTCAATATTTTTGGGAAAAGGAGTGACTGATAGTTATAATTGAAACAAAAGCAGTATGCCTGTGTTTTAAATGAACAAAAATGTTGGAATATGTGACTGACAGTGTGTGTTTTGGAACTATTTTAGTTTGGAAAAGAGTAAATGGAGTCTACAAGAGTTTGTTTTTGTATGCATAATGGAAGAAATCAAGTGTGGCAACATATTTTAGTAGTGAATGCACAAATTGTGTGATATACATGCGTAGGTTTGGTGTTTAAAAAAAAAATTGGCCATTTGTTGCCGTGGTATTTGAAGCCATTTACGATAAAGAGGCCATGTTCTGTTTCAAAATCAAGCAATGGATTACAAAAGCACTGTATTATATGAAAACATATTAATTATTTTTCATCGAAGAATTGTTTGGTTTTTGTCATATGAATTGTCACATTGTGCAATTGCAATAATATTATATTACCATAAGTTAGCATTATTTTACATTGATGTGTCAGTGCATGGGAAGTATTTCACAGGTTATGAATTAAATTGGTCTGTAGATTTTTTGCCAGCAGTCTACTTAAAATGGAACCTATTCAAATGACAAAATCTTTCTGAGTACACTGATTTGATTTTAAAATACTTGCATAATTTCAATGAGGATAATATTATAATGGAGCGTTTAAGAAGGAAGCTACGTCGATTAAGTACAATAAAATCACGTCTCCGCAGGAGTAAATCGGCTGATAGTTCGCCAAGGACAGCTGATTCGCTAAGTAAAGTGACTAAAGGTAATTTGCCTTGGCTGATATAAAATTTCGGGTTTAAATATCTTGAATACTTATTTACCTATTCAGCAACTGATTTCAAAGAAATAAATGCACAAAACATATTTCATGCACATAATAAGTCTGTCAGACAGGTAGGCAATTAAAAATATCAATTTGCAAGACACTGAAGCTTTCGCTTTGGGAAAGAAATTCTTCAAAATGAGCTATGCATTTATCAAAATCTTCCTTCCTTCTGCCCAAATGACAATAAGATATATATTTTTAATGCATAAATAACACATACTTCACATACGGATAAATATTTATACACTTATTATTGGAGAATGTTCTGTCGCCCAATGTCACAGTGTGAAGCATTGCATTTTTATGCAGCATTTAAAAGAATGAATGAGGCGCGTCGTGGGAAAACCGGGCTTAATTCATGTGCGTGAAGTGTCTGCACAGGCTAATTCATGATGGCACTTTCCGCCTACAGTGGATTTATGTTTAGAAGAGACTTCTTTGAAACAGAAAATGCCATAAAAGCGGAAAGTTTCGTCCTTCATCAGCCTGTGCGGACAGCACTTTCCGCCTACAGTGGATTTATGTTTAGAAGAGACTTCTTTGAAACAGAAAATGCCATAAAAGCGGAAGTTTCGTCCTTCATCAGCCTGTGCGGACAGCACAAGCTGATCCGGGATGACACTTTTTGCATGTGCGACACGCCTTATTAATATATTTTTAATACATAAAGAAGCATAAGGATATATATTTATACCATAAAATTTAGGGGAATGTTTTGTCGACCAATGTCACAGTTTGAAACATAGCATTTTTCTGCAGCATTTATAAGATTAAATACAGCATGATTACACAAAATAAACATGTGTTTGAAAACTACAACTCTTTTGTACTTGTATACACTTTTGTGCAATCATGTTTGAGATAACCAAATTACAATTCTAACATGACACGTGCAGAGTTTTCTATAGACAAAGAACAAAATTCACCGTTGTTAAACAGCCAATAAACAACCCAAATAAATAGCTTCAAAACTGTAAAATATAGTTCGCATTGTATTTGCAGAAAATGTTGTCATGTCATGTTCGAATGTAATTAATGTTCGCATTGTCGTTGTTTATCAGCTAATAAACAACGATTTGTCATTCTGATGCAGTATATTTAATTCATATGCATTAAAACTCCAAATTGTTGTTTATTAGCCAATAAACAACTGTAAATGGAAAATTATTTTTTTATTATTACACAGAATAACATAGAATAATTGCCAGTCTTTTATCGTTGTAATTTATTGCACAATGTAAGGATAGAAAAAACAGCTTGTTATATAGTCTTCTGCCATCTTGTCTGCTGTCTGTAGTTTTACTTTGGGTTAACAAAAAGAGAGGCATGTCGTGGGAAAATCTTGCTTAATGCATGTGCGTAAAGTGTCGTCCCAGATTAGCCTGTGCAGTTTCCACTTTTATGCACAGGCTAATCTGGGACAACACTTTATGCACATGCATAAAGCCCGGGTTTCCCACGACATGCCTCAAGTAGGTGTCAGGTCAATACACACAATATTCAACCACACCTTATTGTCCCAAGGTTTTATTGTGTCTGACCTTCCAACAATTCATGTTTATGGCCAAAAACTAATGTTGTGCAATTGGCATACATGTGCGTGGCAATAAATTATGTCTCAGGGTAATTTATTGGTACAAAAATTAATAAATTCGGGAATGTTGTCATTTGGAAACTAAGTATATGATGTTCAACATGGATAGATTGGTATGATTAATATGCCAGAAAAAAAGGAATATCTGAAAAATTAGAAATTATCGAAATTAAAACAAAGATTATTGTATTCAAGATTTGTTTCATTTAACTTGTATCTCTTGTTGTGCAAAGAAGTCTTTTTCGTCAGATTGAACTTCAAAATTTATAATTCTGATCGTTTCTCTATCATGCTACCTCTTCGGACATTGAAGGGAAATTTTATAGATTATTGAGGAAATATATCAAATATTATACTCCAGAGCTGGGAAATTATGGGGCCTTTTTTTTACCTGAAAAACCACTGGTTTTAATCTTCATTTTGTGTATGATAAAACGAGGTACAATAGAAATATTTTTAGCAACAACCACAACTCTTCTGATAAGGTCATAATTGTATAGTTAATTATTTATAATGTTTGCACAATTAATGAAGTATTAATTGCAGTTAATAGAACAATTATTCTGGTAAATACTATTAATGTATGAATGTCTGTCATTGAAACTTTACATACATATAAAATGTATGTGTTATGTTACATGATGGGCCATTGGATTGTCTTGCTATTTGTATTGTTATTCTTTGTAATTGAAATGATTATTGTATTAATGATTATACATTTGACCATTATACAAAGTACTGATGTATATATAGGCTTAGTTTACATGATATTTTCCATTTGTATCAGCTCTTGCAGTTTATTAAATGAAACATCATTATGATAGAATATGGTATATATTATATACTGTGATCTATTTTAAGGCCGGGCCGGCTAGCTCAGTTGGTAGAGCGCTGGACTACAAATCCGAGGATCGGGGGTTCGATTCCCAGCCCGGCCACAAAACTTGTATTGTGATTGGTCATGAAATGATTTCTACGGCCATTCTTCCCCTACCTCTGATTCAAGTAGGGCAGTTGTCAGTTACTGGCATAAGTATGTGCACTTAGTACTGGTAAACCAGCTTACCCAGGAAAAGTGTGAGTAGGTTAACTGACCGCCGTTATTTGACTGAAATACTGTTGAATACGGCAAACAATCCAACCAAACAAACAAAACAAAGATCTATTTTGGAGAAATTTTTCATTTATCCTTGTTAATCAAAAAATAAACAACGGTTTTGAGTTCTGATGCTTAGAATATAAACCATGCAGGTGTCACTATCAAGAACTTTTTTCTTTGCATTGTTTGTTGCAGAATAAACAACAGTACATTTTGTTCTTTGCAATAGAAAAATCAGCATGTGTCATGTTAGCACATAATATTTATTCTGTATATATTTACAGCCTAGATGAACCCATATGGCGAGCTTGTGCTAATTTCGATCACTACTTTATCTTAATCTATTGAACAATCAACACTTGCCATGTTAGTATATTATACATATTTTGTATATATAATTACAGCCCAATTGAAGCCGAATGGGGAGCTGGATTTCCGCCCCACCCCAGAGTTCCCTGCCCTTCAATACCTGGACAGCGTGGACCCTGGGAGCGTGTCCGACAGGGCGGGACTGAGGGGCGGAGACTTCATCCTCGAGGTAACACAAGTGCCTGTCGATTATACTACAAGGACAACTAAGTGAATTATTAATTAAGACAGAATTTGACTTTTATCGTTGTCAGCTAATAAACAATGGCCTGGAGTTCCAATGCACAGAATTTAAATCACCAGGGCATAAGCTGATAATGCAAAAATTATTTTAATAATCTACCATGACCTGACTAACAATTCTGTGTACACAATGCAAACTATTTTTCACAGTTTTTGACTATAATTTTGCATTGTTATTGTATGTTTAACAACAGTAAATTGTCCTTTTTATCTCTCTAGTAAATTCTGCGAGTGTCATGTTAGAATTATTAATGAAAAAGGTCAGAGGCAGTGGTCTTTGTCCGTGATGAAACGAGAAAGATTTTGTATTAAATTGTTATTTGTGAAGTAGGTACTCAAGCAATCCAGAATATGCCATTGCTAAATCATGTAACTGTCTACATTTTCCTTCTTTTCAATGTCCCAAATTATAAAATTAAATCATTACATCAAATAAAACTTGGTTTTAACGTATTTATTTAGACAAACAAGCATATTATGACATGTCATTGTATATAATACATTTAAAAACTGGGTTAGAAAACAAGCGTCAGCAACGCTTGTACTAAATCTTCTCCAGATGAAATAATTTTTACAATAAAAAATTTCTAAATAATGGTAATGTAATGTTTCTTTGGCATTTTTTCTGGGAGATTTTGGGTTTGTTCTTCATATGCCAGTTAGAAATGTAACGATTGTTTTTATGAAACAAAACATGCGAGTGTTACACAGTGGATAATTTTATTATCAGTTAGTACCTGTGTTTTATCAGTGTAAACAACCAATTCGCAGCAGATACTTTAAGTTTGACATTGCTTCCTGTTTGTGAATATTACAACACATAAATATTTGTACATGCATAGGATCTTCTGCAAATAATGTATGGAAAATCACCACAAAAACAGCGTGACATAAAAACAACAACAACAAAACAACAACAAGCCAATGCTACTTGATGCTATTAGGCGTGCCCTAAATTTAGATATTACTGGTCGACCTAATTCAATATACTAACTGAATATTAATAATACATCGTACATGTATTTAGTCATAACTTTAAACATGATTTTGAATATGAATGAAGTTCACGTAAATCAAAATATTTATTCACTGATGGAACAGATGTTTAAACTGTGTGTTTATGAATAAGTAAGGATGCTTTTGATGTATAGTTTACATGCAATACGTTATTAATACGTACATAAATTATTCTTCACAAATGACGTGTACTAAAATCAACACTTTATAAGCAGCTTGTTTTTTTCAAAATATTTGTTCAAATTATTCTGAGTGCTATTAGGTTGAACTATTTGCTATGCCTTTGAAAAACAGTGAACCATATTACGCCTGAATCAAATGAAATATAGTGTGAAATTATTAACCTGACACACATTATTCTTCGTGACAATATAGTGTGAAATTATTAACCTGACACTCATTAATCTTCGTGATAATATAGTGTGAAATTATTAACCTGACACTCATTAATATTCGTGACAATATAGTGTGAAATTATTAACCTGACACTCATTAATCTTCGTGACAAATCGTAAGTGTGTTTGGTTGTTTGCGTTGTTTAGGACGAGTTTCTGTTATAGGAATTTATGTTGATATAGATTTGAATATGGGGTAGCGAGAGTGATATTTAATGGTCGTGTGGTATAAGTACTAGCGCCGCACGCCACCGAACTGAGTTCAATTCCGTCTAAATGCGACCTTTTTTAAAAATGTTATGTGTTATTCTTAAAATATGCAGATCATGAGATATCAATTAAAAATGTAGAATATTTTATTGTGTTACTTTTATATTTGAATTATTTTTATAGTACATTTACCAATTTTTCAATTACCATCACGCACTCAATGGATAAACCGTGAAAAACGTGAGAACTAACCCACAACAAAATGTGTAAAATAATATGTTTAATGTCGATGCCGAGACCCGAACTAAAAACTTCGCAACGCAAGCGCGGCATCTGTTCCACTACACCATTCGCGCTTTACGATATCTAAACCAATACAATATCAATTTACAATGACGCTACACTGGATCCATGTCGTGGTATCTATAAATAAATCCCGATTGCATACGGAATATTCATGAGTGTCAGGTTAATAATTTCGCACTTAATATTAAGTTTGAATGTTGTTTTTTTTTCACTATCACAGTTTTCAAGAGTGATCATTATTAACAGTAGTAAATGTGCCTGGAATTTAAATGCTCTGTTTAAAATATCTAAACATATAACATGATGTGCTTGCTATATTTTATTTTGATAAGTATTTATAAGGCATGATTAGAATGCCAGAAGTTTGTGACGATAAGTTTGCTTGTCTACAGGAAGGCCACGTAACTTTATTTGTCAAGGAACATCGACTAAGATCTTATGTTTACATTTTGGGAGGATAAACGTAGACAAAAGTGTTATCGATAAAAATCCATTTTTAGGTCACGCAGATAAAAACTCCAGTATTCGTCTAATCTGATACGCAGTTCGTAAATGCGTGATAAAATTGTTTGAAGTAAAAGATAAATACTTCAAATATGTACATTTTAGGCTATCAAGTGGTAGGACTGTATCTACATATAAGAACTTGCCAACACTGCAATGTCAATTAATTAAATAATTGTTTACAGAATGTTCGACGATTGAACTATTTCCCTTATTTCATTCAACTTCTATGAATTTAGTATCATTTATTTAATTTATTTACATTTGATCTTTATTTGATGTTCGTTTTTTTTCTCCAAATTGTGTCAGGAAGTTATTTTGCTTTTACTCTTTAAAACTATAATAGCCATGAAAATTTGAGCTTTCCATAAGATGTCAAGACATCTATTCTAAGGCAGCTTGAATTAATTATTTTGCTCTTTTACTCTTTAAAACTATAATAGCCACAAAAATTTGAGCTTTCCTTAAGATTTTAAGACATCTATTCTTAGGAAGCTTGAATCTATTATTTTGCTCTGTTACTCTTTAAAACTATAATAGCCACGAACATATGAGCTTTCCTTAAGATTTTAAGACAGCTATTCTAAGGAAGCTTGAATCTATTATTTTGCTCTGTTACTCTTTAAAACTATAATAGCCACGAACATTTGAGCTTTCCTTAAGATTTTAAGACAGCTATAATCAGGCAGCTCATGATTTGTTATATTGCTCTTTTACTTTTTAAAACTATAATAGCCATGAAAATTTGAGCTGTCTTTAAGAATTTAAGACAGCTAGTCTAAGGCAGCTTATCTATTATATTGCTCATTTACTCTTTAAAACTATAATAGCCATGAAAATTTGAGCTTTCCTTAAGATTGTAAGAGAGCTATTCTAAGGCAGCTCTTGTGTTATATTGCTCTTTTACTTTTTGAAACTATAATAGCCATGAAAATTTGAGATTTACTTGGGATTTTAAGACAGCTATTCTAAGGCAGCTCATCAATTATAGTGCTCTTTTACTCTTTAAAACTATAATAGCCGTACGAATTTGACCTTTTCTTAAGATTTTAAGACAGCTGTTTAAAGGCAGCTCAACTTTTTTTGCGAAGTTGAGTTGCTACAAAACTAAAAACTTCCATGATCAACAAAATCGAGAATGAGATTGTTACTGATCTCAAAAATTTAGAATAAACTCAATGTTGAGTCAGAATATTGACTTAAGTAGTTTCATGATTATAGTACTAGAAATCAGTGTCCTTTGTGAAGGTTAGATAGTTTTAAACATCAGAGGAAGTGTTTTAATAATTATTTGAATTCAGTAAACACAAACCAAAGACATGTTCAAATTCTGATTGGATTTGGCGATGTATGGTAATTTGAGTTTAAAATGGTAATTAATTCAGTACTCGACGTTTATTAGATTGTGGTAAATTTGAAAAATATTGTAATAGTGACTCATGTCTGAAAACAAATAAACCAGGAAGAAATTCAGAACAATGAAGTACTGAGAAATGTGTTGAATTTACCTGGTACTAACTACCAAATAACAGGCATTATTTTCAAAGTTTATCATTAGTTTCAATTTTTTATCCTGATTATTAAGGATAATACAGTACACAATTAATTGATCCAATAAAATCAACAATCAATCATTATGTTTTGTAATAGGTTTTTTTTTCTCCTGTAATTTTGTGTGGTAAAACTGAAGAAAACTATTACATTATTAATGTAATAAAACAATAACAACAAAACAACACAAAAAACAGCAAAATAATCTTCTTTGCTGCATGTTTTATTAGTCTGGTTGATGATTACACATTTTCATACAAGTTGTCATAACATATATGAGGCACGTCGTTAAAAAACCGGACTTAATGCCTGTGCGTAAAGTGCCATTCCGGATTAGTCTGTGCAGTCCACACAGGCTAATCCGGGATGGCACTTTCCGTTTTTATGGTATTTTCTGTTTGAGGGAAGTCTCTTCTAAACATAAATCCACTGTAGGCGGAAAGTGCCGTCCTGGATTAGCCTGTGCTGACTGCACAGGCTAATCTGGGACAACACTTAACGCACATGCATTAAGTCCAGTTTTCCCACGACGCGCCACATATTTATATTGCAAACTTTCAAAGGTCTTGGATTAGGAGATCAAAGGTCACAGGTCTTGGATTAGGAGTTAGTGAATTAAGTCCCTACAAAGGCAGCCTTCCAGTGGTCTTTCTAAAAGACATACAAACTGGTTCTACCCAGGTAACAGACACGAAAGTGTCTCAGTTAGCCTTAGCTTGAACATAATCGAGTTAAGCTAAACAGATTTAAACTAACAATGGTTTATTATCATGTTTTCAGATCAATGGAGAGAACGTTGTGCGTGCGTCACATGACCGCGTGGTTCACTTGATACGCAGTACGGGGGACACGCTGGCGATGAAGGTGGTCACGGTCCAGAGGGGGAACCAATCCCAGGACTGGTTTATGAATCAGCAGGACAGGTCCTTGACTATGCCCAACAGACAGAAGAAAAAAGGTAAACCAGTCTAAAAAAATGTCTCAATATTAGAGTATATTTTTGCAGTCTTGTCAAATACTTAAAACTTTTAGTGAATTTTGTTAAATGAATGATTATAAAGTGACTTCATTGATTTTATAAGAAATGACAGTAAAGCAAATGTGCAGTGTTTCAGTAAAACAGTCCATTAATCCTACAGGAATTTGTATACTGGTAAATGAATGTATTTTAGATCATGTTCTGGACCTTATGTTACTGTTTGGTTCAAAACTTAACAAAAATGTAATTTTCGCATGTAAGTCAACACAATTCAAAAGTTATTGTTTATAGGCATGTCTGGCGAGTTTTATTCCATTCATGACCCCTGCAACTGACACGACATAAACACATTATCAGTGTTGGCACAGAGATGCTAAACATTTTAACATGCCAGTGAACTTGGCCATAAAGCCACCACTTATTTTGATGACTGAATAAGCTGTGAAAACTGATGATGATTGATAGATTGAAATATGTATAATCAAAAGTTCTCTTCAAAGCTTGAAGCTCATCGTAGCTACTATGGCGTGTGTTATTATGATGTGTTATCATGAGCTAATATGGTGTGTATTGTTTACTTGCAGCGGCCCCTACGCCCCCGCAGAGGGACCCCAGGACCTCCCTGTCCATCAGCAAGTCAGAGGGACAGGCCATATCAGAGGAGATGGCGGCCATGGGTGAGCAGGCGTTCTGTCTTTCAAAAACAAAATTTGCCAAATTCTACCTTTAAAGAGACTCATGATCAAAATCATTTTCCTCTTTATCAGTGTCATTATTAGCAATATTCTCTTCCTCATTCTCTTCCTCCTCCTCCTCATTATCATCATCATCAGCATCAACAATCACTTCATCACCAATTTTGTGTTTATAGAATTCTAGTATTAGAAATAAAGTTGTAAACAGTTCTCCTGAGATGAAGGGAAATAACTTGATTAAAATGAACTATTTGTTGCTGGCTATTTTATGTATTAAGCCAGAACTGCTAAGGCCTATTAAAAGAAGTAATGTCAATAATTCAATTTCCTTTATACTTGAATAATTATCTATTCAATAAGTTGTACATTACATGAATAATCTATCACTAGCACGTGTGTTGTTGCACTGTTTTAGTCAATTTTTTTCATTATTATTTCTGTATTTGTGTTTAATCTGGGTTTACCTGCATCTTCCAGCTAAACTAGACCTGGCAATCGCAGAGAAAAAAGAGGAAGAAAAGATTGCGTCCATAAGAAGCCGAACTGCAGCAAAACGTGTCTCAGTTGTCGATATGGAGAACATTGGCGTTGACGGCAAACTCGAAAGAGCAAAAAGCACACCTGACCTTATGGATGCCTCCAAGGTTACAAAACACTATGCAACTCCCACAGTACCGGATAACCGTAAGTCCATGTATGTGGTCACAAGCTCGGGAAGCACATCTCCGACTGGTGCCAGTGCCAGACCCAAAACAGCCCCTCCCGTCCCTCCAGGCGCAGAAAACTCCCCGAAGAAACAAGCACCCAGACCACCTGTTAGCACGTCGGAGGTCGTAACGATCAATACCAACAAGGGGTCACCATATGCAAGTTCAAAAATCGTTATAAAGTCTACTACAAAATCAGATTCGCCTTACGAGTCTAGCTTCAGACCGGGAGATTCTGCCAAACTTGCCGAGGAGCCAAAAGAAGGTCATAAGGGTCACAACCGATCACCAAGTGCTGGCGCTGTCTTAGTGCGCCAAGATGGTGTGAGTGACTCTGAGAAAACAAATGTGTCCTTTGCGGATGACAAAGTGCTAGACCGTGCTGCGAGCTTTCTTAAGAAGCATCCTAATGCCAAACTGTTGATGACTGCCAAGGGGCAGGAGAGTTTAAGGAATCGAACATCAATGCGGATGTCGCTGCATGCGACTGAACCAGCCCCAGACTACGACAGTGACAGTGGGGACGATAAACCTGACTCTCCCTTGAAAGCACAGGATCCAAAAACGCAGTCGTTAACAGTGATTTCGGTTGGTGATAAAAATAAGAAAATTACACCAGCACCTTCTCAGTCGTCAAAGCGATACACGATACATTCGAGCATTCCCTCTGAAGACAAAGGATTTGTTATCCCGCCTAAGCCCGATGTTCCCACGCCGTCTCCACCAGTTCAGACATGGCAAGATTCGCCGAAGAAATCGTCATATTCGCCTCAACAGAGCAACAGAATCGCTGTCAAAGTCGACATTAACCCACGGCAAGTTGACTCCGAGCCACCACCATTACCTCCAACACCGCCACCAGATTTAATGGACAGTGCTTCACCTGTGAACATCCCAAAGGTACCTGCGCCACCACCGCTTATTCCGAACGGTGCACCACCACCACCTCCACCTCCGCCACCACCACCGGCACCAACTGCGGAAGAGATCACGAAAACTAAATCCAGTGCTAGTGCAGATTACATTTCAACGTCAGTTCCTTATGACGCAATTGCTGCCGCAGTTGCTAAGCGACAAGAAAGACTGCAGAATGCCGGTCCTAAGATGGCTGAAACGAAACAAAAACCAGTGGTGCCACAAATGGATCCCGCCCAAGCTGCTATCATCGCTGCAGTAATGAAACGACGGGAACAGCTAGAGAAACAGGATGAAAACATGGTGATCGATTCAATTGAAAGCAGGCTTCAGAAGACGAAGAAGCTGCAAGCTGCCAAGTTCTCACTAGCAGGCCAAAAACCTATCAAAACAGAGACAAAATCAAATGAAGGCAACCAACCTGCAAGCCCTGTGCAATCAAGCGTGAAGCTGGCAATGGGAAAAGCAAACCCAGCCCCGGTCAAACAGGAAAAGGAGGAGTTTTCTTTCAAAGTCGAGCCAGTCAAAGAAATTAAAACAATTAACAAAAACCAAACAGGAATTACACAAATTAAACCTAACTTTTCTGTAAATAATGCTAAACCAGTTCATGAAACAAAACAAACAAATGGACTTGACAAAGGTAAGCCTGTTGAAGGTTTAAATGTGAAACCACAACCGTTGGAAAAATCCACCCCCACTAAAGAAAGCAATAAACCTTCAGAGAAAATTACAACTACAGTGGAGGAAACGAATAACAATAGGAATGAAAATAGCAAGTCAGATTTTCTTGCATTGGCAGAAAAGAAGCGCCAGGAGTGGCTTCAGAAAAAGCAAAAATCCGAATCCAAGTCGTCACCGTCAAGTACACCAGAAAGGGACGGTGTGAAATCAAAAACTGTTGAAATAAACGGCAAGCCGAAACCATTATCAAATGGAGATGTGTTTAAAAATGTGCCTCCAGCGCCTGTTGGGTTTAGAGACGGCGGTAAAACAAACACAAATAGTGACAATATTGTGCAGTTGGAAATTATTCCACCACCAGAGCATTTCAACAACGACGGAGGAACTGAACCCAACACGCAGCAAAATAGTCCAGCATTTTCTCCGGATACAGCAAGTTTAGTGTCCTCTCTATCCACATTATCTTCCTTGTCAGGTGAAGGTAGGAGCAACGGTTACGATGACCTTATTGCTCCGCCTCCACCCGGGTTTGGCGATGATTCTTCTTCTGTTATTCCTCCTCCACCGGAATTTGGGAACGATAACGCAAAGAAGGCGGGAAAAACATTCAATGGGAAAGCTATAGATCAGTGGTTTTGTAACGATGTTCTGGATTGGCTGGACAGTTTAAATATGAGCCAATACAAAACGAGCTTTCAGAGGAATTGTATTGATGGTAAGAAATTACTTGACTTGAGCAGAGACAATTATATCGAACTCGGTGTTACACAAGTTGGACACAGAATGACGATTGAACGAGCCATTAAAAAAGCGGAAATTAAGCAAAAGACATTGTCAAATGAAGTGATAGCGGTAGAACATTTGTAGAGCAGGAATTATTAAATAGTGTTAGATTATCGGATGTTTCGTGCCAGTGTTAAACATTGAAATAAACATGTGCAAGTGATTTAAGCAATGGCACCCTCTGCTGAAATTCACATTGAGTGTGTTAACTCTAAAACCCTGGGATATTGTTGTTTATGCGCGTAAACCTGTTATCTATCTTAAACTCACTTGTGTTACGATGGTTATGTATTTAATTGTGAATATCTAAACAGACTGTGTAGTATTAGAACTAACTAATATAATTGGATGTACCTATATTTCATTCATTTTAGCATATTCTTCCATTGTGGTACATGTACCATAATCCCATCAATAAAATATATCCTTCATTATTTGCAAAATACTTGAAATGTGCATTTTATGCTTCGAGATTTGATTTTACATTTACATTCCATACTTATGTAAAATTGAGTTAATGTTGAAGTGCAACAATATCACTTCAGTTGTTTTGGTGGCAAAACTAATGGGAACTTAAATGTAAAATATAAGGTGCGCTAAGCATACATTTGCACTGAGTTAAAATGTTCCAGTTTCGTTAAAGTACATTTTATATTTGGTTCAATTGGAGTCAATGCCAAAAGGTTCCATATTAATTTCTGATGCAGTCATTAGTGTATGAGTACACTGCTACATAAATATTACAGAATATGTGAAATAACTAGAAGTGTTATTTCAGATTGTACATTTGTAACATTTTTTATGCAAAATAATTATGTCGTAATATTATAACCGGCATTTGTATTACCAGTATTCAAAACGAAACAATGTTTGAAATTTGTGGTATGCAGACAAAATGTATTTTGTCTTACCTAATGACAAAGTTTGGAAACTATATTTTTAAAGATGTTATTTGATATGATGCTTTCCTTTGAAAAAGCAGTGAATCGTTGAGTCTTTCAAGATAATTCTAACATTTTTTCAAAACTTTGACCATTCCGAAATATTCCACGAATATTTTGATAAGAGTGGAGAGATTTTTTGTACAGAATTGTATATTTAATATATTTTTATTACGATTCGGTTTCTGTCATGAAATGCTAATATGTTAATATGAACATATCTTGATAAGTTACTTATTTTTGTAATTGCTGTATTCGAAACTGTGGTTGTTCAATATTTTTGTGAGTTCAAATTCAAATATTAACAGATTGTACATAAGGTTGTATATATTTATTTAATATTTTATGTAAATTATTGGTTTATCAAGGAGGACTCCATTAAATTTGTTAATCGTGTCAACTGTGTTTTACTTGTGATTGAACAATTATATTGGGTCATTGCATTAATATAGACATTGTCATGATTTTAGGGTTTTAAAATCAATAAGGTTCAAACAAGTAAATTTGCAAAAATTGTGTAGAATCTGAAAACATTATATATATTGTCACTTATAAATCTTTAAATGTTTACAACTATTAGAAAACAAGTATAAAAAACAACATAAATTAACTTACAGCCAAATACCAGTACTGAGAAAAAAGAATACAAACATATATTGTAGTTAAATCAATTATTTTTATTCAGTTGTATCCGGCATGGCATTTTTTAAACAAAGCAGAACATTCTAATTAATGTGTTGGTGTAAGAATGAAAAGTTGACAAACTGTCGCATGATACACCAAAACCCCGCTTTACGACCACCTCGATTTTACGACCACCCCGCTAAAGCGGACACTTTTTAATAGATCCCATTGTTTTCTTATATATTTCAATGGTCGCAAACCCCGATTTTACGGGCACCCCGCTATTCCGTATTACGACCACTAATCCCAGACCGAAAATACCAAATACTTCTCAAAATAACCACGTTATTGCGACCAGTGTCATTTGGTCGTTGACACTTACATCATCAATTAACAACATATGTCATGGAAATAACCAACTGCTAAAGCGGTATTAAAGGAGAGTGTGAAACACAATGGTACAAATGTTTTGATAAGGGATTAACAAATCGACTGTGTATTAGATTACGTTAATTGACACCAGCTGACAGCCAGAGGGTAACACTGATGAATGCTGAACCTTAAATGGACTGAGTCAAATAAAGTTTTAATTAATTTCGGACTTAATGTTAAGTACATATTCATAATATAAGTTACATAATTTGTATTCTATAAAATTTATTTATTGAAAACAAATCGGAAAGTTCGTCTGTTCAATATTTATTATTTTCAGTAAAACTTAAAATTATACAGACGTATGCATGTACTGACTCGGTGATCTGCTGTACCTCGATAATACGACCACCCCGCTATAAAGACCGTTTTTATTAAGACCCCCAAGTGGTCGTATTAGCGGGGTTTTACTGTATACCTATTCTGAACACAAGCAGTTCTGATAGTTTTTATTATTTAAGTGTTATGCAGTAAGACATTGGCAAACTTCCAGTTTAATTATTCCTATTTTCCAAACAGTCTGTGCATTTTCAAGGGCAGTTGTATGAATTTAACTTCCTTGACTTTTATTGTAGATTTTGTCATAAAATTCTTCAATACGATATGCATACAAAATTTCAAGTTCTTTTAAATATCTGGTATCATTTGAAATTTGATAGGGATATTTATTTATTGGCAACTTTACACTTGCGATAGAAATTCCACACTTCTTCAGACATTTTATTTATTTATTTTTTGGCATTACTTTTCGAAGAAAAAAAGTCGAGCTTTTGTCGCTCCCCTGTTGTCTGCATCAGCATCTGCATTGGTCAAATTTTTTGGTTAAGTTTTTGTCAGATTCCATTTCTCAGAAACTATCAGAGGTATCCATTTGAAACTTCCAACACTTGTTCACTATCAAAAGGGTACTCCATTACAACAAGGCAGGTAACATGTGATTTGTATTTCTAGAGTTATGTGCTCTTGTTTGGACTTAAAACTTGGAATATATTGACAATTTTTTGATAAATATAAAATTTCTCAATAACTATCAAAGACATTAAATTGAAACTCAAGGTACTTGTTAATAGTGCTGACACCATTCTGCAGACAAAAGAAGGTAACTCTTTTAAGGAGTTTGCATGAGTAATTACCCTTTTTTCAACCTAAAAATTTTGCTTTAGGTCAAATTTCACAATATCTATAAGAGGTATTGACTTGAAACTCAAAGTACTTGATCACAGTGATAAGCTTATTCTGCAGACATGAGGAGTTTACTTGATCAAGGATTTTGGTGGAGTTACTGCCCTTTTTTCAACTAGATTTTTTTTGCTTTCGGTCAGATTTCTCAATATCTATAAGAGGTATTGACTGAACTTCAAAGTACTTAATGACAGTGATAAACTTATTCTATAAACAAGAGCCTAGATTACTATCAATAATGAGAAAATCGAGCGTCCAGCACCCGTAGTCAGTGCTTCAGATAAGTTTTGGTGTAAAGGGTAAATGTACACACGACCAAGAATTAACGGGGGTAAATGTAGCATCTACACCTCCAAGTTTGTGTCCGTTATGCATTCGAGTTGGGGCATGCGCATAATACTCAAATGACGGAACATTGAATAGCAACACATTTAAGTAAAGTTGATTGTAAACTCACTACATTGTATTTCATGTAACAAAACAGTGAATACGTGAGAAATATGTAATCTTATGTAAAAGTAAATGCGTGACCTAATAACGATTTGAACTTTAAATTCCTTCAAGTTTGTATGTAACATTGGTTGACGTCATATGGAAAGACACCGTCATTGATTTTATGTTTGCATATCAAGTGGTGATCTTGTTTTATGCTGCTCAATATCTGCATTCTGATTACACGATTTGAAATAGAATGGAATTTTTAAAAAGCCTAATCAATGTTATTTTGTAACCAACTATTTATAAATTTTGAATTTGTTGAAAACATTGTATAATAAATGCTATTCACTAAAATAATTATTTATAATTTTTTTACGCATGTATTTGCTGATCTGAGTCGAGATATTCTTAGGGCAAAATTTGCAAAGAAATCTGACTTGAGACATAATATAATATAAATTTAAATAAAAAAAGACATCGTTGTTTCAAACTCAAACTTGTAGGTGTACACCAACTTACCAGATTAGATGCTACATTCAGTCTAAAATGTATTGGTGAAAAATTAATGTATTTCAGTTGAAAATTCATTTGTCAAGGCAGAATAATTCAATGACATCTCAAATAATGTAGTGATCACTTTAAGAAGAAAACAAAGAATGTTTTAAATAAGAATTTTAACATATTAATACTTTTTACAGTTGGATATCTTTTCATTTCCAATTAGACAAACATTAGGCATTTTGTGCATAATTGTACATCCGGATTTTATGTTCTGTGCGTATCTTAGGATTCTCCAGGCATAAATTACGTGTGTAGGCGCCTCATCCGGTGGTCTGTTCAATACTGATGGATCTGTAAAGAGACCATATTTACCTCGAAATTGACTTGATTTGAGATATTTCTTTTGGATTGTATTTATTTCAATGTTCCCTGTAAATCTACATACTCTGTTGCATTACCAGTATACACTCAACAGCAAAAACAGCTAATAGTAATCTAAGTTTTTTTTCCAGCTATTTGACTGTTGTTTTTTTTATTAAAAAAAATATCACACATTTTGACAGTTGCCTCTCTTTTGAAACTTATTTTATTTATTTGCATGTTTTTAACATGATTTGACATGTACTTTTTTCTTCTTTGAAGTTGTTTTTTTGTTGTTGTTGAAATTTTGTGAAAAGAAATTTATCTTGAAAATATTTAATATTGTTTCATTTTTTCTGGGTACAATTATTGACATGAAAGCCTACATTACTAGTTGAATCATAGTTTTGAGAAAATGTGAAAACTAACGGAATATCTTGTAATAGTGTATGTCAGGTATCATTATTATTTGCATAATGTTAATTTCATATTTATATAGCCAATGTTTGTTGTTTGTTATCAATTCAGACTTTCATGGAGATTCTATGAAAGGAAATATATTACTTATTAAACTTTGTAACAACTATAGCTAGTGTTGTTGTAAATATATCAACCGATTTGCTTTATTATAGTTCTTTGCACTTTGGCCCGAGTCCTTGTCTGTTTACAAAGGACAAGGGAGAGAACTCACCACACATGTTGCTCTTACAAATGACAAGGGAGAGAACTCACCACACATGTTGCTATTACAAATGACAATGAAGAGAACTCACCACACATGTTGCACTTTCAAATGACAAGGGAGAGAACTCACCACACATGTTGCTGTTACAAATGACAAGGGAGAGAACTCACCATACATGTTGCTCTTACAAATGACAAGGGAGAGAACTCACCATACATGTTGCTCTTACAAATGACAAGGAAGAGAACTCACCATACATGTTGCTCTTACAAATGACAAGGAAGAGAACTCACCATACATGTTGCTCTTACAAATGACAAGGGAGAGAACTCACCACACATGTTGCTCTTACAAATGACAAGAAAGAGAACTCACCATACATGTTGCTCTTACAAATGACAACAAAGAGAACTCACCACACATGTTGCTCTTACAAATGACAAGGGAGAGAACTCACCACACATGTTGCTCTTACAAATGACAAGGAAGACAACTTACCACACATGTTGCTCTTACAAATGACAAGGAAGAGAACTCACGACACATTGCTCTTACAAATTACAAGGAAGAGAACTCACCACACATGTTGCTCTGCTCTTACAAATGACAATGACAAGGAAGAGAACTCACCACACATGGTGCTCTTACAAATGACAAGGGAGAGAACTCACCACACATGTTGCTCATACAAACGACAAGGGAGAGAACTCACCACATATGTTGCTCTTACAAATGACAAGGAAGAGAACTCACCACACGTTGCTCTTACAAATGACAAGGAAGAGAACTCACCACACATGTTGCTATTACAAATGACAAGGAAGAGAACTCACCACACATGTTGCTCTTACAAATGACAAGGAAGAGAACTCACCATACATGTTGCTCTTACAAATGACAAGGGAGAGAACTAACCACACATGTTGCTCTTACAAATGACTAGAGAACTCACCACACATGTTGCTCTTACAAATGACAAGGAAGAGAACTCACCATACATGTTGCTCTTACAAATGACAAGGAAGAGAACTCACCATACATGTTGCTCTTACAAATGACAAGGGAGAGAACTCACCACACATGTTGCTCTTACAAATGACAAGAAAGAGAACTCACCATACATGTTGCTCTTACAAATGACAACAAAGAGAACTCACCACACATGTTGCTCTTACAAATGACAAGGGAGAGAACTCACCACACATGTTGCTCTTACAAATGACAAGGAAGACAACTTACCACACATGTTGCTCTTACAAATGACAAGGAAGAGAACTCACGACACATTGCTCTTACAAATTACAAGGAAGAGAACTCACCACACATGTTGCTCTGCTCTTACAAATGACAATGACAAGGAAGAGAACTCACCACACATGGTGCTCTTACAAATGACAAGGGAGAGAACTCACCACACATGTTGCTCATACAAATGACAAGGGAGAGAACTCACCACATATGTTGCTCTTACAAATGACAAGGGAGAGAACTCACCACATATGTTGCTCTTACAAATGACAAGGAAGAGAACTCACCACACATGTTGCTATTACAAATGACAAGGAAGAGAACTCACCACACATGTTGCTCTTACAAATGACAAGGAAGAGAACTCACCAGACATGTTGCTCTTACAAATGACAAGAGAACTCACCACACATACTGCTCTTACAAATGACAAGGAAGAGAACTCACCACACATACTGCTCTTACAAATGACAAGGAAGAGAACTCACCATACATGTTGCTCTTACAAATGACAAGAAAGAGAACTCACCACACATGTTGCTCTTACAAATGACAAGGAAGAGAACTCACCACACATGTTGCTCTTACAAATGACAAGGAAGAGAACTCACCACACATGTTGCTCTTACAAATGACAAGAAAGAGAACTCACCACACATGTTGCTATTACAAATGAGAAAGGAAACAACTCGCTTGCAAATGACAAGGGAGAGAAGTTACCGCACATGTTGCTTCTCTTTGACTAACAACAAAATGTGGCCTGTTCTTTTTTTAGTGTCAAATTTGGTAAATAGGCGAAATTGAGTTATTCACGTTATCGATGCCTCAATACATGTTAAACACATAAAAAGTATTTATTTTTGAAATATTTCATCCCTTTAACCAAGGCCTTAGAATTACCCCAAAACACATATGACATTTTCATGAGTTATTTTCATGTTAAGAAGTTACAGCAACAAACTTCCAATATATGTACCATTGAATGGTGACCGTTTTGTTTAGTGACTGTTTTGACTTAGGACCTATTTCACTTGTGATCCTATTGACTTTGGACCATTGTGAATAGGTGACCGTTTTGACTTTTTACTGTTTTGTTAGTGACCTTTTTGACTTGGGGGGCATTTTTACTCGTGATCTTGACTTAGGAGACGTTTTCACTTGACTTAGGAGACGTTTTCACTTGAGATTGTATTGACTTGCGACCGTTTAGACTTAGGGCCAGTTTATTTTGGGACTGTTTTGAGTTTGGCTTGTTTGTTTTGTGACAATTTTGACATGGGGCCACTTTCACTTGTGACCGTCTTGACTTTGGGTCATATTGAACTCAGACCATTTTTAAATAATAACCGTTTAGACTTTGGGCCCTTCTCTTTCTTGACTTGGGGGGGCTGTTTTCACTCGAGACCATATTGACTTGGGGCTGTTTTAAGTTTTGAATGGTGACCGTACCTATTTAGGACTGTTTTGACTTGGGGCCATTTTGACTTGTGACCGTTTTTGTTTTTGCCAGATTGCACTTAACACTTAAGAGTCAAATAGTTCTTAAGACAAACACGACATAAATGTGCTTTCAATTTTATTTTCATAGCATTGCATTGAAGCATCAAATCAACATCTCTAAACTAAACAACCTTGCCCTGTATGCTCTACAATAAATAATGGTCAGACATAATATACAATTATACATGCATAAGAAAAGCTATACTAGCCACAGTTTTGCTAACGCCTAAAATATATTGATAGCATAATTATGGCATAATTATGGCTGCAGACACAAAAAAAGGAAACATTCTGGGTTGTTAATTGCAAGATTGTTTTTAAATTTTTATTTGCCTATCCAAAAAATAAGAATAGGTATGACTTTTGTAGTAACTTGCATTATCTACAAGTTGTTTTCAATAAACTGAATGAAGAGAATGATATAATGACAAGAATTTATACGTTTATTCAAATTATTTTTTGAATTATTAACATTTATATGCAAACAAATTTTTTTTTCTATAAAAAGAGCTGTCAGAGGGCAGTGCGCTCGACTATTCAAAGTATTTCAGTTGGTACATATTTTGGAAAGTGGAAGGGGCGTAAATTTGTTGAAATACAAAACTGATTATTTCAACAAATTATTCCAAGATCAAGCCTTATGTAGTTAATAACTTGTGTAGTTTTGAAGTCATAAGAGTTTTGAATATAAACTTTAACCAGTAAATCTGTGAAAAAGGGGCATAACTCTGTCAAAATACAAAACAAAGATATAGGGAATGTTGCCCCTGACACTGGAGTTGACGACAAAGGTATATTCCAAGTTTCAAGTGAATAACTTATGTAGTTGAAGTTACAAAACTTTTGAATATAAACTTTAACCAGAAGATCTATGTGAAAAAGGGGCATAACTCTGCCACAATACAAATCAATACAGAATAATGCAATCACATAACAGAGTTATGGGGAAAGTTGCCCCTGATACTGGAGCTGATGAAGATATATTCCAAGTTTCAAGTAAATAACTTATGTAGTTTTGAAGTTACAATACTTTTGAATAAAAACTTTAACCAAATTCAGACGCGGACGCCGACGCCGGGGGTAGAATGAAAGCTCACGTAGTCGAGCTAAAAAGAAAATAAGGTCAAATGAAACCAAAAATTGGCATTTCTTCAAGCTGGCTTAACTGGTAAATAGAAGTCCAGCCTATGATTCTAGATGTAAAGAGATGCGAATCCTTTAGTGTTATTATAAAAGCCTGAGTGCAGCAAACAATGTCATAAAGTGAAGTTAAATACATACTTTATTCCAATCCTTTATAAGATTATTGAGAACATTCTATTTACAACAGTCAGTTTAATTGCCAGACAATACTATTTCCTGTCTACACAAAAATATTAGTTTTATTAATGTCCAGTTACCATTCCGGGTAATGTATTTACTGACAAAAATAATTTTCTATTTAGAGTTGTTTATCGGCTAATAAACAGCGGTTTGGAGTTCTGATGTGTAGGAATTAATATACTATCATCAGAACAACAAATAGATGTTTATTTACTGATAAACAACAATAATGCGAAAATTATGTCGATTCTAACATAATCTTGCAACAAATTCTGCAAATACAATGCTAACTATATTTTACAGTTTCAGAACTTTTTTTTAGTTTTTTTTTTGGCAATAAAACAATTGAAAATGTTGTTTTTTGTCTATAGAAATCACTGCTCTTGTCAAGTTAGAAAATCTGTTCACATTATAAACCTATCAATCCCAATAAACAAATGTGCATCTCTAAAAGAATGACTAGTACAAACAGGTGAACTAGAATTTCCACCTCATATTGAAATGGAACTATTCTTTGGTTCAGAAATCATTGCAAACTATCCTAAACATTCCTGAATTAATCATAGTTTATTCAAACAGAGAATAAAATACTGATGCACAGGGCTAAATTTGTTACAACAATATTTTCACTGGAAGCTTACCAGAAATGCTAACAAATAAAATACTGATTCTTAATTTGGTATTAATTCATAATAATTTATATAATCATTATTTACTTAATTCTTGCTTATATTTGTACAAAAATACATTTGAGACGTGTCGTGGGAAACCTGAGCTTAATGCATGTGCGTAAAGTATTGTCCCGGATTAGCTTGTGCAGTCCACTTTCCGCCTACAGTGGATTCATGTTTAGAAGAGACTACTTTGAAACAGAAAATACCTTAAAAGTGGAAATTGTTGTCCTGGATTAGTCTGTGCAGACTGCACAGGCTAATCCAGGATGACATTTAACTCACATGCATTAAGCCCAGGTTTCCCTCAAAATGCCTCTTTGCTGTTTATTTTCTCTGTTCATTACAGAGAGAAATATATATGAGATTTATATTTCAATACAAATAATCAAAACAGTCAACAATCAAACATTTATGTCAATACATAACAGAAACAAATACTACTTTTTGAGATTTTTCCTCAAAATATATTTTAATACAGGTACTCTTTGATGTTTGTCTATGAAGCACAGAAATGACAATCATGCACATGAAATAATACATTTCCACCAGTTAATACAGTATATTTCATGTATGTGCAGCACTAATTTATAATGAAAAATATAAATATCTGTATATGAGATAAAAAATACATGTGGATATAGCAATAACATACAATATTTACAAGTATAGTTCTACCAACTTAAGTTGGCTAGAAATAGTAACTATAAATCATTTCTACCATCGTTTATTATTTGATTGCAATGATAGTACAGTGGTAGAATATCAGTCTCATGGTTGTACAGGGTAAGATATTTTCTAATTAGGATATTTTTCCATTGCACAAAAAGTTGGCGGATGGAAGACGTTTTCTTTTTAAATTTCTGTTGGTATAATTAATAGTGAGAGAATAAAAGTTTACTGGGTATAATTAATAGTGAGAGAATAAAAATTTTCTGGGTATAATTTATAGTGAGAGAATAAAAGTTTACTGGGTAAAATTAATAGTGAGAGAATAAAAGTTTACTGGGTATAATTTATAGCGAGAATAAAAGTTTACTGGGTATAATTTATTGTGAGAGAATAAAAGTTTACTGGGTATAATTTATAGTGAGAGAATAAAAGTTTACTGGGTATAATTTATAGTGAGAGAATAAAAGTTTACTGGGTATAATTTATAGTGAGATAATCAAAGTTTACTGGGTATAATTTATAGTGAGAGAATAAAAGTTTACTGGGTATAATTTATTGTGAGAGAATAAAAGTTTACCGGATTAAACAATGGCCACATACTTAATAATTATTATGGATGGGATGGAAGACGTTTTCTTTTTAAATTTCTGTTGGTATAATTAATAGTGAGAGAATAAAAGTTTACTGGGTATAAATAATAGTGAGAGAATAAAAGTTTTCTGGGTAGAATTTATAGTGAGAGAATAAAAGTTTACTGGGTAAAATTAATAGTGAGAGAATACAAGTTTACTGGGTATAATTTATAGTTAGAGAATAAAAGTTTACTGGGTATATTTATTGTGAAAGAATAAAAGTTTAATGGGTATAATTTATAGTGAGAGAATAAAAGTTTACTGGGTATAATTTATAGTGAGAGAATAAAAGTTCACTGGGTATAATTTATAGTGAGAGAATAAAAGTTCACTGGGTATAATTTATAGTGAGAGAATAAAAGTTTACTGGGTATAATTTATAGTGAGAGAATAAAAGTTTACGGGGTATAATTTATAGTGAGAGAATAAGTTTACTGGATTAAACAACGGCCACATACTTAATAATTATTATGGCTAAACAACATTAAGTTTAAATAAGTCTTTATGAATAAATTAATATACTCACATTAATTTTAAATTAACTCTTTGCTTACTCAAAAATAGAAGCTCATAATACTCGCAACAAAAATATTAAACGGTCATATATTCAATAGATCACCAGTTTTGTTGACGATTAATGCTATTGATTATTGTTTTTCCTTTATCCTCCCCCCACATTTTTGTTTATTTATTTATCAATGTTATTGTTTTGCAATGAATTTTGATGAAACCATTTTCAGCTTGGTTTTATGTCTGACCCTTTAATATTTTTGTTGAGTGTAGTTAACTACAGATGACATATGCACAGAATATTTGCTGTCAATTAAATACTGGAGCACAAATCAAAACGTTGGCAACAAAAATAGAGAACAGCGTAACATCAACAGACACAAACCGGTAATAAATACATTTTTATACATTGGCACTAAATTATAGAAGTGGGGAATAAACAAACAAGCATGCAGTGTATCTGCAGTTTTATGAATCGTAAAAACATTCAGAAAATGGGGTTCAAAATACACTGAATTTGGAATAAATGTATTGAAAACTGCAATAATTTTGGTAAAAGATGTTCCACTCTTTACTAAAGTTCCCTTGCTGACTCGACTGAATTTAAGGACTTTAGGAAATATAGAGAGCGAAATATCTGGTTGCTGCACATCCACAATGTTGCCCATCTGGAGTGGGCATCAGAGGAATATTGTAAGATCTTTAAAAATTAGTTTCTTTTTGCAATATGTCAGTGAAAAATGAAAATAAATTTTTATAGGATGCATTATATGGCTAAAACCTTAGAAACAATCAAAACATTAGCTACACACGATATGTCAAACAATTAGTATGGCTCCGACCAGGGCCGGTATTCACAAAGCTCCTAAGGAAAATCTTAACTTAAGGTGAACTTAGGTGAAAATTTAATATCAATATGTGAAATCCAGTGATATATTTTTACCAGTTGGTAAAATATGAAAGACATAAACAATATTTACTAGTTTGGGCCATTTTAGTGTAAAACCTATACATGAAACAGCCAAAAAATTATGGAGTTTTATGAATTTAAGGAATATCCTCATGTCTTCCCTAAGGAGCTTTGTGAATACAGGCCCAGGCTAGTAAAGCGTAAAAAAAAGGTGCTGATTTCCGCTTACCCGCCCCCCCCCCCCCAAAAAAAAAATTCCGCTGATCCTAAATATTTTTTGGCTATCGATCATCAACTTTTTATGACTTTCGGTAAAAAACAATTTTCACTAATATGCGGCTTTTCTGTAATTATCAAACATTTTGAATTAGACTGCGCGAGGCAGGCTCTAATGACATACTGTAAGGTACAGTTTCTTTGATTGGAGACATTTAAACATTTTACATGCAGTCCAATATACCTAAACTGCGTGGTGAATATGCCGCAAAGAAAACAACAGTTAAAGAAAAATAGGTAATTGTTTACCTCCCCTCCTAGACTTTTTGGAGACGTAAGCGGAAACCAGCATTATTTTTTGGCCTTATAGAAATAAAATAAATATAGTCATGCTGCACACCCCTGAGTGTAATTAGTATACAATGCCAGTGAAGATATATACACTCAAACCAAACATGCATTTTTAAAGTTTATAAAGTCATCATATGCAGAAACAGCCGCAAGTACCCATGTAATATGCCATGTAATCCTTATAATCATTTTTTGCATGCCATGATTTCATTTAATACCATGCATCGTAGGATCATGAAAATTAGGTTGCTGGTGTGTTAGCAACAAAATGAAAGATATGGAATCAAACCCAGTTTGCCTATGACTGAAACAAGGTCTCAAAGGTCAAAAATCAGTGTCTAAACTGTTGTCTTTACCAAAGTATAATTTTGTCCGGCATGGAGGAATTTTGAAATTACTTGGCAGAAGTGTTAAAATAAATACACATGTATATGATAATTATGTTCTTAAATAGAATAATGCATAAATGTACTGAATATGATCGTTAGAACTTTGCAAAATAGAATGCTTAAGAAATTTGGATGATATATTGGAAAAAAGATTTCATACATCCCGTATCTTTAGTAGTCAGATTCATACGATCAAGCATATAAAAGCCACATATGGTAATGAATTAATTGTGATACAAATGAACCGAACACATCCCATTCCAACAGCAAGACTGGTGCACAACCTAAACAATATCTAATATCAAATACTCTACTGCAGCACAACTGGCCAAATCAAAAAGTGTACAGCTGGTTACTGTTTTACTAACAGAGTTACGCTATCGTAAGTCTACTATTTTCTTAACTTTTGCATACGTTCAAATTTTTGGCGTAAAAGCGTTTTACTTAAACTTTGCGTATATACGTTTTCCGTAAGTTTGTACGTAACTTTACGATTACAAAAAGTATTAAGTTTTTCCGTAAATATGGCCGCCGTGTTCGAGAAGAAATTTCGCTCGACGATTAAATCCGCAGATTTTGTAACAGGATGAGTTATTATGAAAGTTTAACAGATAGAATGATAACACAGAAATATTAGTAAAACGCACTTACGAAACACGTAAGTTATTCGTAACTAGACAACTTACACTAAAACTTACGTAATACGTAAGTATTCTTAGTAAAATGGTACCCAGGTGTTTGGTAAAAAAATGTAACCTAATGACAAATATAACACAATCAATGGTTTCACAGTTTTGGGAACAGGTATGGGCCATATTTATAAAACTCCTTATTTACAGCTTTGTTTTCAGTAAATTTTTCAAAAAAACTTATAAATTTCAAGTATGTGGTTTTACACAATGAAATGGTTTAGTCTAGTAAATACTGGACAGTTGTTGCTTAATTTAACATATTGAAAACATAGATCATCACAATTTTACAAAGATAATTTGATCTGAAAATATCACTTGGAAAATTTCACTTAAAAGTACAACTTAAGACTTTCCTTAGAAACTATCTGAATACCTGCCCTGACCCATAAAACAACGGCATTATTAATAAGCATTGGAGACCAGCCTCCATGAATTATGTATTTTATGTCTGTACAATAAATTATTACAGAATGTGCAAGTAAAGTTACCACAAACTGCCACTAAAATTTGACTCCAGTATATAGCTGTTATAAAAATTCTTATCTTGATCTTTGTAAATTGATGGATGTTACTGCTCATAAGCATAAAACAATAAATTTCATTTGAAAGCAATTCCACACTATTCACATACTACTGCTTTAAAAAGACTATCAAAGAAACCAAAACAGAAATTCATAAAATGACACAGAAAAGTAACATTTTTTCACTAAAAATTAAAGCTGATCAGTAACAATACATGTCTATCTCTAAATCCTGTGACATGTTACTTGTAAAGTTTGTTAAGTTAGAGAAAACAATATTAACCCTACTAGGGAAGTACCTAAATCCGGACAGTACTTAAATCCGGATACCTCAGAAAAAATTTGCTTGTATGATCAAGACCCATAATTCTATGGTATCAATTCATGTTCACACCTGTCTCATCAATGTATGTATGTTGCAACAGAATTTATTGAGTATTAAAAATTGATTCACTTGTTATTTTTATTTTCTTTCTTTCAAATTTAAACATTTGCATTAAGGGATTGAAATCAAAACAGTATATCCAATAAATAAAGCTGTACAGAGAAAAAATGTTGAAACACCAGAACAATGTTAAAAAAGGAGATTACTGACAAGCAAGTTGTAGTTGAATGTTTATTTTCATTCTTTTTGTTTGTAATAAAATATATTTTTAAAAAGTGTCCGGATTTATGTACTCTCCCTCTGTATTTCGATATGTGTTACAGGCCTTTTTTCGACACATCATTCAGTGACTATTAGATGGCAGATTCCACTAAGATTTTGACCAAAGCTTAAGATTAAACCTAACTTATTATGTTTAACTTAATATTTTCGTTTGATACAATTATCCAGAGAAATCGTCCAAAAACCAGCAAAAGTGTCCGGATTTAGGTACTTCGCCAGTATATTGCATAGCAATTTCTAACTATTTTTACAGTGCCACTTGAGCTCTTTGTGTTTTAAATAGTAGTTTTAACTGCTATACATGTATTCCCTTTCATATTTTCAACCTCAGACTATTCTCAGAGAAACAACAAATGCAATGGCTTTAACGATCATCAAACAAAACTTCAATAAATATATTCACACATAAAATATCTGGTTTATCTAAGGGAGGTAAATCTCAGCTGTCGTTCGAAGATTTTGTGTCATTTTTATCGTCACGAGGTGAGCTGGAGCTGCTGTCGCCCTTGCCGTTCGATCGTTTTGAATTTGTCTCCAACTCAAAGTTCTGAAACACACAAGTAATCAGTCATATACATAATCTGTTAATTATTGTCCCGGCCCCACGATTTTGAACATTCTTATGCTTATATTAGTCTTAATATTAACGGGAAACGTTCAGGGTTGTCATTTAGAGCCAGCAGCCCGCCAAAATTTACCGTTTCAAACGAGATATGGGCCGGCTCAAGTTTTCAAAGAAATAAAAATAAATTTTATTGTGTACCTTATTCTGAAAGCCAGTCTTTAACCTAAACACACACTAATCCATATTGAATGTAAATATTCATCTTAATATCCAATAATTTTTACCTCATAACACAGTTTCAATTTTAATTCCAAGACATGATTATTTCATGAACCCATGTAAATCTCCAATTTATCAAATGCAGCAAAGCAACATTCTGATTTTTTGACACCCTTGATTTTTTTCCTAGAATGCTAATTCATTAATGCTCTTATTGACAGTGCTTGCATTGTTCAGGTACAGTAGTACTGATTGATGCTTTTAATTCAGCAGTCACATCAAAGACTTTTCAAGTCAAACTGACACCTTTGCTATGGTTGCTGCTAATGGCTTTGGAAGCCCATCTAATTGATATTGTCACGCTGTCACTCTTAGTTTAAACAGCTGTTACTATTAATCACTCGTGTTTTCAACAGATTGTATTGTTCTTCAAATTGGAAACAATAATTGCGAGGTAATTTGAACGCAGTGTTTTATTTATAGAAACAAACTGTATGAATTAGTAATTAACAAAATATAATGAATATATCATTTAAATTTTCGAATTCCAAAAAGTGTTGGACTATTAATCTACAGGTTGTTCAATCTGTTAAAAACATTTAAAATGTGTTATGAATTTAAGAAGTAAAGTCATACAAAATCACACAAACGTTAACAGTGCTTTTTCTTTCTTAGTTTTTTATGTTATTTCTATAATTGATTATACAAAATCTGAACTATTAAAATTAAAGAAGTAAAACAAAGGTTAATTTTCATACATCAAACTATCATGAATCATGTGTCCAAAATCACTCAATACTAGGATTTTGCATCTAAATTAAAAAAAAAAATTTGGGAGAGGGGGAGCTTACCCGGATCTCCTAAATCACTCACACCTTCCACTTTTGAAGCTCTGGCCTTCTCAATTGGTAATTGAACCTTCTTGAACAAATCTTAATGACAACCCTGAACGTTATCTTAATGACAACCCTGAACGTTATCTTAATGACAACCCTGAACGTTATCTTAATGACAACCCTGAACGTTATCGTAACGACAACCCTGAACGTTATCTTAACGACAACCCTGAACGTTATCTTAACGACAACCCTGAACGTTATCTTAACGACAACCCTGAACGTTATCTTAACGACAACCCTGAACGTTATCTTAACGACAACCCTGAACGTTATCTTAACGACAACCCTGAACGTTATCTTAACGACAACCCTGAACGTTATCTTAATGACAACCCTGAACGTTCAAAGATTGACGAATAGACAATATTCTAAATTTTTATCACAGATTCCAAAAATAAAAGAACAGTGTATACAAGGGAGCGTAATAACACTATGGACATACAAATATACTGTAAATACCATTTTGATTATGAGTAATCAGCACTTTAAATTGATAAAATTATAAAGCGTTTGTAACGATAAACAATGGAATAATAATATATAATTGAAATTGTTGACAATACGTGGATCACTTACATAAAGTAAATAGTGCCGAGATAAATATAGAAATCAGAATGGCCAAGTGGTAAAGCCGATAACCTTTTAAACCAGAGGCCCAGGTTCGAACCCCAGTGGAGCCTTTTTTTTCCTTATCTTTTTCTTTTAAAATCCTTTTCTTGTTATTACACTTGATCTCTTTAGTTCCAATGCTTAAATCTGTCAAGTTAAGACATTTAATGGCATACTTCAAAAAATGCACGAATCTGTAAACAAGTCCCTGTAAACATTTCCCAATGAAATTCAAAGCCCATATATAACAAGCATTTTCATTGGTCAGTATTTTAAATAGAGGCTTAGTTTGAGAAGGAGAATTTACGTAGTTGTAGCACTCCATGTTACTCGCCACTTAAAACGCTAAGACTGCAAGTAGAAATCTGCCCCGAGGAGTTTTTGGCAAGCAATATTCTGGCTATTTACCCTGGACCTCGTTTTACTGCCTTTGTCAGAGGTCTGACAGACTAACAGAGACTGAGATATGTGCGGTATGTCAGAGGTCTGACAGACTAACAGAGACTGAGATATGTGCGGTATGTAAAGTGCAGGCCCATTCTGCTATTCGCAAAATTAGCCAATAGATATAATTCTTTTTGCACAATTCTTCTTTTATAAAAATATATTAATTAAAATATAAAAATACTCAAAAATAGTAGGATGTCAATGTAGCAAGGGAAAACTAGCTTATGGATTCTTTTTTTGTATGAATGAGCTAAAATAGATGTTTCATATTTGACTAGAACTCCGCGAGTCAGATATATATGGGGCATAACTCAAGTACTATAAAAGCAATTATGACAAAAACAAAACTAAACCGTTCTTTTTATACTTAACACTACCTTTAAGTTTCATAATGATTGCACACAAACTTCTCAAGGTAATGTCGGTACAAATTAAGGGACACGCCACCGCCAAAAGTAACACCTATATGTCGCCTTTTCAGCGACACAAAATTTTGTTCTGAAGCAAAGTTCACAATAGGAACTACATCTACAGTGTCAGAATGTAAGTATTCCATTGACTAAGATATCATTAAGTTGAAAGACTCCATCTAACTGTGTATAAGAGATGTTGGCTAAACGTGTATAAGTCATGTCAGTGATCCTATAAGTAAGTAAGTAAAGTAAGTACATTTTTTGTATTAACGTGACGTGTGTATACATACATTCTCTACAGGCTGTATACAATACGTGCCAAGTTACACCCGGCCCAATGGGCCTATATGTCACCTAAACATTGTTCTAATTAGGAGACGTTAGCTGAGATTATATAATAATTATTTACATGTTATACAGTGTTAAACAATATGTGCGAACCAATGAGAAATGGATAGGCATGAACTAAACATGTAGATATGGAAATGGATAATGCAGACAACAAACATGATTTTCTATGAAAATCTACGACTTCTTCTGCGCATGTAAGCTTTAAACAAAAATTGTGTAAATAATCTCAATCTGTTTGACATCAAGAATGACAGTTTCTCTTCATCTGACAGTGTGTTCACTGACGTTATATCTATATATAAATCCTATATGTGAAATAGGTGCTACTCAGATCTACCACCAAAAACCATGTCAACAAAACTCTTCAAAATCAAACAACTAAGCAATGATCACAAGACACTCAGTTGACAAATATATATCAGGCATTAAGGGATGCCTACAAAATAAATTATTTACTACTCCAAATACAGGCTGAAGTCCCTTGATGTTATTTTTATTATGTATACTTGTTAATTTAAACTTACAACAAGAGCTGTCAGAGGACAGCACGCTCGACTATTCGAAGTATTTCAGTTGGTACATATTTTGGATAGTGGAAGGGGCATCAATTTGTTTGGAACACAAACTTTAACCACAAAGTCTATGTAAAAAGTGGGCTAACTCTGAAAAAATACAAAACAGAGTTATGCGTAATGTTGCCCCTGATACTAGAGTTTATGACAAAGGTTAGTTCCAAGTTTCAAGTGAATAACTTATGTAGTTTTTAAGTTACACAACTTTTGAATATAAACTTTAACCAGATAATCTATGTGAAAAAGGGGCATAACTCTGTCAAAATACAAAATAGAGTTATGGGCAATGTTCACCCTGATACTGGAGTTGATGCCAAAAGTATATTCCAAGTTTCAAGTGAATAGCTTTTGTAGTATTGAAGTTACAAAACTTTTGAATATAAACTTTAACCAGCAAATCTATGCGAAAAAGGGGCATTACTCTGTAAAAATACAAAACAGAGTTATAGGGAATGTTGCCATTGATACTGGAGTTGATGACAAAGGTTAGTTCCAAGTTTTGAAGTGAATTAGTTATGTAGTTTTGAAGTTAAAAAACTTTTGAACATAAACTAACCAGAAAATCTAAGTGAAAAAGGGGCATAACTCTGTCATAATACAAAACAGAGTTATGGGGAATGTTGCCCCTGACACTGGAGATGATGACAAAGGTGTATTCCAAGTTTCAAGTGAATAACTTATGTAGTTTTGAAGTCACAAGACTTTTGAATAAAAACTTTAACCAAATTTAGATGCGGACGCCAACGCCGACGCTGGAGTAGTAGGAAAGCTCACCTATTCTTTGAATAGTCTAGTTAAAAATTGCATTATATCATAAAAACAATTTGATAGGTCGAATTTAATTGATGTATTTTAACTAGAAAACAAAAATAATCTATAAATAGATATTGACAAGTCACTAAATCTAGAGGAGATTGAAATATACAAAGTCCTCATAGACATTGTAGCAATGTTTTGTTTTTGTTTGTAAAAAAAACAACAGAATATCTCAAAACCTAATACAAATGGTTCCGTAATATTGCAAACAGAATATATTTGAGGGGCGTCGTGGGAAAACTGGTCTTAATGCATGTGTGTAAAATGTCGTCCCGGATTAGCCTGTGCACTCCACACGGCTAATCCGGGACGGTATTTTCCGCTTTTATGGTATTTTCTTTTTCAAGCAATTCTCTTCTAAACATAAATCCACTGTAGGTGGAAAGTGCCGTTCTGGATTAGCATGTGCGGACTGCACAGGCTAATCCGGGACGACACTTTATGCACATGCATTAAGACCTTTTTTCCCATGACGCGCCTCATTTATTTTTTAATGCACCTGCCAAATTAATACCATATAACATAATGGGCCTGTGAGGTCAAAGGGACAGTATGGTATTTGGATGGACTATTTGTAATATTTAAATTTTCAGGTAAGGTCATGTATCCAGATGGAATCATATATTTTTCTCAACAGTAACCCATAAACAAAACTTTAAATGAACTATAGAATGGACACTTTTAAAATAGTGTGCAGAAAATGAATGGAGATTTGTAAAAAGAATTGGCCCAAAAAACAAGCCTTTATTATTATTCAGTGCTTCATTCTGCAATTTATTTTGTAAGGTGTGCATTTAACACTGTGCATGTCAACTTACCAATTCTTAAAACATCTGATCAAGTAAATACAAACAGGATGTCAACGCTAATAGAAGCAGAATGATTCGATTTGAAGAAAAAGTGGTGTAAATTGCAAAATATTGTTGAAGGATTATAAATAAAATCCACACAAGGACTTGAAATTTAATCAAATTTGGTTAATAGATTAATGGGTCAACAACACTGACGGCAGTGGATTATTGTACATTGGTAAATCAAGCAGACGTGAACAGGGTGCTGGTCAAAAGGTGAAGACTGGGAATCCAGATCAATCCTTAGACAGTAGCTTTAATGCGAACATTACCAAGGTTACGTTTCAAATTTAGGTTTCTTAACACTAATCTCTTTATAATTATTGCCTTAAATATTTACAATTATTATACCTCGCCCTTTTGTTTTCCTTCCTTGTTCATATAAAAACAAAGCAGTCAATAATTCTAAATATTACACTGCAATATCACCCGCTATGACGTCATAGCAACAGACAGTTGATTGCAGTTAAAGGCGCTTATAAAACGGTGAGTGAATTACTCAGTGTTACAAAAGCATTACTTGTTGAGAAGCCCTGTTTTGGTATAAACAGTATTTCCTTGGGCAACAGTATTTCCTCAGGTTGACAAAATGCACTATCACCCTCAGAGGATGCAATATTTATATAATATTATATGTTACAGAGGTGGCAAAATTTGATATTGCCTGACTTGTCCATTTTTGAAAATGCTGTTTGCCACATGTCTTAAACATAATTATTTAAACAAATCCTGCAATTTCACTTGTCCACAATGCTCTCAGACAAGCTGGACCAGTATTTCCTCGTGTTGACAAAATGCACTATCACCCTCAAAGAATGCAATATTTATATTATATTATATGTTACAGAGGTGGCAAAATTTGATATTGCCTGACTTGTCCATTTTTGAAAATGCTGTTTGCCACTTGTCTTAAACATAATTATTCAACAAATTCTTGCAATTTCACTTGTCCACAATGCTCTGAGACAAGCTGGGCAATACAAACAATTGACTCTGCCACCCCAGTTACCAACTGAGACAAGCTGGGCAATACAAACTATTGACTTTGCCACCCCAGTTACCAACTGAGACAAGCTGGGCAATACAAATAATTGACTTTGCCACCTCAGTTACCAACTGAGACAAGCTGGGCAATACAAACTATTGACTTTGCCACCCCAGTTACCAACTGAGACAAGCTGGGCAATACAAACTATTGACTTTGCCACCCCAGTTACCAACTGAGACAAGCTGGGCAATACAAACTATTGACTTTGCCACCTCAGTTACCAACTGAGACAAGCTGGGCAATACAAACTATTGACTTTGCCACCTCAGTTACCAACTGAGACAAGCTGGGCAATACAAACTATTGAATTTGCCACCCCAGTTACCAACTGAGACAAGCTGGGCAATACAAACAATTGACTTTGCCACCCCAGTTACCAACTTAGACAAGCTGGGCAATACAAACAATTGACTTTGCCACCCCAGTTACCAACTGAGACAAGCTAGGCAATACAAAAAATTGACTTTGCCACCCCAGTTACCAACTGAGACAAGCTGGGCAATACAAACAATTGACTTTGCCACCCCAGTTACCAACTGAGACAAGCTGGGCAATACAAACAATTGACTTTGCCACCCCAGTTACCAACTGAGACAAACTGGGCAATACAAACAATTGACTTTGCCACCCCAGTTACCAACTGAGACAAGCTGGGCAATACAAACTATTGACTCTGCCACCCCAGCTACCAACTGAGACAATCTGGGCAATACAAACTATTGACTTTGCCACCCCAGTTACCAACTGCATCATGATAGGACAGGGCCTGTATTCCCCAACTCATTCTTGGACTAAAGAGTAAAGAATAGACTTCAGAAAAATACTTTGAAGCCGCAAATATCCCGAGAACAAATGAGGCGTGTCATGGGAAAACTGGGCTGCATGTGCGTAAAGTGTCGTCCCAAATGGCACTTTCCGCCTACAGTGGATTTATGTCTATAAGAGACTTCCTTGAAACAGAAAAGACCATCCTGGACGACACTTAACGCACATGCATTAAGCCCGGTTTTCTCACGATGCGCCTCAAATATAACTAATTTGACTAATAAATCTTTCTAAATAAGAAATGGTAGGATAGCATAGGTAAATACTAAGAAATATTGAAATTAACTGGATTTATTCTTTATTCTTACGGCTTAAGACTAAGAATGGGTTGGTGAATACAGACCCCCGCCTAACTAGCTGCCAACCTTACCTCCAGTTCTCTCATGATCTCATCCATGAAGTCTGTGCTGTCATTCTTATATGCCACTGCCGCCCGTATAGCATCTGTGAACAACTGAAATACAGCGGACAAGTCTAGCGACCAAGTCATATGAAGGACAAGAAATGTGGAATTTACTGTTGATATTAATAAGAAGTAAGAACATTTATTATACATGTACTACTAAAAGATCAGTTGAAATAGTTTTTCATCAACATTGAATATTTTTATACCGGTAACTATATTTTGTCGTAATCATGGGGATAAATGAAAAAATGAACTGTAACTTTCAAATTGTCAATCACAATATTCAAACTACATATTTATATCAGGAATGACCACATAAAAATGCTCTCACTCTAGAAGTGTTCCACCAGATATTTTATTTATAAAGCTTCTTCAAAACCTGCTTACGACTTAATTTTGCCATCACAATATGGAATAAATACAAAATTTGAAGAAATGCAGTACCTTCACAACGTTAGTACCATCAGACGCTGACACAAAGTAAAATGGCATTCGATGTTTCTTGGCAAATCCAAAACTCTTCTTTGTAACATTATAATCAACTGAAACAAACAAACATGTATATGTAATGTTTAAAACACGCATTAAATCTCAAATATGTGTTACTCAGAACTGTAAATGTACAGGAGTAACAGTTTATTCATAGTCATTGGTTAAATCATCATCACTATCACCATCATTATAATCAACAGCATTGGAATAACCACCATCATCATAAACATCACCATAAACATAACTTTCATTATAAATAACATCTCAGGATTACCATAGGACAACATTCTCAAGAAATGTACCATCATTTGGCAAAAAAATAAATAATTCTGTGTTTTGGGGAACCTGGCAACCCCCCCCCACCACCGGACCTTAAAGAAATTTTTAGCGATGATCATTTGCAGCAAAATCCCTGTTTGTCACAATTTAGAAAATGTTCAATGTTTTTTTTACTGAAATGTGTCTTTACAAAAAGTTTAAAACAACTCAATCCCCACCCTACCTAACTTTTATGAGACTCGTTGCCCACGACAACCAGTTTGTTTTATTTGCCTAAACATCATTACCAACAACAACAAGAACAGCATGGAAACAAACAATCTAACTCTTACCATCTATTTTATTAGCACAACATAAACATGGTATCTCTGGCCTATATTCTCGTAACTCTTTCAACCACTGAGGCAAGTTCTTGTATGTGACTTTTCTGGTCGAATCAAACACCTGAAGAAATGATCATTATTAACATTATGTAACTGAGGTCAATAATGCAGAAATGACACAGAAATAGAAAATTGGCCAAAGGTCCCATTTACAACTGTACTTTGGCATCTTGAAGTTGCATATAGAATTTGGAATTACTTTGACATACTGGTATCTGAAGTTAACATCCAAATACAGATTTTTCAAAGCCATGGGTCAACAATTTCAAACATTCATAAATTTAATAAGCGATCTCCAGGTACTCAGATCCTGTATAACTTCCCTTAAATGTAAAGCAATATCAAGTGTTAAAATGAGTGCAATGTATGACAAACTTGGATTGTGGCTCTGGTTTATCATACTATATGACTTCAACACTTAACGATAAACAAGTAGAAATAAGTCTGCAAATACTAGTTGGGATAGAAAACCACTTTAATACAGCCTAGCTCAAAGTTTCAGATAATTAGAACATTTTTACATGAACTAAGAAAGAAAATGATTTGAATTTTATATAATAATTTTCAGCGTTGACACATTCAAAACATCAAAATAAGTTTGTTATAAAATGTTATTCCAAGGCTTAGGCTAAGAACCTTAAGCTGCTTTCATAGTCTCACTAACATCCCAAGGGAAGCAAACACTATACAAGCTGCTTTCATAGTTTCACTAACATCCCAAGGGAAGCAAACACTATACAAGCTGCTTTCATAGTTTCACTAACATCCCAAGGGAAGCAAACACTATACAATCTGCTTTCATAGTTTCACTAACATCCCAAGGGAAGCAAACACTATACAATTTAGTGGAATTACAGTTGAACTTTATATTCATTAAAATTCCCTAAACGTCAATATGTTTCCACTTTGAAAAGTTCAATAGAATTTTCAAAAAGTATGTATATTTTCGCACATTTTAGAAAGTGACCGATCAAATTATAACTACAAAACGCTTTTTTTGATAAACACACATGCCCCTGATTGGTGCTGGACAGCCCATTTGAATTATTCCAAGTCCAAATTAGGTTAAAGTCAAAGTGCTGTTGGGTAATATGGATGGAGTAGGAATGGTCATAAGTCAAGTATAGCTTTTAAAAGCAACACCCTATTTAAAGATTCTGATTTATAATAAGCAATCACCAGTACCAGTATACATGCATGCGCCTGATGATAATATGAGGGGTGCATGTTGTTAAACCGTTCTTGACCAGCGGTGTCCCAGAAATCTGAAAGCAGAAAATGGTTATTGTGCATTGTTTTTTTCATATTTGGTTTTAGATAACTCTTTATTTTTGTTACCAAATGTCACAGCCTTATTTATATTAAATTCTATGCCTCTTAATTTTCTTTACCTAAATTGCTAATGCCCAGCATTATTCTATTCATATTAGATTATATACATCTTTATTTCTGTATCCAAATGTTACAGCATTCCTTATATTCATATTATCAATATGTTTGTAACCAAATAATGGTATCATTGACTGATGTAACAAAACTGGCCCGAATGAAAATGCCACATCACTCACTTTTATTTCCATATCAGTACACTAGGCAAGGAAATGGGAATCAGTAGCAGGCAATTCCGACCTAAGATTTAAAATTGTCCACTGACAAAACAAGTCTTTAACATTTTTTAATCAACAACAACACAAACTGAGTTAAATGTTACTTACCTACTAGGACTTTAGTACCATTAACTTCTGTCTTGTAGTTGAACAGTGTAAGTGCATATGTGGAGAGCTGCTGAGGTTTACTGTAAACTGGGTCAAGGAAAACTGTATTTTTTTATATGCAAGCATGTCTATGGTATCACTACTCATTCTTTAACATGTTGAAGATGAACTTTTTTACTGGTGACTAAGGCCATTTACTTATAAATTGCTAACATATCCGATACCCAACACTTACAATTTATGCAGAAAACATAAAATGAGGGGTGCCGTGGCGGTGCTTTTTTTAGGGCCAATTTGGGGCCGAAATTTGGCCCTATTCCCATGCTTTAAAAGTATATATTTTTTCCCTATGTTTACCTTAAAATTCCCCTCAGAATGTAAGCTTTATTATAAAAAAAACTGACAAATATTGGACAAAACCTGGCTAAGATAGGAGAGTTTTCGTGAACAATAACAGCAAGTTTTCATCAAACCAAGTTAATCTAAGTTATTTGTCGCACAACAATTCATTAATGTTTTATTACAAAGTAGAATATAAACATATATTCATGTTTTTCTAAAAAAAAATCCCCATTTACCGTAACTGTTCCCCATCTGAAGGGCCCCGCCATTTTTTCCCCAAAGGTGAAAATAAGCACTGCGTGGGAAAACCGGGCATGATGCATGTGCGTAAGTGTCGTCCCGGATCAGCCTGTGCAGTCCACACAGGCTTATCCAGGATGACACTTTCCGCTTTTATGGTATTTTCTGTTTCAAAGTCTCTTCTAAACATAAATCAACTGTACGCAGAAGTGTAGTCCTGGATTAGCCAGTGCTGACTGCACAGGCTGATCCAGGATGACACTTTACGCATATGCATTAAAGGTGAACGGCCATGTTTTGACATACTTTTGATATTTTGTAGATAAAAGTAAGTAGATTACAATGTTGCTTATGTAAAGTTTGAAAATTATTGCTTAAAAACGTACGCCGCTCTGTAATTTCTGCCGCCATTTTTTGATGACGTATTTAAATTCCAACGCACCATTAATAAGATAGGTCGCCATTATTACTTACTAAAAAATCGGCATTTGAACAATTCTTTTATGACAATATTTTGTGTTTAGGTATTGTAAGTCGTTGTGCTTGCTTTTAACATGTCACAACAGCCATTTAAAATGAATTATATCGTATTTAAACAATGTCTTGGGGGACGAGTAAATGACAATTAGCATATGCATCATTTTAAGTAGAATAAGCCACTTTTTATTACTTACCTTTTCGTTGATCGTCAATCTAGCTTATCCATAATTATTTTGATTCTTTTATATTTTCATACAAGTATAATTATAAAGAAGTAAGATTTAAAATAGAAAACTCCCATCACTTTTCAGACAGATCACAATCGTATGTTTGGTAGTGAATCCTCTTAGTTGTTTATGTTGCTCATTTATATTAATTTTTTATAAACGATTGTTATTTAACTGTCGCGTTTTTCACTTCCAACTATATTCAAGATGTCAGTTTTCACAGTCGATGTGTCATCATGCCTTGAATGAATGGCAGTCTGAATACATACCCCTTATTATGTCATGTGACAAACAGGATGTTGTTTTGATAATATGGATACCTCTCTTACAAATGTGCGAGAACGCTTTCACAATTTGCTAAGTGTAAAGACTATAATTATTAGCATCTACAAAAGAAATATGTTCGTGCAGTGAAAGTTTATGAACGTGAAGTATTTATTTGTCTTTTTCAACTTGTCATGCACTTTAACAAAAAAACATATCCATTTAATGATGTTTCACACAGAAAAAGCATATGCATATGATATGCTAGCGCACATACTGTTTTATTTTTACGCGTTACTCTACTTTTAAAAAAATACTTGCATACTGCAGATTATCACAGTATTGCTTACAGTATATCTATAATCGGGATAGTGAAACATTAGTTTGATATGCTATTTTCTCATATTTAATAAAGTCAATGTTTCAGCAACAGGCTGTATATTATTAAATAAACATTTTCCTTTACAATCTTGTTCAATTTTATTAGACGGGCTTTTTATATTGCCATAAATCTGAATTATCTACAATATTTGTATTGAAATAAATCAGAAATAGGGCTTTAAAAAACATTAAAACACAACACGAAAAATGCTGTTGTTTTTTATTTTCTTTTGACTACGTATACAACAAAACGCTGCATGCCAAATGCTTACATTAGAATGTTTTTATAACCTACATTTAGCTGACACATCCTACTTAATATAAATTATGTCTTAGGTTATTGTAACTTCATGAAATGACGCGAGTTTTTAGGTAAATTTGTACAGTCTACAGATAAAACAATTAATGCGTTGGGAAGAATACACGTCACTTCCGGTTTGAAACAAAACGGCGTTTCGATAGAAATATGCGCAAAATCATATTGTCTTTTATGCTATACTCGCTTAAAAGCGTTATTTATGAAAACTGACTACTGAGTTGATTTGTTATGGCTTAAACTATGTTTCTAAGGAATAAATAACATTTGTTAGAAGCTTGGCCTTTCACCTTTAAGCTCGGTTTTCCCATGACACACCTCAAATACTTTTTCATGCATATAAAAAGCTTGAAACAGCAAAGCTATAGCATGCAAACCAGTTAGAAATGCAGAAGTAGCAAAGTTACTATCCAACAAATGGTTTAGTTTTTTTAGTTTCTTTCTTCACAATTTGTTTTATTGGTAGTAAGTTAGGTATAATCTGTTACTATTATCAAGACAACAATAAAATATCAGAACTATAAAATGCTCTCAGCCATTACAGTTTAATCGTTGTTCTAAAACAATAAATATTTAATTATCACCTCAAAAAGGATACTATCCATCCATCAGAAATCTTTCAACCAACCTGAAAATAAATGCAAGAAATGTGAGAGGATAGCACAAATGATACATCAACAAAACATCAACAAAACATTAAAAAAGAAAATAAGCAAATTAGAATGAAATATTAAAATAGAGTTGTATAAAAGTTTTAGATATAGTACAATTTGTTCACAAAAAACATCATGTGTTGTGAAAAGCAATCCAAACACGATTGTGAACCTGTAAACAGAAAGAAAATATAAAAATTGGTTCGAAAAATGTGGGAACGAATATATAAATACGATTTTACTGTGTTTCTGAACATTATTTCACTTACTTAGACTTGCCAACAGCACTGTCACCTAAGCAAATAATTTTCACTTTGCATTCGCCCTCATCGCCAAGTTGATCATAATCAGGTTCGCCGTTTTTAGCCATTTTACAAACTTAAATTGCAAACTATGAATGGAATGTGCACTGTGGGAAAAGCTTCCTTAGTTTCCGTCGGTGTACAAATATATTGTGTTGTATTAATAAGTTGCACGTAACACCTTAAATCAGCAAAAACTTTATGGTCTTATCAAGAGCAGAGGTTTGACTGGTTCCGAGCATAGCTCTAATCAAATCCCTGCCGTCATAACAAACTACGGGATGACGATCGATTAAAATCTTCTAAATATTGTTTATGGTTTTAATTATTTATTTTCTTCTTCTGTTTTCATTATTGACTGCAAACGATATTATCTAAATTCTATATTCCAGTGTACTGCCATTTCTAAAATTAAGTGTTAATACATCAAATGTTACTGAAATGACGTGTTTTAAAGGGATACGTTCACTTATACCAGCAATGAAAGTACGTTAAAAAAGGGAAATAACACTTCTGGCACAGCACTATTTCGAAAATGAACACGTTTCGTTTTTGTATAAACATTTAATGAACTTTATGAAATTATAAAGCGTTTGTAACATTTTTTTCTTCGGTATTTCGGGAAACGTGTGTATCACTTATTGCCCAATTATATTGCACTGTTCCTGTTGAATAGTTACACGGCCACAGAACAAGGTTATTTATAGCTTCATCAAAAAGTCGAACTGTTAGGTTTAGTTTGCCGGAGATTATTTAACTTTTCCAAATACTAACGAATGGATTAACTGTGTTTCAATTTTACATTAAGTTAAGATGAGATCAATCGATTACGATATAGTATTTTAAACCTAAAGAAGGTGTGTCAATTGTATATGTTGGCTTCACAATTGATTTTTTTTTTTTTTTGAAATTTGTATTCATTTATTTTTTATTATGGTGTTTCACTTGGTTCAGTCCGTTTGCTCAGCTCAATAATACAGATATTTTCTTATTAATAATTTGTCTAATGTTACCATATATATAATATATAATGGAAAGGGGTTTATACATTATTTGTTACATCCAACTTAAAAAAAAAACATTATACATAAGGAAATTATAATAAAGAAGTGTCGAACGTTAGAATCTAACTTTACTGGCCTTGCACAATACATATTCTGATAAACGTATATTTTATGTATTCAATTTTATGTATTCATTTACATTTACTACATCATTAAGTAACAATTGTTCTTTCATTTACTGAAAAAGAAATATCTTCAAAACTGATGTTAAGATACGTATAAGCCGGCTTCTAAATGAGAATCAGCAACTCGAACGTAATTGGTATGCAATCTCTCAGCATATTTTTTATAATTGCAGGTAATAAATGTTTACTGTAACATTTTATTAAAAAATGAAACATTATCAAATTTTTTGTATATGTACACTATTTATAAACAATATACAAACACGCAGAGTTTTTTAAGGTATGTTGTTCAGGTACTATCAATATATAGATTGCGTACACACGAATATATTTTTTTTCGTTGTTTGCATTTATTGTCAAATACTAGTTGGTGCTATATATAGTGTACCAAAAGATCAATTCAATTGGAGTTCTTTGCTACAGGAAAGAGGGCCACTCTAGAACAACATTACAACTTAAAACCATATGGTAAAAAAACTTGTAAACAATCAAAGGACAAGTCAGACGTTGTTGCAGCGTGGAGGTTCAACTGTAAAGCCGGTGGAGGACCAAGTGATGTCCACAACAGTGGCGAATATTCTGAGCAAGTTTGTGCTCTTATAGAGAGCAAATTGAACAGCTAAAGCGTGCGACGTCGACGCAGAATTTCACCACGACATGATGGAATGTAAATATTAACGATTTGTATTTAATAGTATTTATATTGATGACAACAACGTCAACAAAACCATGGCGATAGTGCTGATGTTGATGATGGTGAGGAGGAGACGGAAAAACAATACCATTATTTATGGCAATTTATTTTAAAATCCTTTTTTAATCGATGACAAAGCGGAATTTTTTTATACGATCAGGCATGTTCACAAAAATGCGATGTCAGCATTATTTGTACATAAGATATGTAGGCGGAACAAGACTTCCTTGAAGACGGAGATGGATGTGAGTCCATCGGGGATATATATGGCTGGGCATGCGGTGCTCAGGGCGGTTCGGGTTATCTTGACTTTCCAATATCAAGTCAGAATATCACATCCAGGTCACAGCGCAGGGCTCAATGTAACCACCAGATCAAAATCCCCCTAAAAATTGCCACCATCTAAATAGAAAAAAAAATTGATGCAGCTGAGCTCGCTTAAAAAGTATGAATTAACTTTAATAAAAGGATCCAATGCGATAGCTTACTGAGAAACATTCTCATTTAAAATGGAATCGCTTAAACTGCAGCGTGAGTATGAAACGGAACTTTTCAAACAAAGAATGGAGGTGTTGCAACTGAGGCAAATGCAGGTGGCATGTGAATTTAACGTCAACCATGAACAAAGTAGCATCAACAATATAAATATAAACTGGTGATGAGAACAATAACAACAACAATCAAAAACATATTTGGAATCCATTTTTGTACAAGCATCGTCGACCTTAACCGTCCAATATCAAGTCAGAATATCTCATATCCAGGTCACTGCGCAGCGTTCAATGTAACCACCAGATAAAAAAACCCACTTACAAAGGCCATCATATACAATGCAAGCGACAACTGATACAGCTAAGCTCGCTAAAACGAACATGAATTAACTTATATAATAAGATCGAATGAAATAACTTATTGAGAAACATTCACCTGCATTGCTTGGACATCTTCCGGTCTCGTATCACCGACTTTTTCCAGTAGGGGATCCTTTCTTAGTCTTGCAAAGTTGTGCACAACAGCACATGCACGACATTGCAGTTCACAGTTTCACTCTAAGTTGGCACTTTAAGCACGGACATCGACGTTTCCAAATGCCAAAGAGATTTTCACTTCTTACACAAATCCTACTAAGATAGGCATATAGATCTTTTGTTGTCGAAAAATTGCCACTGTAACAATAACAGAAATTTACACACAAAACATTTTAGTACAAATGTATTTAAAATTTAACTAAATCAATGCTTATCATATCATGTATACGTTTTAAAATATAATTAAAATGCATCTTGGTGTCTTCTTTGCGGGTGTTTGAGGTTGGACATGTATCCGTCTATATTGAGTTGTAACTCGCATTGTCCATTTCAATTGTACACGGACAGTCAAGATGAGACAGCAGCATTTCTGCCACCTTTATGTAAAATTAGCACAATTCATTTCATTGTGACAACTGACAGTCACCCGTGTATGATGAGGCCGTGTAAACAAGCTTAGCTCCTAAAACGAACACATCTTTGCAGCCAGAATGAACCACAATTAGACGTTTGCCAGGATTGCAGAGAGGAATTATCCCGCTTGTAGATTTTCAATGTCAGTAATGTTTTGCACAATACGCCTTTCTGTTAAACAATTTTCCTTAAAGAACTGACGCTGCCATTATATCCACCATGTCTTCTTGGAGAGACATTTGCATTGTTTTAAATGTTGGAAGCGTACGTTTTACTGCATATTATACGCGCACTTTGTTTCTATTAAAAGTCGCATGGACCGTCTTTTGATCTGAAGATCGTAGGTTTGAGTCCCTATATATGATGTTTTTATGCCACCAAAAGTACTCTCTGAGATGCGTGTACACTATCGCCGCACAATCATATTAATTATCTAACAGGTTTAGACTTGTTAACTGTAGAACACCTTAGAGAGTGGTTGTTTAGCTGTCATATACTCACAGTTTTATCAGTGTCCACAATTTTAAGTACTAAACATATCCTTGCTTGACTTGATAATATCGTTAGCGAAACAGTTCAGTTCTGTAGACAATAACATAGAAATTAACAGCAAATGAAACATGACTATTGTCTGTGGCATTCACATATGATGGGCCTTGGCGCATGGTTCTAAACTTCCGACTTACTGGGATACATATTAAGAGTACCTTCGTACGTCTGTTATACTAGTATGCATATTTTGTTTTCACAGAAACAAAATTACTGTATTTTCACATTTGTACTTTAAACCGGGACCACATGAGTTACATAAGCAATACTGATGCATCATGCTCCAGAAGTTCGTTCATTACAAACATTACAATAGCAACAACAACAACACACGACCCTTGTAGCAGGAGTTAGTAAAAGATTGAGCAACAAAAGATACAGACAACCTATTTCTTTCATTTTCTTTATTTTTTGTGTGTTCAGTTTTTGCAGTACAATGCAAATTATCAGGCATTTCCGTAAACCATTTGGTGGTTTAGTGCCATGAACCGTCGAGACAGTCAAAATAAACTTGAAATCCAGCACGAATTTTAATCTTGTGAAACTCAATTATTTTGAACAACAGATGACTTACAAAAAGCATAAACGATGGACATCAAGTCGACATGGCCATTCTGGACTTCGATAAGGTCTCTTCCTCACAATTATCATCAACAATGCACTACTACGAAATAAGGAACAACACATTGTGATGGATTAATGAATTCTCCGGGATCGACGCCAGAAGGTTGTATAACAGTTGACGGCCAAATTTCCAAATCAGTCAAGGTTAAATACGTATCCCTCAGGGTATGTATAAGGCCAGACGCTATTTTTAAATTAACGACATAAGCTCAACTATTCCTTTATTTGCAGATGATTGTGTAGTCTATCGCACGATCATAACCCAAGAAGACCATCAATGCTCCAAGACTATCTTCATAAAACAGTTCACTGGAGCAATATCTTGCCATGGAATTTAACATTGGCAAGTGTTGCGACAAATTAAAATAAAATACTTGTTATTACCTTATGAAAGGGCAAGTCTTGCAAGTGGTTGAAAGTAACACATATCTTGGAATCAACCTACCTTAAAGCATGAAATATAACCTACATATAGACAACATCAATGCAAAGGCCTCAAGAGTTCTAGGGTTCATTAAACGCAATCTCAGACATTCTACGAAAGTAGCAAAAGAACGCGCATATAAATCCTTGGTTAGACCCAAACTTGAATACAACTATTTGGAATCCTCAACACGTGACACAGATTAAACAAATCGAACAAATTCACAAGAATGCAGCACGGTTCGCGATGAATAGACCCTTTAGTAAACAGAACCAGACAAATGTCAGTGAAATGATAAGACAACTGAACTGGCCTACCCTAGAACAACGCCGCGTCACGTCGGACCTTATTTATTTTCTACAGCGACCTACCTTCCGCCGCACCCTCTAATACACCCGGATATACTAACCACTGTACAGTCAACGTTTATCAGCACTCGTTTTTCCCGAGAACAGTTGTGACGAGCGTGGGCAGCTTGGACAGTTTGTGTCTATAGGGTAAAGTGTGAAATTCATATAGACATTTGAACAGTCTCTATACATGATGAACTTTAAACAGGCCCCGAATTTTAATCGTATCAAAATTTGCATTTTTTGTTTAACCTAAATGTAATTTGCTAATATATTATGCCCTGTAATTCATTGTTTATTACTGGCGCACACGATCGAATGCGTCTGCGTAAGAAAAATACGCGCACCGCTTGCGGTTTTGACAGGCCGATATATAAAATACTTCAATATGAGTATCGTTTGACATTCGTTTTTTTTTCATCGGAGACGTATGAGGCTGCTTTCACATGCATCCGCTTGAGTTTGCGTCGTGCGTTGCGTTTGCTAAGCAAAGCGGACAGAATCAACCGATTAAGTGTTATTTAATGATCTGTTCACATGTACCCGCATGCGCGCTCCGTCAAAATAAATGTCCGCGTAAAATCGCAACATATAGCGACCGCAGCAGACATTAGCGCAGGTGCTTACGTTGATGCGACGGCTGTGCAATCACTCATCCTGCGGAAATAGTGGCCGTACGGCTCCTTCGTAGCACTTACGGCTCCCTTGCAATAAACGTACCGGGGCAGCAATAATAAAACTGACACCTAACGTTCGCCGAAAGAAACGTGGGGTTATGTATGTCTGAATCAGGACCTGTTTAAACCACTTGTTAATCAACGCGTATGCTTTTAACCCAGCACCCTCCATCAAGATGTCCAACACAGATTTTGATGTCGTACCCGAATGTAGGTTGCATAAGATGCATTTGAATGAGTTTGAGTGTCTAGTATGTTGCAACTATCACAACGATGTTTATTTGCAATCACAGGATCTCCAATGACGCAAATGAAATATAAAAACAATAGTTGACATAGAGTTTTTTTTATGTATTTCAGTTAATAACACGCTATCATTTGTTTTAACATTTTTTTCAAATTTACATGAAGACCTAAGACATTGAACATGGGAAACGGCTGTAGCCCCGGTCATGCAGGTGAATCATTTGTGTTTATGGCAATTAAATCTACATGACATTTTGCTACTATTTCTATTGATAGTGATACATATACAATCTACAAAGAGTGTATTATTATAGTGTATATACATATGGAACATAAATAAACATAGTTACAGGCACCTGTGAATAACCCAAAACTGTTAACGGTGTTTTCAATGTTAAAATTGAATAAAAGGTCAGCAGTACCAACTGTCAAATACGGAGGAGGAGCGTAGAGTTTGTGTGTGAGAACCAGCCGCCGGGTTAGTTCAGATGGTAGAACGCTGTGAGAGCGTTCAGGTAGTCGTGGGTCGTTCCCACACCAGTGGCACATTTCCTCCCAGGTTTCTTTATAACTATGTCAATATTCAATGGAGCTATACTTGTAAGCCGTATGCAAACATTGAGCTACTTTTTATATGGGCAGTGTTTGCTGACTGGCTATACCGGTGAAGGACCATTTCTGTGGTGAAGTTTTCCTTCTTTGTCTATATTGTTTCGACAGGATTGTGATCGCTACATTCAATTTTTTTAGAAATTAGATTGTTATTGCGAACAGGTTGCAATAAAAGTTACATACCTGGACAGGTACACCATTCCTAATTAATGTTCCATAAATATTTGTATGAAAACACTTTCATTTTGCATACTTGAGCTATTTAAACCTACACACTATTGCATTTTAAAGTATTCTCGCTGTCCTCCACTGTGTGAACTTTAATCGATATTCTGCTTCGCTGAAATGATTGCGTCATTACGATTGGGCTCTCGATTCTATCAACAACTACATTCTTCATCCGATTGGTTGAAGCATATTTGAAAGGTTAATGAAGGCAAGGTAAACATGGCGGTCTGTACATTAATGTAGATTTAAACAAAAGTTAAAACCGGAATTAAAAGCATGTCCTAGGTAAATTTCGGCACATGTTAATCAGTTTAGGTGTTGTTTTAGTAAAATACGTTGATATATAACTTAATTGTCGCAAATAATGGACATTTATGAAAATTTAAACCTGTAGGTTTCCACCACATAAATGGTCTTTTGGCGAGTAGATGTTCCAGCAAATTTAGCCCTATATAAAAAGTAACACTAAATTAGCAGCACGTCTCATGAATTAGACTATATTCAATGAGACAAACCCTGTTCCAAACTATTTTGTTTTACAGTGGAAGCTCCTTTGCCTCCTACGCCAGAGTTGCCTTGTATGAAAATTGCTCTTGTTGGTAAGTCCCATCATTTTCCTCCATGGTGATTTTCTTTATGCAAGGAAATGAACTGAAAGTTTATAACTTAATTAATTACAGTGTCGATATCGATGTTATTAAAATGTGTAGTACAACAACTTATTTATTTCTGTGTACAAGATTTTTGAGTTGTACTGTTATTTAAATTTATGGCCACAACATAAGAAATTTATTTCTATTTAGAATTTTATTCTTTTGAAAGTAAACGGTGTAAAACAATATAATAAATTGATGGTTAATAAACTACCGTAATTTCTCGCGTTTAAGTCACACTTTTTTCATCCAAAATTGGTATCATTTTTTGGGTGCGTCTTATAAGCGGATATAAGCAAAAACTCCTAGTGTTTCCATCATAAATATCATCCATGGTATTTTGGCCGCCATTTTGAAAAGATCAACGTCACTAAGATGCTTATATAAGCAAACCTTCGTACCCGATACGTTTCGCACTGCTTTATATTGGGAACTTTAAAAAATATAGTATGTAGTTCTTATTTTGTGTGTTTTATATTCGTATTTCATATTTTTTAGAAAATAAAAAATCATTATACATAAGAAATATGAACCAGGGGCAAATGAACCGTAGTGTAAACACCACTTGACAAACTACTTCACACCTTTTGTATTGCTCTGCAAACTATAACGATGGTGTCTTTGATGACGCTTGCAAAACTGATCATGTTTGTCAAACAATCAAAATAGTGCTTATGGTGTAATTAAAGGTGTTGACACTGAGCGATTTTCTCAACAAAAATATTTTGGGTGCCGATAAACAATGGACGCGAAATTTAAGAATGTAAGATTTTGATGTGTTAAGCGTTTAGAAGCTTTTAAAGAGCATAATTTTTTTCCACAAATTATGCTCTGAATTTTTAGGTGTGCCTTATAAGCGTGGGCGTCCTATATGCGAGCATTTATGGTATTATTAATAATTTAATGTGTAATTTTAGGTGATCCTGGTGTTGGGAAGACAAGCATTCTTCTGCGTTACCTTAGAAACCAGTTTAGTCCGCTGTATGTTCCTACAAAGAAAGTTGCTATTGGTACGAGTTATTTGTATTTTTGTCCTAATGCTTTATAATCTGGGTAAAATATAAAGCTAATGCGAGATGCATTGATCCGGTAAAGGTGTTTTAAAATTGTCATTTTCCAAATGTACATTATTTGCAACCAATTTGAACTTAATTGTAATAATCTGATAGTTTCACTTAATAACTGGCTAATATGATACATATATTGCTACATATAGCCTACAACAGTTTCCCATTTTTACAAGCATGATTTAAAGAAAAAAGGAGGCATCTTAAAACTATTTTGGCAAATGTAATTGCTTTTTGGTGAGAACAGTTTACAACATTTCTAAGATTTACAAATTTGAAACGGTCCACAGTTTGTCTGAAGAATTTTGGCATGCACAAGATCTTTTTAAAATCCACATGTATCTAAAATGTGATAACATGCCAAAAAGGGTAAAAATAATTACGTATTTGCAAAGCCTCATGCTGCTAACTATTTTAGAGAATGTAGTGCGGAAGGTGAACGTGCCAGCTCATACAGTTGTCTCCCTTACGTTCTGGGACATCCCTGGACGCGAGGACATGGACATGCACAAGTCCTACTTCAGGAACCTGGATGCAGCCATAGGTACATTGTATAGTTGTGTTGCACTGTTTTTAAGGGCCATTCAGGTATTGCAAAATCTTCTATTGCCATACTTGTCTTTTTTTGTCCGTACAGTAATTATATAGTTAATTCTGGCAAATGTTCTCTTGTCCACACATGCTGTGGCCTGTGGGACAAACTTGGCAAAATGGAAAATTGATATTGCCACCCATTCAATTTTAGGGCCAAAATAGCACCCATTCTCCCAGCTCTGGAGTATATATTTTACCCTGCAAATCTTAAAATTGTTTCCCTAGAATGTCTTGAAAGGTTGCATGATCAGCAAAACAGCAGAATTATCAGTATTTTCTACATAAGATTGTTTGTATAACAAATATAAAAGTAATTTGACTGGAACAAATCTTTATAAAAGCTTTGTTTTATTTAATTTTATAGTGTTCATTTTCCCATGGCATGTCAGAGATGGACATTTCCCTACAATTGGCTGAAAAAAACAATCACAATGTGTTGTGTTCTTCTTTCTAAGCGCTATGTTAGACATTGAATTGTGCAGGGGACACTATACCATTTTTCCAAATTAGTAACTGTCTACAAATCTGAACATTTGGCTTAATATTTTTTAGCATTTGACTATAAATAAAGTTGTTTCTCCATAAACCCTATACATATCCAAAATAAGCAGGAATGATTGATACATAATGACAAAGAAATCAGCATATGTTGCAAAATCTCAAACAAATTGATAACATTAGGTGGTTTAAAAATGTCAGAATGTTTTCTGTTGACTGTAGTTTTTAAATAGGCTAAGAACAATTTTTGTGTCGCCTGACTAGGCGACATATAGGGGTTACTTATGTCGGTGGCGTCCCCTTTCGCCTTTCCTAAGCAAAACTCTTAGCTATAAAAGCTTACAACATGAAACGTCATAGGTAGATAGTTCTCATTGAGGGGAAGTGCAGTGCACAAGAACTGTTACTCTGCACCTCATACTTTTGGAGTTGTTGCCCTTTGTTTATTTTCATACTTAATTTTTGTCCAGAGCATAACTCTGAGACTATGAAAGCTATCAACTTGAAACTTAATAGGTAGATAGATCTCATTGAGGAGAAGTGCAGTGCACAAGACCTGTTACTCTGCCTCACATACTTTTGAGTTATTGCCCTTTGTTTATTTTCATACTTAATTTTTGTCCGGAGCATTACTCTAAGACTACAAAAGCTATCATTTTGAAACTTCATAGGTAGATAGATCTGATTGAGGAAAAGTGCAGTGCACAAGAACCGTTATTCTGCACCTTATACTTTCGGAGTTATTGCCCTTTGTAAATTTTCATACTTATTTTTGTTTCGCATTTTCAGTTTTAATCAGTCTTTTCTTTGCAATTAGCCAGAGTGCAGTGCTTTTCAAGATTTCAATAAATCTGTTTAAAAAAATTTTGAGCATTAACCTTAAGTGCTTTTTCATTTGGATTCACGTAAGCTATCCGGCGTCAGGCGACACATCCGACTCGTGGAGTTCTAGTTAAATAATATATGCTTATAAATGAAAGATAAGCATACAATCAAGAAATGAAATCAGGAGCATTATAACATATGTTTAAGATATCAGACACCTATAGTTTTTATTTATTTTTTTCCTGAAACAAGTGTTAAATGCATATCTGATGTTTATCCACTGTGTTAGAAATTTCATTAACACTACCTTGTCAGGAATTCTTACTCTTGGTTATTTCTTCATTACCGTTGACATAATTCCTTGTTAAGAAAATAATAACATTTCCAGGGCTTTGACCTACAGAATGCCTTTTTGTGTTTTTCACATGTTTCCAATAACAAGTTTGACAGTAACTTATGCTTTTGTGCATGCCAACTGCCAATTGTCCAGAATATACCTGCTTAAAAATTAAACATTGGTAAAAAATATTGTTTTATTAGAAACGATCATTAAAGAATTATCCTTCTTTCCTATAGTTTCAGCCATTCCTATAGAATTGGCCACCCTCAGATAATGGAAATTTAACTATTATTTTTTATATCACTTGTGTAAGTAATCTGTATTGAGACAATTCTATCACATAAATATTGTTTTTGGTTTTAAAAATTGCGAATTGTAGATTTTGTCTGAGAAATTAAGATTTTAAAAAGGAATTCCCCAAAATTGCTACACACTTTGTGCATAAGCCAAGGATTGTGTAGACATTCATTTTCAAACAGTATGCTAGTGTGTGTTAGTCTAATAAACAATGCTTCTAATGATCTATATCAAAATTGTAACAAAATGTTAAGTGTTTTCTTATGAAAATGAAGACTGAACCAAATGACAGGAAACATCTGACAAATTCATGATTGCTAGAGTGCCTTCCTAGAATTGGTCAGTAAACAAGTGAATGGCTAATCTCTTCCTTATCTGGCCTTTATTTACTAGGGGAGACCTTAAATTTACAGATAAAAGTCTCAGTGGTGTTGAAATTGTGTTCTTTTAGGGTATAAAAGCAGTGTAACTCTTAAGTGGCCGAATATAAAGGAAAAGAGGCTAAAGATAATCATTATTATAATAAATTAATAATAATAATCATTAGAACTGTCATATAAATTGTTTAATATTTAAAAAAATAATTTAATGTCATGCGTCACATGCTGGGCTTACATTTTTATTTCTTTTATATTTTGGGACTCCTACTTTTGATGGGGAAGGAGTCCCAGGACACCTATTTGCAAATCCTAGTGAGATCCCTGTCTGTGATGTGGTGAACATTTGAAAAATGGCAACAAAATCCAGATGTGTATCATTTAAATGAAACTTTGCAAGTGGAAAATGCCCCTGAGGTATAAATTACATGTAAAATGTCACAGTGGTTATTGGATGTGGTACCACTTCATTTATAAACCACAAATACTGTGCACGAAATTAATGTGAACTTTGGATGTTTACTCGCCAAAGGTACCACTATATCCGTTGTTATCCACGTTTAACTGTAAATGATTTATTCCCGAGGATCAGCTGGAAATTGATATTAAAAAAAAACCCAGGGTTAAACATTGCTGTGCAAAAGGCAATTTCATTGGGCGCTGCAGGGCTGACATTTTATTGTTCAGAAGGTCATTTGAACGTTACCAGTTAAACAATGTCTTCAGATCCTAAGAATGTTAGGATTTGATTTTAATGAGATTGGGTAGTACCCAGGAAATTGACACAGAAGTGTCGTAGTAAGTATCTGGCTTCTGTTGCAATCAAATAATTTTAAATTCCATACTAATTTATTTAAGCTAAGGTGTAAAAGCTCTGGCCAACAGTCTTCACAATTATTTCATGGAAGGACTTTTCTGTTCCGGCATGACTCATGCATGTTACGTATAGTTGTTTAAAAAATAATGTGGATATGAATTCTTCTAATGTCCTTTGATTTATTTGAACCTGCATCCATATCTCTCTCTCTCAGTCCTCTCTGCGCCGTCTGGTGCTTGAGGCGATTGCAAGGGAACACCACTTTGATCTGTCAGCTGCTATTGCAGGGGCTGACGGCAGGCTTAGGCCTCTGGACCCTAGATCTCGCTCAACGGTGCGGCGCCATGTCTCCCATGGTCGTCCACGGTTCCTCTTCCCCTGTGGAGTCCATCTGAGTGCCACCCTTGGCAGGGAGTCTGGTGGCATTCTGAAGACGTGGCCAACCCATCTCCATCGACATGTTGTGATGGTCTCAGAAATGGTGCTGATTTCCGCTCTTTGTCGCAGTTCCTCATTTGAGATCATGTTGTTTGGCCAGAAGATCTTCATGATCCTTCATAGGCACTTGGTTTGGAAAACTTCCAGCTTTCTCTTGATGGAGGCAGTGGTTTTCCAGCACTCTGAACCATACAGCAGGACACTCAGAACGTTGCTCTTGAAGATCCTTGCACGCTGAGATTCGTTGTCCTCCAGATGGGTTTCAGCATGAAGAAGGCCTGGTTGGTTACTGATCCTGGTGTTGATCTCCTTTGTGCAGTCTCCGTCTGTTGTGACCTTGCTGTCGAGGTATGTGAATTCGTCCATTTCTGCAATCGGCTGGTTGCTAATGGAAATTGGGTCTCCCATTCTGGTGTATTTCCTCATGAGTTGGGTCTTCATGGTGTTTACCCTAAGACCTATTTAACTTGCTGACTGTGCCAACATCTCTATCTTCTGCTGGATGTCCTGGTGTCTGCCTGAAAGCAGTCGATGTCGTCAGCGTAATCCAGGTCGTCCAGCATCGAGGTCATAGTCCACTGAATACCTTGCCTCCTTCCCTGTGTTGTGCGCCGCATGACCCAATCAATCGCCAGTGTGAAGAGGATTGGCGACAGGATGCAGCCTTTTTTCACACCGGTTTCTACCTTGAACGGATCTGTGAGCCGGTTGTTATGGATGACTCTGCATACGGAGTGGACGTATAGGGACTGGATGATGTTGACCAGTTTCTGCTGGATCCCATAGTGACGAAGAATCTTCCACAGGGAGGCTTGGTGCAGGCTGTCAAATGCTTTTTCGAAGTCCACAAAAACTATGTACAGGGATCCATTCCACTCGTGGGTCTGCTCAAGGATCTGCCTCAGGACGAAGATCTGGTCAATGCAGGACTTTCCCTTCCTGAAGCCTGCCTGTTCCCGGCGAAGAATGCCTTACACTGCCGCTGTGATCCGTTGGAGGATTATGCGACTGAAGATCTTGCTGGTGAGAGATAATAGGGTGATACCTTCGCCAGTTGTAGCAATTCCCCAGGTCTCCTTTCTTGGGAAGCTTGACGATGATTCCAGTCTTCCAGACGCTTGGAGTTTCTTCGCTATCCCAGATCTTCTGTAGGATCTGTTGGAGAAGTGTCATCCACTTTCAACATTTCTGCGCACACCCCATCGTCGCCTGGTGCTTTCCCGTTCTTCAGCTTGTGAATGGCTTGCTTGACTTCCTCCAGAGTGATGTCTCCGAGGTTGATTTCAAGGTCATCATCCACTTTAGGAATATTGGCGACTACAGTAGGGTCGGTGCAGTTCAGGATGGACTCAAAATGTTGCTTCCATAGCTGCAGCTTCTCCTCTTCTGTCGTGACAGGGCTCCATTCTCGTCTTTCACTGGATGGTCGTGATGTTGCCCGTGATCGCCCTTTAGCTTCTTGTTATTTGGTACACTGTCTTCATGTCCTTGTGTGTTGCTGCTGTCTCTGCCTCTACTGCTAGCCTCTTGATGTATTCTCTCTTGTCTCTTCTTGCTGATGTTTTTACTTCCTTATCCTTTTCTCTGTACTCTCTGGAGACCCTTTCCTTTAGTCTTGCAGATTTGGTGTCTAAAAGTATTTTTGTGATCTGTCTCCTTTCATCCTACTCCATGTGGTGTCTGATATCCACTCTGTCTTCTTGCTCTTCCTGTAGCCTAAACCTTCATCTCCTGCCTCCTTCATCACCCTGTTAAAGGTGTCTATGGTCAGTGCTGTTTCACCTTCTAAAATGCTGAATCTGTTCTTGATGGCTATCCTAAACTCCTTGACTTTTGGGTTTTTCAACTTGGCCATGTCGTATCGCTGATTCCTGGTGTTTCCTATTCTAACTTTTCTCAGCTTCAACGATAGCTTCGCCACCAGAAGGTGGTGGTCGCTGCCGATGTCTGCGTGCCGTATCACTCGCACATCCTGCATAGAGTGCCACCATCAACCGTTAATGATAATGTGATCGATTTGGTTCTGGGTCTTGCCGTCTGGCGACGTCCATGTGAGCTTGTGGATGTCCTTGTGTGCGAAGAGCATCCCTCCGATTAAAAGATCATTCTCTTTGCAGAGGTTTACAAGTCTTTCCCCATTATCGGTCATCGCACCCACTCCATGTCTTCCCATGGTCCTCTCCCTACCCTCGTTATCACAGCCAACCTTTGCGTTGAAGTCACCGATCATCAGCAAGAATAAAGCCAACACGCTCCTACAGTGGAAACCAGTCAACGGGCATCTATTGTACATCAGGTTGAACTCGAAGTTCGCCAAACTGTCTTTAGTTGTGGGCTACGCACCTATAGACGTCGCAGAAGAGCGGACAAGGACACCTTCTACGAGGATCTTCAAGCCACCCTAGAGGATGTCCCCCGACATGACTTACTGGTAATGATCGCATCCATATCAGTGGAACATAAACAACACTGTTCTAAAAAATAGCCTTTCACATTGAATTCCTGTTGTATTTTTTTGCGGACTATTGACTAATCAGTTTACTCAGTACCTATGCTCTACTTATTAAGTGTATAGCCTCGGTTAATCCCTGAATCGTGTCTGTTGGACATTAAGATCTTGAAAATCAAGCTTATCGGTCATTCAAGAAACTATTCCTGGACATGATTATCAAAATATTCAATAAGACAGTACTTTAAACAGAAAAAAATTGCCTCGACGTGTTAATCCTGTACGGATGTTTATGTTGTAATGAATAAGCATCATCTTATATGTGGTCGGTGTGACTGCTTGAAAGAACACATAATTGTTTGGTTTTGAAGCCTCTACTTTGTCATTTGATTTGTCAATTAAATTTCGCCACCCATTCCATTTTAGGGCCAAAATAGCACCCATTCCCCAAGCTCAGGAGTATATACTTTACCCTTCACATCTCAAAATGTTTCTTTTAAATGTCTTGAAAGGTTGCATGATCAGCAAAACAGCTGAATTTGTCAATATTTTCAAGATAAATCTGATGGAAAAATCTTCATAGGATTTTTTGTATAACAAATATAAAAATAATTTAACTGGAACAAATCTTTATAAAAGCTTTTAAAAGTTTTATACAAGTTTTTTATTTAATTTATTAATTTTCGTTTTCCCATGGCATGTCAGAGACAGACTTTCCCCAACCATTGGCTGAAAAAAACACACACAATGTGCTGTGTTTTTCTTTCTTATTGCTATATTAGACATTGTGTTGTGAAGGTGCACTCTGCCATTTTCCAATTAGTCACTGTCTTCAAATCTGAATATTTGGCTAAACCTTTTTTTATAAACCTTAAAAATATCCAAAATAAGTTGGACAGACTGATTCATAAGTAAAAACAATGGAAAAGAAATCAGCATACATTGCAAAATCTCGAACGATTTGGTAAAATTATGTGGTTTAAAAATGTCAGAATGTTTTTCCATTGTCTGTATTTTTTAAATAGGCTAAGAACTATTTAAAAATAATATTTGCTTATAAATGAAAGATAAGCATAATATTAAGAAATGAAATCAGGATCATTATAACATATGTTTGAGATTCAGAAACCCATATTTTTGATTCATATATGTGTTTGTGATACAAGTGTTAAATGTATTTCAAAATACAAATGTAAATCTGATGTTTATCCACTGTGTTAGAAATTTTATTAACACTACCTTGTCAGGAATCCTCACTCTTGGTTATTTCTTCATTGCTTTCTTTTTGGATGTTCTCCCTTCCATTAAAACAGTTTTCAAAGTCAAGCTTGTCTTATTTTAAACTTTTCCTTTTTTTCCTACACCCTTGAACAAGTTTCATTAATTCTGATATTAATGTTTGAGGAAAGCATTATAGTTGACATAATTCCTTGTTAAGAAAATAAGAACATTTCCAGGGCTTTGACCTACAGAAATACTCTGTACATGGACAGAAATGAAATGGGGTCAATCTAATAATATTTTTTGATAAAATTAGATACAGTGTCTTATATTGAGACCGTCTAGGCCTGAAAGATAACTCGTTTTTGTGAGACCCAGTGTCTGCCCTATAAATGAATACAAAAATTATACAAATCTAATAAATCTAAGTGTCCATACAAATCTAATAAATCTGATTGTCTGTAATGTCATTTTGTAATGGTATTGCTTTGCATGCATTGTTGTTTGTTATTTCAATCCATTTTACAGATATGTCAGGCCATTTTCTGTCACCCTTTCTTGTTTAAACAGTTTCATTGATATGATTTGTACAAGAGAAGTCATTGTCTCGCTTATAAGAACAACTTTTACATCTTTGATCATTGTGCCCTTATTGTAGTGAAATTGGTGATCATTGTGCCCTTATGGTAGTGAAATTGGTGATCATTGTGCCCTTATGGTAGTGAAATTGGTGATCATTGTGCCCTTATGGTAGTGAAATTGGTATTCATTGTGCCCTTATGGTAGTGAAATTGGTGATCATTGTGCCCTTATGGTAGTGAAATTGGTGATAATTGTGCCCTTATGGTAGTGAAATTAGTGATCATTGTGCCCTTATGGTAGTGAAATTGGTGATCATTGTGCCCTTATGGTAGTGAAATTAGTGATCATTGTGCCCTTATGGTAGTGACATTGGTGATCATTGAGCCCTTACGGTAGCGAAATTAGGGCCAGGCCCTGTCAGGGATCTCAGAAACGCAAAAACAAGCGTATTTGGATGCATATTTTGTGAAAAGGACGCTTGTAAAAACTAGAGAAAGAGTCCTGGGACGCGTGCATTTCTGCTTACTGCATATGCCCTGTTGCATAATGCAATGGTACCATTCGAGAATTGGTACCCTGAGGCTAGATAAATGCCTGCACTAAACTCGGCAGTAGTGGCGATAAAATCAATTATCGGCCACGAGCACACACTGCAGCTGTCACAGTTAAGCAGTCTCTAAGCTCTGCCCACACCATTCCAGAAAGTTACTGTTAACTTTCATTGGTTAATTTCTATGTCACTCATCGGTTAGCTTTAATCCACAAGTCAATTAGTCAGGCGTCCACAATTAAGAACAATTTGCACATGGTTGTTAACTTAAATCAAACATAATTGTTAAAATGAGTGAAAAACAGCTTCAGCACATTTAATTAACTGAAGTTGCAAATCAGATTTCATGAATATCACTTAAATCTCAATCCTGAGTAGCCTAATACGATAGCAGTTTTTGTCTTTGACAGAAATTTAATACGAAAACCCACGGCCGAATTTTGCCAAGATTATAAATGCATCGCTCAGTGAACATACATTAAGGAACTTTCTAGTGTGTTACATATATAACAATACACAAATTAACAATATTGTTGATAATGTAAGACCAAAATATTGCAATGTCACATATTTTCGTGACCTCACAAAAATTATCGTCGCTGATTGTACATGTAACAAACATTTGTAAAACACATTCAAACACACACTTTGGTGTTTAATATCACAAATAAATACTCCTTGGCTGCCTTTTTGTGTTTTTCACATGTTTCCAATAACAAGTTTGACAGTAACTTATGCCTTTGTGCCAATTGCCAATTGTCCAGAATATACCTGCTTAAAAATTAAACATTGGTAACAAATATTGTTTTATTAGAAACGATCATTAAAGAATTATCCTTCTTTCTTATAGTTTCAGCCATTCCTATAGAATTGGCCACCCTCAGATAATGGAAATTAACTATTATTTCTTATAAAACTTGTGTAAGTAATCTGTATTGAGACAATTCTATCACATAAATATTGTTTTTAGTTTTGAAAATTGCGAATTTTATATTTTGTCTGAGAAAATTAAGATTTTAAAAAGAAATTCCCCAAAATTGCTACACACTTTGTGCATAAGCCAAGGATTGTGTAGACATTCATTTTCAAACAGTATGCTAGTGTGTGTTAGTCTAATAAACAATGCTTCTAATGATCTATATCAAAATTGTAACAAAATTTTAGTGTTTTCTTATGAAAATGAAGACTGAACCAAATGACAGGAAACATCTGACAAATTCATGATTGCTGGATTGCCTTCCTAGAATTCTTCAGTAACCAAGTGAATGGCTGATCTCTTCATTATCTGGCCTTTATTTACTAGGGGAGACCTTAAATTTATAGATAAAAGTCTTATAATAAATTAATAATAATAATTAGAACTGTCATATAAATTGTTTAATATTAAAAAAAAAATTAAATGTCATGCATCACATGCTGGGCTTACATTTCTATTTCTTTTCTATTTGGGACTCCTACTTTTTATGGGGAAGGAGTTCCAGGACACCTATTTTAAAATCCTAGTGAGATCCCTGTCTGTGATGTGGTGAACATTTGAAAAATGGCAACAAAATCCAGATGTGTATCATTTAAATTAAACTATGCAAGTGGAAAATGCCCCTGAGGTATAAATTACATGTAAAATGTCACAGTGGTTATTGGATGTATTGTCCGCCATGTGTTCGTGAAAGCCCTACTCAGGGATCCTCCTGAAAACACTAAGTACTGGTTGTACCCATATCTCATTAAAATTATCTCCAGTCTGTCGCTACTGTATTATCCGCTGACTGGATCTGATTACTTAGCATTCATTAGGGGTCACATTCAGATGACCTTTTCAGGAGCCAATCAAATTGTTGCCTTCGAAACGTTGTGTTATAATTTCATTTATAAACCACAAATACTATGCACAAAATTAATGTGAACTTTGGATGTTTACTCGCCAAAGGTACCACTATATCCGTTGTTCCACGTTTAACTGTAAATGATTTATTCCTGAGGATCAGCTGAAATGCATCTTTTTTCAAAAACCCAAGTCAAACATTGCTAAGCAAAAGGCAGTTTCATTGGGCACTGCAGGGCTGATATTTTATTGTTCGGAAGGTCATTTGAACGTGACCCGTTATACGATGTCTTCCGATCCTAAGAATGTTAGGATTTGATTTTAATGAGATTGGGTTGTACCCAGGAAATGGACACAGAAGTGTCATAGTAAGTATCTGGCTTCTCATGCAATCAAATAATTTTAAATTTCATACTAATTTATTTAAGCTAAGGTGTAAAATCTCTGGCCACAATTATTTCTTGGAAAGACTTTTTTGTTCCAGCATGACTCATGCATGTTACATATTGTTGTTTAAAAAATATTGTGGATATGAACTCTTCTAATGTCCATTGATTTATTTGAACCTGCGGCCATATCTGATGTTGGCAGTGGAACATTAACAACACTGTTCTCAAAAATATCCTTGGTTAATCCCTGAATCGTGTCTGTTCTACATTAAGATCTTGAAAATCAAGCTTATCTGTCATTCAAGAAACTATGATTGTTAAAATATTCAGTAAGACAGTACTTTTAACATAATTTTTTTTGTCTCGACGTGTTAATCCTGTACGGATGCTTATGTCGTAATGAATAAGTATTATCTTATATGTGGTTGGTGTGACTGCTTGAAAGAACACATAATTGTTTGGTTTTGAAGCCTCTACTTTGTCATTTGATTTGTCAATTAAAAGTTTTCTTTCATAGAACAATGCCACTGACAGTATATATATTGCATTTAATGTATGAGGAAGGCACTGTATGTGAAGACTGAATTATTGACTTTGATTGAATGCTTTTGACAGGCTGGTAGTTATAGCCAGATATTATTTTACTATTATTATTATTATTAGTAGTAGTATTAGTAGTAGTAGTAGTAGTAGTAGTATTTGTATTTTTACTGTCAGTATCATTATTATAAGCTCGACTATTCACTGAATAGTCACCGTAATGCACTGGTTAAGGTTTGCGTGCAACAAGTCCATATCTTTGTAACTACTACAGATATTCAATTGAAACTTCACACATGTGTTCGGGGTCATTATGTGAGGTCACTGACCAAGGCCCATAACTCTGACCTGCAATTTAGAAGAATTATGCCCCTCTTTGTACTTAGAAAATCAGGTTAGTTTGCGTGCAACAACTCCATATCTCTATATCTACTACAGATATTCAATTGAAACTTAACACATGCCTTCAGGGTCATTATGTTAGGTCACTGGCCTAGACCCATAACTATGACCAGCATTTTAGAAGAATTATGCCCCTTTTTGTACTGAGAAATTCAGGATAAAGTTTGCGTGCAACAACTCCATATCTCTATAACTACTACAGGTATTCCATTGAAACTTCAAACATGTCTTCAGGGTCATTATATAAGGTCACTTACCAAGGTCCATAACTCTGACCTGCAATTTGTACTTAGAAATTCAGGATAAAGTTTGCGTGCAACAACTCCATATCTCTATAACAACTACAGATATTAAATTGAAACTTCACACGTCTTCAGGGTCATTATATAAGGTCACTGACCAAGGTCCATAACTCTGGCCTGCAATTTAACAGAATTATGCCCCTTTTTTACAAAAAAAATTAAGGTTTAAGTTTACGTGCAACAACTTAATATGTCTATATCTGCTACAGAATATTCAACTTAAACTTCACACATGTCTTCAAGGTCATTATATAAGGTCACTAGCCAATGTACATAACTCATTTTAGTAGAATTATGCCCCTTTTTTGAATTGATAAAGGCAAATAACTCTGACAAAGCGGTTGAATAGTTGAGCCCGCTGTCCTGAGACAGCGCTTGTTTTTCAATGAAATAAAAATACGTAAATTCCTAATATTTGAGGTGTGATCCAAAAGTTTGCGGAAAAGTGCTTGCAGTCCTGTATTAAAGTACTGAAAATGTGACTGAAGAACATTGATATATTTCAAATTTGATAACACATTTTCAACACTCTAGTAAATATGCATGCATAGTTATTGCCCTCCTCTAACGACTTGTACTATTTGTTGATGTTTTTATGCCCCTGGCATCATGATGCCGGAGGCATATAGTGATCGTCCTGTCCGTCCTTCCATCCATTTTTCCGATGCACCCATATCACCCAACCTCACTTTGACCTTGACCGTGACCTAATTTGCTCTTAGAATAATTCAAATGGGTTGTTTCTTGGTTAACTAGATTTTACCATTTCGTCTAGCACCAACACCGCTTGCTACAACACTTGGATACAGTTGTTACTCATGCCCATCCCCAATCCACCCATATCACCCAACCTCACTTTGACCTTGACCTTCAACAAATTTGGACTTATTAGACTTATAATAATTAAAAAGTGCCATTTCTTGCTTAACTAGATTTTACCGTTTCATCTAGCACCAACACCGCTTACAACACTTGGATATTTACACATTTTTTTACTTATGACCGTTCCCAATCCACCTCACTTTGACCCTGACCTTGACCTAATTTGGACTAAGAAATGGGCCACCCAGCACCAACCGGGGGCATGTGTGTTTATAAAACACAGAATCTTGTTTGCACTTCAGTTTCCCCAAAGGCGTTGCTAAGCATTTGTACAAAAAATATATAAATGCCATTGTGAATGATAGAGACATGAGATTTTTTAATTTGACTGTTTTTGTTAATCGTAAATATTTGGCTGTGTTTTGGTATTAGGTCCAATTAGCGCAGAAGTCAGTTGAATTTATGTGCAGTACTTTGGTGTTTTCTTTTGTTCAGACATTGTAAAATAATAATTAGACAGTTGTTTTGAGCCTGTTGTGCCTATCCCACATAGTAAGTAATTACAATTACAATCATGGCTTGTTGTTTTCCAAATCCTAAAAAGGTGGCTATTTTGGTAGCTCTCTCAAGCTGTATGTCTAAAGATAAATGTAATTTTCTTGCTATTTTTGCCCACACCTTAAGAAACCAACACCGTCGTCCGACCTCCCCGATATGGTCTCAGATATCGGGAATATCTCATTCTCTCTATAACAAAGCTTATCTGTCATACAAGAATCTATTTGTAGATGTTTCTGTTTCTATTTAGAACAATAGATAGTTGTCTAGAAAGCGTGATTGATACTTAAATTCGCAGTTTTTCACTGTGATGGCTTGAATCGTGGGACTTCTATCTAAACTGTTTGCTGATAAGTCTATAATTGTTTCTCCCCCAACGTATGGAGCAGATTTATTTTAAGCAGTAGTGTCTCTAGAATTGCGTCATTTGAAATGGTTTTTGAATTTTATATCACTGTTTAATAGTATTTTTTTTTTGGGGGGGGGTGTAATATTAAAGTTTCCATATTCTTGTCCGGGAAGATGGGAAGATAGAGGTAGTTGTTCACAGTGTTATGGATTTGTATTGTATGTTTGTATGGTGAAAAGAGTATTTTCAACATGAGGATTTACACATTGCTATTGCAAATTTAAATATTATTCATATAACGAGAACAGTAAATGATTTTTTTATTTTACTATTTAAACACGTGTTAACTTAATCCTTTGTTTGCTGTAAGACATTATATAAATGTTGACTTCCTTGAGGGTGACAGTGCGTCTTGTCAACCCGAGGCAACACTGTTGACCGAGGGTTTAGTGTTTTTCGAGGGTTGACGAGACGCACTGTCACCCTCAAGCAAGTCAATATTTATTTTATTATACCGAACAAAATCAAAGTAAAGAAATCAATTACATAAGTTAAATATTTTAACAATATTTTAACAGATGTAGTAATATCTCACAACAATAACTTTTAAAAAGTCTAACAGTTAAATTAAATCTGACTCCGAAATACTTGCAAACATCGCCATAATGATCAATGTCGTCTGATACAGAAATATAAACAATCAAACTCTACATGACTCTACATGACACAGACTTTAAATTAAGCTTAATCCCATATAATTTGCGTACCGGGTGACATAGCGGTAGCGGGCGACCTTGCCTTGCAACATATCAAATTGTTGTTGTTTTTATTATACCTCGCCCGGTACGCAAATGATACGGGATTGTTTGGTATAATAAAATAAATATTGACTTCCATCTCGTCAACCCTAGACGAACACTGTCGACCTCGGGTTGACAAGACGCACTGTCACCCTCAAATTTCAGGGATTGTTGACCGGCATGTCTTCCTCACTGCAATTTCAGTGATTGTTGACCTTCATGTGTTTCTCACTGCAATTTCAGTGATTGTTGACCTTCATGCATTGCTCAATGCAATTTCAGTTGTTTTTTTCCTTTATGCGTTTTGCGATGATGATTTCAATGATTGTTGACGTACGTGTGTTTCTCATTAGAATTTCAGTGATTATTGACCTACATGTGTTTCTCATTAGAATTTCAGTGATTGTTGACATGCTTGTGACTCTCGTACTAATTTCAGTGATTGTTGACATGCTTGTGACTCTCGTACTAATTTCAGTGATAGTTGACTGTTACTTTTTCTCGTCATAATTTTAGTGGTTGTTGACCAGCATGTGTTTCTCGTTATTATTTTAGTGATTGTTGACCTCACTAACAAGGCTACCATGGACATGGCGAATGTTTGGAGGCAGACGGTCGTCAACAAACTGACTAGGACGGTACCCAATGATGACAACAACAACGACGGGAACCAACAAGCCGTGAAGGAAGTACCGGTGGAAAACCCGTTCAGTTTCCCTGTTCTCTTGCTGGGGAATAAACTTGATATTGTAAGTGCATATGGACAGAGAACGTTTCAACAAAGGTCAATCATATGCAAATCAATCTAGTATTTTATCCAATCAAAGCACTCGAATACCACATGTTTACTGTTTAACCTATTTTATACAAAAGAGCTTGTGGTAAAGCTTATGAAGTGTTTGTGATTATCCATGAATGGAAATTAATCCTTTAGCAATGTCTGGGGAGGAGTTTGAAATTTTAGTGACAAAATTGGGAAAGGTCTAAATGAACTAGATGGTAAATATGATATACAAATAAACATTTTAAACCAAAAATAATAAACAATAATACACTATCATTGATATGGGGAATGAGGTCATATTGGTATACAAAATATAAACAAAAGTAAAAAGGGGACACTACGTTTTAATTTGTGTTTACAATTGCCATTGTAAATGAATACAAATTGATTGTACTAGCTGTATAATCAATTTGTATTCATTTACAATTCCAGATGTAACATAGTTTTTTATGACTTTGAATTGAATGTCACTTAAAATTTATTATGACAAAAAGGAGACAAAATGTAAGCTTATCATTTAAACATGGTAATGTATCTTCTTGTCGCTCATTTTGTGCAATATTGTATTCCAGATTGAGACAGAGATTTATGAAAGTCTGGCAAGCAAGCAAGGTACTGTAAATGAGCAATTTAAACTGGTACAAAATTAGCATGGTTCTACTTTGCAAGTGTCTCATTTACAGAGTCAATGACGGAACGATAATGATCTTCATTACAATTTCATGGTTTTGGATGAATTGAGTGTGTTACAGTTTTGCCGTGAAGGTGACGATGATGCTGATTGCAGTAGTGTTGATGAGGATTATTAGAAGTATTTTCACTATGCACCTATCAATATTTTTTCCTGGGGGGAGCGGCGGGCTGACCCAGGGGAATTCGACTTGTGATTTTTTTGGGGGTCTAATTCCCCACCCTAGAGCCAAGCATTTTGTCGAAATCCACCCAGTGGGAGATGCTATATTAGGTGTATCAAATGGCCCCCCCCGGGGCCAATATTACCAGTATCTGACATCGGATAAAAGTCTATATCACGTATATCTTGCTCATCAAACCCTTCAAATTCCTCAAATTTTCCCTGGCACCCAGAATCATTTGTCATGTCAAATTCACACCTGTTAGGAATCGCTTTCAGTCTAATGTCCGCGGTATATGTCCGTCGCTGCCCCCCCTGGGGGAAAACATAGATAGATGTGCCGCTCCCCCCGGGAGAAAACATTGATAGATGCACTTCTACGGCTGCTGCTTTTAATGATGCAGATATTGCTTTTTATGTCCATAAAGGAGGGCATATAGTAGTCGCACCGTCTGTCTGTGGGTGGGTTCATGGGTGGGTCCGTCTGTCCAGACTTCGTTTCCGCTCTGTAACTTTTAAATTCCTGGATGGATTTTAGTATAACTTCAGAATATTATTCCCCATGACGAGACTATGTGTCACATACAACTCCCATGCTCGTCAATCAAAGGTCAAGGTCAGGGTTGCCATCAGACTTGAAAAGTCAGGGAAATTTGAAATTTTGTCAAGGTCAGTGAATTGTCAGGGAATTTTGAACAAAAGTCAGTGAAAAATCAAATTCCGAAAAAGTCAGTGAAAAGTCAGGGAAAAACATGCCCGGAGGTAAAAAAATTATTTATACAAATTAGCAGATTATGGCTATAGCAGTCTAAATGTGTTTTGAATTACTAAAATATATGTATAAATACATAATATGCTTATTTTTAGTCAAAAATATATATCTTAACAGTTTTTGTAAATGTCCCGGTGTGACTTGAGTGTGATTTGTTTGTGGACTTCCCTTCCTAAAGATGTGGACGGCTAAAAGGGGAGGAGGAATCCATTGAAAATGGGTGGTTTTGATCAGTGAAAAACTGGATTTAGTCAGGGAAAAGTCAGTGAAAAGTCATGGAATTGTTTTTGCCCCAGGTGCTGGCAACCCTGCACGTCTTTGTAGGTCACAATTCAAGGTCAAATGTCATGAATTTTTGTTTCCGCTGCATAACTTCTAAATGCCTGGATGGATTTTAATATAACTTAAGATTATTATTCCACAGGACCAGATGATTTGTCATGTGCAACTCCCATACTCGTCGGTAAATGGTCAAGGTAAAAAATTTAAGGTCAAAGGTCATGAATTTTTGTTTCTAAATAACTTCTAAATGCCTGGATGGATTTTAATATAATTTCAGATTATTATTCCCAATAACCAGACGATGTGTCGCGTACAACTTTCATGCTTGTCGGTCAAAGGTCAAGGTCACATTTTAAGGTCAAAGGTCATGAATTTTGTTTCCGCTGTGTAACTTCTTAACGCCTGGAAGGATTTTAATATAACTTCAGATTATTATTCCCCATGACCAGACACTGTGTCGCGTACAACTCCCATGATGGTCGGTCAAAAGTCTAGGTCGCAATTCAAGGTAAAAGTTCAATTATTTGTGTTTCCACTTCATAACTTCTAAACGTCTTGAGGGATTTAAATGTTACTTCAGATTATTATTCTCTATGACCAGACAATGTGTTGTATACAACTCTCATGCTGTCTGTCAAAGGCCAAGGTCACAATTCAAGGTCAAAGGTCAAGGATTTTTGTTTCTCCACCATAACTTCTAAATGTTTGGAAGGATTTTAATATTACTTCAGATTATTATTTCCCATGACCAGGTGATGTGTTTTGTACAACTCCCATGGTCCTCAGTCAAAGGTCAAGGTCACAATTCAAGGTCAAATGTCAAGCAATTTTCTTTCTGCTCTTTAACTTCCAAAAACCATGAGGGATTTTAATATTACTTCAGATTATTTTTTTTCCCATGACCAATGATGTGTCACATACCCTTTACATGCTCCTCGGTCAAGGTCTGTGGGTCCAAGGTTACACTTAAAAGGTCAAATATTAGAATGAGCTTTTTGTAGGAAGCGTCATTTTTGCCAACATGTAAGGAATGCAATAACTTGGTGAGAATGAAGGTCATCATGAGGCAGTGTGTCACAACAACAAACAGCTGTGTTGCTGAAATCTCAAGATATTTGTCCAGGGCGTACTATTGTACGCTGACATTGTTTTGCCTTCATCTGACAAGCATTATGCTTCTGGGGCATATGTCACATCCTGTGTCAAGCCTTGTTCTTCAACTGCTACTTGTACAACAACTACAACTACCACTACTACTAGTAGTACTACTATTACTATAGCTACATGTACTACTTCTACAACTACTACAACTACCACTACTACTACTACTACTACTACTACTACTACTATAACTACATGTACTACTTCTACAAGTACTACAACTACCACTACTATAACTACATGTACTACTTCTACAACTTCTACAACTACCACTACTACTACTACTATAAGTACATGTACTACTTTTACAACTACTACAACTACCACTACTACTTGTACTACTACTACTACTACTATAACTACATGTACTACTTCTACAACAATTGCTACTGCTGCTAATTCTACTTCTACTACTGCTGCTGCTGCTGCTATTACTACTACTACTGCTACTACTACTTCTACTACTTCTGCCACCATCACCACCGCCACTACTATTACCATAATTTGCACCATAACTACTACTACTACTACTATCACCACCATCACCATCACCACCACCAATACTACTACTCTCACCACCATCACCATCACCACCACCAATACTACTACTATCACCACCATCACCACCACCAATACTACTGCTCTCACCACCATCACCATCACCACCACCAATACTACTACTATCACCACCATCACCATCACCACCACCAATACTACTACTCTCACCACCATCACCACCACCAATACTACTACTATCACCACCATCACCACCACCAATACTACTACTCTCACCACCATCACCACCACCAATACTACTACTCTCACCACCATCACCATCACCAATACTACTACTATCACCACCATCACCACCACCAATACTACTACTCTCACCACCATCACCACCACCAATACTACTACTCTCACCACCATCACCACCACCAATACTACTACTATCACCACCATCACCACCACCAATACTACTACCCTCACCACCATCACCACCACCAATACTACTACTATCACCACCATCACCACGACCAATACTACTACTATCACCACCATCACCACCACCAATACTACTACTATCACCACCATCACCACCACCAATACTACTACTCTCACCACCATCACCACCACCAATACTACTACTATCATCACCATCACCACCACCAATACTACTACTCTCACCACCATCACCACCACCAATACTACTACTCTCAACACCATCACCACAACCAATACTACTACTATCATCACCATCACCACCACCACCACCAATACTACTACTATCATCACCATCATCATCACCACCACCATCACCATCACCATCACCAATACTACTACTAACAACCATCATCACCACCACCAATACTACTACTATCACCACCATCACCACCACCAATACTACTACCCTCACCACCATCACCACCACCAATACTACTACTCTCACCACCATCACCACCACCAATACTACTACTATCACCACCATCACCATCACCACCACCAATACTACTACTATCACCACCATCACCACCACCAATACTACTACTATCACCACCATCACCATCACCAATACTACTACTATCACCACCATCACCACCACCAATACTACTACTCTCACCACCATCACCACCACCAATACTACTACTCTCACCACCATCACCACCACCAATACTACTACTATCACCACCATCACCACCACCAATACTACTACCCTCACCACCATCACCACCACCAATACTACTACTCTCACCACCATCACCATCACCAATACTACTACTATCACCACCATCACCACCACCAATACTACTACTATCATCACCATCATCATCACCACGACCATCACCACCACCAATACTACTACTATCACCACCATCACCACCACCAATACTACGACTATCATCACCATCATCATCACCACCACCATGACCACCACCAATACTACTACTATCACCACCATCACCACCACCAATACTACTACTATCATCACCATCATCATCACCATCACCACCACCAATACTACTACTCTCATTACCATCACCACCACCAATACTACTACTCTCACCACCATCACCACCACCAATACTACTACCCTCACCACCATCACCACCACCAATACTACTACTATCACCACCATCACCACCACCAATACTACTACTACTCTCACCACCATCACCACCACCAATACTACTACTATCACCACCATCACCATCACCACCACCAATACTACTACTATCACCACCATCACCATCACCACCACCAATTCTACTACTATCACCACCATCACCACCACCAATACTACTACTCTCACCACCATCACCACCACCAATACTACTACTCTCACCACCATCACCACCACCAATACTACTACTCTCACCACCATCACCACCACCAATACTACTACCCTCACCACCATCACCACCACCAATACTACTACTCTCACCACCATCACCATCACCAATACTACTACTATCATCACCATCACCATCACCATCACCAATACTACTACTATCACCACCATCACCATCACCAATACTACTACTATCACCACCATCACCATCACCAATACTACTACTATCACCACCATCACCACCACCAATACTACTACTATCATCACCATCATCATCACCACGACCATCACCACCACCAATACTACTACTATCACCACCATCACCACCACCAATACTACTACTATCAGCACCATCATCATCACCACCACCATGACCACCACCAATACTACTACTATCACCACCATCACCACCACCAATACTACTACTATCATCACCATCATCATCACCACCGCCATCACCACCACCAATACTACTACTCTCATTACCATCACCACCACCAATACTACTACTCTCACCACCATCACCACCACCAATACTACTACTCTCACCACCATCACCACCACCAATACTACTACCCTCACCACCATCACCACCACCAATACTACTACTCTCACCACCATCACCATCACCAATACTACTACTCTCACCACCATCACCATCACCACCACCAATACTACTACTCTCATCACCATCACCACCACCAATACTACTACTATCATCACCATCACCATCACCACCACCACCACCAATACTACTACTATCATCACCATAATCATCACCACCACCATCACCACTACCAATACTACTACTCTCATCACCATCACCACCACCAATACTACTACTCTCACCACCATCACCACCACCAATACTACTACTCTCACCACCATCACCACCACCAATACTACTACCCTCACCACCATCACCACCACCAATACTACTACTATCACCACCATCACCACCACCAATACTACTACCCTCACCACCATCACCATCACCACCACTACTTCTACTACTCTCACTACCACCACCACCACCACCACCAACACCTCTGCTACTATTACCACCACCAACTCCATTACCAATACCACTATCGTCACAATTTTTATTTAAAACTGATGTTATTACTGTATTAATGTTACAATTTTAAGACATCTTCCTCTAAAACAAAATGTCACGAAAGTGCACAGCAGGGTTGTTGAATTCGGTGCTTTGTTGCCAGCCTTGCCAATAGGCTGATACCATTCCTGTCAGAATTAATTGAGAGATGAAATAAGGTTGACTTAATCCCTTAAGCCATGCTGTCAGCAATGATGTCTTGTTTTTTGGTGCCGCTTGATTGCTGAATACAAGATTATCATGTTGATCGATTTCAGACTAATTTCGGACTGGGATTATTTTGTTTTGAGTGTTGTTTTTTTATAACAATTGGTCTTAGGATTGCCATTTCTGAGTAATCTGTACAATTCTGAAAATAATTGTTATGGTGTGTTTATTGCATGTTTTCATTGCTGAGGGCAAAACAAGACATACTGTGTTGTGCCTATTTAACATCTCCAGTGCATTACATTTTCAAGAGGTGGGGGACGTCTAATAGGGACCCCAAAAGTGGGGTTTTCTACAATCAAAACTAAATCACATCATGAAAACATGTGTTAAATAACATTTTTTCCATAATAATTTTTGTGGCAATTAATTCCTGATTATTTTGAACTATATATACAGTAAACAAATGTTGATGTTGATTGGCATTGGAAATTCAGTACAGTAAATTGAAAATTTGATGTCTCTTTTTTAGTTCACCTGAGCACAACGTGCTCATGGTGAGCTTTTAGGATCATCTTTTGTCTGTCGTTCGACTTGTATCGGCTGTCGTGCGTAGTGTGTCAATATTTTCATTCAAAGAACATCTCCTCCTAAACCACTAGGCAGATTTTCACCAAACTTTGCAGGAATGATCCTTGGGTGACCCTCTTTCAAAAATATTCAAATCGTTCTGGTCTGCTGCATATGTAGGTCACCAGAGCTAAAAATAGATTAAAAAACTGACAAATTCAAAAATCTTCTCGGAAACCACAAGGCTTAGAGCTTTCATATTTGATATGTGACATCCTCTAGTGGTCCTCTACAAAGATTGTTCAAATGATAAGCCTGGGGTCAAAACTGGCCACGCCCCGGGGGTCACATGATTTATATAGACTTGTATAGCAAAATGACTTTAAAAATCTTCTCTGAAACCGCTAGGCCTAAAGGTTTCATATTTGGTATGTAACATTGTATAGTTGTCCTCTACAAAGATTGTTCAAATGATGCCTATGGGGTCAAAACTGGCCACACCCCGGGGCTCACATGGTTTATATAGACTTGAATAGAAAAATTACTTTAAAAATCTCCTCTGAAACAGCAAGGCCCTGAGGTTTCATATTTGTATGTAACATTGTATAGTGGTCCTCTACAAAGGTAGTTCAAACGATGCCCATGGGATCAAAACTGGCCACCCCCTGGGGTTCACTTGGTTTATATAGACTTGAATAGCAAAATGACTTTAAAAATTTTCTCCTCTGAAACACAAGGCCCAGAGGTTCTATATTTGGTTTTTAACATTGTATAGTGGTCCTCTACAAAGATTGTTCAAATGATGCCCCTGGGGTCAAAACTGGCCGCACCCTGGGGCTCACATGGTTTATAAAGACTTAAATAGCAAAAAGACTTTGAATATCTTCGTCTCTGAAACCGCAAGGCCTAGAGGTTTCATATTTGGTATGTAACATTGTATAGTGGTCCTCTACAAAGATGTTAAAGTGATGTCCCTGGGGTCAAAACTGGCCACACCCCGGGGGTCACACGGTTTATATAGACTTGAATAGCAAAATGACTTTAAAAATCTTCTCCTCTAAAACCGCAAGGCTCATAGGTTTCATATTTGGTATGTAACATTGTATAGTGGCCCTCTACAAAGATAGTTCAAACGATGCCCCTGGGGTAAAAACTGGCCTCACCCCGGGGCTCACATGGTTTATATACACTTGAATAGCAAAATGACTTTCAAAATTTTCTCCTCTTAAACTGAAAGGCTCAGAGGTTTCATATTTGGTTTGTTAACATTGTATAGTGGTCCTCTACAAAGATTGTTCAAATGATACCCCTGGGGTCAAAACTGGCCACACCCTGGGGCTCACATGGTTTATATAGACTTAAATAGCAAAATGACTTTAAATGTATAGTGGTCCTCTACAAAGATTGTTCAAGTGATGCCCCTGGGGTCAAAACTGGCCACACCCCGGTGCTCACATGGTTTATATAGACTTAAATAGCAAAATGACTTTAAAAATCTTCTCTGAAACTTCAAGGTCTAGAGGTTTTATATTTGGTATGTAACATTGTGTAGTGGTCCTCTACAAAGATTGTTCAAATGATGCCACTGGGGTCAAATCTGGGCACACCCCGGGGGTCAAATGGTTTATATAGACTTAAATAACAAAATGACTTTAAAAATCTTTTCTGAAACCTCACGGCCCAGTGGTTTCATATTTGGTATGTAACATTGTATAGTATTCCTCTACAAAGATTGTTCAAATGATGCCCCTGGGGTAAGAACTGGCCACACCCCGTGGCTCACATGGTTTATATAGACCTAAATAGCAAAATGACTTTTAAAATCTTCTCCTCTGAAACAAAAGGCCCAGGGGTAACATATTTGGTATGTAACATTGTATAGTGGTCCTCTATAGAGATTGTTCAAATGATGCCCCTATAGTCAAAACTGGCCAAACCCAGGGGTCACAATGTTTGTATAGACTTAAATAGCAAAATGACTTTAAAAATCTTCTTTCCTGAAACCGCAAGGCCCGGAGGTTTCATATTTGGTATGCAATGTTGTATAGTGGTCCTCTACAAAGATTGTTCAAATGATACCCCTGGGGTCAAAACTGGCCACACCCTGGGACTCACATGGTTTATATAGACTTAAATAGCAAAATGACTTCAAATGTATAGTGGTCCTCTACAAAGATTGTTCAAGTGATGCCCCTGGGGTCAAAACTGGCCCCACCCCGGGGCTCACATGGTTTATATAGACTTAAATAGCAAAATGACTTTAAAAATCTTCTCTGAAACTTCAAGGTCTAGAGGTTTTATATTTGGTATGTAACATTGTGTAGTGGTCCTCTACAAAGATTGTTCAAATGATGCCACTGGGGTCAAATCTGGGCACAACCCTGGGGTCACATGGTTTATATAGACTTAAATACCAAAATGACTTTAAAAATATTTTCTGAAACCTCAAGGCCCAGAGGTTTCATATTTGGTATGTAACATTGTATAGTATTTCTCTACAAAGATTGTTAAAATGATGCCCCTGGGGTAAGAACTGGCCACACCCCGTGGCTCACATGGTTTATATAGACTTAAACAGCAAAATGATTTTTAAAATCTTCTCCTCGGAAACCGCAAGGCCCAGATGTAACATATTTGGTATGTAACATTGTATAGTGGTCCTCTTTAAAGATTGTTCAAATGATGCCCCTTTAGTCAAAACTGGCCAAACCCCGGGGGTAACAATGTTTATATAGACTTAAATAGTAAAATGACTTTAAAAATGTTCTTTCCTGAAACTGCAAGGCCCGGAGGTTTCATATTTGGTATGTAATGTTGTATAGTGGTCCTCTACAAAGATTGTTCAAATGATGCCCATGGGGTCAAAACTGGCCACACCCCGGGGCTCACATGGTTTATATAGACGTCAATGGCATAATGATTTAAAAATTCTTCTATGAAACCACAAGGCCCAGAGGTTTCATATTTGGTTAAAACATTATATCGAGACCTCGATTGTGATTGCACATGGATGAGTTAGGTCAAGGTCACTGTTACTAAAAATAGAAAAACAGTTTCCGCTCAATAACTTTAGAATGCTTTTGAGATATTTTAATGTTACATAATACATAGATACCTTATATCGACAGGTGGGAGGGGTCAAGGTCACTGTTACTAAAAATAGAAAAACGGTTTCCGCTCAATATCTTGAGAACGCATTGATATTTTAATGAAACTTAATTCATAAATACATTATATTGAGACCTCGATTGTGATTGCATATGGGGTGGGTGGGGTCAGGTCAAGGTCACCGTTATTAATAAAAGAAAAAGGGTTTCCGCTAAATATATTGAGAACGCATTGAGCTATTTTAATGAAACTTAATAAATAAGTACCTTACATCGAGGCATTGCTTGGGATTGCATATGGGGTGGGTGGGGTCAAGGTCACTGTTACTGAATATAGAAAAACGGTTTCCGCTCAATAACTTGAGAATGCATTGCGATATTTTAATGAAACTTAATACACATATCTTATATCGAGACCTCACTTGGGTTTGCCTATGGGGTGGGTGGGGTCAAGGACACTGTTATTAAAAGGAGAAAAACGGTTTACGCTCAATAACTTAAGAACGCATTGAAATTTCATGCGTAGATACCTTATATCGAGACCTTGCATTAAGTATGTGGTGGGTGGGGTCAAGGTCACTGTTACTAAAAATAGAAAAAAAGCTTTCGCTCAATAACTCAAGAACTTATTGAGATATTTAATGAAACTTCATACATAGATATCAGGTGAGCAAACTAGGGCCATCGTGGCCCTCTTGTTAAATATTTTACACTGTTCTAAATGCAACAGAATTTTTACAGCAATGTATTGCATCACTTACCTATGGAAGCGTCCTAGTGCCACCGTCAATATTATTTTTGTATTCCATTATCTCATAATTAGGATATACTAAAGTCCTAATAAGGAGATATTATGTCCTAAGTAGGAGATAAAAAGTCCTAATTAGGACTTAGTATCTCCTAATTAGGAGATAGTATCTCCTAATTAGGGGATACTATCTTCTAAGCAGGAGATACTAAGTCCTAATTAGGAGATAGTGTCTCATAATTAGGAGATAATATCTCATAATTACGAGATAGTAAGTCCTTATTAGGAGAAAGTAAGTCCTTATTATGAGATAGTAAGTCCTAATTATGAGATTCTAAGTCCCAATTACGAGATACTAAGTCCTATTGTAGTATCTCCTAATTAGGAGATACTAAGTCCTAATTAGGAGATACTAAGCCCTATTTATGACTTATTATCTCGTAATTAGGACTTAGCATCTCATAATTAGGACTTAGTATCTCCTTATTATGAGTTAGTATGTCATAATTAGGACTTACTATATCCTAATTATGAGATACTATCTCTTAGTATCTCCTTATTAGGACTTACTGTCTCATAATTAGGAGATACTATCTCATAATTAGGACTTAGTATCTCCTAGTTAGGACTTAATATCTTCTAATTAGGACTTAGTATCTCCTAATTAGGACTTACTATCTCCTAATTAGGACTAACTATCTCATAATTAGGACATAATATCTCATAATTAGGACATAGTAACTCCTAATTAGGACTTATTATCTCCTAATTATGAGATAATGGAAAACAAAATTAATATAGACCATTGCACAAGGACGCTTCCAAACTTACTCCTATTCTTGCAACCTGCAATCCCTTTTTGTGTAGATTAGGTTTAAATATGACAAAGAACTCATTTTATAAGGCATTTTTTAATAATGTAAAAGACGTTTTTAAAAATAGAATTTATGCAAAATAAAAATCTAATTCAAGTATATATCAACTTTAACACTCATCAGTAATGTTGTCACTTATAAATTATTACGAAGTATTCCAAGAAAACTTGATTTGTCTGACATTTGCATCAAGTGATAATGATGTGATATGTCTGGCACATAATAAATGGGTGCCTCAGAATGTCACTGGGTCAGACAGTAGTTGAGAGGGGAATGATGAACCAAATTGCAAGATAATTTAGTGAAGACATGGAATTCATGTCATATTTGAGCTGACCTGATTCTGAGTACCGCTATAATTTATTGTGCAAAACTGGGGCATTATGTAACTAATGAAGCAGATTTTGGAACTTGAATGCAAAAATAAATGAGGGGCGTCGTGAGAAAACCGGTCATAATGCATGTGTGTAAAGTGTCGTCCCGGATTAGCCTGTGCAGTCCGCACAGGCTAATCCGTTACGACACGTTACGCACATGCATTAAGTCCGGTTTTCCCACGACGCGCCTCAAATAAGTTTTAAGAAAGACAATTCCATGATCCACTGCTTGGGAATGTATTGGGATGAAACCAGATTAAGAATTGTTATGCCCCCACAAAGTGGGGGGCATTAAGCATTGCACTTGTCCGTCCTTGCATGTGTACATACGTACATACATAAGTAAGTACTTACGTCTTGAAATTTTGTGGACTCAACTCCTCTTTAACTGCTGGGCGAATCTCGTTCAAACTTTCACAGCTGAAGAACTTTAATATGTTGGTGATCGTAAAGGAAGGACTTTTGCTGCGACTAATGTTAGCAGTATTATGGCTCTTCGTCATCACTCCACTATAGAATATTAACTTCACAAAATGTTCACAAAATTTTGTGGACTCAACTCCTCTTTAACTGCTGAGCCGATTTCGCTCAAACTCAAACTACAAACAACTGAATGTTGACTGAGTTATGGCTCCTATTGATATTAAATTTTTCCTAATACACTGTTAAACATTTACAAATTAAAGCATTCTCTTTGTGTTCATTTATTGCGAATGGGTGCCATAGTTTTGTGACAAGGCCATATTGTGGAGGTATATACGTCACTCATGTGACAATTCTAGTTTCCTTCTGAAGTTAGCAAGTTTTAACAGCTTTATTTTGGAGAAATTTTGCTCTGGGTTAATTATGGAAATGTAAGATTCTAAAATGCTTAGTTCTGTTCAGCAAATAACTGTACAATCTGCTTAACAAAATTGCCATTGGTCAAATGGAATGAAAATGACGTCTGGTGGTTATCCTTATATTAATTTTGTCCAAGCCATTAAACACTAGTTGAAATAATCCCCCCCCCCCTTCATTTTCCAAAATTCATTTTAAAATAAATAGACTAGCCTACAATTAAAAACAAGTATTTTTTGTTTTGTGGAATATATTTCAGCCCCATCAGATTTGTAATTTTTGATTTCTGAAAACAATAGTTAAAATTATCTCCCCCTGTTTTCCAAATTTCAGTTTCTGTTAGTATGGACATGAATGGAGAGTTTGAGCTGAAGCATGCAGCGATAGATCATCTAGAGTCTGTGGCCCGGGCACATCATTTTGTAGGAAGGTATGTGCAGTACTCCGATAAGGGCATAGCAGTGCTAAGGAAAGATCCAGGATCAGAAAAGGTACTGCGTGGTGCTCAAAATGAAAACCAGACCTTTGACATTTCTAATAAATTTAAAAATAAGTAATGTTGGTTAGTTCTGGGCATTTAAAATTTGTTACGCTTCTAATTAAGGTCTTATGAACATGTTTGTAACTCACCTGAGCACAATGTGCTCAGTGAGCTATTGGTATAGGGGACTGTCCTGCGTCATCTGTAATTCCTCAACAGTTGGGCTTGCGGACGCAATAGAGACTTTACTTTTCATTCAGTCTTGACCAATCTAGCGCAGCTTGTGTATGACTATAAAATCTCAGTTCCATAATGGGCCAGATTGGACCAGGAGCACTAGAGTTATTGCTCCTTTTCATGAGAAAAACTACAAAATGGACTTTGCGCAACATACAGACATTTTTCATCTGATCTTGACCAAACATGCAGAGCTTGTGCCTGACAATACAATTTCAGAATATTCCAAAAATGGCATGGATTTGGGTGCAAACACTAAAGTTATTGCCCCTTGTTTGGGAAATAAAAATACAAAAAATGGACTATGTGTAGGACAGCGTTTCATTTTTTGTCTAATCTTGACCAAACTTGCAATGTTCGTGTATGACTATAAGGTCTCAGTTGAAGTTGAATATGGGCCAGATGGGACCAGAAAGACCAGAGTTATTGCCCCTTGTTTGTGAAAAAAAAAAAAATTCTTCAACAATTGGCTTTCAGTCTTGATAGAGAATTAACTTTTCATTTAAAGTTAACTAAACTTGCACAGTATGTGCATGACCATAAGATCTCATCTGGGTGAAATAGTAGGCCAGATAGAACCACAATCTCATTAAAATCATCTCCAGTCTGACGCTGCTTTATTATCCGCTGACTGGATCTGTTGACTTCGGATTAGGGGTCACGTTCAGATGACCTTTTCAGGAGCCAATCAAAATGTTGCCTTCAAAATGTTGTGATATAAATTTATATAAAATACAAAAACTATGCACGAAATTAACATGAACTTTGGATGTTTAGTCGCCTAAAGTACCACTATATCCATTGTTATCACATGAAAATTAACTGTAAATGATTTATTTCCGAGGATCAGCTGGAAATGCATTACATTTCAAAAACCGTGGCCAAACTTTGCAGTGCAACAGGCAGTTTCTTTGGGCGCAGCAGGGCTGATATTTTATTCCTCAGAACGTCATTTGAACGTGACCTGTATTACGATGTCTTCAGGTTTGTATCTGTTGATTGCCAAGTGAATGAAAGAAGTAGGCCGGACAGGCTTCTGTTTATTGCCTGTTGATTGCCATGTCAACATCAGTAAGTAATCTTATGACTGAAATACTGTTAAAAATGGGGAAATAATCCAAACAAACAAACAAACTGTCTGATGTGGCTCATTTTGTGATGGATGACATTCAGATGTCGGAGCTGATCCTGCCTTTCCAGTACTCAGGTGAGCACTTTGGGCCATGGTAGATGTCTTTGTCATTGAATATTTGCAAAAATACATTCCTATGTTGACCAGCCGAGAGGGGCAGCAGGAGGAACCATAACGAACCAGGGTGCGGCACTCTTCTATTTCTGTGTGAAGCTTTCCGTACAAGTTCACTAAGGCTGTAATCAAAGTTACTGGTTTGATTGTGTTTGAAAATAGAGGGTATGGAAGATATAGAGAAAAAATAGCAGGGTGCTGCACATTGCTGGCTATTTTTCCCCCATATTCTGCCTCTATGGACTGATCTACAAAATACCACTACATAAAGTCAACAATATGCACGTCTGTCTACATTTTCTCAGTTTAATGTATTCATCCAAAGCTTTTAGGATGTAGACACAAAAATCAACTAGAAATATCATGTAAAAAGCTCTTTTCCAGGAAATTATCTTACTTTCCTCCATGTTTTTATTGTTTGTAACATTTGTAGTCATCAACACTTATATTTGTACTGTCGGCTTGTGTATATGTCAGCAGAAAGGATGTGCATTCCTGTTAATTACGCATTTCTCACCTCCGCACGAAATGTGAAGCTTTTAGCCAGTCAGTTTTACTTTTCATCAAAATTTCTAGTGACTTTCACTGCTGGTTATATAAATATTTACATATATATATTGCTTGCATTATTTATGCTATTCAGGAGTTTAACAAGATTTGGGGTATATTTTTTGCTACACTAGACGTTTCCACAAACGTCAATCATATGCAAGTCAATCTAGTATTTTATACAGTCATTGTACTTATTCATCAGTTCACCTATTTTATGCACTTATCAATCCCCCCAAGGGGGGAGCGGGGTCATATACGGGACTTTAGACTGAAAGCAATTCCCGACAGGCGGGAACTTGACACGCCAAATGATTCCAGGTCCGGTAAATAGACTTTGTTCGGATTTTAGTTCCTGGTAATATTAGCCCCTGGGCAAATTTGCTGCACCAATTAAGCATCCCCCATTTAGGGGATTTAGACAAAAATGCTTGGCTCTAGGGTGGGGAATTAGACCCCCCGAAATACAATTATTAAACCTTTACAGAATTTACTTTTAAAGATTCGTCCACCATTTGGACAAATTTAGAATCATTGCTGCATTTTCCAGCTGTTTTATTTTGTGCTGTGGGGAAAACCTGAGTACCCGGGGGAAACCCGCCAAACCGGTATGGTGACAAATGTTGAACCAAAAAGTAAGGTTCTAAATGATATGATAATTTCTTCACTTTACAAAATATGAGGCCTGTCGTGGGAAAATCGGGCTTAATGCATGTGCGTAACTAAGTGTCGTCCGCAAAAGCTGATCAAGGACGACACTTTCCGCTTTTATGGTATTTTCTGTTTCCAGGATGTCTCTTCTAAACATAAATCCACTGTAGGCAGAAAGTGATGTCCCGGATTAGTCTGTGCAGACTGCATTGGCTAATCCGGGATGACACTTTACGCACTTGCATTAAGCCCGATTTCCCCACAATATGCCTCATATAAACTAATCAAAATTTGATAAGGATCACTTTCGCAAATCTTGTCTTTTTTTAGTACTGAGGAATAAATTTTGAAGTATAAAATACAATGTATGTCCATAGTAACTGAATCAGTAATAAGTAAATAATACTCAAAATAATGACAATCATAAAGCACAGGCTGATGTTTTTTAAACAAATAAAATTATGCAATGAAAAGGAAGAAATATAAAACAAGCAATCGTTATCAAATTTTGAGTAGTTTATCTCGCATATTCAATATAATCATTATAAATCCTATATTTCTTTAATAATTGTAACTTAAACTGTCCCCGGCAGTGTTACGGTATCAGCCAAGCAGTCAGACAATTCCGTTGCTATGGCAATCCAGTCCCTCGTACGCAACATCCTTGAGAAAAAGAACGTTCCGAGGAAGTGGAAGCCCGTAATTGAGGAGCCCAAGCCCGAAAAGAAAGATCGCCCATTCATTTATGACAAGCTGGAAAAGACCTGCATTGACAAGGTAATTTCCATATTCATATTTTGTTCTGTATATTAGTACATAATATATAATTTATTAAAGTTTGCCCCTTCCTTTATGACATATTCAGGGTAATATGGACGGTATTTCCCATAAATATAGACACGTATTAAAACAACACATATTCCCATTTTTCTAGAAAATATTTTTCTAGTAGCAAATCTGTATTGATGAAATTGTCAAGAAAAAATATAAAACGCAAAAATAGTTTCTTTTTGATACACGATTCCAGAAGGATTCAAACTCATAATCACACACTCCAATGGAAACTTTCCTACGCTAGGCTATATTTATCAATAGCGTACATGCGTGTAGCGGTACTTCATGTACATTTTCTAGCATCCGTGAAAAGTGTCACAGTGACATCTCTTTTATAATTATAAAAAAATAGTTCACTGTTTGTTTATAAAAACGAGATCTATGTGTGAAGTAATCATTTAATGAATACTTCATAAAACATATTTTTATTTGTAAAAATATTATACTGTATTAGGCATCGATATACCCCTGTAAGAAAAACCCTGCGTTGACTGGAAAAATATCCCCCATCTGTTGAAACTGATTATGTTCGTAACTATTTTAAGAAGGGTCTTCTGGGATATTGTTTCAGTTGGGTTGGTGCAAGTGCTAGTGTTTGTCCGCTCCCCCCAAAAAATCCTGTCATAATTTCTTAATTAAAAGCTCCATCAAGTGTGTGCGCATATTGGATTTAACAAGACTTATACTGTGGGTGTGTTGATAACATTGATTCCACTGAAGTGCCTCTTTGTAGTGTGCAAGTCCCATGAATGCCCAGGGGCTAAAAATACATTTTATAGAAGTCTCGCACTTGGGCACAGTGCTTCGTACGCAATTAAGCATGATTCAAAGAAATTGCTGTCTCTTTCTGGAACTGCTGAAGAGGGATGAAACAAAATGGAAGTTAATTCGTGTCACATTCAAAGTGACAAATTGGGAATAAAACCCTGTCTGAAACGCTGCCTGTTGAGTAAAGTGCTTGCTTCGTAATTGTTGACGAACTTCTGTTTGGCCTTAGGTGAACTTTTTTTTGGTACTCAATTATTGGGTGCATTAGCATTGATAAAAAAATTGACCAGTATAAATGCTTTGTCTTGGTACAAATTTTTTTATTTTTGAGCATTAGCATCATAGAAAACTGAAGACCAAATTGTGAAATTGTGCTTTCAGCATTTTTAATTGCTTTTTTTGTCGGTTTTCAATTATCGGGAGCATCAGCATGGATGGATAAAATATCCCAGAATGCAGCATTTTGCTTGCAGCATTTTTAGGTGTTACTTTTTATAATTGAAATTTTTATAAGAGTGTTGGGAGTGTTAGGTGAACTTGTTAAATTACTAGGATAATTTTTAAATATGGCTTCTGTAAATGAAATATGGGTTACTGACGAAAGCATCCAAGGAGATCAAGGCAATATATACTTGGCAGACATATTTAACTCATCAACATCATATTTGCAGAGAAAACTTAAATTGTTCAATCACACAACATGAGCTGAAGTCATTCACTCACATAACATGAGCTGAAGTCATTCACTCACACAACATCAGCTGAAGTCATTCACTCACACAACATGAGCTGAAGTCATTCACTCACACATCAGCTGAAGTCATTCACTCACACAACATCAGCTGAAGTCATTCACTCACACATCAGCTGAAGTCATTCACTCACACAACATCAGCTGAAGTCATTCACTCACACAACATCAGCTGAAGTCATTCACTCACACAACATCAGCTGAAGTCATTCACTCACACAAAATGAGCTAAAGTCATTCACTCACACAATATGAGCTAAAGTCATTCACTCACACAACATCAGCTGAAGTCATTCACTCACACAACATCAGCTGAAGTAATATTTTCATATCATTATTGGTAACTTTTAAAATGCGAAACGTTCATGTCCATTGAATATGTATGTCAGACAAGTGTATGTAAATGATTTATGTATTATATTTATTTTAATTAGGTGTTCAAAATGTACCAGTATGCAAAACTGGAAACCACAGGGATTGAGAAGGTACCGATATGTAGTTAGTTATAGCAGCAATCCTCCGCATAGCATTCAGACCTGCCATGCTTAAGTAGTACTATTATTGAGGTATAGTGCTTAACTTGACAATAACAGCTCTTCTGTAGAATACACTTGATATTTAGAGTACAGCTCTACTCTGAAATAAAGCAATACTCCGGTATAAAGGTTTTCCTTAAGAATAAAGCTCGCCTCTAGAATAAAGCAATACTCCAGTAGAAGACTTTTCTCAAGAATAAAGCTCGCCTCTAGAATAAAGCAATACTCCAGTAAAAGGCTTTCCTCTAGAATAAAGCTCACATGTAGAATAAAGCAATACTCCGATATAAGGGTTTCCTAAAGAATAAAGCTCGCCTCTAGAATAAAGCAATACTCCGGTATAAGGCTTTCCTCAAGAATAAAGCTGCATCTAGAATGAAGCAGTACTCCGGTATAAGGCTTTCCTCAAGAATAAAGCTCGCCTCTAGAATAAAGCAGTACTCCGGTATAAGGCTTTTCTCAAGAATAAAGCTAGCCTCTAGAATAAAGCAATACTCCGGTATAAGGCTTTTCTCAAGAATAAAGCTCGCCTCTATAATAAAGCAATACTCCGGTATAAGGCTTTCCTCAAGAATAAAGCTTTCCTCTAGAATAAAGCAATACTCCGTTATAAGGCTTTCCTCAAGAATAAAGCTCGCCTCTAGAATAAAGCAATACTCCGGTATAAGGCTTTCCTCAAGAATAAAGCTCGCCTCTAGAATAAAGCAATACTCCGGTATAAGGCTTTCCTCAAGAATAAAGCTTTCCTCAAGAATAAAGTTCTCATTAAAAAGGTTGCATACATCTAGAATACAGCTGTCATATACATGTAGCAATTAATCTCATCTGGAATTAAGCTGTCTTCTAGAATAAATCTCTCATCAATAGTACACTTCTTCTCTAGAATATGGATTGTAGGTTTTGCTAGAATACTAGAATAGAGATTTTCAATTCACATCACAGTCTAACATTAGGTCATCTATAAACATCTTAATGATACTCTTTCTTCTATTTTGTAGACACATTTCCTTTGGCAAGATCAAAGTATCTTGGTAGTGCCTACCTTTGGAAATTAACACTATGCTCTCCGTTCATATTAGGCGTAAAAAAAAATGTTTGTTTCAGGCTACCCGACCTACACTAAACTGGTGCTCTGACCCTAGAACATTTTATTGAGTTTGTCAGATATTTTTTGTTTTATTTACCTTTTTCCAATAATGAAATGTTTTTTGGATAAATAAGTGTTTTGTTTTGATAGCATCGACTTCAAGACAATGTTTAAGGATAATTACCGACATGCTTTGAATATTCATTTAGTTTTAGAATCTTAAAGTTGACCATTTACCTAATAAAAATAGATACCTACCCTAAATTTTTTTGGCATGTAACCTGAAACAAACATTTTTTTTTTACGCCTTATGCATGTGTCCCTCTCTGCATGAAAGCAATAGTAAATCCCTTAGGATATAGACACAATAAAATGTGTATATATCTGTAATTTCATTACCTTAATACATAGAGGATATTTGTTTGTTTTAAGCTGATTAAACTCGTAGATGCGCGTTAAAATGTAAAACAACAAAAGATGTACTGTTAGGAGTGTTCTGAAATGGAATACTTATACTTATAAAGTGTTTTCTATATTAATTATTCGGACTTAACAACACACTTGGATTAAAAGTCAGTCAAGAATTTGAAGAAAACAAGCTCCAAACTTTAATATCCAACTAAAGTAACAAAAAGCTGTTGTTAGGTTGTTAGTTAGACAATAGTAAACATTTTGAGCAAAATGATCATTTGATTATACAATATAATATCATTTGATCATACAATATTAAACTAGTAATATTACTAATCTACAGATTTTAATGCCATTTTTGTTTTTTTTGTCAAGTAGTTTTCCTTAGGTTCGAATGGTATAATTTTTGTTTCCTGAATCCATTTATATTAAAGTCAACTAATAGCTCTTGCCCTACTTGGCATGTTTTCCCTATAGCATGATTATTTAGTCTTTGCAAAGATTAAATGAGGCGTGTCTTTTGAAAATCGGGCTTTATGCATGTGCGTAAAGTGCACAGGCTAATCTGGGACAACACTATATGCACATGCATTAAGCCCAGTTTTCCCATGACAACCCTCAAATCATCCCTTTTTGGTTTATTTAGTTGTTACCAATAATTGTGTGTTTCAAATAGAACCAGGAAAAAAGATCACTGTTACAGCCTTATGGATAACCAATGATTAATTAAACATATAGAGTGCTATTATTGTACAGGGGCAGTTATTTTCTACTGTAGTAGCAATTAAATTGTAGTAAGCCGGGCCCGGCTAGCTCAGTTGGTAGAGCACTTGACTGTCAATCTGGGGATTGTGAGTTCGAACCCCAGCCCGGCCACATAACTAGTGTGGACATTGGTCATGAAATTATTTCTACAGCCATTCTCCCCCTAGCTCTGATTCAAGTAGGGCAGTTGTCAGTTACTGGCATAGGTATGTGCACTTAGTACTGGTAAATAGGTATGTGCACTTAGTACTGGTTAACCGCTTAGAACGGCTAAACATGCCCAGGAAATGTGTGAATAGTTTAATTGACCGCAGTGATATGACTGAAATACTGTTAAAAATGGCGAAAAATCCAAACAAACAAACAAACACACAAATTGTAGTAATTAATCTAACCTGAGCATTATTATAAGTTGAATGACATAGTTTCAGCTGAAAATTGTCAGCTGTATCAAAAAGATAAAACTGAAAAATAATTTGTAAAGTAAATACAATTATTGTAAAGTGCATTGTTTCTTGCATTGATCCTTATTCCGATAAGACAAACAAGTTCTTTTATGTCGCTCTTCCATTAAGATAACAAGTTTGTTTCAGAAAGGAGAGAGAACTAGTATATTAGGGTAATTAATTAAATGGAGATGTGGCAAATTCTTGACAAATTATTGTCTTTTTTTGTCACTAATGTGTAAAATCTGTGGGATTCTAAAAGCCGCTTACAACAAATTACATTATTATTCTGATCACTACACAGCGCGAGACCATGTCACGTTTTCAGACCCATCATCAGCTTAGTGGTAATTTGGGGCCCAGGCTAAAGGATATTGAATGATGGACAGCTATGCATGGGGCCCTGGCTAAGGGATATAGAATGATGGATAGCTATGGTGGCAGTGTGGCAGCGTTGGCTGCTCTGCAATGCTTATTGATTGCATTTTTATGCCAGCTTTATATTGAGAACATTCAGAAGATTAGTTATGGAAACCTCAGTGGTTTTTTCTGACCATTGTTGTTTTAGCTGCAGCCATTTTTATGTCACAAGTACCAATTTTTGTAATGTTTTAAACTTTACATGTACGTCCATTCTAAAGATGCATTATAAGATGGACTTGAGATCGAAGTTTAACATTGCCAAGCCAGGCGCATGTCCAGAATTTGGAGTTAGAGAGGGCAGAAGTATTCAGTAACAGAAAAAGGCATCCAACAACCTGATTTTGGGTCTCCCTTATGTCTTGGGATATATATAAAAAAGGAACTATTACGAAAATACCAAACAATGGGTTGGATTAATACAATTATTTTATTGATGAACACCTCATTGGCAACAAAGTGCATATGTTTTAACATATTTTATGGTTTAAAAATCAAATGTTGGCACATTTTAGAGGGGGTGTAAGCCTCTTTGGCCCCCTCTTAGAATCACCCAATGCATGCTTTTGTATTTTATGAACCGATTACTTTTCATGATTGATCTAATGAAATATTGTCCAGTTACTGGTCAAGATTCATTTAAAAAATAATAAATATGTGTTAATAATTGCAGACATAGAAACAATTAATACACTTGTAATCAGGGTAATATTTTTCTGGAAAGTTAATCGGTTTTGAGGTCCGCCGATCACGTTCATGTTTCATCCGAATTATGAGTATCCGAAAATGGTCATGTTCGAAAATGCGTGTTTTAACATTTTAAAACTATTATCTACAGAGTTTTCACACCTCAAACTTCTATAAATTTTGATTTCTATGTCTATTATGAGTTTTAACTACACACAAATTTAAAGATATGCATTACAATAAGTTCAATAAAAACACCCATTATGTATCCGAATAATGTGTATCCGAAAAATTAGGCATGTCCAAAAATATGTAGTTTCAGTATAAATATACACAAAAAAGTTTCCATACCTTTAACTTCAAAATTGTTAGAATTTCTATGTCTTTTATATGTGTTTTGCTGAACTAATGTTAAAATATAATGTAATACAATATGGTCACTTTGTACTTATCAAAATTCACTATTTGACGTCATGACCGTCAATTAAACCATATATGCAATAAATGCACGCATTGTGTCCACCAGGTGTCACTTCTCACAACTAACCTGTGTGATTTTGCGCTGTGCATGATGGATAAGCACTATATTCATATGGCGCCAACTTAAGCATGAGACGCTTCCCTTAAACATTAGCAAAATTGTCATACAGTCTTGTAGAACGTAACTTGGTGCAAGTACTCAATCTGTGCATAATTTAATTCAATTTGAAAATATAATCTGCCATTGTTTTCTATAATAAAAAAGATTTTCATTTCTATTTGCTCACTTGTAAATAGTTTATCTCTGTTTCCTCACTTATAAATAGTGTTCGAAAGTGAAAGTAGAAACTGCATGACAACGCAAGTAAAACGCATTTTATTGCACAATAAGGTATAAACACAATGCTTGGAGTGTTTGAAGTTACTAATGATGATATACTTATCATGGTTAAACATGGTTTTAATAGAGAATATACAGAAATTGTGCTTGTTTGGAAATTATTTCATTCCTCCGCAGACTATATCTTAGTGTATGCACATTTAGCCAAATATAGTCAGTTATCAGTTCCTAGTATAGAGGTCAGACAAACGCAGTGACATCACACCCGATGTATAGAATGAAATTCATGTTTTCCAAGAGTACTACATCGGGTGTCTATTATCAGTCTCTATAGTAACTGGACACGATTTTATCGTGGATAAGTACACTTTGGCAAGAGACCGATCGGTGTCAGTTATATGACACAGTCAACAAAGTACAGTAAAAACACTCCTATTATTGATTGATAGTGACACGACTAGGATCATGCACGCATTACTGATCCACTGGAGTTCACACCTACAGAGCATTTGAGGCAATAAAATGTGTGTACTATGTATTGAAATCAGGGGATTATGACGATTTTTATACAGACTGGATAATTTAGGAAAAATGGTCGGACCGAATACCAGTCATTTCAATCGGTCTTTTTTAAATCCAATCCGTCTCAGACCGGCAAAACCGAAAATAATATGATTCCTGCTTGTAACAGCATCTCCTTGAATCGTTTGTAATCTGATATAACTTGACGAGTATACAACGTTCATGGAGGGCCAAATAAAGAAATTGTGTGTTTCGGGCAATGGTCTCAAAAAAGTTGGGTATAGTCGGGATTGAGTTTTTTTATGCCCCCCTAAGGAGGGCATATTAAAATCAAACCATTCGCCCCGTGCTTCTGTGAGTCCGTGCGTCCATTATGCCTCAGTGACACATTACCGATTTTTACTGCCGTTCTTGAGCGGACAGCGTCCCGAATCAGATATGTTAAAAGTCGGGACAATATTCTGAGATTCGGTGCTTGAAATTCAATTTTTTGATCATAAGATCGAATATGTCCAGACAGCGTCCAGACAGCGTTTGGACAGAGTCCGGACAGCGTCCCAATTCTCCGAATGCGATCCGACAGTTTCCCGACAGCGTCCCAGCTACATTCCGACAATTCCGACTGTTTAATTATTTGTATCATTCCACTGTTGGGAGCCACAATCGGGAATTTGTGACTGCCGCAATACTCTTGACGTGATATTTCTATATAATTTATAATGTATTATCAATCCCCTTCCAAAGGACATTGTCCCGATAATGTCCTGACACCATCCCGAATTTGATCCCGACAGTTCCGACTATACAAATTCAGCTGAGTCTCCCGAATGTTAAGGGACAACCTTAACTGTCGGTGTAATGTTCTATGACCCTTAAAGGGCTGGATAACATCAAGACCCAAGAGGGATTTGTATTCTATGCGTTTATTTCCAATGCCTGCCAACAAGCAACTGCTATCAAAGTAGCATACATGATGATACTCCATGCAAGGCTCTCATTCGCTAAGCAATCAGTGGGCGTGGCTTATCAGCCAATCGCTGACCACTACATCCCTCCAACATTTCATGAATGTAATATAGCATGCAATAATAGAATCAAATTAACAAACGTAAAGTAAAACATCATCATAAAGCAAATATCTTTAGCTTACAAATTAATGTATTAAGTAGATTGATAAAACGTGTATTTGCATTAATTAAGAAAATGTGTACATGCTTTAAAATCGTTCTCCACGTTTATTATAATTGTATACGCAACACAATTTGTAACAACCTACTACTGTTCTACTGTTTCTCCCATATTTTTGTTAGAGAAACAACGCGGAGAAATGTCAAAACTGGCACCATCTGAGTTCCATTGGCACTGATTTATTGTTGACGGATAGTCTGTGAAAACATGATAGCATTGATTTGACTCGGTGATAAGCGGTCAGCAATTACATTTCACGCCAGTCGTTTAAACAATGACACTCTGTTTGTGACCTTTGCCCGGTTCATGGCGAACATAACTCAACGGAACTTGCCGCTGACTTTGTGCGGTGTGCAAAATATTTAACGACACTGAAATTACTCGTACACGATTAAGGAATATAAAAACAACATATTATTAAACACACAAAACCATTTATGAATCTTTATGGCAGTATTAAATGATGCTCGAAACAGGTATTATTATGACCTGTGCTGTACACAATTCGAATATTAAATCACTAAATATTTCAACGTTCGACACTTTTCTTAGTGGGCAGGTCGTTTTAATCCATGAATCGTTTAGGAAGTTTGCGTTTCCGTTTTGGCCGGCGCATGGCTAACGGACGGCTTTTGTCGGGCGGTTCGTTTTCTCCATGGCTTGGCTTGCTATGTTGAGTCGGCGCTTCGATCCCTGGCACCGGCTTGAAGTGCGAAGCATCGCGGGTGATCAGACGTTCTTTGTGCCTTATTGTAACCATTGGTCCATTTCGACGTTCAACTGTACCGTGCGTTGGATTAAACGGTGTGTCAAATTTGTTGTGTATCGTTTGTTTAACGAGAACTTTGTCGCCAGGTTTAAGCTCGCAACGTTTTGCTTTTCGACGATTATCCGCATACTGTTTATTTCTGTTTTTAGATTTTGAGTCTCTTTGTCTTATGGTCTTGTCATTTCTCAGTACTACATACTGCGGGATTTTTGTTTTAATTTTGCGATTGAACATGGCTTCAGCCGGCGGCATGCCCGTACTTGGGTGCGGGGTGTTACGATAGTTTAAAAGAAATTTGTTGAATTCCGTCCTGTAGTTTTTTCCTTCTGCTATGGCTGTTCTGATGGCCTTTGATAACGGCTTCCTGAACGACTCGGCTATGGCATTTGCCATCGGATGTAATGGTGTAATCTTTCGGTGTTTAAACCCCCATTTTTCAGCGAAGTCAGCAAACATGTGACTGTTGAACGGTGCACCATTGTCCGACCTGATTGTATCCGGAATTCCAAATATGCTGAACACAGTTTCCAGGTTCTGTGTGACTGTTTGACCAGTTATATTTGTTAATCGTTCAACTACCGGGAATCGGCTGTAGTCGTCAATAATGACCATGAAATAATCACCCGACGGAAACGGGCCACAAAAGTCTATAGAAACCTCGCTCCATGGTTTCGAAGGTAATTCGCTTACTTTAATCGGATCTGGATTTGATTTGGATGATGCGGCCAGGCAGGGTATGCATCCTTTGCATTTGTCATCTACTAGCTTGTCCATAAACGGGAACCAAACTGTTTCACGTAGAAGTGATTTACATCTTACTCGACCTTGATGCCCCTCGTGTGCAAGGTTAACGACCTGTTTTTGGAGCGATTCCGGGATGCAAAGACGGGTTCCCTGTAGCAAAACGTTCCCTCCATTGACCGACACGACTGCCAGCTCATCTGATAATTGTTGATAACATCGAAATCCGTCATTTTTACTGCATGTCTGTTTTGACCAATTGCCATTTTTAATTGCGTCGATGACACATGTAATGATACCGTCTGATTTGTTTGCAGTTGCCACGTCCGAAATTGTTAATGAACCAGGCACCGCTGCCTGTGCGAGGAACATGACGTAATCTTCAGCGATATTTTCTGACACGCGATAGCCTAATGGATGCCTGGAGCAGTAGTCTGAGATCATTAAATTCCCAGGGCGATATTTGACTTCAAAGTTGTATGTGGTTAACCTTAATCTCCATCGCTCAAGTCGAGCTGACTGAATTTGTTTCGTGTTATTAAAAATTGATTCTAGAGGCCGATGATCAGTAATCAACGTAAATGATTTTCCAAATAAATACAGGTGGAAGTGTTGGCAACCCCACACGCATGCTAATGCCTCCCGGTCTGTTTGACTGTAACGCTGTTCAACAGAACTCAATGATCTTCTGCCAAACGACACGATTTTATTGCCTTGAATCAAGATTGCCGATACACCCACTGGACTCGCGTCAACCCATAACTCTGTGTGTTTGCATGGATCAAAGTATGTCATTACACGGTCACTAACGAGGGCATTCTTCAAATCGTTGAAAGATTTTTCCTGCTCTTTATGCCATATGAACGGTTTGCTTTTCTGAGTAAGTCGTCGCAACGGCTCGGAAATTGTTGAGTAGTTTTCAATGAATCTAGACACATAGTTTGTCATTCCTAGAAAGCTTCTCACTTCCGCTTGAGTTCTTGGTCGCCCGACGTTCTTGATGCATTCAATTTTACTCGGATCCGGTGAAGTGCCGGCTTCTGAAAATACATATCCATAGAATTTGATCTGACGCTTACCAAACTCGCATTTGCTTTTGTTGAGTGTAAGGTTATTCTCCTGCAGTCGTCGCAAGAGGGCCTCGACGTTCTCGTCGTGCTCCTTCCGGTTCCGCCCATGAATAATAATATCATCACTAATATTGAGTGTATTACGAAGTCCATTGATCACCTGTCTTATCTCGTTTTGAAATATCTCTGGTGCGACGCTGACCCCGAAATTAAGCCGTTTATATCTTCTTAGACCAACATGTGTCGCGAACACTGTCATATTTCTTGATTCTTCCGCCAGCTCCAGTTGGTGGAAACCCTTGTATAAATCCACTTTAGAGAACACAGTCGATCCATTTAATTCTAGGATTATGTCATCGACAGTCGGTGTAACATGGCGTTCGCGTTTCAGCGCTTGATTGGCTTTTCTCATGTCCACGCCAATTCTGATTTCATTTGGCGAATTAGGTTTGGGTGCTACTACAAGGTTCGATACCCAGGGTGTCGGACCATCAACCTTCTCGATGACATCAAGTTTTTCTAGCCTATCGAGTTCTTTTTCAACTTGTTCCCGTATGTGAAAAGGTATTCGACGTGGTGGTTCTGTTGATGGTATTACGGAATTGTCAACATGGAATTTCACTTGTCTGTTTTTCAGTTTACCCAGTCCATTGAATACCGACGGAAATTTGTCATACAGCTCCGAATACTTGTCGCTGTCCACTGCTTTGATTGTTGGTACGATACCCAGGTCAACAGCTGTTTCGTAGCTTAAGAGCGACTCTTTTGATTCGGGTATGGTGTAAAATTCAGCCGTCGTTATTTTATCGTTGGATTCAATTGTTAATGTGTATTTACCGTGTATGTATAATGGTTTTGATTGTCCGAACGCATATGCCTTGATTTTAGTCTTCTGCATCATGGGTGCTGGTTTCATTTTGTCTATAACTGATTTGTTTAGAACATTGATACTACTTCCGATGTCTATGAGCATGTGTGTATCTACACCGTTCACTTTGAGTGTAACTCTGGGTACCTTCTTAGAAGCGATTGCATTCAAGTCCAAACCAAACGCTATTTCAGCACAATCGTTTCCTTGATTGCTTTCATCTACGTCAACTTCGTTAACCTGTCGTCTCCGTTCACTTGTCTGTGTGCGTTTCCTGCAAACCCTCATGAAATGATTACTCTTCTGACAGTAGTTGCATGTTTTTCCGTAAGCTGGACACCTTCCGTTGATATGTGGATACTCGAGACCACAGTTTCTGCACTTCGCCTTTTGGAGCATTTCAGTTGCATTTCCCGCAGGGCGTACTCGAAATGGCTGCCTAGTTACTTTCTGTTTCACACTGGTTATTGGATAATCGTCACTTGTGTTTTTGTCCATACACCGAGCTTGTTTTTCGGATATTTCCATCGTTCTCGCCATTGTAAGTATGTCGGTTAGTGATTTATCCTGCTCTAAGCACTTTATTCGAAATTTGGTTGATACACACCCTTGGATGATTTGACTTTTTATTTCACTGTCTTTGTCTGTAAACTCACAGCTTTCCGCCTTCTGTCTTAATCGAGTTGCAAACTGGTCCATGGGTTCGTCTTTGTTTTGATAAATATTTCGAAATTCGTATCGTTCATACTCTTTATTTCTCTTTGGATAGAAGTAATTGGTTAGTTCTTGTTTCACTGTTTCGTAATTTGAATCGTCATCGTCCAGTGACAATGTTTCATAGATTTCAAACACATCGTCGCTGGCGTAATGCAATAGTAACGCTTTCTTACGCTTCCTTGAGTCCATGTTTAGTGCCACAAACAAGTTTTCAATTTTCGCGAGGTATTTATTCCATCGTACTCCTAGCGAATTCTCCTCCCCATGAACTTCAAATTTCGGAAACGCCGGTAATGCCGTCATTTTTAACAGATTTCCCAAAATAACTTTTTGTTTTTGACAACTTATTCACATTGTTGCAACACCTAGTTGTTGTTTTTTTTTTGTTTTTTTTTTTACAATCCTCGTCGCCAATGTAATGTTCTATGACCCTTAAAGGGCTGGATAACATCAAGACCCAAGAGGGATTTGTATTCTATGCGTTTATTTCCAATGCCTGCCAACAAGCAACTGCTATCAAAGTAGCATACATGATGATACTCCATGCAAGGCTCTCATTCGCTAAGCAATCAGTGGGCGTGGCTTATCAGCCAATCGCTGACCACTACAGTCGGGAGTGCTTGGGCTATCACGCCAAACATGTCCGGATAATTCTCGATTCTTAGGACAGCTTACCGACAACTTTCCGATACATCAAGACAGCTTCCCGACATTTTTATTATTTGTATCGTAGCGCTGTCAGGACGCTATCGGGAGCCATAATCGGGAATGTGCGACTGAGGCTTTAGTCAGGTTAAGGTGAAAGTTTTTTTATAAAGTCAAATAGCTGTAATACTAACAAAGATATTTACTTGAAACTTAAAATACATCTTTACTATCAACATTTTGTTAAAGTCTTACAAAAACTCAAATATCTTGAATACTGTCAATGGTTATTAACTGAAACTTAAAATACTTCTTCACTATCAATGTCGCCCCCCCCCCCAACTCTGTTGTTGTTTTTTTTACAGATTTATACCCTTTTTGTAACTTTGAATTTTGTTTCAATTTCAAGTTTTTCATTAAGTTCAATAGCTTGAGAACTATCAAAGGTATTACTTGAAACTTAAAATACTTCTTTACTATCAACGTTTCCATCAAGGAAAGTAACCCCCATAACTCTGTTTTGTATTTTGGCACATTTATGCCCCTTTTTTAACATAGAAATTTTGGTTAAGGTTTTTCATAACTTCGTCAGGAGCAGCCATTTTGACTTCAGTAATAGTTTACATTTCTCATTCACTGTTATTTACAAAGAATCATTTTGGTGTCAATGTGGCACTTACTGAGAGCGCCTTCGGGGGCATATGTCACCTGATAGTGATAACACAGGTTGTTTGGTGTTTTTTGAGTATTCAGTGAATGACTTTAGTCTAAAATATCACTAATTAAATTTTAAATAATTGAGTAAAATTGGTGTTTCTGAATTGGGTATTTACACAAATTATAGCATAAAAAGTCAGTTTTCAGTCCATTATAGGGGTGTGTTAATGAACAAAAAGCGGTACGTTATCGTAAAAAAAGGTGTATTGTTGAGTTAAGTCAAGCGCCAATAATGACCAGCTTAGTGTTTTACTTATGCTTGACACTGGGTGCCCTTGTTACTATTGTTCATTATTAAACTCTTTCAAGCTTAAATTACAGTGTTACGATGTCATGATATTATACCTTTTACTAAACACGTGATCCTTGCTGAAATCAATGTAAAAGCTAATTTTAAAATTGGAATCGAGGAAAACACTGAAACAAAATGGTGACTAACTAGTGCAACTCCAACTCCACTGAACGTAGCCCTCATATTTAAATATTAAAAACTAGAAACAAACAGGTGCTCGAGTTTGGGTTACTCTATTCTGAATTTTTTTTAATTTCATAGTAGATTACCCATATGTTTCGGTTTTATTACTCTTGATGTATTTTTTTATGCTATAATAAAGATAATACACCTTTTTTCGGTTAGGCATTCAGGCTTTAACTCATTTTTCGGGCTTCTGCAGACGTTAATGACTGAGAAAAGGTGCATTATCCCGATGTACGTGCGTGTGTTTCGGGCAACGAAACACAGAATTTGTTTTTTTGCCTTAATTGTTACAACTTCACAGGGTCATATCAATTGGGCTAACAAGAGTCTTTTCACTAGAAACAAGAGAAGCCAAACAAAATGTATATACTAAACAGGCATTGAAGCTTTATAACATCACGGCCTTGTACAAATAATAAGAAAACATTTGAACGAAGTTGACGTTAGGCTTCCCAAGCTTTGTCAATACCGATTGCTTTAATTATATAATTCACTGACACAGTTAATAATTGTTGAACTTGTTTTCGAAGGGTATAGAGTTTTTGTTGTTTTTTTAAGTAAAAATATTCAAAAGCTTTGTTTTAAAAATACAGTCATATGTTTTTATTATTTGTCAATGTAACTCCTTCATTGATCTTGCTTTTTGTTTTAAACAAAAAAGTGATAAGACATAATAAAAATATCAGTTAAATTACAAATAAGTTACACAATACTAACATTAATATTGCGATACATGGTAACAACAAAGTGAATTGTTCAGACCATCCTAGCTTGCTGTTGTATTAGAGTTAGCCACGCTTTTAACACGGAAGAGATCAATTGAATATTTACATTTTAAAATGTTAGCAATTGTTATGTTAATTAATTCCCTTGAGAATACCTAAATTCAAATTTCCAAAATATATCACAATCTCAAATTAGATTTCTTTCTTGGCTCGCTGTAGCTGGCATAGAAATACTTAAGCCCTATTCTGTCACAAATCAAAAGTAACATACATCATGCTGTAAATGATTGCTCTTTCCTCCAGTAAAATCTCGTTGGGCTTAATTTTATTGCTTGCCTGTTGATAGGCACTTTTCTGAGAATGGAGTGGAAATTATCCGCAGCTATTTTCTCCCATTTAATTTCATTTTGCATTACGTCTAATTCAGATGTTCTTGGTTTCGAAATTGAATTACGGCAAATGTCTATTGAGGTTTATCTGTATGCACTCCCAAGATAGCGGAACACCCATTAGGTATAATCTGAACCGAGAATTGAAAAAAAAAAATATGTGGGGTGTCATGGGAAAACTGGGCTAAATGCAAGTGCGTAAAGTGTCGTCCTGGATCAGCCTGTGCAGTCCGCACAGGCTAATTCAGGACGACACTTTCCGCTGTTGTGGTATTTTCTGTTTCAAGGATGTCTCTTCTAAACATAAATCCACTTTAGGCAGAAAGTGCCGTCCTGGATTAGCCTGTGCGGAGTGCACAGGCGAATCCGGGACGACACTTTGCACACATGCATTAAGCCCGGGTTTTCCATGACACGCCTCATATATAGAAAAGCTGACAGCATCGGTCGTCATATTAGTATATTTCTTGTAAAGGTCAGGACACAGATATCACTACAAATGACAGATCAAAACTTACCTCTTTCATAGCAGTAGATTACATACAATCTGATCAATGAATTGCAAAAAAAACCATACCAAAAAATGCCTGGTAGCATCGGTCAACGTAGTGTGTCTCTGGTACAGGTCAAAAACTAAGTAATCATTATATGTGTGGACAGATCAGAACTTATCTCTCTCATAGCAGTAGGTTAGAGAAATTCTGCACCGAGTATTAAAAAAAAAGAAACCTGCAAGCATAGGCCAACATAGTTTGCTGCTCAAATGTCAAAACTTATAATAATTTAGCATCGATCAATGAGAACTTACCTCTTTCAAAGCAGTAAGTGTTATAGAAAACAATAAAATCTGACATGAAAACAATACAAAAAAACTAGATGTGTCACAGACATGGATGCCCCCACGATGCATGTTTGGACACAGACAAAGAGTGTGTCACCAACACTTATTTTTACCTTTACAAATTTATTGTCATATAAATTCTATAGTGGAAAAAAAGACAAAGGGCCATAATTCTGCCAAAATTTGTTGCAGCCAAAATTCCTTCCTACCACGATCATCTACACATTAAGGTTGTTCTGCTGTGAAAGTTTGAGCGAAATCCGTCCAGCCGTTGAAGAGGAGTTGAGTCCAGAAAATTTCATAAAGCATATATAGTGGAAAAAATGTCAAAGGGCCATAATTTTGGCAAAATTGGTAGTTGCCAAAATTCCTTCCTTAACAATCATCTACACATTCTCCTGCTGGTTTTTGTCCTGGGTGTCTCCCCCCAGGAAAAAAGAAAATAAGGAAGGAAAGGGTGCATTCTGGAACACTTTGAGGCACATTTCTGGCATTAGACTTTTTTTTTTTTTTAGTATAGTAACTTATGTTCATCATGTAACATCCATGGATTTTGATCGTCAAAAACTATTTAATGTGCATTAATTATGAAAGTTTAGGAAAGTGTTAGTAGCCATAAAAGGAAGGATAAGTTCGATTTTCGGCATAATTGCCTATCATATGACTTATGCCCCTTTAAAAAAAAAAAAAGGTTCAAATAAGGCGTGTGCAGACAATACGTTTAGAAGTTTTTGTGCAATCATTATGAAACTTTAGCAGTTAGTAGGCATAAAAGAAAGGTCAAGTTCGTTTTTCAGCATCATTGATCTTATTGTACTTGAGTAATGTCCGTCAGGCGACACATCCGACTCGACGAGTTCTAGTTAAAGTGAATAAATACCTGGTAGAGTCCAGTAGCTATATGCATAAAGCTCCTTAAACAAAAATCATTACTTAAGTTGTACTTAGTTCAAAATTTCAAATAATTTATAAAATAAATGGTGGAATGATCTACCTAGCTATCTGAACAATATTCAGTCAGAAGCCAGCTTTAGATCAAAACTGAAAACACATTTGTATAGTCAGTGTCACGAACAATGAGTATTCTCTGAGTGTGCTATTTTAAAAACAAAACATCTTTAGTGATATAAAACAATATTGATATCCATATGTCTGAATCTAAGTTCTAGAATCCTGTTTGAATATTGAATGTTTAGGTTCTATCGTGTGTATATAATTATGTAGTATAATATTGTCATGCGTAATATGTATTCTTTTTATTTATCAAATGTGTGCTATGTAAATGTGAAGCGCAATAGAATATTTTATAATTTTTACGCTATATAAATGCCATGTAATTGTAATTGTAATAATAATACGTGCCGTGTGAAAATCTATATTTTATAATTGAAATCCGCTATATGCGGAAGCATCTTTTTACTCTTAAAAGGGACTATGTCAACGAAAAATTGGCTTCCTATTGCACTATAAATTATAGTATTTGATATAAATGCGCTTTACTAAGACATGTGCATTAAATAAATACAATTAATATAATACACAATAAGATATTTGATAAAAAAAAGTTAGCAAAAAAGCCTGAAAAAATTAAAACTCCAAGTGGGTATCGAACTCACGACTTAGGAGCCATACGAAGAAATGACAGTAGACAGTGCTTTAACCAACTGCGCTGTCATGTTTGGTAAGGTGTCGTTTGTAAACTATGGTTATGCAAAATGCTCACAACTCTGACATTAAAATGTCAACAGGAAAAGGGCCAAACAAGTACAACCCATATTATAAATTGATTTTTATCTCATAATGCGTACGCTCTTTTCCTATCATATATACCCTGATTTAATCGTTAATATATGTTAGTATTAATATGTAAATTTCAGATTTTTTAAAGAAATTGCCCCCTTGAGGCCCTTTTCAATGACATAGTCGCTTTAATAGAATAAGACCTGTTCATGCAAATTTAACTACAGTATAAATAAATGCTCAAAGACTTAAGAAATTGACTACAGGTCCAGAATAATATTTCAGTGTTTGTAAATTGACAATCAGCAAGATACCTCACAAAAGCCATGTTCCTCAAAACTGCATTCGTATAAAATATTATGCAACAAAATTCACAGTATAGGCCATTTCATAACGATCTTTGCCGAATATCTATGTAGAGCTCCGAAACGTTTCCGATTAACATAATTATCAGATGCTGGTCAACCAATGGCTGAATGTAGCCAGTGAATCTAAAATTAGATTGAATGCATAAAGAAATACGAAATTTTACGAAGAGTTTTGATCACCCTGTTAAATGGTCTATAGATATACACTTGACTAAAGTTGTAACGCAACAAATGGAAATAAATTGAAATTGTTGTATTTTCTTTATTTATAAGAATTTCAGTTTGAAATGTCAGCTACAATTATTTGAGTTATACATGCATGTGTTCATACCAACATATAGGAAAAATACGACAGAATTTCATGTTTACCATGGTGCAGCTGAAATTCTTGTAAATAAAGAAAATTTATACAACAATTTCCATTTGGTGCGTTATAACTTTTGTTGAGTGTAATAAAATCTTATGTGTGTCTGGGTATGTGACTGGAAGCCAAAAGTCATAAAATATATCCAAGTTTGTACAATATATATTGTTTGTGTCTTTCTTTAGTACTAAAAACATTGAAAAAGACCAATGTCTTCTTAAAAATTAACACTGTTTTGAGACATATTTATTTTTGGTTTAAGAATACTAAAATGTTGGATATTTTCTTGAAAAAAGACAAATTTGTTTTCAGTAAGAAATGTAAATGCCATCATATATTAATTTTTACAATAGATGGTTTTACAACAGATAATGTTGAAAAAGCAGACCTATCCTGGAAACACACATCAGTAATGTGACAAAAGTACAAATTAAATAACATAAATGATGTATTCTTGAAAAAGACATTTGTACTGAGACAATATTGGCAACATCTTTAAAAAATTTGCAACTACTATTAAAATGGGTGACATTTTAAAAGAGATAATGGGTTTGGTGTAATGATTACAAAATGATGCAGGATTATTTTGACATTATCAGCATTATAATTAGATTATCAAAAGCACAGATGTGTTCTTTTTAAAAAAGAGACAACAATTATTGGACACAAAAACACATTAAATAACATTTTTTTGCACACAAATACATTAAATTACATATATTTGATATATATTTTACACTTTACAGTCTGACCAGATTATTGTAAGAGCTGACATAATTACTTGAAAGAGACAACGGTACTGACACATTACTGCTCAGATTCAGCAGTATTTCTACTGGTATATTTTACGGTATCTGGACAAAAGCCCTTGCCCAAAAGCCCATTGGTCTAAAAATGCAGACATGGACAAAAGCCCCTTGGTAGATATGACAGAGTGGACATAAGCCCCTTGATGATTTTCCCTTGTAGACCTTGAAATATACAGTTTTATTCATTAATATTAAGGCCATCTGCAAATAAATGGATGGAATAAAATTTTGTGTTAGAAGTATGGCTGTACTTAACAGCAATTAATAATAGTTGCCAGTTGGTGAACATTTCATTTGCAGTTAATGAAAATTTACTTTTGATTTTATGGAATTTTCTGTTGAACTGCATACGCAATATACAATATCAGAAAGGGGTTTTTGTCCACTATTTCATAATCATCAAGGGGCTTTTGTCCACCCTGATCACTCTACCAAAGGGCTTATGTCTACTCTGTCAAATATACCAAGGGGCTTATGGCCATGTGTACATTTTTAGACCAAGGGGCATTTGGGCAAGGGGCTTTTGTACTACACTAATATTTTACAGTATGATCAGATGATTGAAAGAGCCAACATATTCTTGGAAGAGACGATGTTAAGAAATTACTGCACCCTCAGCTAAATTTTTACGGGTATATTTTACAGTACGACCAGATTAACGAAAAAGGTTGTTGTGTTCTTGAAAAAAGACAGGAGTAAAAATGGACAAGAACACATTTTACAGTTACATATATTTTAAGATACAAGTACACATATATTTTGTATTTTACTGCTCAGTCAACAAAATTGTTTCTACCCATAAGTTTTACTGTATGAGCAGATAATTGAAAGCGACAATGTGTTCTTGAAAGAGACAACAGTAATGGGACACAGTAAGATCCATATATTTTCAAACACAATTAGCCAATACGTGTTCAATCACATATATTTGACATATATTTTACAGTATGACCAGATTATCGAAAGAGCCGACGTGTTCTTGAAAGAAACGATGGTACTGAGACATTACTACACGGTGGCCTTAGCGCGGTTCAAGCACACATGTCAGCAAGGTCATCTTGTCGATGAGGGGGAGGAGCCAAGTCTGGAGGATTGCATAATGGGATTGAAGGGAGCGGTCGCAGAAGGTTCCAGTATGAAGGTTTGAAAATGATTTTTTTCCTGGGCCAGTATTCACAAAGCTCCTAAGGAAATCTTAAGTTGAGTTGTACTTAAGAGAAATTTTCAGATCCACTGATTTCTGTTGATAAGGCGGGTATTGGCGTAGATAACTAATTTTGCACACCCTGTACTCAAGTATTTTGAAATGTGATGTCGGCTACACACTTATTTCATGTACTGAATACTCAGAGAACATCAGATATATTAAGTTAAGATATGTCAATGTATGTTTGATAGTCATGTAGTGAAAAATACTACATCACGAACTGGGCCATTTAATGTTAACAATTATATTGTTTAACCAATCTTTTGGCAAATATGATGGATAATTGGTGTGATAAAAATAATAATAAAAAAGTCCCATTATAATATCCAAGAAGTTTGCAGTTCAAGCGGAAACAAGCAACATTGAATAATTCTGCAAGTCAGAAACAAGTTTATAAATAATTTCATTGTTATTTTTACTTTACCTGCATTTCACACCGATTACATAAAATTATCAGGTTGCATCCTTTCAGTTTTGCCGTTTCAGGTTTTTATGCATGAAAATGGGATTTTTTTTCTGGATTTATAACGTTTTGAATGGCAGATCTGTTAAACAATTTAAAAAAAATTATTGGCGTAAGTTAAGCGCACTACTAAAACAGTTATGGGGAAGTTAGGAACATTATGTAAACATTTATAAGTACAAAGTCCCTAGTTTTGTTGGAACAGTGTGAGAAAATAATACTGTTTGATTGTACGTTATTAGTACAATTCAATTTGTTTCTCATTGACATTGTAATTGTGTTGTCCTAGATTATTACTACCGATTTAGATCTGTAAGTACATTTACTTGAAGCCTGCTTACAAATAGGCAGTGAATGTTGCAGACTAAACAAGTACTGATCAGAATATAGGATTACAGATAATAATTGCACAGTTTTAATCACTGTTGATCCCTGTGAATAGCAAAAACACATTTTACAAATTTTAGTTATTGGTAATAGTTTAACTTTTAAAGATAACTACATTTGAAGCGTGTTGGGGGAAAACCAGGCTTAATTCATGTGCGTAAACTGATGTCCCGGATCAGCCTTTGCAGTCCACACAGGCTAATCCGGGACAGCACTTTTTGCCTTCAGTGGCTTTATGGTTAGAACAGACTTCCTTGAAACAGTAAATACCATTAAAGCAGAAAGTGTCGTCTCGGATCAGTCTGTGCCGACTGCAAAAGCTTATCCTGGGTGACACTTTACGCACCTGAATTAAGCCAGGTTTTCCCATGACACGCCTCATTTATTTCAGTTTTATTTTTATAATAGACTGTGACCTATTCCAGTCTGTTTCTGTGATAGAACCAGTGCTATATTCATAAAACTACTAGCTTTAGAAAAAAAAAATTGGCTTTTTCATTGATAGTTCCATTTACTTCAAAATGTTACATAACATTGAGCTTGTTATCACTCTAGAAGTAACATTTTTGCCAATTATTCTTGAAACTTGCTCAGAACATGTGTTTTAATGATGTCTTGAATGAGTTCGAAACTAGGTCACATCGGGTCATAAACTAGGTCACCAGGTCAAATTGAAGAAAAAGCTTGTGAACACTCTAGAGGCCGCATTTATACCCCAATAATCATGAAACTTCCTCAAAACATTTGTCCCAATGATATGTAAAACAAGTTCAAAACCGGGTCACATGAGGTCAAAAACTAGGTCAACTAGCTATATTGAACTGAAAGCTTGTGAACACTATAGAGACCACATTCTTAGCCGAATCTTCATGAAACTTCCTCTTAACAGTTTAGTTCCTTAGCCCCTCAAGTGAGCGACCCAGGGCATTATGGCCGTCTTGTTTCATGTTATCCTTAACATACAATGTTGATTAACATGTGCCATCTTAAATGCATGCATTGTTTACATCACATTTATAGCAATTTTAACCATAAGCATTCAATACTTTTATGTATTTATAGTAGCTTATAAGCTTTCTGTGAGCTCTATTTCTCCTTTAATGTTGTTTTAAATGAAGTCTTGCTGTAAGTGTTCATTTTTATGTTGAAATAACTATATCAATGTATCCACTACACTAGTGTGACCTTTCTACTTTTTAATCTCAAGGTCACGGGAGATGAAGGGTTCTGCAAGCTGGAGGTAGTCCCAGACACTGAGGGGCAAGAAGTGAGGCAGTCCCAGGCATTCAAACAGGCCTACAGGGTCTTCCATAACGAGGTAAGATGAGGTGTTGTGTAACTGAATAGTTCAATATATAGTCTGCAAAGCATGTTTCTTCCATTGATGACTTGTTCCAGGACAGTTATATATTTACATCATATTTGAATGATGTTTTATGCAGATTGAAGTTGATTCTGTTGAACTTAGTGAGTTTCTCAAATAGCAAATAAATGTCAACAATTAGGATTGCTGCGAGTATCCGAGTACTCAGATATTCATGATTCTGGGCTGGGTATAGAGTACGAATACTCATCATTGCCGGGATTGTTGAATCGTGATCTTAACATTTTATATTTACCATAATAGATTTCCATAAAATGTGTTAATTAATGCAGGAAATAAACCCTTTTGAGAATACATGCCATATATCTTGGATCGCCCGAGATTGTCCCGGAAATGCAGTGCCCCTACCCGCGATCCCGGAATTCATTAATATGTCCGGGAAATCATAAAAACTGTGCATACCTACATTAGTGGAATTTTTGACAGACAACTAATCCCCTAATTTGTTCCCAAGGCAATACATATCCGATTAGGCAACGTGTCATAAACAAGCAATTAGCAGCACGCGTCACGCTTTCACTCTGATCAACTGCATTGTTAAGCTGCAATCAGTCACCGAGTAGCTCTGCCTTAGAGGCGGAGCTTCATTCCCAAAGAAAAATCAACCAATTGATGTAATACACATTTATACAACGCATTAGCAAGTGTATACATGCATCTGTTGATAACGAAAGAGTACTTATAATCTCGACCATAAGTAAAAGCAGTTTACTTAATGGTTTCCATTCTGGGATGGGCATTGCATTTCCACAATATCCACAGTTAATTAATTATCTAAATAAGGCATTGTTTTAAATTACTTTCCATGAAATATCGGGTAAAATAGTCGTACACTGTTTTGCCTTACCTGTTTATAGTTCATTTTAATTTGCTTTGTTATTTCAAAATAAAATAAATGTCTTTAATGTGATAGTTATTTGTCTTCAAGAGAGTGTTTTCCACTATCACAATTTGTAACAGCTGATTCATGGTTCGATCTGTGAATCGTAAGCCCCGACTCGTGGATCGGATCGTCACTTGCACAACGATCCACAGCCCTATCAACAATACTGTCAATAGTTACTAAATTGCTTGGCGTCTTGTAATAAGTTCCCCTTTTTTGAGCGAAAATTTGGAATTCAGTAAATTGCAATAATTATCTAAATGAACCATAATTCATTGCAAATGCTAAGTAATAACATTATCTGAAAACCAATTCCTGAATTGTTAAGACCAATTACTGAGCGACCTAGCACATTTAACAATAAGCATCATTAAATGTACTTACTTGTTATATTTATTTTCATCATTCAGTATTTCGATTTTTTTTTCAAAATAGCCAAGTCATGTAACACTTGCAGGTGATGTCTATATTTACCATAATTCATTTTCTGCTCAATTCAGTATGCATCAGTTGCAAAAGCAATACTGAAGGATGGTCCAAACATTTGCACTGCACTGGAGAAACAAGACAATGGATTGGACAAGATCTACATGGATCACTCAGCAAAGCAGGTTTTGACCAATGAAAAGGCTCCTACTAAAGAGGAGCAAGAGCATGAGGCAATAGCCAATAAGATTGTCCGTAACAGGGCCAAGGTGCAACATGCTGGCAGGGAAATGGCCGAGGCCTTGAAAATGGTTGAAACTGCTTCGAGAAAGATTGCAAATGTTGATCATTGGTAGAAAATACGCAAAAATCAAAGATGATGCATGATCAAAGGTCATCTATAAATCTTCTAAGGACAATCTTAAGATCTACTTTATTTAAATTTCAAATAATTATTTGTATGTAAAAATGATATTTTATATTTGAAATTAGGATAAAATAAGAAGATCTGTTTTTGTTTTTTTTACTGAAACCATTATATACAAAGTAAACATTAAATGAAATATCCAAACATCTATAGATTTAAGAAATTGTATGGTTTTAAGAAATGTGTCTAAAGTTTTACTTAGGAGAATTATGAATACAAACACTGGTTACATGAATACAGTAAATGTCCTTTTTGACGCGCAGGGCGCGTGTCATTTTAGGACCCCTGCACGTTTAAATGGAGCCATTTTTTGTTAATTCTGCCATTATCCAGGAATCAAGTTTTCATCTATGCGCACTTTCGAATGATGTAATACACATTGGTACAGTCTAAATATGGCCGATGGGCTTTGTCCGCATGAGACACTTTACGATGGTACTGTCTAAATTAATATCGTCGATCGATACGACCAGCTCACTTGCACGACGTAATGCACAATGGTACATTCTGGTTGACTGCTTTTGACAGCGCTTGTTGTTGAAACCTCCATGTGGGAAGCGTGAAACTTGCTTTCCGTGCGCAAACTGTTATTACATGTTCTGATAATAAATAATCATATCGTAATGAATTTTTGTGGTCCCATTCACTTGCGTCATATATGGTTGCGTGTAACCCGTATAGTGGGGCAAAGGTTTATTTATATTCAGGCAATTCCGGATACATAAAAATGGCGGTCTATTTAAGCGTTTCTATCGAAATTAACTTAAGTTTTTTGTTAATGTTCGAAAAAATAGATCGACAAACAATATTTTGGGACCACAAAGTACCCCATGTGCGTCTATTAGGGCATGGGCGTCAATAAGGACATTTACGGTGAGTCATCTATTTACCTGATTCCTAGGGTTTATCCGAAATACTGGCCAATGAAATGTTACATATCAGCCATGGTTTTCATTAGCCAGTATATATGGTAAAGACATTAAGTCTGAGAATGGTAACTTGCCAGACTTATTTTTTAGTGAATTTTCTGAATATTATATTGAAAAATAATAACGTGTAACTCTGTGGAATGTTATTTCTTCCAAAGACATTGATTGCATTTATTTACAATATGTTTTATGTACTGTGGTCTTATATTTTGTCAAAGAGTAATTTTCAAGTCTTTCATACTTATACATTCAAAATATGACTAATGTGAATTGGCGAATTAAATTGAACAGTTTTATACCAGCAAGTTTTAGACAGTGCCAATATGTCTGAATTCATGATTGTGTGAGCTTGTACCCTGTGAATTTAAGTTATTACTCATTTTTCTTATTTCTTTACTAAGACTATGCAAATTATGCATTTATATTACCAGTAATGCATTTGTATTTGTTACACACAGAGAGTGTTTTAAGTAGATTCTGTAAACTTGCTCACACTTGATTATTGTATTTATACAACAACAAAAAAAGTTTCTATTTATGACAAGCATTTAGACGATGAGCTAGGTTAACAGGCTGTTACATTTTATGTTTTGAATCAGAATATTTTTTGAATTTTTTTTTCAAATAATTATTTACCACCAAAAACTAACCATGTTTGTATCCCAGTCCAAAACGTTAAGTTAATATATGAGACACATATTTTATGATTTGTTTTCTTATTTATTATGTGTAGTGACTATCATTATTATACTCTGTTTATCTTCAGTTACGCACAAAATAAACTTTGATTACTTAGTAGCATACTTCTAATGTTAGTAACACACTCTTTCCTATATTGAAAACATAAAATGTTGTATATGTTTCAAATACATGTTTCACTAATACAGTTTTCTTCTATTCCAGATTTTATTTAGTTTTGTTAATGATTAACATGATTGTAGTATAATAAGTTGAAGATGTATTTCACTGTAGAAGATATCCTTTGATATCGTGTAATATATTGTTTTCTTTTTCGGTCCGCAAAATTAACAAAGGCATTTTTAATTCCGTATATATGTAATTTCAGTTAGTTTATTGTATTACAACATTATCACTCATGTTCTTACCCAAATAATAAGTTGAGTGACTCTGTATTTTCTACAATGTTCATATAGTTAGCAGTAATTTCTTAATTGTTGAATCATTCAATTAACCGTATCATTTATTAGATAAATTTGGTGAGGCCCATATATTTTCAATCTCTTTATAACCCTCTGGCATAATAACCTTTGATACTTGAGAAAGCTCTTGGAAGATTTTGCAACATGTATAATGAACTTAATTTTTAAATTGGACTTTTATTAAATAACATGCTATGGATTACAACTTATTAATTGTATGCATGTATTTTAATTACATGTACAAACAAACCAACTGAACTGTGTGCCTTATGAAATACGGACAAAAGCCCTCTCAGACAAAAGCCCGCTCAATGTTTTTGACACCCTGGACATAAGCCTGCTCATAATTTTAAAGACCCAGACAAAAGCCTGCAAAACATGTAAATGTTTAATTATAATGATCGCCCACAGTTAGTCGCTAATTAACTATAATTAACGCCTAATTACAGCGCATGCTGTGATTGAAACAGGTTATTAGTTTTAACCTTTTTTTTATTTTGCCGTGAAAAATAAAAACTGTTTAAATCACATCAAGTCGACTAAGTGTGGGCGATAATGAATTAAAGAATTAACCTATTATTATTAACGAGCGGGCTTTTGTCTGGGATGTCAAAAACATTGAGTGGGCTTTAGTCCGGGGATGTCAGAATCATTTAACGGGCTTTTGTCCGGGGGGCTTATGTCCGGATATCGTGCCTTACAGTTTGTTTAGAATATCAAGAATCTTTTATAGTTCCTCATGCCTTGCATAAACAATTATTTAGGAATAGTTTCTCTTTAAGGATTGAAGCCTTGAAACCATTTAATTTCCAAATATTTTCGACCTCTATGACATAGTATTAAACCATATACATGTACGTGGATAGCAGAGAACTCACAGTTTTAAATGAATGTTCTTTAAAAAATCTGATTATTGTTTTGATTCATAGCAACACTACGCATGTATTAGTTAACTGGATTAGATTTTTATTTAAAAAAAAATTGTGCAAAGAAAACAGTTTTGATAACTTTGTAAACACAAAAACATTCTATACATGGAATATTTTTGTTACACAAATAGGTGCCAGTATATGAATGGTACATGTATTGCAAATATATTATATGCATTTTCAAATTATGACAAACATGTGTTTAGATTATGATATTATCTTACCAAATATGCTATACATGTAATTGCCCCAAAATTGTGTATATGTTACATGTTAATTATGTCAATTATTGCAATAATATCTATCATGTTTTTTTCTTATTCTTTTTTTTTACTTGCCGTTGCATTTACATTTTCATGTAGAGTATCAGGAGCAGGTCTTCTAATGTTTCGTTCTGTGATACAACATATTTTTGTTAATAAACTATTTGTAGATTTGAAATAGTCTTGTTATGATTTGATAAAGAAGAGAAAAACAATGAATAAAATAGAACAACATAAAAATAACACAGAATCAAAATATATGTGTATTGGTAAATACAATATATAATTTTATATTGATACTCATGATTATATTATTCAAATAACATGTATGGAATGAGCGCCAATTAGATGTAACTTTAAAAGTTAACACACCAACAGAAATTTTCATATTGAAAATCATTTTTAGCTCGACTTCGTAAAAAAAGGCAAGATATTCTACTCGCCCCGACGTCGGCGTCCGAGCTAGGTTAAAGATTTTCAGTTAGCTAGTTTCTCAGAAATGGCTTGAGGGATTTCATTCAAACTTAAAACATGTATTCCCCGTATTTAAATGAACCTATAGTCTAGTTTGGTAACTCTAGTTTGAAATTTGTCAAAATTATGGGCCTTTTTACACTTAGAAATTTTACATATAACTATATGGACAGGTTAAAGTTTTTCGGTAAGTTGGTTTCTCAGGAATGGCTTGAGGGATTTCATTCAAACTTCGAACACTTATTCCCTATATTAAAATGAACTCATGGGCCAATTTTGATAACTCTAGTTTGAAATTTGTCAAAATTATGGGCCTTTTTACACTTAGAAATTTTACATATTAGCTATATGGACAGGTTTAAGTTTTTCGGTAAGCTAGTTTCTCAACTTTTCGTTTCCGCTTTCTAACTTGAGAACGGATTAAGCAATTGTAATGAAACTTCAAACATAGATACCTTATAGCGAGACCTCACTTGGGATTGCATATGGGGTGGGTGTGGTCAAGGTCACTGTTACTAAAAAATAGAAAAACAGTTTCCGCTCAATAACTTGAGAACATATTGAGATATTTTAATAAATCTTAATACATAGGTTTCTTATATCAAGACCTCACTTGAGATTGCATATGGGGTGGGTTGGGTCAAGGTCAAGGTCACTGTTACTAAAAATAGAAAAACGGTTTCCGCTCAATAATTTGAACACCCATTGAGATATTTTAATGAAACTTAATACATACATACCTTATATTGAGACCTCACATGCGATTGTGTATAGGGTCAAGGTCACTGTTACTAAAGAAGAAAAACGGTTTCCGCTCAATAACTTGAGAAGGCATTGAGATATTTTAATTAAACTTTATACATTGATACCTTATATCAAAATCTCGCTTAGGATTGCATATGGGGTGGATGGGGTCAAGGTCACTGTTACTAAAAATAGAAAAAATGTTTCCTCTCAATAACTTGAGAACACATTGAGATATTTTAATGGAACCTAATACATAGAGACCTTACATCGAGACCTCGCGTGGGATTTCATATGGGGTGGGTGGGGTAAAGGTCACTGTTACTAAAAATAGAAAAATGTTTTCTGCTCAATAACTTGAGAACACATGGATATATTTTAATGGAACGTAATACATAGATACCTTATATCGAGACCTCGCGTGGGATTGCATATGGGTGGGTGGGGTCAAGGTCACTGTTACTAAAAATAGAAAAATGGTTTCCAATCAATAACTTGGAGAAGGCATTGAAATATTTATGCCCCCCTGCGAAGAAGTGGGGGCATCTTGCTTTGCACCTGTCCGTCGGTCGGTCGGTTGGTTGGTCGGTATGTCGGTCGGTTGGTCTGTCTGTAGACCATTTCGTTTCCCCATGATATCTAGAGAACGCTTTGACCTACGATCAGGAAAGTTGGTATGCTTATTACTTGGGAGGAAAGGAAGATGCCTGTACATTTTGAGGTCAACAGGTCAAAGGTCAAGGTCACCGTTGCTAAAAATAGAAAAACGGTTTCCGCTCAATAACTTGAGAACGCATTGAGATATTTTAATGAAACTTTATACATAGATACCTTATATCGAGACCTCGCTTGGAATTGCATATGAGGTGGATGGTCAAGGTCAAGGTCACCGTTACTAAAAATAGAAAAACATTTTCCGCTCAATAACTTGAGAACACATTGAGATATTGTAATGAAACTTCATACATATATACCTTACATTGAGACCTCTCTTGGGATTTCATATGGGGTGGGTGGGGTCAAGGTCAAGGTCACTATTACTAAAAATAGAAAAACGGTTTCCGCTCAATAACTTAAGAACACATAGAGATATTTTAATGAAACTTCATATATAGATACCATATATCGAGACCTCGCTTGGGATTGCATATTAAAAAAAATTCTTAACAATTGCACATATTCACAACTTGGCTGCAAGTTTTACAAACATCTCTTGTTTAATGAAACTTAATACATAGATAATTAATATTGAGACCTCGCTTGGGATTGCATATGGGGTGGGTGGGGTCAAGGTCAAGTTTACCATTACTAAAAATTTTATTGATGTGCTGACTTTAATGCATTTCGTTTGAAAAATTTGGTTTTTCTTGGAATTTCCATGTTTCTTGTTTTAGAAAAAAGAAAGCCAGTAACTCTGACAAGCACAAGAAAAGTCGAGCGCGCTGTCCTCCGACAGCTCTTGTTTAAATACTAGTACTGGCACAGTGCCTAAATCTGCCACATTTGGGGGGTATTTGTACGATATTTTCAAAAGTTGTTTACCGATTGACATAAAAATTCACATAAATCAAGTTAGGTTTAATGTGCATTTGCCATCATGTTTTGGTTACATTTCAAATACTTGGCAAATGAAAAATAATTATTGAGATTGAAGGCCTAAACAGTGTAAAAATGAGCGTGGGAATGCCTAAATCCGCCAACCTTCTTTAAAATGTTCAAATTGCTCGAAAATAATATTCTTTGATGAATTCTGTTTTCAAAGCAAGTTTTTTTTACTTCTACTGACAAAACTCCCACTTTTGTGTATTTAAGGTTCATTTTATATTGTTTAATATAAAACACGGTGATCCGCAGTTGCTTAATTTTTTGTGTGTGAAATCGTAGATTAGGAACCGTGACATGCTAATTCCACATTTGACTATTGTTCTTATTTAATTTTCCATATTAAGCAGCTCAATGGTCTGTTGCTAATACAATGTTTCAATTTCTGCAAGTGGCGGATTTAGGCACTGCGCCTGTATGGTCTTGGATTAATTTCTTTAAATGGACTTAATGATTGTATGATAATTTCAAAAAAATTTGCAAAATAATATGTTCAAACTATTTTAAAGTTAAGAGAACTGGAAATTTCATGAAAAACAACCAAATATTAACTTTGCTTTAACAGTGGACTCGAACATTATAAAACCTTCATGGATAAAGAATGTATCGTACAACACATGAATGCAAACAAAATTATATTAACTAGCACTGTTGTGTAAACAGCGTAAACCGAACAAAAATCAAGTTTGTTTGTCATTTTACCCACCAACTCAGGTTAAATGCGAAATATCATAGGGGTCGTTTTGAACTGAATTTTTTTGTTTTCACTTTTACGTACATACGCATCAAACCGCGTTCGTGTCAATGACAATCTTACTTAGTGGTATGTAGCCGCATAACTTCTTGATTCGATTGTCTCCCTTAGACTAAAATTAGACGAAGTTTTTAGAGAAATTAGAAACGATTAATGCGATATATTGGAACTACGTGAGTATGAAGGTAAGGCAAATGAATACCACTTGAAACTGATTTGTATGGCTTTCATGTTTGAACGATATTTAAGTGTAGATAAAAAACGTAAACAGTCAAAACTTTTATGTTTAAAGTGTAATATTTTTCGGATAATATACAATTGGATTACCTGTTAAAAGTTGTAGTTACACATATTGTGTACATGATCCTAGAGTGAATAACGACCACTGTGACGTAAGAATGGCCGTGACGTAAGAAGTTAGTTTCACAGCAGCAATTGTCGGTCTGGGGCAGTAAATACAGCTGATTAATTGATAAAATACAAGGGATGTTGGAGACTTCTTGCCACTACGATATCGTACCATTTTTGGAGACTTCGTACCACACATGGATCTATAGGGGTTATGTATAGCATGTTCACACTTATCGAATAGGTGTTAACAACATTCTTGACATTTAATAATGGAGGTGTGATAGACATGTGGATTAAATAGATATATTTTATTCAGTTTATTCATACATAAATCACAACCATTTTTCATCATACGACATAGAAAGCAAAAAAAACATCTTCCAAGAAAGTCCATTTTGACTGAACAACTACTAATGGCTTGTGTTGGCAAAATTTGCTCGCTAATTGAGCAACTCATGTCACTGTAATTACCAATTATCAACATGATTAATTAATTAGGTGTGAACAACTTCCATAATTAAACAGAACAGAACAGAACAAGACTTTTATTTTCACCCAAGTATATAACATATACAATTAGGGCAATATAAACTTGTTAGTAAATTAGTAACTTACGATAATTTTTACATTAACACAATTGTATAGATAATATACGGGGGGTATTTAAATAATAAGATACATACTAAGCTGGAACATATGATAATAATAATAATAATAATAATAATGATAGCAATAATATGAGATCTATAATCAAAATACCAAAATCTTAATGAAATTATCCAAATCACAATCATTATCATATCATATTCAAAATCATCATACTAATCATATAATCATAATAATGATAATCGTCATAGTTATCATAATCATCATAATAGTGGCATTTAAGAAACAAATAATAGTACAGTTCTATAAGAGCACTTTAATACTAGCACTGGTAAATATAATTAGTGGTTTGTGACCATAGTTGTGCGGTGATGTATTTTCTTTTGTACACAGCGTTTCGGATTGAGAAATTGAAACGACTACGCATTTTAAAAGGTTTATATTTTGCGTCAGAAATTTAATTCATTCTCAATATTTAAAAGACATTTTGTTGTGAAAGACTGCGTTAGCGTTTATGGTGTTGGAGCTAGCTTTGTAACAGTTTAAATCAACAACAGTTATTTTTGTCATGATTTACACCTGCACGCGAGGGCGATGTTGACCACAAAGGCAAGATGGAGGACCTATTATGTGAGGTTATTACTCTAATCAGCTTTGCATTGCAGGATTACAATGGAGAATGCCGTTATCTGCGGGGTTAACATTCAATGACTGATGGGGCAAAAGCAAATTATAATTTGTGTGCTGGATAAGTTTAAATTAAAGTAACAAAAGTATAATTATTAATTTATGTACTAGTACTGCTAGATTAATTAGGATAAAGTAACAAGATTGTAGGTAAAATGTAGGTATCAGTTGTACTCATTTAGAGTGCAACAATTGTTTCCATTGCGTTAATTGAAATATAGTATCAATATAGCAGGCACAAATATTTAAAATGTTAACACGTGTACTTGAGTGGTACCATTTTGTACTACTCTTATATAATGCAGCAATTATTTCTGTTATATGAGTATAAGTATATAGCAATCTTACGTTAATATTGACATATAATTATGCAGTTATCATTTGGTACAAATACAGAATGAAGCTATTATTTACATTGCACAGTTTATATTTACATGCATATATTTCTAATTAAGTAAATAATGTGATTAGTATATACATGCAAAAATAAATACATTTGTGACCAGACAAATATTTTGATATATTGATTACACAAGCGTAAACGGTCACTTATATTGAGATAACAGGTAAATATGTTATGCTGTTAACAATAAAAATATATTGAAATAAAGACAGTATTGTTACAAACTACAATATTAGAATTGGTGTATAGCTGGTGGCATTGGTAAATACAGGTAGATAAATAGATAACTTGCTATCGCTTAAACTTACTGAATATGAAGCGAAGAAATTTGCTTGTATTCTGTAATAGTTGTAAGGAATTAGATGTTAGGTTGTAATAAGAGTAGCATTATAAAGATCATGTCCTAAGAATTGTTCTCTTTCAGATTTAAAGAATTATAATGAACATGTTTTCATAATTTATTTTTACAAATTATATTTCAATAATAATATTTCAATAATAATATTTTTATCATATTTTAATGATTTATTAAAGTTTTACATTTTTTTATTTTAAATATAAAATTATCAAAATGTTGATATTTTTTTTCGTATTGTAATTACATTAATAATAAAGCTTTTATTTATACAACATTTTTATTCTGTATATGGTATTGATCATAGTAAACAAAATAAATTATTAAAAGTAGCATTCAAACTATTTATGCATTGTTACAGAACCAAAATTACTTTATATAAACACGATTTGAACAGATAGTTAATGTATTCATATTTGGTACGAAGTCTCCAGTATAGTGGTACGACGTCTCATGGCACTAAGTCTCCGTGGTATGAAGTCTCCATAATTCAATACAAGTGGCCAGGGCGATGTTTTTAAGCGCAACACTAAATTTCGGCGCCCCAGATAAGTTCAAGTTAGAATTAAAGCGCCGCAGGACTGGGGCGCTTAAATGGCCAGGGGAATACCCTGACATTTAATCTAAATTGCAGGTCCAGACAGCCCAAATTGTTAACAGACCTGACCATGACGGCCCATTATTGTATGTAGCAATAGTTGACTTGTGTAGAATGTGATTGTGATTAAATAAAAATGTTAAACTTAAAGACAGCGTTTTGTTTGTGTGAACATTTTTTTTATTAAATGGAATGCTGATTATGTAACAAGACAGTAAAGGAGTGCGCAGGTTCACTAGCAGGCCATTAGCCATGCTGAGGTACACCAAGGCAAAATACGGACAAAAGCCTCCCAGACAAAAGCCCGCTCAATGTTTTTGACACCCCAGACATAAGCCCAGGGATGTCAAAAACATTGAGCGGGCTTTTGTCCAGGGGGTTTTTGTCCGGATACCCACCAAGGCACTTGCCTCAGTGAAATTTGAGAAATGACCAAAATAACATTATGCTTTTTTCGAAAATAAAATGATAAATAAACCGTTATAAATTTCTAGTTGATAATCTACTTGTATTGATGTTAATATGCATGTCTAGTTAATTAGCAGATCTAATCTATAAACAGCATAATTTACCGTCCAGTACATTTCAGTTGAATTAAATGTCAAGTCCCAAATTATTTTTGTTCAGTGGCCATACCAGATTTCGTCAGTTTATTAAATTTACAAGAAATTCGAAAAATTTGAAGCATGCCTTTTGAATAAAAACACACCAAATAATACGCAAAATTGCACCCTTAAAAAAAACAATTTCAGGGGAGCATGCCCCCGGACACCCTTAGCAAAATATTTGCCTCATGCTTTTCCGTCTCTGAATACGGCTTTGACTATGTATATTATTCTTCAATGTTTGGTACTCAAAATGAATACATGAAATTTACTAATTATAACAAGCCTGAATGTATCAAGCCTATCAGTTAAACAATTCAGATGAAAACATATTTTATGGCATTATATAATGTTAGTTCCAAAAATAGGACATTATATATCTGGCAGTCACTGGCAGGTGAAGCCATATATTGCATTCACCTGTCACCAGTGGTGTTAAAAGATTAACTATTACGCAATCTATTAAATAAGTGTGAAAACATGGGCCGTCATGGAATTGGGCCGTCTGACCAGAGTGACACCTTTAATTTTGAATTTTCATATTTTCGAAAACATATATACACATGACTGTCGTTTTCTATAATAACATTTGTGTTACTAATTTCTTTATGATGTGAAATTAATAACATAATTTATGAAATTAAAGGGATGCATCCACAGTATAAATAATGAGTATTTTGCAGAGATAGTATCATGCAATTTTGGCAGATAAGAAGTTTCTTTTTAAAGCAAGATTATTTCCTTCTCGCTTAAACATAATTTTGGATATCTTTACTACAAAGTTCATCAATGCATATAATGAAAAGGCATGTACATTTCGTTCAGATGATTTTACAACATACAAGCTACTTATCTCACTTGTCTCATATTAATACAATTTTAATGCATGTCATTAATTGTTTTTAAAAATTTAAATAAAGGAAGTTTGTTTTTGCAAATTAAATGGTGAGAAGTACAGTCAAATCATGTAACTTAAAAATTGAGGGCTCAGCACAAAATGTGCCAACTTAGTAATATTAAGAATAACCATGTTTTTCATCAAGCCAGTTACTTAGTAATTCATGTATAGTGTGTTTATTAAAATTTGTTCAAATCTTCAGGTTTGCTGAACACAACAAAAGCAATGTCCTCAACAGCTGTACAGAAAAAGGTTGAGGAATATGAGACATTTTTAAATGAGAAGTTACAAGAGGACTTTAAAAGAATTCTTGAACAAAGAGATGGCATTTATGGACAAATTGCTGAATGTTTGCAATTAAAGACAACCATTGAACAGATTAAAGGTGCTGGCATAACAGAAGATCTTAAAACTAAAGTTGATCTAGGTTGCAATTTTTATGTTCAAGCAAAAATTTCTGATCCTCAAAAAGTGTTTGTTTTTGTGGGATTTGGATTTTTTGTTGAGATGACTTTAGAAGAGGCCTTGAAATTTATTGACAAACGGACCAAGTTTCTTACAGAACACACTGAACGCCTAACAAAGGATGCAAACAATGTGAAAGCAAATATTCGTCTTGTGATAGAAGGATTGCGTGAGTTACAGAACCTTGAATATATGTCAGATGAAAGCCTGCCGCAAAGAGATATATTCATATGAACAGACTTTAAGAAGCAACAGTATAATATTGGGTAGCCAAAAGGACAGTGTTTTAATGTTGTATTTCATTTAAGAAGACCATTGGCAATATGTTTGAAATAAAGGCTTTACATGTACTTCAGTGTTTTAATTAAAATGAACAGTTTCCAAAATAAATTATTTTGAAATGTTCAAACTACTTGTACTGGGCCAGTGGCATTAAATTATCTGTTATTAGATGTATATGATGATTTTGTGTGAAAAGATTGTGTTTTAGTTCACCTGGCTTTCCCAATTTAAGTCTGTATAAAAAATGAGCCCTGGGGTGTGGTCATTTTTTACCCCAGGGCCAAGTTTTTAGCTTACCTTCGTGCTCAAGGGTGAGCTATGGTCAGTTACCGTCCGGCATCATTCATCAACAATTTACTTCTCTGAAACTGCTTGGCAAACTTTAACCAAATTTTGCAAGAGTATTCCTGGGATGGTACTTTAACAAATTTATCCAATTCATTTGAATATATGGAAAACTCTGGTTGCCATGCACCATTAGCGTAAAAAACAGCAAAACTTTAAAACTCTTGCCCGAAACCACTTGCTGGATTTCAAAATAATTTCACAGAAATGTTCCTTGGCTGACAATCTACCAAATTTCTTCAAATTATTCTGATCCATTAGAATACATGGCCGACAGGAGGCGGGGTAGTTTTCCTCATATGGCTATATTGAAAACTTCATAAATCTTGTCCAAAACCACTGGCTGGATTTTTTAATAATTTCACAAAAATGTTCCTTCGCTGACCATTACTGAATTTCTTGAATTATATTGATTCTTTTAAAAACATTGCTGCCAGGAGGTGGGACATTTTTTTGTATATGGCTATATTTTAAAAACTTTAAAAATCGTCTTGTCTGAAACCACTTGCAGGATTTCAAAATATTTTTGTAGAAATGTTCCTTAGGAGACCTTCTATCAAAAAAATCCTTCAAATTAATTCGATTCGTTTGAGCAGGGCATTTTTCCTTATATGGTTATATTGAAAACTAAAAATCTTTTAATCTGAAACCTACCGCATGATTTCGAAATAATTTAACAGAAATCATGGTTCCTCGGGTGACCATCTACCAAATGTCTTCAAATCATTTTGATTCGTTAAATAACAATGCCGCCAGAGAACGGGACAGTTTTTCTTAGATGGCTATATTGAAAACTTCAAAAATCATGTCTGAAACCAATTGATGAATTTTGAGATATTTCAAATTCTTTCAAGTCATTTTTATTCCTTGAAATACATGGCTGTTAGGGGGCGGGGCAGTTTTCCTTAGATGACTTAAGTATATAGAGAACTTGAAACATCTGGTCTAAAACCATTGGCTGGATTTCCAAATAATTTCTTAGAAATAGTGTTGCTAGGCTGGCCATCTACCAAATTCCTTCAAATTATTTGGATTTGATTAAAAAAACATGGCTGCCAGCGGGTGGGACAGTTTCATTATATGCCTGTTATGGCTGTATATTAAAAAACTTCTTGTCTGGAACTACTTGCTGATTTGAAAATAATTTGGTTGAAATGTTCCTTAGGTGACCATCTACCAAATTCCTTCAAATTATTTTGATTCGTTATAAAACATGGAAGTTAGGGGGCGGGATAGTTTTTTTTATATGGCTTTATTTAAAACTTCTTGTCTGAAACCACTTGCTTGATTTCTGAATATTAAGTTCACAGAAATGTTAGTGGTCAATTGTTGAGTTTTATCAACTTTACTTCAAACGTCTTATAACACGCTATTAATTTTTACAATCCATTATGATTCATTAAACTCAGTTGAGTGACCCAGGGCCATTTTATCGCCTTGGTTAACAATTTTGGTAGATGCCAGTAAGATGATGTTACCGAATATTAAAGTTGTAGGCCTTGTAGTTGTGAAGGTTTTTCCTACATAATATTAAAAAATTGACTAAAAAAAAAAATACTGACTGTTATCGCGCATAACGCGCACCAAATTTTCAGGTAAGCACCCACCGGATTAGGGCCATTCTAAGTGCAGGAGCACCATTTTACAGTTTTGGTTAAGGACCTTAAGGCGATGCTACATACCCAGGCCTAGGAAGTGCAGTTTTAGAAAAAAATGATTTTTAAAGTTTTGTTAACCGAAAAAAAATCCTTGGACCTTACTATGTAATAGACTTAACCACTGTACATGTATAAAATTGAGCCCCATGTTTCATTTTCATGAGATCAGTACTTCGTTAAAATGCAAATTGTTGAAAATAATTTATTTGTAAATAATACAATATTTTTACGCAAATGATATAGGACAAAAATTCTCATTTGTCTAAGCGACTTCATGCAAGGTTTCATAAAAATCAATATTATAGACACTCCTTCCATATACTTCAATAGAAGTTATCACATATATAAGCAACGCTCATGGCAGTGCCATAAAATGCCTAGAGCATTACTTCTATCGAACGCTTTGTCGTATTGTAGCAGATCCGTCTAGTGGTAATGCACTGACTTCACTACCCAGGGGTCGCAGGTTCGAGCCACCATTACACCCTAACCTGCTAACTTGTCTTCGCACGAGGCGTTAAACCAAATTGAGTGTACTTGAAAGACCCAGGGTTGCCTCTGTAACGGGGCATCTCCTGTATCTTGAACTATCCACGGTAACCCTACTAACAAGTATTCTCGGGGCGATAGCCTACCTATATATAACAATGAACATTATACAGGGCCTGGTTTATTGCCCTCGTGGTGCAAATTGTGCACTCTACTTGTACACGCTTGACACCAAGACCGTCGAATCAATTAAACTTTTGAAAAATATAAAAGTACGACCCTGGCCTATCAACAAAAGTAAATTTTATTTTCTTTTAATTGTTTGACGGCCACATAACTTGTGTGGGGATTGGTCATGAAATTATTTCTACGGCCATTCTCCCCCTACCTCTGATTCAAGTAGGGCAGTTGTCAGTTACTGGCATAAGTATGTGCACTTAGTACTGGTAAACTGCTTAGATGGGCTAAGCTTGCCCAGGAAAAGTGTGAGTAGGTTAACTGACCGCAGTGATATGACTGAAATACTGTTAAAAACTGCGAAAAATCCCAACAAACAAACAAATACAAAAAAACTTAAAGCAGGTGATTAATATCCCTTTGTAGTAAAATGTATAACCATTTGTACACGATGCAGACTACCAGTATGTAAAATGCAAATGTATGTTTCTCTAAATTTGGGACGCAATTTTGGGAATTATGTGTTTATGTCCCTAAATATTGGAATAAGGAAAATTATTATTTCAAGATACAATACATTGGGTAATTACGACAGTTTATATTCCACTTTTCAATGTCCTGGGTCCGTATTCACCTATCCATTCTTACACTTAAGAATAAAGAATTAACTTAGATTCAAGAAATAATACATGTGTGTTCGCAAATATGTCGGATATCAATCTTGCTTATGTCATAAATAAATCATTCTAAATAAAGAATTAAAATTAGTAATAATACATGTGTGTTCGCAAATATGTCGGATATCAATCTTGCTTATGTCATAAATAAATCATTCTAAATAAAGAATTAAAATTAGTGTTGGTGAGTACCAAGTAAAATAGAAATTCAAAGCATTTTAAGAACAGAACAGTTTTAAGAAACTTCTGTATTGTTAGGTCTTAAGTCTAAGAATTGTTTGGTGAATACGGGACCTGGTCTTTTTTCTTATGGCTTTTTGACACGACTTTTATGACATGACTTTTATGACATGACTTTTATGACACGACTCTAATAGCAATCACAAATGAGATGTCATATTCTATGACAGCTATAGTAAACAAGACAAAAATGTCACTGCTTGAGAAAATGTTGACAAAGAATTGTGTTTAATATTAAACATTGAATATATTTATCTATTAAATAGATTTATTAAATGCTGACAGTTTAATGGTGGTGGTAATTGAGATGTCATGTTCTTTTACAGCAATATGAGTCTTGTTCATAAAATAAAGTGAGATCACAGAATGTTACGTGATCAATCGGATAATATTTATGAGTAACCGAAAAAAAACAATCTCATTAATCATCTCCAGTTTCACATTGAGACTCTTATCTATTCAAACATTTTTATGAATTTGCTAATGTTCTTTTTTAAAATTTAAACCACGTCACAGTAAAATACAGTAAACAATATACACGATTTCATTTTGTGTACACCATATAAAATAATAAATGTATAAAAATAAAAAAACAAGGAAAAGTTTGAAGCCGCAGTCCATATAATATAATTTAATATATCTTAAATTGGCATGAGTTCTAATGATTACATACAATACATTTTACATGGAAATATAGTATTTATATAACACTATGAATTGAGATCTAGTATACAAACATGTATTATGTGTGCTTATTTGCCATAGCAATAGGTATATTTACAATTTACATAGGGAAAAACTAATGAGATCTTTTGTACATGTATATTTTTTTTTATGATTTAATTGTATAGTATAATATACTTATAAATGATAGCATGATATCTTTGTTAACATACATTTAATATTTGCTCAGTCATAACAATAGGCATATATACATATGATATGAAAGAAAGTGTGGAGTCTATTGAACATGCAAACATGGTTTTTATGCTTTAATTCTATGGTATAATACATTAAAAGTAAACATCATAATATCTAGTGAACATATATTGTAAAGGTCACACGAGTTTTAGCAATACAAAAGTAGCATACATAAAACAACAATACCAAGCATTCGATCGTATTGAAATATTTAAATAGTCAAATAGTGTGTGTACACAAAACTCATTTAATATGAGATCAAGTGTATAAGCATGAAGTCATAATACTATTTATAAAATACAAAACTAGTGACCATACATTTAATATATAATACTCGTAACTAAATTACACATATATAGATTTATGTGAATGGACATTAATGAACATGTGCAATTTACATTATTTGGTTGCATTAAATCTATGTAAGCAATGGTAACTTGTTGATGTCCAACAATATATTATGCCGTTATACACATAATATAAAATAATACTAGTAACATAATCTAGTGCATTACCTTACTAATATTGATTGATTTAAGAATGTTTATTTATTTTAAAATATGTTATTCACAAATCGATATGAACAACTTATTTTACAATATACTTGGCGATTTAACACAGGTGCAAATTTAGGCCCAGTTCCCTGTTGATCTGATGTAATCCCTGTTGCAGTGGCAGCGTCAGGAACTGGGTTACATCTCGTCCTTGGAGTTCTCCCATGAACATTGAAGTAACGTGGACGCCATTTCCGTCTTTGTCGTCTGAGCATATGATAGCCCCGCTGTCCCCAGGTTTACCGAATGTTTCATCTCTGCGGCGTTCCGCCTGGTTATTGCCATCGCCGTAGTTATTATCGTTTACAATCACCACATACTTATATATGCAGTTTGGTCTTTCACATAGAGGCACAGTTATTCTCCCGATGCTGGGGGCCCCAGAGGAGTTTGCCGTCCAAGCGAAAATAAGCTCACCTTGCAATAAACGTTGTACTTCCCTATCAGTTTTCTCTTGGAAGCGGAACAACAATGCATTTGAGGGGATGCCTATTGAGGTTTTAAAACGCGAGTAATTAATGTCAACCTTAGGCAAAATTTGAACTGCTGCAATATCAAGTTCTTCCCTTTCTTCGCTATCACGATAGGCCCTGACTGCAAAGCACTCAGCATTTCCATTGGCATGCCTATAGTATATGTATCCATTGTCCTGTTCTTCGGCAAAGTGACGAGAGACTAATGCATACATGTCTCTGTCATGCATTGCAAATCCTCCTAAAGTACCAGTTCTCTCATTTCTTCCGGCAAGTTTAGTACCAACATTGATTCCTGCTAACGGACGATATGTGCACGGTCCGTAATTGAGATGATAATTCAAGATCCGATGTCTATTCAATGTTTGGATTATTGCGTCATCCAGTGTTACATTTGCATCTCTATCCAAGAATATTTCAAGAATATGGTGCTGATATCCACAGCCAATAATGCTGGAATCTGTCTTACATAGATTTGTAACAATCTACAAAGAATAACAGTAACATTAGACTAATAGCATTTGCAGTTCAAAGCATCTGCGTGAAATAGATGCTCATGGAAATCTTTATATGGTGAAGCTGATTTATGTTTCTGTTACTAATACATTACGTGAGTTATGTAATTACATGTTCTTTAACAATTTTTAGTTACAATTGATGATATGATACGCTTAAATGTGTTATTCTATAGATATTAATTAACTAACTGATAAACTGATTTACCTTGCGATTTAAGCCCTGTGTCTTCGGGTACTCGAAGCGTGGCCACTCAGACTTCGGAACATCACTTCTCTCAAATAGTGCCATTACATCCAACAGAAGGAGCTCCATCTTGTATCTTCTGTCTATTTCAGTGTTTTCGGCAGGTCTGAACCGTTTACCTGCATCATCCAAAATAATTAAGAATTATAGAATGTGGACAGAGCTCAACCAAATGTTAGACATATGATTTAATCGCTATCTAAATAAAAAGTAACCTTTAACTCGATTAAGTTTATTATTTTACGGTTATAGTGATTTGGTCCTTATTTGGGTCCGGTAAAAGGTCCCATTCCCAATGCCAAATAATGAACAAAAATCTGAAGTGACAAAATCCTACGTATATATAGTGAAATGTGAACCTAAGTTGACAATCTTATAAATACTTGAATGGTTGTTATAGGTAAACACCATTACATTACCAAGTTTAATCATTATAACACTATTTCAAGTAATAATTAAATTACGTTTTTTTTAAATGTTTCTTGATTAGTAATATTTAACCACGCAAAATTCCTGATATTCCTCCAGATAGTAGTCAATTGAAAAACAAACCTGATCTTAAAGATCCTCTTTGAAAATCAGTGGCCTTTCTTTTTTTATGCTGAAAGCCATTACATTTTGTTTTCTGATCGCCAAAATCCGGAATGATTGTAGCATTTTTTGGTGGAACTCGCCGCTGAATCTGAAATGGATCTGGTACTTTTGTATCCTGAAGTACTATGGTCTCCTTGTGTTCAGTTATCTCTTTGTCTACCATCTTTCGGAGTACCCCACAAGCATAACGCTCTAACAAAAGATTTGTGTTTCTTTGTATATCCTCGGTTTTGGTAACTATAATACACGAGGATTTATGTGCTTCTTCGAAGTCAATGATTGTCCCTTCGTTATCATTTGTTAACAAAACCAGCTCTGAAAGATTCCGTTCAACTTTGTTTCCGAAACAATGGGTATGAACAACGCATACAGTCGGTTCCAATATAGTTCCATCTCGGCGTTTGGCATTTCTTTCTAAAGCTTTGGAGTGATCAATCGCATTTTCGGTAAAATGTTCGCACTTACGTCCCCTACCGTCGCATATAAGTACGATTCTGACGTTTCCAAAGCTTTGTTCGATAAACGTGTCTGGTTGTAAAGAATGCCTCCTTCGAATCAAGCTTTCTACACGGTTAGCTGTGTATCTGTATCGTGGAAAAACATCCATAGCAAATGTATGAATTTTTACTTTGATACGATCCATCTTTACGCGTAAATCTGTGAATACAACACACTTCGAAAGTCTTATATACACTAATGAATCTTCACATAATATATTACTAACATAACAGTTCGTTACACTTCACAGTTGACGAGTAAACGAGTATGATATGGGGTTATATGAATACCCGGTAGTTATATTTATATCAACTACATATCGACCGAACTACGTATGTAAGTTAATTTCTATTGGAAGTAGTACAAAGCTACTTTATCAAGTAGGCGTGGTCAGTTGATTTTCACAGTAGACTAAATTAATTTGATTAGGTGAACTATGGAATCACTAACATTAAGATAAATACATGCACATTATCTGGTAAGAGTGGTGATTATATTACTTATTAAACCATCGATGTGGCATGTCATACAATCATTTATTTCATACAATCATTTAACGATATAAATGGATATGCAGAATTACAAAATAACATGACCCAGTATCAGTCATTTAATACATGTACTCTAACAATGTCAGAAGCACCTCGTTAAGGGCATGGTTTATGTGGTATAGACGGACTCTGGTGTCATGAGAGTATAAGGAACACGTGAGGACTTCAATGGATTAGTACATTCTTAACAAGGACTCATGCAGTACTTAACAACTGCATTTGTACAATAAAATACTAGCGAACATCTTGACTATTTAAGAACACTTACGTTTCTTTATTATTAATACACTTTATTCCTCTTCAAAAATGACTTTTGTTCCGAATTGCTTTCGGCTTATGATTGAAACTAATTGTTTTTTATTATGGCAGTTATTATTGACCACTTAAGATAAGAATGGGAATCACATGATTTAAGATCAAACGGAAAATATGTTACCACTCACATTAACAATGTCCAAAAGCTGTCACATATTCATAAGTATAAAGAAGTGAAATAGCGTCGCTGATACATAACTATTTTGAAATTAATTAATGTGCCTTTCAATAAATAAACATCAAATAAAATGTATTTAAAAAAAATCGTTTGTAAAGCGTTCCGTCGATATGTTTAACATCACGTGTTGCAGTTGCGCACAACTTTCAAAATACTCCATGCATATATGTCGCGTGCTTAGTGGTTAGCGTTTCAGACTTTTGATCCGTTTGACGTAAGTTAGAGCCACGGCGGAGGCGTTACCGTTTTTTTCTGTTTTGTTTTGTTGTTTCTAGATAGTTGGGTTTGTCAGTCCAGATGCTTTAGTTTTTGCAGTTAAGACTTTTTATGGTATTTTTGTTTTTAAACTTTTGTGAATAAGTCTGTAACTTTTTATCTGATCAAGCACATTGGCATTCCTCTCTTTGAAATTAAACGTTAAAATGAAACTTTTGCAACGAGACCTTTATTCATCATGATTAATTTTGGTGTAGTGACATTTTCTTAAACAACATAAACAAGAACTATCACTGTTAGTGATAAATGCCCCATATGGTAGATTGATACTGAATGAGTAAATAGTTTCATGAACCGAGGTGAGATGAATAAATGGCATGACTAACCTATCAACATTTGAAAAACCTACGTTAAATAATTGCACAGACCAGTCTTTAACAAACCTAAGCCTATGTACCATAGTTATTGCCCAGACAAGTTGTTTCAACTGTTGGTTATTTTGCCCTTGACCTTCGACCATATGACCCAAAAACCAATATGGATCTACCTCTAGTCATAACCAATCTGCCTACCAAATGTGACGAACCTAGGCCTGAGGGTTCCATAGTTATTGCCTGGACAAGGTTTAACAACTATTTGTCAGTTTCACATTGACCATTGATACAAGGTCCCAATACGTATCATTTCCATGACCAACCTACCAACCGAGTTTGAAGAACCTAGGTCTAGGGGTCTATAGTTATTTACCAGACAAGGTTTTCAACCCCTGGTCAACTTTACATCTTTTGTTCAGTTTGACCTTGATCTTTGACCAGAGAACCCAATAATCAATAGGGATCCTTTAGTGGTCATGGCCAACATATCTGCCTAGTTTAAAGAACCTAGATAGAAGCGTGTTGCGGTTGTTGCCTGGAAAAGGTTTTACAAGTTTTGGTCAGTTTGACCTTGACCTTTGACCCAAGGACCAAAAATCAGTAGGGATCCTCTAATTGTCATGACCAACCTTTCTACACCAAAGGTTTGGTCTACGGACAGACTGATGGACAGACGGACTTACTTTTGCAAAGCAATATACCCTTCTTCTTCGAAAGTGGGCGGGGGCACATAAATATACACTGTATATCATGTTTAATCACCATAGATAAAAAATAAAAACACACATCGTTTAACTGTTGGTGGAAGCTAACAGGATATAGTTTGTATCTTGTACGTGACTTTGATTTGGTCTGAATCGGATAATTCTGTACATGTCTCTTTAATAGTGGAAGGGTATGTCTTTCGTCAGCATTCTGGATATGTCTGTTTTTACTTCAAATGGCGCATGTATAACCAAAGCATTCGTAACTGTTGAAACTGTATACTCATTATAACAGTTTTCGTATAAAGTTCGGTTGTTTTGCAAGCAACGATTCATATTGAAACGTGTTTTAAAGATCCATACACATAATAAGTACTTGTTTAGATAAATAAATCCCATCGAAAATACCTTATCTAAAATTTACAAAAATGGTACAAACGTTAGAAATTGTATGCGTTTACGAGTGTTAAATGTATGTCTACGCAAACTAATTTTGTACAGACGTTAACTGGAACTTTTTGCAAAATATTTCTTTACGCTTGTTTTTCAGACTTTTTAATGACAAATTGATACCTTTTATGGAGTAACGTTATATCAAAAATTACTGCACGTGATAAAAATGTATATATTCTTTTAACTCGTTATAGCTCTCGCATTGCTGAACCATTTGAAAATTAAAGTGTATGATAAGTCAGACTCTGTGTGTTATTTAAGAAATAATTTTGGATTTAGAGTTGTTTATCGGCTAATAAGCAACGAGTTCTGATGCGTATGGATTTAACCACGGATTTTAGCAACACTTGTAATGAGAAAATTATTTCGATTCTAACATGACCTGACAACAGTTTCTGTAATGACAATGCGGAGTATATTTTACAGTTTCGGAACTTTTTGTTCGGGTTGTTAATAAGAAGTTTTAACAACGGTGAATTTTTTTCTATGTCTATAGACAACTCTGCACGTGTCATGTTAGAATAGTTTGTTTGCGTTGTAAAATTATTGGTTATAATGCACACTGGCGATAAAAAGGACCATGATGTTTAAATACAGCTGAGACAATCTTAACAAGGAAATATTTCTTATCGGCTTTTTCATGAAAAGTAGTTAAATTATTTACTTCCTTTTGTAACTGCATTTGTTATTAAACAAATCTATACTGTACACACAATACCTATGTTGTAGAATAATAATAAGAATAATTTTAAGGATCCGTCTTCCATGCATCTCAGAAACCTGAAAGAGCAAGACGGAATGGAGAAAGGCAGGCAAATAATAATAAGCAATGACTTTTAGAAAAATAATAGACTGGGATATTTTAGATTTTAAAGATATTTCCCACCACCACCCAACTCTTTATGCCAAAAAATCCTTTAACAAGTAAAAAGACCTGATAAATGACAAACAAATAACAATTGTACGTTTCGCAATAACGGGGATGTTATTGTCTCGGTATATATTGATCACTTCGCGAGTTCAGTATGATCAACATATGCATTTTGTTGTAGCCGTGAGATCGAAGTTCGCATTTTCGCATTTAATGCAAACCGAACATAGTGATTGTATTTACATACCAACGTTGTGATAATGGAATGGTTCAATGTTGATTTTAACGTTATTGAATGGTTCTATTATCGGAATATCCTGTTGCATAGAGTGTTTCAAATGTAAACAGATCCCTGGTATCCGCCCATTCGCCACCAGATTGCGGTGTACCTTAGCTGTTTGAATGACTCAGTAGGACAGTATCGTTGTGAATGCATGCCCACGTCATCATTTATCAGTTATCATTTTCATTAAACTTTTCTGCAGGTGGACCTTTTTGAACAAAATGTGTAGAAATGTGCTGTTTAATAACTTGCTTTTTGTTTATTATTATTATTATTATTATTATTATTTATAACATTTTGTTTCCAAACACAGAAATTCGCTATGCACTTGGTATTGTAGTAACGCCGCACATAAGTAAGAAACAGCGTTAATGTGGCGATTTTCAACGCATATAAAGAACGCATACAACAGTCGTTGCTTATATGGGGCATGACTGTACCCGTGTAAGGCATACATAGAACTAACTTTTAGAATGTACTATACGCTTGACAAAATATCAGGGAATTGTAACGACGATTGCGATGACGACGACGACGATGATTTTGATGATGATGATGAAAAGTGTGTCGAAGGTCATGAAGGCTGACGGACGGACAGACGGACGAACACAGACACAGACTGTTGCGGCATTTTAAGTAACTTCGTTGTGCGGGATTACAATAACATTGAAACACTTTCGTACGAGTATATTGGTATTGTTTATGTGGCGCACGTGTGCCTTTTTGCCACATGAACGTGGTCATGTTTATTCGTGTGAAATCACAGCATTTAAGCGAAACCGGGCACGTTTATGCGAAGACTTACATATAGAGCGTTACAATGCGTTGATATTGTATAAACACATAGTGAATGCCTTTGTAAATTGTAAAATGATGTAAATGGGCGATTTACATATTGCGTTCTACAGAATAACGAAATGCAATCCACGAGATAATTATATCTACGCTTGGTACTTTTTGTTTCTATTTTGTCGTTTAAATAGCAAGTTGCGTTTATTGTTAATCTCTTTATGCAATATAACGGTACACTTGTCGTTTAAAAGATTCACAAATTGTATTATTAAACAGTATTATGGAACTATACATATATTTTGCATTTAGTTTCGAAATTATCTGCCATTTATCATCATATATATTCCAGGGGTGTGTAACGTTATGGCAAAAATACTATTGGCAAAACAAAGTTCAGAGCATTTAGATTTAATATTTAAGGAATGTTTAAGGGACTTATCGACGGTAAGACTACAATAGCGTTTGCAAAAACAAAATACAATGCTAAATACGATGGTCTCGTTTATATAAACAGTTAACAAACCAATTTCATTTTTCTTATAAAAAGTTGTCTTCTATGACACTTTCACGGGCGTGGATATATTAGTAATAGTAATAAAATCCATATAAATGAAATGTACACGATGAACCGTTACTCTTAATCCTGACAATGATACGTGTTGTATAGAGTAGGAAAGATGTCATTGAAGAGCGGTATGTTGTAGACGTGGGGTCGAATTCAATTGTTAGCGCGTGTACCGAAAACGTCTTTGTATATACATTTTCTTAACGATTTTGTCAATATATCATCGTTACTCGAACAATATGGCATATGCACAGAACAATATATTGTTAGCTCGCCTGAGCAGGAAGTGTTCGGTGGCAATTGGTATCGAGGAACTTCAGTGCGTCGTCCGTCGCCTGACGTCCGTCGTCCGTATGCCGTCAAGAATGTGCCCGTTATCGCGATACAGACTTCATTTGTTCTTTAGTATAGTCCTTATTTGCACAGTGTGTGAATGACCATACAATCTCGACTGATATCGATAATACAACTGTCAAATTTGAATGTTTATAGTGCAAGACAGCTGTGATGATAAACGTGGACAAGGTGGCTTAATCAAAGAAATTTTATGAATTTTGTCAAGAAAATTTGCAATATATGCGAGACAACACTGTCCGTTATGGTGTGTATAACATTATTTATCAATGCTACGTGCTTCTGCCTAAACGGCATTCAAAACAAGAAACGGCTTATTTATTATATAATGGATGATAAATAAAAATATAAATAATAAAAACAGGTGCAAACACGGTTAGTGTAAGCATTGATTAAGTACGTAATAAATCACAGAACACCCAATAAACTGGCAAATGGTTATTAGCAAACATAAATACAAAACATTCTAATAATTATGTTTCAAACTACGTAATCGTGGACCTAATCGGTTTGTTTTGTTGCAAATACAATTCATTCACGCGCGAACACAACGAATATAACAATGTCAAACTATAATTTTAAATATCATCATGTGTGCTGCTTTTCATGTCAATATATAATCATTTTTATAATTATATTTATAATGAGGATCAGTCCGTCGATATGACGTCCTGGGAAAAAAGTTTAATCAAACAAAGATGAAACGTAAGGTAGATGCAAAACTACACACGTGACACTTACTGAGATAACCGTTGTAGATATTGATCGGTGGTTCATATGTTTTTGTATAACGATCTGTTGACTACTTGCCAATTCCCTTCATGCTTTAGTTTGTTTCCTTATTTGACAATAATATAACAAAACAAGAATCTGTGTTTGATAAACACACATTCCCCTTAGTTGGTGCTGGGTAGCCCATTTCTTAGTCCAAATTAGGTCAAGGTCAAGGTCAAAGTGAAGTTGGGTGATATGGGTGGATTGGGGATGGTCATAAGCAACAACTGTGTAAGTATCCAAGTGTTGTAGCAAGCGGTGTTGGTTCTAGACGAAATGGTAAAATCTAGTTAACCAAGGAACAGCCCATTTGAATTATTCTAAGTGCAAATTAGGTCAAGGTCAAGATCAAAGTGAGGTTGGGTGATATGGGTGGATTGGGAACGGTCATAAGTAACAACTGTGTAAATATCCAAGTGTTGTGGTAAGCGGTGTTGGTGCTAGACGAAACGGTAAAATCTAGTTAACCAAGAAATGGCTCTTTGGAGTTATTATACGTCCAAATTAGGTCAAGGTCAAGGTCAAAGTGAGGTTGGGCGATATGGGTGGATAGGTAATGGTCATAAGCAACACCTGTGTAAGTATCCAAGTGTTGAAGTAAGCAGTGTTGGTGCTAGACGAAACGGTAAAATCTACTTAACCTTGTCACGGACGGAAGGACGGACGGAATGACGGACAGGACGATCACTATATGCCTTCTGCATCAAGATTCTGGGAGCATAAAAACCATCGGAATTATTGCATGATAAAATAATACAACTGCTGCCAAAACTGTAGAGAGAAAATGCGAGTAACGGCAAAGAATAGTCGACGGATCTAGTAGGGAAGAAAATGTCAATGTTCATGTCCGACAAAAATGGAATCGATATCATTAGGCAGAAACACAATGTGATAGAAAGAAGACGCACAACTCTACTGAAGGTAACACATTTGAGCAGTTTGACAGAACACTGAACCACAATAGTTCTTTAAAAAGTCCAGCACTGTAGTATATCATTTGAATATAGAGTAGACGTGTACACCAAGTATTCAAATGCACGACAAGAACAATCCGTCCATATTAAACCGATGTCATAGAGATAAAACTGCATGAACCGTAAATACATGTACTCAAATCCGTTATGCTTAATGTGGTAATATAGAGTTATGTAATGTGAAATGGTTTCACCTGGACCGTTAGAACAATCGACATTGGATTTGTTATAAACCCAGGGGCTAATGGCTGTTATTGCCCATGGTGAAATCGCCCGTTTACGTATATCGCACTCATTCGGCAACATCCCAAATATCGGAGGCAATGTTATGATTCATTTAGATATTCGATTACAAGTGGTTTTTCAAATCCATCGCAAGTGACATGTACATCACAGACAGGCAAAGTGCCGATTTTGATATTTGACCTCTCGGTGTAACCTTTATCTTTGACCTACGGACCTCAATTATAGGCGCTACACACCATCTCATCGCCGCAACATTTGTGCCAATTAATTTTAAAATATCTCCGTCCATAGCCAAGTTATAGTACGGAAAAGCAGAAAATCCAATTTATATTTAAAGGGCATGTGCTCTTGGTAAAGATACTGCATATAAAATTTCATTGAATTTTAGTTATTATTTCATGAGAGCGGAAACGAAAATATTATATTAAAATTTCCTTTTTTTAATACTAGAAGGGCAATAACTCTCTAAACGATCATCAGACCGGAACGACCTGATAATCTGCACATGTCCGCTTGGTAGGTATGTATGCTGCATTTAAAGTTTAATTGATTTCGAAGTATCAAATATATCAATATCCTATTTATAATCAAAGGGCAATAACTTCATGAAGTTCATGAACAATCATCAGACCGGAACTTCATGAAACAACGTGCGCATGTCCTCCTGGTAGGGAAGCTGCATACACAGTTTCATTGAATTCGGGTTGCTAGTTACTGAGATCTCGCGAAGAAACGAAGAATGGACGAAAAGACAGAAAGATTTACAGATAACATTGTCGAGGAAATGCATTTGACACCCGTTCAAACTGAATGTCAATTGAATTAGAATTCAGACGGACAAACACAGGTAGCGACTATTTGCTCCCTCCTTCGGAGCGCAAAAATATTGAATTGAGCTCAGACTTGGGAACGTTTCATACTAGCGTATTTCAAACGGAGCTACAGCCAAATTATACTATGAGTTCATTGTTTCGTTGACTTCGTCATGCATATTAACTTAATTTTAAGTTAAGAATTTTCGAGATACAGGTTTATTATACGCTTATTATGATATACAATACTTACATTTACCTCCGGAATGCTCCGTCATATGAATTTATAAATAGAACATTCCAAAATTATCTTTGAAAACAATTTCTGTAGTATTCGACTATATATCTATATTTTAACATGTTTATATTATTTTAAGATTGGTGAATACTAGTGGTGCATAAACTAAACTAAAATTCTAAAAAGAAGCTTGTGGTGAATATACTGGTAAAATATATGGTATTTATTATCGTTTACACATTATTAAATAGAGGAGGGACTGTGCTTACGAAAAATTGGTTACCTTCAGAAGGAAATGTAAACGGTATTATATTATATTTTTTTCAAGCTCTTATTATGAGTTTGTCGTTAGAAACAGATCAACAAATATGGTGTAACACATGAAAACCCAAGGTGTGCAATCAGAGTAGTGATGGTCAACAGCGATCTGCCATATCTGAAATCCGAGATAATGAACCAAACCAGTCTTGCACACCGGCTACATTCCATTCACCTCGGTAGCTGGCTCGGAAAGAAGTCCCAACTCACGTGGTTTTAGTCACATGATAATAACATTCAAAACGCAACGCACAATACCATCCACTCTGTCCATTTTTTTTTTACATCTGCGATTTGATTTCATCTGAGTAAATGGGCATGAAAATAGTTCCATTAATCGGAATCAAAATTATAAATTTTCCCCATTTATCATAATTTAAAAACCATATATTGTTGTATTATTATTCTTAATATACATACTTGTTTTTCTAATATTTGTTTTACATTTAATTTCGTTTGTCTACTCCATTAAGTATTCCACAATGTACTTGCGATGTGTGTGTTGGGTGCACGTGCAACAATTCGCGGAACTTCCTCTGTGTATTATTTAGCTGAGCTTCAATACCCTGTTACTAATTGGAAGCAAGTACCTTCTTTTCGACGTGTTTTAATGCGATGTACACACACACATTTATTTGAATACGGTTGTAATGTTTTTGTTTCCGTTATTAACGATAGGGTTAGGTTAAGGGCTAGGATCAGATTCCTATTTGGTGCTGGTTTCGAGGTTAGCCCTATTACTACTGGGACGACATAATAAGTAACACGGGAGTTTACAAAAGGCAAGACTTTATATATGGACAAGTTTAAGAATATGTATAGTTATTATTTTACAATTAATTTATGAAAACAATACTAAGGTATCATGTTTTTTTTCTAAGGAGCTTAATGAATACCTACCGTTATCTATAGATATATGTACAGCGAATTATAAAAGTAGCGTGTACAAAGAATTTGGGATTAATTATTCCAATATTTGTGCTTATTTGACAGAACATACATAAAGGTCTGTGACTGGACATAAAATGCCACTTGCAGTTGTTTACATGAGAGGTTGCTATACTTTCCAGCCTAGTAACGCCAAGAATGTACTTGGAATACAGTCAAACAATTGTCAGTTATATCTACCAGAAAAGAACATTTTAAGTAACAAAGCATGAATTATATTTAAATTGATACATATTCATAGCCTATTTATGTATGGTAATCAATAGCACGTTCAACAACATCAGTAACTGATGTGAACTTAAATCCAAAATAGGACCTTCCAGTTTTGCCCAAATGGACGGCTCCGATGTCAATCATTTTCAAAATATCATAGGCATTATTATCCAACTATCGTGCTCTGTTTTGATTTGACCGTTATTTACGGTTATTAAAGCGTTATTTAATCATGAGCTGATTGCAACGTGTTGTAACGCACTTACCATAGATTTGAATAGAAATTAGAAATTCATTATAATTGGAGGAGTTATGTTATTAGTGGCTGAAACTGTAACAGTCTATGAAGATAAAGTCCTCCAACATCATGTATTATGATGTTTTCCCCCATTCATTGTATAGGTACGCGGATTACACGCGCGGACACAATCGCCATACACCCTATTATTTGAATTATGTGAACTATGTGAACAGGTAAGCAGGTGATAAATTGTAATTGTTCAATAATCTCACCAATTATTTCAATACTGATTCGTATGAGAACAATCAACAAAATTGGCTAGAGGTTCAAAAGATCATTAAACATACTTGATTTTGGGGAGTAATTCGATATGTTTTAAAATCTTTCAACGCGGGTGTACTATATTTTTCAACACTTTATTATTTATATATGACAATCAATTACGGCTATGTATTGTAAAATGATATGGGGAAATACAGGTATTAAGAATAACTAAACGCCACAGTTGTGTATATTTAACATTTTGTGTGAGATTTCAGGCTTGAGCGGCGTGATATGGCGAGATTCTGTATTGTTTCCAGTCTTGTTATTTAATAAATCGTTGCTCAGTGTTTGGTTTTGTTTTATGTTTTCTTAATTCGAAAAATGTAGTGACTTTCAACCACGTAAACTTTCTATCAGCAAACTGTATGTTTACAGATCAGAATAGTGGTAAGCCATTCTCAGAATCGGACAACATGTGTATCTTATGTGCTTCGTATCATAAAAGGTTAAATACGTCATCAGTAATACGTACTGACGCGTCAAAACCCATAACAGACCAGAAGTGGACAAACAAGTGTAAGTTAGTCACAGCTTAGACCATAACAACCACATCATCAACAACAACAGCAACATCAACAACAACAACAACAACACTACTACTACTACTACTGCTACTACTACTACTACAACTACAAGAACTACTATTACAACTACTTCTCTTCTACGTATACTACTTATACCACTCATACTACAAATACTACAACTAGTACTAAAACTACTATAACTAGTACCACAATAACAACACTACTACTACTACTACTACTACTACTACTACTACTACTACTACTACTACTACTACTACTACTACTACTGCTACTACTACTACTACTACTACTACTACTGATGATGATGATGATGATGATGATGATGATGATGATGATGATGATGATGATGATGATGATGATGATGACACCCAACATTATAAGGTATTTAATTTGAATAAATCTGCTCGGTATCAGATTTTATAAACAAAAGATTATTGAGCGCTTAAAACCATGACGAAAGAGCTGAGCAACCCGACACAAAATAAACCGCCTATTCCTTGGGTTTCTCATTGTTTAAAAGTAAGCACTCAAATCGGAAAAGTGAACAACTTGATTTCACAAGAAGCCGCTTAAACGACGGCTTAAAAGAGCTAAACAACCTGCCAACATTCTCATGTATCAAATAGTATTCTCCGCAACAATTATAGATCAAATCCTATTTTTGTTTGTTGGTCTAAAGTTTTAAAATGCCTTCAAAAGAAAAAGGAGACTTTATTCTGAAAAATATGTCCACAGATAACAAAGTTTTAGGCAAAGGCACTTTAGATTTTTTTTGTGAATGGCAACTTGGTTTTCACTATAAGGGGTCGTTGGTGGTAAAATAACATTAAAGCAGCATTCTAGAAATATGTTAATAAAACTAAAACTTTGTAGAACTTGTTTCTAATGGACATCTTACCGATCAAAATACACAAAAAAGCGCATTGAAATTGGTAAAAGAATAACGATTTGGTAACATTTTATTTTATAATTATCTGTATGCAATACCTGGAGATGCCTCTGGAGTAAACCAGCACGTACGTTAGTGTATATTTCGTTCGTACCAAGCGTTTTCGAACATTAACATAATAAAATGTCTTTCATTAATATGAAACAGTTTTCAGTCGAATAAACGTCATTAACGTTCATTAGAACTAATGCCGATTTAAGATGTATTGAATCATATTCTATGAACTGCGGCCTTAAATCATTTATATTCAACATAAAGCAGCATTGTTTATTTTAAGGTTGTATAACTCCAGGGTTTTTTTCACCTTTGGGGGAAAGGTGTCGGGGCCCTTCAGATGGGGAAATTTACGGCAAAAGGGGAATTATTTTTTTTTAGAAAAGCGTTATTACATGTTTATATTCTACTTTGTTATAAAGATTATGCACTTACATGGTTTGATGAAAAATTGCTGGGATTGTTTACGAAAATGCCTTTATCTTAGTCAATTTTTGTTCGATTTTGGTCCAATTTGTTTTGAAAATAAAGCTTACATTTCGAGGCTAATTTTTAGGCAAATATAGGGGAAAAATATATACCTTTTTAGCAGCGGAATGGGGCCGAATTTCGGCCCCAAATTGGCCCTAAAAACACTGAGTTCTAATGGGCAATATTTAAAACCTAATTTTAAATATTATTTCCATTGTCTGTATTGCATCACTGATCTAATTAAACATTTTGAGGGTGGCTTTCCATGCCAAAGCATTTTTTTTGAAAAAGTTCAGGACAACTCCTTTTTCCATTTTTTCATCAAAATACATATACCCCTATGGATAAAAAAAAATTATAACTCAGTTATAAATATATCCAAAATGTTGATGTCTTTTACACAAGTAATGATTGAAGATTATAAAATAAGGCAACATAAGGTGTTAAAGAAGATAAACAATATTGTTATTTATCAATTTTCTATGGTAGCTCAGCATTAACTTGAAGCTGACAGAACAGATAAAATAATCTGTTGTCTACAAGATTTTTGTTTTATCGGACTGGTATGTTTTTTTTTCACTAAAGTCTTTTTATTTATTTTTCATCTACAACATATTTTTGACTGAAATAAAAGGTTAGAAACTAATTTACCGTGTACTTATTGAAAAACTGAAGAAAGATTTCATACCCGTTAATAAACTGACATCTATATTTAGGCAATTCCACCAAAATAATTATCAAATGTGACATAAAGTATGCATGTTAAGTTTTATTACACCATTTATACCAGTTAAACTTAATATATAACAATTAAAAGTTATTATTTCAATGTAACAAACTTTTTTTTTCAAACATAATATTAAAACAATCCAGTAACTGATTGTTTGCCACTACATATTTAACAATATACATTCAATACTTTCCAGTATATGTGCAACACAACCTAGTAAGCCATACTTTTCAGTGTTAGGTACAATTAATGTCAAAACTGGGTAATTACTGAATGGAGCATATTAATATGCCGATTATGAAGAAACACAAGTGCACAAATTTATAAGCAAAATGGCACGCATATTAAGTAAAAGTACTCAACTATTGGAGTGTCTTGAGGCGTCAAAACTAAGGGACTGACACGTCATACATGTACTTCATGTCTTGTATGTTCATTTACTTACATGTATAGAAATATGGACAAACACAAATACACGTAAATAATATTACTTATACTAATACTAGTTTATTAATTGTACATTTAAGTAATACAATTTCGTAGTTAAAGCATTGTAATGGAAAGCACCACACTATCTTCTAATGAATTATGTTCTGATTTTATAGAGAAATATTAATAAATTATGAAATTTTAGAACAAATACTATTACTTTAATGTATTGTCTTATTTACATGTGTTTCATCTCCTTATTATCAGGAGTCAAGCTGGTTTATCATATATACGATCTGGTGACGGTTGTTTATTTTATTTGGCTCCGATTTTCTTTCAGTAAGCATTCCCTTATTGCTCGTATTTATAATTTTCCTTTGACAATTTTTTTTGTTTATACCACGATTTCTGGTTAATTTGGGTTTCGATTTTCCCCAAACGGGCAAAGTACGAACTGGGTAACGAAATTTTCCGACAGTCACCGAGATCGGCCGATATTAGAAAAAAAACGCGGGAAATGATTAAAGTTGTGCTACCTGAAGCGAAGAAGTAATAATTACAGCACATGAAGGTTAGCCATTTCAGTATGACAAATTTTGATTTTATAATGAAATGCATACTACGGCTGATAAAAAGCCTTGTTCTGCGTAAATGATATAAGATTCCAATTTATGTATTGATGCGTCTATGCAATCAGTAACCTCGTTTTATTCAAATTGTTTTAAATACTTTGTACAAAGAAAAGTATCATATAAATACCGATGATTTGGGGGGGGGGGGGGTAAACTGGCTAAATGAATAGCACTGCCGCAGTGCATACACGTATACATAAATCCATTGTGAAATGATCATTATGGACATTTAGGCTAAATATTACCAGTACATTTTTTCGAGAAAAAAAAAACGAAGTGAACATTATAAATATTTAACATTAATACCTTAAAACGTACTGACTGATCTTTAAGTTAAGTGTTTACAAAAATATTGAAGAATGGACAGCTAATGAATCGTTATAAGACGTTTATCAAACTTCTTTTACAGGTCTTTGTTCTTTCAGCGATAGCTTAAAAAAAAGTAGCGCATACCGCTAGTAAATGTGATTTATAAAGAAATATTAAAATAAGAAGTTGATTCAGGTGACGTTAAGTGATACAGCATGGTTATACGAGGGGTGTATGTTTACTGATGATTTGGTTAATTTATATTGTATAAAAAAGTTCACATATATCACACGGTTAGAAGAATATTTTATTTTATATTGAACTCAATAAAAAAATTATGCTATCATTAAGTATGCACTTGGTAATAACACTTGAGTTAAAACGGTAACGATGTACTGGGGCACGCTATTTTTTCGCTGAAACACAAACATTTAAGTTCGAATAATATTGATTATATAAAACACACATACATCATATTTTAGGGAAATGATGTCCTGTGTAGAAATGACGTCAAATGAAAATTTGACGTGACTTGGATATAATAAACCGTTGTTAATAAGTTTCATTTAAAACCACGTTAAATCTGAGCAGCCAGAAAATGACGTGTGAAGAGTACTCAGAATTCTTCGCAATGACAAAGTTTTGTAGCGAAATTGGAATTCACCCACTCTTGACTTCTTAAAAGATACAACAAGAACGAGGTAAGTATTCGGTATCACGAAAACTGATATTTTAGCTGCACAAACGCTTTATTGAAGTAAGAATGGGTCTGAAGACAATGGTCATTCTAGAAAATTAACATCGGTCAGAAAGATGCAGACCTCAAATAAAGACTATCTCGCTATTGACAGACCTTAAACAGTCAATGCGCTGTCAGAACTGTCTAAACCTATAGCAAAGGCGCCATATATAATATAATCCCTATACAACCGACAGCAATTTCAATTTCACATCATATTTTTAGAAATCTAGAAAACCTCTTGAATTCGCACTCGCGTTTTAAAGGATCTGTGTGTTAAGTTATCACAAAGATATAATTACTATTTTTGTTTATATTTAATTCAGTTTAAATAACAAATTCATTAATATATTTTAATGAATTGAGTTATCATATTTACTAAGCAAAACCATTTTCAATTTTATAATTTTGTATATTGTGTAATCGCGGTGACTTAGTTGACACATTTCAGAAGAAGAGACCGGGAATTGCAGACTAAAAACAAACTCCGTTATTTTGCGGATTTCAGTTGGCTTGTTCTGTCATGCGAATAAAATAAAGTGGATTTATCAACACAAGTGTCTTCAGGCACAGTATTTTTAGATATTCGCAATGTTGTATCGAAAAACCAAGAGCGACGTCTTCGACGTTCATCGATGACGTGACATTTCGAAGTGACGTGGTACGGTGGAGCTGTAGTGCTTTGATACCTGATGTTGTTGTGTAATTAAAAGCATCACAATAATGTCACATACAATTGTAGGGGAAAGATTGAGCATTCCAAACATATTAATTGTTTATGTTTCTGGCTAAAGATATGAGAGCAATTCAGGCAGTACACAAACTTTTTGGACGACCCTCGTAAAGATATAGACGCGTCTCTCGAGCATTTGATATACATTTGAATCGACTTCTGTAACGACATAGACCTATGGTAAGTTTTGTCAGTTGTTGGACCGTATTACCGAAACATCTTTCATTCATTGTTTATTATTTTCTCTTCAGTTAAGAAAGAATTTTTATTGTGCATTTTCACGAAAACTTGAAACACGTTCGCGAAACAATTAGACGTTTTCGTCCAATTATTAATTGGTCATCAAGAAAATAAGTCAAATTAGTGTCCACTACTGCATATACGAAGAATTAACTTCATGAAAATCTTTCTGCACGATGACTAACAATATTTTGCGAAAAAAAAAATCAGATGATTTTTAATCTGAAATTTTCGCGAAATACAAAGCAGACTATCTTTAAGATAATTAAAAAGTTAAGTACCTTGGCTAAATTGACTACTTACAGGAAATGATAGTAAATTTTACAGTTTTGTGTTGTTCTTAAATCAGATAAACTATTAAATTTTGGAAAGTATTATGTTTAATCTGCCGCAATAAAGATGTTAAATCCATTTTGGAACGATGTTTTGAAATCCTTTGCAGAATTTATTGATCTTTTCCCAATACTTTTGACAACATCACTAAATTTCAAGAACTTCAACTTTTCTTTAATCATATTTTTTAATTGACCAGCGGGCTTTTTTGTTCACCAATGGTATAAAAGAGGAATTACTTTTGTGAAAGACCTCGTGAATTATGATGGAACTTGTACACAGAACAGAATTTGAACACAAACTTGGTTTCAGTGTAAAAATTGTACAATTCGAAGGAATGATACAATCAATTAAAAAAACATATGTTCTCTAAGGCTCACGGATATCACATCACTTAATAATGACTGTTGCTTTCCTATTATTCCATGTTACATTAAGCTAATATTGTGTTGCAATACAAATAACCCTAGTATATATAAAATATTAATACAAAATAATGTGCAATACCTACACGCCAAGCAAGTGGAATAGCTTCTTTAATATTGACAAGTCGGAGTGGGAAATATGCATTAATGGATTTTTAATACCACAAAAGAATAATATAATCAATGGTTCGAAGTAAGACTCACAATAGTTTAGCTACAAATAACTTGCTCAATAAAATAAATGAAGATCTGTTTTTCCGACAAATGTACTTTGTGTCAGACAGAAACTTTTGTTCATTTATTTTGGAGTTGTAATATTACACAAATGTTATTGTGCGACATAACGTCTTTTGTAAAAACAATTGATAATGACTTTCTTTTAAAGTAAAACCGTTTTATTGGGATCAAGTTCTAAATTGTCTGGAATATATAATATATGTTGCCTTGAAATGAAGCGTTTTATTTACCTCAGTGAACAAGAATTGTGACTCCAACAGTTATGTCCTTAAAAAAGTTGCAAATAAGCCTTTGCACTTATGCAAAAAAAAAACGCAACTACCTGATAAATATAGTTCGTGGGAGCTAGTAGGATCTTTTTATAATTATTTACCTTCGTAATCGTCTGTATTGTATGATCAAATATTATGATATATTTTGGCATGCCTTTTTTTTCAAAATATATGTTTGTGTTGTATGTATATTTCTGTTTTGTGAAATGTATGATGCATATTTGTGAATAAATATGTTCATTATTAAAAAAGTTTGGTGATGATTGGATAAAACATTACGATCAAAACATCCACAAATATGCTACGAAAGAAACAAAATAATAACAAAATAGTACTGTTAAAGAACGCGCATTAATACAGGTCGTGTACATAAATGACGTCTTTAAATTCAAATGAACATATTGTAACAAGCGTCGCGTCTATGTATACATAGAACGGGGCGATTCCCAATGTCACTCGGAACGTTACGGTTACTCAATACGTAAAAGTAGTCCGGTTTTTTTTCCAGCCGTTGAATACGGATGTTGTTTAGTTGTGGTGTATTGTCTACCAATTCTGTATGTTAAAAAATAGCGGTGTTACTTAAAACATTGTCATATTGATGGTTACTACAAGGCAAAACATTCAGCCTCATTTGTACAGAATAACAAACGCTAAAAAAAAACTCACCGGCAGTGCCATCTTCGTCTTTTTTTCGTAAACATCAGCAAATAAAATGACAACGACGTCAAAATGTCAATGAAAAAAAGACAAAATTCCTATGTTCAATGTGATATAAAAACATTCATAAAATAATGTAAAGGGGGAGAACAGTGACGGTAGAACCACGCACATGTAGCTGGCACGTTTGAAAGTACGAACAGAGAAAGGAATAATGATAAGCAGCTTGGAATTCCGACGTTGGAACATCACAGACGCGGCCATATAAAAAAGAAAAAGCTGTTAGCTTTGGTACTCTCTATTGTATACTGATCTTTAAGTTGCGAAATTTATTATAACCTCTACTTTTCTATATATATGCTATAAGAATAAAGCAAGAATCAAGACAGTATTCCTAAGGAGTTTATTTTCATCGACACAATGTGTCTCAACACAGGCTGTGGAAATCAAATTGGAGATCAGCAGCAAGTTGTAAACAATCCAGCTATCCAGCATGCATATCTGAGCTTGTCATATTTGATTTTAATTCTGTTTTTAATTATTAAGCTGTAGTCACTAGGCCACAAGTTTTAAAGGCCTTGTTTTAGGAATGTCTGGCATCTCACATGGGGTATTTCACTCTGCATATTAGTATCCATACACGGTCTAATGGCCCACTATATACAAGGGGGTGAACGTAAATTTTTGCACGTGTAATTTTTAAGTGAGACCGCAATGTCTGTGCAATAGATATGGCCGTCCTTTGTTGACGTTTTCTGAAACAATTTTGCTTTTTCATTTAAGTGAGTGTTTAATTCTTGAAAATATGTATTTCAACCATGACCATTTTATTCCAACATCTTTTCATTGCACGTAGACACGGTTATACTAACATCTTTTATCAAAATCTGCAATAGTTTTCAGTTGAGTGGGCAATCACCGTGTCCAAGGTTTCAGACTTAAGTTTGATATATGTTCAATTTTAATTTGGTATAAATACTTTATGACTGATAGTATTGTAATACTGAACAGTGTTAAGTCTTGGGATCCTATTCTACAGTTATATCATCCAATACTCATATGAACGACATTAAAATTGCCTCATTGAACTGCCGCGGTCTCTATGGGAATAAAAAAAGAATGGATGTTTTAAATTTTTTAACGGAAAAAGATTACCATATTTATTGTCTACAAGACACACATTGGCCAAAAGAGATAGAAAAGGAAATTTACTCTTGCTGGGATGGTATGTGCTTTTTAAGCAATGGAAAATAGAATGCCAGAGGATGTGCTATTTTAATTAAAAAATACTTTGATTGTAAAGTTCAAAATTTTAAACAAGATGATGCTGGTAATTTAATTGCACAGGATATGGTAATTGGGGAAAATAAGGTTTCATTAATAACTATCTATGGTCCAAACCTCGACAGTCGACAATTTTTAAAAAATGTCTTCAAACTTATTGAGGAACTTGGAAATGACGATTTCATTTTATGTGGAGATTTTAACCTTGTTCTTGATAGTAATCTAGACTATAGCAACTATACATCTTTAAACAATAATATTTATTCTAGAACTGTTGTTTTAGAAGAAATAGCAAAGCGCATTTTAATAGACACTTTCAGAGAAATGCATGATGATATCCAGAGATTTACATGGCGGCGTACTAATCCATTACAGTAAGCAAGACTAGATTTCTTTTTAATTACTCCTAATATGCTTAATTTTTTGAAAACTTCAAATATAAAACCAAATCTAAAGTCCGACCATTCCGTCATCGATATAGCATTACAATTCCAAAAAATCGAACATGGTAAAGGACTGTGGAAATTTAACAACTCCTTACATCATGATATTGACTATGTTGATTATGTGAATAATAAAATTGATGAAATTAAAAAGCAATATTGTCTGCCAGTATATAATTTAGATAACTTACACACAATTAATAATAGTGAACTAACTTTTAGTATAAATGACCAACTTTTTTTGGAAACTTTACTAATGGAGATCAGGGGGCGGGACTATTTCTTACTCTAGTTATAAAAATAAATTATCATCTTCCAATGAGCGTAAACTGCTATTAGAAATTGAGCAAATAGAAAGCAATCTCAACGAAGCTAACAAAGAAAAACTCGAACAACTAAATGTACAACTATAATAATATAAGGGATACGAAATTAAAAGGACATATTATAAGAGCCAGACGTCAGTGGATTGAAAATGGTGATAAAACAACAAAATATTTTTGTTCACTTGAAAAGAGAAATTATGTAAACAAAAACATACCTTTTATTCAAAAAGATGACGGTCAATTAATACACAATCAGCCAGAAATTCTTAAAGAAACTGCGTCGTTCTATAACAATTTATACCAAAGAGTGGAATTGAAATCGGATTATAGTTTTAATGATTTAAAACATATTAATATCAATAAATTGACCACTGAACAATCTAATGACATGGGAGGTTCTATTGACATACGAAGAGTTATCTAATACTCTGAGAAAAATGAAAAATGACAAAAGCCCTCGATCTGATGGTTTTACAACCATTTTTTTTTAATGTTCTGGAATAAAATTGGAAGATTTGTTTTGAGGAGTATTAACTTTGCCTATATAACCAATAGTTTTTCTGTGACTCAAAAACAAGGTATAATTACTTGTTTACCAAAGGATAACACGCCAAAACACTTTCTTAAAAACTGGAGACCTGTTACTTTACTTAATACTGTTTACAAATTAGCATCCGGAACCATAGCAAATAGACTAAAATCATACTTACCAACGCTTATCTCAAACGATCAAACTGGCTTTGTTTCCGGGCGATATAATGGGGAGAACACAAGACTACTATATGACATTATGAAGTATGCTGAAAATAACAAAATACCAGGTCTTATTATGCTAATTGACTTCGAAAAAGCATTCGACACACTATCCTTCCACTGCATTGAACAAACTTTAAGCTTTTTTAATTTTGGACTTAGTTTTAAACATTGGATTTCAATTTTCCTACAAAATACACAAACAATGGTCCAATTAAATGGATTTTTATCTGAGAGTTTTTCAATAGGCCGCGGCTGTAGATAGGGAGACCCCATTTCACCTTACATATTTATTTTAAGTGCGGAACTATTAGCCTTAAAGATTAAACACTGTTCAGATATCAAAGGCATTACTATCAATGGTATTGAATACAAAATTTCCCAATTTGCTGACGTTACTTAACTTTTGTTAGATGGTTCTGAAAATTCGTTAAATTGTGCTCTTGACATGCTTCATGAGTTCTCTTTATTCTCTGGCCTGAAAGTGAATTTTGATAAAACTAATGTTATTTGGATTGGAGTACTGAAATACAGCTCAAGATCAATAAAGACTAAATACAAACTAACATGGGGTGTAACGAGATTTAAGTTATTAGGAATCATTTTTGATGTCAACTTACAAAGTATGATAGATCTTAATTGTTCTGAAAAAAATGAATACATTTAAATGCCTGGTGTTTAGTACATATCACATGTATAACATTAGACTCTGTGCAACCTGCCTTTTTTCTTCGTGTTTTTTTTTTATAGTTCTTAAGATTGCAACACATATGTACATCGAGTGTGGTTTTGCGCACATCACTGTATAACAATGTACTATGACATATGTAATATGCACGTGTGTATATGATATGTATACGAATAAAGACGTTGTAATAAAAAAAAATTAAAGTAATTATTACTTGCTAACATAAAGCATTTCGGAAAAAATGTGTAAATTTAAATTTAGTTTATGGCGTCATTTTTTGCATTTATTTTTTGATAGCTTATTTCTTTACTGCTCCAGGCTATAAAATTCTTCCATATGATGTATAACAGACCCTGAAACAGCATTAATGGGAGATGTCATAGGATCAGTTGTACTCAAACGACATCAGGATATCTGACTAATTATCAGTGTTGATATGCCATAATTTCCTGTGAATTGGACCTATGGGTTATAAAGGTAACGACAACCAGAAGTATATATTCTAATTCTTCATCATCATTAAAAGCAGTCTGTGTACAAACAGTCTGCACAAAAGATATTACTTTTAAAAAGCTTCATTACACAAAAAGTGAAATCATTATGTTGCATTTTAGAGTGCTTTTACCAGGGATGTTTGTTAGACAATAAGACATTCCTTTCACTAGGGTTTAGTTCTTTTTGAATAAAATTTAAATATACAAACATAGATTGTTTGCCAACTCAAAATTCGGAGACAGGAATGGAAGTGTTACTCTTACTACGTATCAGAGGCAAGTGTCATTTTTTGCATTTTACTGTTCAACTGGTATTATATAATAAATGAATTAACATTTATATAGCTAAAAAAAACGCATTCCAAAAAACAAAACAATAAATAAACACTGTCCTACTTTTTTACCTTCTAAAACACTTAATTATTTCTGTGTTGTTACTTCCATGTTGTTACTATATAACATGGTTTCATAATTGTCAACATAAATATGAAAACATGAGGACATATATAAGCTTGATTAAAATCGCAGGAAAGTTTTAAACATGATTACATAAACAGAAAGACGTTTTGTGTTTACCACATCACACCACACATCACACTTGTCAATTTTTTTAGAAACTGACCATATACAAACATCATTTAAAACACAGTAACCTGAACCAATCAGTGTTTAGTTGTTAAATATATTTTTTTAAACGTTACCATTCTATTACCACATTCTTTCCGTTGCACGTAGACACTGTTTGTTGAAAAAACAACGCTTTAATAAAGAAGTTATTGAAGGAAAACTTTGCTCGCTGGGGTTAATTAGAACTCTGTGAAAGAAGGCAAAAATCCATGTTAGCTGAAAGAGACCGTAGAACAGTTTAGGACCATTTCCTTGCTCAGTTTTAAGTGTAAGATCTTCTTCTCTATCGTGGCTAGAAGACTGGCTTCATACCTTACCAGCAACCAGTACATTGATACAGCGGCACAGAACGGAGCTATTCCTGGATTCTCTGAGTGTCTTGAACACACCAGCATCCTGGGCCAGATTTTCAAATAGTCGAAGGCTGATAAGAGGGACCTCACAGTAGTATTGTTGGACCTGGCGAATGCTTATGGAGAGATTCCACACAAGCTGATAGACAAAGCACTCCACCACTACCACGTCCCAGAGAAAGCCAGGAAGTTAGTCAACTCCTACTTCAACGGTATGAAGATCCGATTCAACCGCCGTGAAATAAAAAGAAAGATGTGATTTTGGTGAATGATCGAATTTAATTTCACTTGTGGTAATATAAATGTTTTTTTATTATTATTATTGAGTGACACTCTATAGTCATTGTACATGACAAAATTGACGACGTCTACAACAACAGCAACGCCATAATGGCAACTTCACCGTGTCGTGAAAACGTAAACATATTTCGTATTTTGCACCTGAATAACATTTTGTATGTCCTATTATACAACAATCAGAGTCTTCACGCTGGTAAAATTCTATAATCAAACATCTAAAAGCAATAATTCATCTCTATTGTATTATTATTAATTTGATTTTCATAACATAGGCCTATGGAGAATCTCAATAGCATAATTGTTATATGTATTTACAGCCTTTCCCATGTGTAGGTTTAAATAGTCACATATGAATAAAAAGAAGTTGAGATCCTTTCATGAATACCCCACGTTGATTTTGTACATGGTCCATATTGTGTTTCTGCATTAAGTTGTATGTTATTTATTCAGTGAAAGTGTTTTTATATTTTCAAGCAATCGTGAGATTTGTTGTATTTTAAATTATGTAAACATATGTACTCGTACACACAGGTAAAGTTGCCTTGTTTATTAAAATATTATTACTTTAAGCTATGTGTCATAATGTGTTCCATAAATAGATTTACTGTAATATACCGTTCTATTTCTGAACCTTTTCGTTAACTAGTTTAGGTTTGAAAAAGTAGACCGTAAATAATTGTACATGTAGGGGTCGGAAAAAGATTAAGTGTCGTTTACGGCTTAAACCGAGTTTTGTTATAAATATCATGGTAGGATAAAAACAAACAACTCAACACAAAAGAGGACACAAAAGTAACTAAATAATGTATATATATATATATATGTTCTCTAGCTATTTATCCAAGTAGATATTTTATATCAATACAACCATTCTCTTAGCAAACGTTCTGCATTTTCCTTGTATGTCTATCGCATACATATGATCCAGGTATTTAGACCTTGAATCCAAGTAGATATTTTATATCAATACAACCATTTTCTTAGCAAACGTTCTGCATTTTCCTTGTATGTGTATCACATACATATGATCCAGGTATTTAGATCTTGAAAGTTTTAGCTCACCTGAGCACAACGTGCTCATGGTGAGATTGTAGGATCGCCTTTTGTCCATCGTCCGTCGTGCGTCGTGCGTCGTGTGTCAACATTTTCATTCAAAGAACATATCCTTCTAAACCGCTGGGCAGATTTTCACCAAACTTCACAGGAATAATCCTTGGGTGACCCTCTTTCAAAATTGTTCAAATCGTTCCGGTCCGCTGCATATGTAAGTCACCATAGCTGGAAATAGATTTAAAAACTTAAATCTTTAAAAATCTTCTCCTCCTAAACCACTAGGCTTGGAGCTTTCATATTTGATATGTGACATCCTCTAGTAGTCATCTATACAGTTTGTTCAAAGTACTGCCCTGGGGTCAAAACTGGCCATTCCCTGGGGGTCACATGGTTTACATAGACTTAAATAGCAAAATGCCTTTAAAACTCGTCTTCTCTGATTCCGCAATGCCCAGAGGTTTCGTATATGATATATAATATTGTATAATAGTCCTCTACAAAAATTGTTCAAATGATGCCCCTGTGGTCAAATCTGGCCACGCTCTGGGGTGTCATATGGTTTATATAGACTTAAATAGCAAAATGACTTTAACGATTTTCTTCTCTGAAACCGCAAGGCCCATTTTTTTTATTTTGTATGTTATATTGTATAGTGGTCCTCTACAAATGATGCCCCTGGGGTCAAAACTGGCCACGACCCGGGAGGGTCACTTTTTTTTATATAGACTTAAATAGTAAAATGACTAAAAATCGTCTCATCTGAAACCACAAGGCTCAGTGGTTTCATATTTGATATGTAACATTGTATAGTGGTCCTCTACAAAGATAGTTCAAATGATACCCCTGGGGTTAAAACTGTCCACGCCCCGGGGGTCACACTGTTTTTATAGACTTACATTGCAAGTGGGCCTTAAAAATCTTTTCCACTAAAACTGCAATGCCCAGAAGTTTCATATTTAGCATGAAACATTGTGTAGTGGTCCTCTACAAAGAGTGTTCAAATTATACTCTGGGGTACAAAATGGCCACGCCCCGGGGGTCACATGGTTTTTATAGACTTAAATAGCAAAATCTTCTACTCTGAAACCGCAAGGCCCAGAGTTTTCATATTTAGTTTTTCACATTGTATAGTGGTCCTCTACAAAGATTTTTTAAATGATGCCCTGGGGTCAAAACTGGCCACGCCCCGGGGTCACAGTGAAGAAAAAATTCGGTTATTAGTTTTGGGTATGTAGTTGGGCGGGCGGGGTGGCGGTGTCAACTTTTCGTTTCCGCTCTCTTACTCGAGAACGGATTGAGATTTTTTAATTAAACTTCATACATAGATTCCTTATATCGAGACCTCGCTTGGGTTTGCATATGGGGTGGGGTGGGTGTTAATGAAACTTCTTGCATATATACTTTATATCGAGACCTTGCATGAGATTGCATATGCGGTTGGTGCGGTCAAGGTTTAGGTCACCGTTACTAAAATATTCTAATGAAACGTCATACATAGATACCATATATTGAGACCTCGCTTGGGATTGCATATGATGTGGGTGGGGTTAAGGTCAAGGTCGCCGTTACTTAAAATAGAAAAACGGTTTCTGCTCAATGACTTGAGAACGCATCGAGATATTTTAATGAAACTTGATACATATATACCTTATATCAAAGCCTTGCTTGAGATTCCATATGGGGTGGGGGGTGGTCAAGTTCAAGGTGACAGTTACTAAAAATTGAAAATGGTTTCCGCTTAATAACTTGAGAACGCATCAATATAGTATAATGAAAATTCATACCTAGATACCTTATATAGAGACCTCTCTTGGGATTGCATACGTGGTGGGTGAGGTCCTGGTCAAGGTCACCGTTACAAAGAATAGAAAAACGGTTTTCACTCAATACCTTGACAATGCATCGAGATATTTTAATTAAACGGTATATATAGATACCTTATACAGAGACCTCGCTTGGGATTGCATATAGGGTGGGTGGGGTCAAGGTCTCCATTACTAAAAATAGAAAAATGGTTTTCGCTCAATAACTTTAGATTGTTTGGATGAAATTTCATACATAGATACCACGTATCTAGACCACGCTTGGGTTTGCATATGGGGTGGGTTAGATCAAGGTTAAGGTCAATTTTACTAAAAATACAAACAAGCTTATGCTCAATGATTTGTGAACGCATTGCGATATTTTAATGAAACGTCATACATAGGTACCTTATAACGAGACCTTGCTTAAGAATGCATATGGCACCAAGAACTTTCTTTCATTATTGTGCTGACGATTATGCATTTCGTTCGAAAAATTTGGGTTTTGCGGAATTTCCACATTTCTTGTTTAGACATAAATAGCCAAAAATCTTCTTCTTTAAAACCACAGGGTCCAGTGGTTTTATATTTGGTATGTAATATTGTATAGTGGATCATAACAAAGATTGTTCAAAGTATGCAACTGGAGTAAAAACTTGCCACGCACCGGGGGTCACATTGTTTATATAGACTTAAATAGCAAAATGACTTTAAAAATCTTCACCTCTGAAACCACAAGCCCCAGTGGTTTCATATTTACCATATGACATTGAATAATGGTCCCTTAGAATTTTTTTTCAAATGATGCCCCTGGGGTTAAAGCTGACCACGCCCCGGGGGTCACATTGTTTATACAGACTTGCATGACAAGTGGGTCTAAAAATCTTCTCCTTTGAAGCCGTTATGCCCAGAGGTTTCATATTTAGCATTTAACATTGTATAGTGGTCCTCTACAAATGATGCCCATGGGGTCCAAACTGGCCACGCCCCGGGGGTTGCATTGTTTATATAGACTTAAATAGCAAAATGACTTTAAAAATTTTCTCCTCTGAAACCGCAAGGCCCAGAGGTTTCATATTTAGTTTGTAACATTGTATAGTGGTCCTCTACAAAGAGTGTTCAAATGATATCCCTGGGGTCAAATGTGGCCACGCCCCGCGGGTCGCATTGTATATATAGACTTAAATAGGAAAATGTCTTTAAAATTATTCTCTAAAACATTAAGGCCCTGATGTTTCATATTTGGTATGTAACATTGTATAGTGGTCCTCTACAAAGACTGTTCAAATGATATCCCTGGGGTCAAATCTGGCCACGCCCCTGGGGTCACATGTTTTATTTATGCTTTAATAGCAAACTAACTTAAAAAAATTCTCCTCTGAAACCGCAAGGTCCTCTACAAAGATTGTTTAAATATGACCCAAGTGTAGAAAGTTGCAACGCACTGGGGTTCACATTGTTTAGACATTAAAAATCTTCTCGTGGAACTACAAGGCCCAGATCTTTATACTCAGGTAAGTGTTTTAAGGTCATTTGGCCATCTTAACTGTTATAAGCCTTTCTAATGCCTTAAACTCAGGTGAGCGACCTAGAGCCATCTTGGCCCTCTTAACACAAGAGTAAAAACATGATTGCATATATAAACATACATACATATATATATATATATATATATATTACGAATCTTAAAAGCTTACTCTGACACCTAAATATATTTCTTACTGCACTAGCACAATTGTGTTTTCTATGGCTATGACCTGGCCCCAATGCACACCTGGCTGGCACCTTTCCTCAATGTCTTCACACTGCTCTTGTATTGTTTGCTCATTATTGTTTAAGAGCTTGTAGAATCCCCTTAAAACGAATAACACATTGATTAGTTAAGTATTTATCCTAAAATACGCCTATAAGTTTTTTCAAAATAATTCTTCTTCAATAAAGTATGCGCGTTTGTTTTATGTATGCCTGACATTCCAAGTAAAATTGAATAATATTAAAATGCATAATATGATATTACCTATGATACCGGTAGTCATGTCTTGTTTTTATGCATAAACATAAACATTCATTGCATTCTTCAACATTCCTGAAATAAGAATGTTGTTTTCTATTTAACCCAAAACATTTTGCAAATCAAATCGAACGTCGAAAATACAATGATATACAACAATGAAAGAAGAACTGTTTGTTAAAACAGGAGTGCCCCCACCCCTAATGTCCAGAACAATCTTCATACAAAAATGCAATGGGAAAAAGTAAAATGAAACACGCTTTATGCAACTGGTTATCAATTTGACATTTTACTCAAAGACCCATTAATTAATAGGTATCTACTTGTAGTCATAACCCACTTGCGTACCAAATTCTACAAACCGAGGCTTAAGGGTATTGCCTACACAAGTTTTACAACTATTGGTCAGTTTAACACCTGTGACTCAAGGACGCAATTATCAATATTGATCCTTAACTGGTCAAGACCAAATTACCAACCATGTTTGAGGAATCTAGACATAAGGGTTCTGTAGTTGTTGCCCGGATAAGGTTTTGCATCTATCGGTCAGTTTGTACATCTTTGGTCAGTTTTGCATTGACCTTTGTTCCAATAGTCAATTGGGATCCTTTGCTTTTTTGTTGTGGTCGGTTTGACTTCGATTTTTGACCTGATGACCCATACACAATATAGACCCTCTACTAGTCATGACGCAGCTACCTATCAAGTTTTAAGAACCTTGGCCCATGCGTTTCGAAAATATTGCCCAGAAAATGTTTTACAATTATCGGGTGCTTTATTTTATCATATTTTGATCCAAGGACCTCAAAATCAATAGGTATTCTCTACTAATCATTAGCAACCAACCTTTCAAATTTTAAAAAACCTGTGTACAACAGTAGCGAAGCTATTGCCCTGACAAGCTTTTACAATTATTTGCTTAAATCTTTCGGTTAGTTTGACTTGAGCTTTGACCCACTGACCATAAAGTAAATACGGATCCTCAACTAATCATAACCAACGCTATTACATGTACCAAGCTTGACGAAGGTTCTGTAGCTATCGCCCGGACAAAGTTTGGACTACCGACACACCGACAGACGTACGGAACGACATTTGCAAAGCAATATATCACCGCTACTTCAAAGATTGGCATAATTATAATTAGCATTTGCAAAATACCTTATTCAATTAATATTTGAACGGATGCAAGGAAATGCATTAAATATGTACTAAATCATACCATATTTAACAAGAATACTAATGAAATTGCTGGGGAATGAACTGATATATTTACAAAAATCACGAGCACTGGAACTGCAATACCAAAATTATTGTCCAAACTGACCAAAGTATAATGCAAATATACCATTCTAATAGCAAATAGCCCTGATATTATCCTCACCTAATGCTGGTAAAGAAGAGTCTTATTCATTATCATTGAAATCATCCAGTGGGCGGAAAATAGTCAGGACAGGGCTTTTGGACTACTATCATCAAAGGTACATAGCAATGCAGTGGAAAGTCATGACACTTTAGTCTTGAACTGCTTACTATTCGTGCAGAAGGTTTTCTTAAAACGCCAGGTATGTTCAGGAAATGGTTATTGAGAAAAAGCTGACAGGAATACGGAATGAACGGACAGACGACTAAGACATTTTTCATGGAGTTCGAAAATTATGCGATTGATCACTAAATAATTAACTTAGCGCTTATTACATATTAGTTACTTCTGCCTTTTGTTCATGATTGATGTGTATACATCTCTAACCCTCACGTCCGATATGCGCCGATCACTGAAAGCACAGTGTTAATGTTTGTCAACATTTTACAATCACATGCTAGTAAACATGTACTATTTACTGAAAGTTGATACCGATTCATCCAACGATAAATAATGCATGCATCTCAATAATAACCAATACACATACATCTAATTTACGTATATTACTAGCCATAACGTGTTTCTAAATATGTAATTTTGAATAAATTATTATGCTTTATCAATTTCTACAATAACATGAGATGAGTTAGGTTTTTATACATACATATATGACTTTTAATCTATTAAACGAAAACAAAACACAAACGTTAAAATAGGCAAAAAAAGGTAATAAAGCTCAAGAGGCGTAGAAATAAAATAAAATCGCTAGTTACAATATCCTTAGTTCTTGGTTAAAGATATTTGATAAAATTTATAGTCTGTTACATATGCACGAGTATTTACATCATTCTTTTTTTTTTCTTTTATTTCATCTCCGATGTGGACCCATGACTTCAGGCAGTCATGAGAAATTCGCTGATATTCGTGACTAAAACAGATATTATAAATACTTAAGATAATAACCAGGTCACGTTCATTTGAAGTAATTTATATCATCAAATTGCGCAAATCAACAGTATAGTAGTAAGTTAAATAAATATACTTGGCATTTTACCTTTGGTCAATATCTGATTCTGTAACATTATCTGTCGTATTTCTATCCATGTCAGCCCTGCATTGTTCAATACGCTTTGCATGTTCGTTGTTTGCATTGTGCTAACCTTCAAACAAAGCAAACAATACAAGGCGTGATATCAATAAACTAAAACTGTGCCAACCGATGCTATTACCTGTTCCGGATTCACATAAAAGTGAATGTCTAAGTTTGTGTTTTAGCTATAAAATGCATGCAAACAATAAAAAAACGAAGGATATAGATTTCAAATACACACAAAGATTCAAATGCGATTGCCCTGTATACTTAAAGAATTACATTATAATAACATGATAAAAGGCTTATAAATACCATGAATTCATTTTTGTTACTTAATTTATTGGTAGAATGGCGAGAATTCGAATTGAAAGTTTGACTTTAAAATTCCTATATTTACCATTGTTTTTCTTTCTGCGTGTATTTTTGAATATGTTTTTCATGCTCTTTGACTGATATCATCAGTATGTCACTTTGTTCAGACCTACAAACACTGTATGTATTTTAATGTTTGCAGAATGTATACACAATATGTTATTAAACATGATTTTATCGATATTTCCCACCCCTGTTCCTATATGTCGTCCCTGACGTTGCGTTTTTTTTGTTTTAAATATATCTTCTATAATGAGAGTTAACATAACGAAAATTTGCTTGCTGGACACGATAATAAACTAGAACTGCCACTGATACCCCCCCCCCCCGCATGACCTTTGTCACAATGATATTGATACGAGCAACATAAATTTTTGAGATGGAAAAATGTATACGTTAAACTGGGAAATAAGGACAAAGGAGAATAACTCCATAAAAATGCAGTTAGAGTTATAATTCGTGTGCACTGCGCTCCACCTAACAAATATGTATCCATATATGAAGTTTGAGTTTAATCCATTTAGTAGTTTTGTTTTAGAAAATGGCCGGACAAGGTTAATCTACAACGGAGAATAACTTCGTAAATAATGCAGATAGAGTTATAATTCTATGGACTGCACGCCATCTAACAAACTTCTAGTCATGTATGAAGTTTGAGGTTAATCCCTTCAGTAGTCTTTAAGAACAAAATGGCAAACAACGAACACTGACAAAGGGTAATAACTCCGTAAATAGTGGAGCTAGAATTATAATTCTTGTGAAATGCATTGCAGATAACCAAAACCTATTCGTGTAATAAGTTGAGGTCAACCCCTTCAGTAGTTTTTGAGAAAAAGTGCGGACAAGGAAAATTGACAAAGAAGAATAATCCCGTAAACATACGGCTAGAGTTAAAAATCTTAAGCACTTCACTCTGCCTAAAACCATCTATCGATGTATGAAGTTTGGGTTCAATCCCTTTATTTTTTATGGAAATGACTGTACAAGGACAATTTTAAAAAGAAATAACTCCGTAAATAATGTAGATATGGGTATAATTATTATGCACTGCACCCATCTGACAAACTTTTATCCATGTATGAAGTTTCAGATCAATTCATTTAGTAGTTTTTTAGAAAATGTCCGGACAAGGAAAATGGACAAAGGGGAATAACCCCGTAAATAATACATATTGAGTTATAAATCTTGTGCAAAGTACTCCGCCTACCAGCCATATATCCAGGTATTAAGTTTGAAGTTTATATCTAAAATGGTTTGGAAGTGTGTTTCGGACAAACACACGACAATCCGACAGACGGACACACATACAGACAGACAGGCAGACAGACAGATAGACACGCTGATGTTATGTTGATTTTATTACACCTGCCGTCAGATGTATTGTGCGTGAGGTATAATAACAACGCAGTACATGCAAATGCTGCGTGACCACGCACACATAAACACAAATACACTCGAGTTTGTTTAAACAGACACACACAATAAAACATGCAATAAATGTCACCTTTAAGTTGTTAAGATTAAACAGTACTTACAGCCGTTCTACTTTTCGTTTAGCATCTGCCTTTAACTTGTTTGTCTCTTGTCGTATATTGTCCAATTCTTCTTCGTACACTTATTTTTCAGCTGTAGCTTTTTCTGTCATTATTGTAGTTCTTAATTAAAAACCAAATGACTTCTTAACGTTATCAGAATTAATCGATATATATTGTCATTTTATCTGTTTGACCCATTTAAATAGCTCTGCACTTAACCAAGTAATTAAATAATGAATATTTTGTTAGTATTCAAAATACTGGTAAAGAGACCGTGTGTCTCTATTTAGAGCGGCCGGGCTCTATAATACTATAAGACCGTAATCGGTGTGGAATTTAAGTTAGGCAGCCGAAAAAAACACGAACATACGAGGTATGTTAAATAATTTTCAAATAACTTGGCAGAAGTTTGAAGCATAATGAGAAGGAGTGTTGCTCGCAAGAACAAGGTCAAGGTCACAATTGAAGGTCAAAGCTCAAATATAAGAAATCAATCATAAAAGCATTGTCCGGAGAATATCTTTGTCCAGTATGGATGGATTTTCAAACAACGTGGCAGAAGGGATGAGCATGGTAAGACGGAGTGTCGCGCGCAGGAACCAGGTCCCTAGGTTTAAGGTCAAGGTCACAATTCAAGGTCAAAGGTCAAATTTTAGAAGGTCAAAGGCGTAGTGTCGGCGTCAACTTTTCTTTTCCGCTGTCTAATTCGAGAACGAATTCAGCTTTTGTAATGAAACTTCATGCATAGATACCTTTTTGCAAGACCTCGCTTGGGACTGCATATGGGGTGGGTGTGGTCAAGGTCAAGGTCCCTCTTACTAAAAATAGAAAAAACAGTTTCCGCTCAAAGTCTTGAGAACACATTGAGATATTTTAATGAAACGTAATACATAGATACCTTTTATCGAGTCCTCGCTTAGAATTGCATTTGGGGTAGGTGGGGTCAAGGTCAAGGTCACTGTTACTAAAATTTAAAAACGGTTTCCGCCTAATAACTTGAGAACGCATTGAGATATGTTAATTAACTTCATAAACATAGTCACCTTATATCGAAACCTCGCTTGGTATTGCATATGGCGTGGAAGGGGTCAAGGTCACTGATACTAAAAATAGAAAACAGCTTCTGCTCAACAATTTGAGCATGCATTGAAATATTTTATTGAAACTTAAAACATAGATACTTTTCATTGAGGCCTCACTTATGGGGCGGGCGGGGTCAAAGTTAAGGTCACTGTTACTGAAAACATAGAAAATGGTTTCCTCTCAAAAACTTGAGAACCAATTAAGATATTTCAATGAAATTTCATACATAGATACCTTATATCAAGATACCTTGCTTGGGAGTGCGTATGAGTTGGGTGGGGTCAAGGTCAAGGTCATCATTACTGAAAATATAAAATAAACAACTTTTCCGCTCAAGCGCTTGAGAACACATTTAGATACTTTAATTAAACTTCATACATAGATATCTTATATCTAGACCTCGCTTGGGATTGCATATGGGGTGGGTGGGGTCAAGGTCAAGGTCACCGTTACTAAAAATAGACTAACAGTTTACGCTCAATAGCTTAAGAAGACATTGAGATATTGTAATGAAAGTTCATATGTAGATACCTTATATCTATACTTCACTTGGGATTTTCATAGTGGGTGGGTAGGATCCAGGGTAAGGTCACCATTACTAAAAATGCTATTTGTGTGCTGACTTTAATGCATTTCTTTCGAAACATGGTTTTTGGGGGTATTTTCACATTTCTTGTTTATTTTGTCATCTTGATTAAAGATTTAATCATATATATGGAATAGTGTTGATACCTCAACTCACCACACAGAGGGAGGCTTTGGATATGAATTAGGTACACATATACCATGACTCTACCTTCTTAGTGTTTTAATGTTTCTCTTCAGTCGTTGAATCTTTACCCCAAAATAGTTTATGTGACGGGCGTATCTTTGTAACAATTGCACTCTTGTTAATTTACTCATACATGTGACGAAGTAATAGTAAATTGATTAACTGTTCGTGTTAAGTGAACAATGTATGTGTTCATGCTACGTAACAATTTAAATTAACCACAATTCTTACGCGTAACTATAGACATACGAAAACTCAAACTATATCCGAGTGTACCATCATTAAAACCTTAAGAACAGAGATTAAAATAGGATGGATAACTCTAAGAAATAAACTATCCATTTATATATACCAGAGAGTTTCCCTAGGAGCCATTAGTTCTTATAAATATATTGTAACAATAGACTCTGCATTATGTTTTTGAAAACCAAAACTAAATAATACTCACCGTATCCCATTGAAATTTCGTATTAAGATTATAACCACCTGCGCAAAAACGGAAGTTAACAACAATATTACGCGCAGAAAGGGTCTCAGTGACGTACTACAAATATTGGTATTGATTTTAATCGGGTGCATACTTGAATATCGCGTGATTCATGTCTGTTAAAGAAGAGAACTTGCTTCCAAACAACAGGTATGTACTATTAATTATGTCTTGTAAATACAGTTATCAGGTATTAAGATGAACATTTCATGATTAACATTTTGTAAAGACGCAGTTCAATTGTTGACTGTTAAGGTGCGTTAGAAAAACATGCTAAGGTTAATTGTGGTTAATTGTGTCAAGGTAAAGTTTAGTTATCAGTGTAATAAACTAGTTAAATGTTTCATTGACGTGTAAATCAGTGCGACTGCATTGAAGGGAATTTTAAGAAACAGTTAATGCTCTATCAGACTGGATTGGACGTGTACATGTATATGTATTATAAACCTATAATGAAGAAGATTAAATAAACACCGATTATTTACTTATATTTGGCATGTCTTTGTCATTTAACTTAATATAATAAAAATAATTCAGTGATGACAATTTAATAATATTTAATAATTTTTTACTATTTAAGCAGCTTCAAAATTATGAATATACTATAATATATAAACTGTTTTTATTTTGATCTAACTGGAAAGCAATTTTTTGTTATTATCAACATTGTTTATAACATTACATTGTTTTTCTATTCCCCATGGCCATTGTCGTTGAATAGATTCTCACTGTCCAAAGCAAGTTGTGTGTTTTTTGTGTTTTCTTTCGAGTTTATTTTCGGAATATGCTTTTTCATTGTATACGAGTAGGTTTGCATGGATATTCAAAGATGGCCATAGATTGCTCACCTGCGTCACTTGTTAATTTGAGAAATACACATGCAAAGACTATCAAAATACAATGAACATTTATTCAAATGATTCAGAATCCCAGTGTTGCGTTTTCCACACAGCGAATTCCAGACCGGTTTAAGCAATTTGGTAGAGGGTCAACCAAGGAACGTTTCTGTCATATTATTTTATAATCTCGCAAGCGGACATGGAGGAGATGTCGTATAAAATATGTTTTTATAGTTTTGGTGGCAATTTCGTTCAGCGGAGCAAAACGGCATTTTGGCACAGGATCACGCAAGGAATATTTATGTTGAATTATTTTAAAATCCGGCAAGCGGTTAAGGAGGAAATGTTATTTAAAGATTTTAATTTTTATATCTCTGGCGGCCATATTGTTCTACTGTGCGAAATGATTAAAGCAATTTGGGCAAAGGATCACCCAAGGACAATTTCTGTAAAAGAGTTTTAAAATCTAGCAAGCGGTTAAGGATTTTGTCTGGGTTTCTTTTTTAAAGATTTTTCTAATTATAGCTGTGGCGGCCATCTTGTTCAGCCGAGCGAAACGGTTTGAGCAATTTTGGTAGAAAGTTACCAAAGAAAGATTCCTAATATTCCTTTTAAAATAATTCAAAATCCCGCAATCTATTAAAGAGGAGATTCATAAAAATATATTTATTTTAAAGTTTGAGCTCTGGCGGCCATCTGTTCAGTTGAGCTGAACGTTTTGAGCATTTGTTTGAAAGTATAACCCAAGGAACAATTGTGTTGATTTTTTTTCTTCAAAATCGTCTCAGCGTTTAAGGAGGAGAAGTAGTTTAAGTGTTGACGACGCACGACGAACGGAACTGCAATACAAGGACATTCCGAGTTGCAGAACTCCTGTAATATACTAGTAGGGCGGCATCAAAAGTCCTGAAATCACGGGTTACTTCTAATCATAGTAACCTAAACAATGGAGACTTCTTGGACCATACATTTCTCGGACATAATAAGAAGACTTTTCGGACACCAAAAGTATATCATATGCAAATATATATAGTAAGTATTGATGAATGTTGAACTATTAAAAATAGATTCTTATTGACATTCATTTTGAGCTACCCGCAGTAAATTGATTGAAAGAGTTAATGTATAACTGATGGTGGCTGTCTTCAATTAGAGTATGGAAGTGCGAATTATATAGAGATGATTTGTACATCAAACATGACCGTCTCCGTGGTAAGTGGTTCGGGCGTTTGTCTACGGAGAGAGATGTTTTGGGTTCGAGCCCCAGCTGCGACATGCCAAAGTCGTTAATATGCTACCGGTAAAACTTTCTCGTAAAGCGCTTGCCATTTGAGGGTAGTTCCAGGACTGTTTGGCCCGGTTTCACAATAATGTGACATGGTGTGGTATTATATCAAATTGTCCACACTTTGATATCGTAGTGGAGGCAGCACTATAAAATTATTCGAAACAAACAAACAACCAAACATCAACAGCAGTAATTTTCACACTTTACTTTTGATTATTTTAATTGGCTGTTGTTTAGAATTAATTAAAACATCGATACCCAACACAAGTACAAACTTGTATTTAAATTAAGGCATCATGCAAAGATGTTATTATAGTTTCTTCATTTAATAGTAGATATTGGACGTGACTATGTTACTAATTTTAGACTGAGGATGTATTGTTATTTTCAACATTTTATTTTTGTCTGGCAAATAGTCATGCTCATATGCTTGAATATTATTCATAATAACTTGAAACCATATATAACAATCTAAATCCATTCATGTATATTTGGGATCCGGTATGGTATGGGTTCTGAGCAGTCTTGTAAATTTAGGAACCGATTTAATTTGTGGCCACTTTATCTTGTATGCCTCACGCGTACGTCAGAACAGTAAGCTAAATAAAATAATTATTACATTCTGTGAATGAGTATAACATTCTGTTCATGACAAAAATGAGACAATTTGTTCATAATCATGCTCAGTTCAAGACTGTATGTCGAATATATGTTTATAAATGAATTTTAATCGCTTATGTTAACAATTCAATCTGTAAATTTTAATCCCCAAAACTATGGAACCATTATTGGTAGCCATTAAACCATTGCTGTAAGTTTGCATTCCCTAATGGTCTCCCTCGCAAAAAATTGTCTAATAGAATAATGGTAGTCAATTATACCACTGGAAAATTAACTCAGGAAGTGACTGGTTACTAAGGGAAGTAAGTTAATGCCACGGAAGTCACCGGTGCCAAGGAAGTCACTATTTGCTGAGGAAGTTATGAGTTGCTAAGGAAATAAAGTGTTACTAAGGGAAGTAACTTGTTGCTACGGTTAGTAAGTTGTTGCTAATAAACTTTAAAGTCATTGGTTTTCAAGGTAGTCAGCTGTTGTTATGAAAGCAAACTTGTTGCTACGGTTAGTAAGTTGTTGTTAATAAACTTAAAAGTCATTGGTTTTTAAGGTAGTCAGCTGTTGTTATGAAAGTCAAGGGTTGCAAAGGATATGAACTGTGAGAAGGGGAAGTCACTGTTTGCTATGTAAGTCTCTAGTTACGTTTTGTTTAAAGAATGAATTGTGATGAAGTATGTTGAGTTTCATGTCAATATCTCATATAGATATTGCGAAATTTGACCTAAATCAGAAATTCTATATTGAAAAAAAGGCAATTACTCCACCAAAATCATTGATTTAGTAACCTCATCTTGTCTACTATATTGGTTCATAGCTGTGATTCAGTATTTTGAGTTTCATGTCAATACCTCTTGTAGATATTGTGAACTTTGACCTAAAGCGAACATTCTAAGATGAAAAAGGCATTTGCTTAACCGAAATCCTTGATAGAGTTACCTCTTCTTGTCTTTAAAAAAAGTTCATCTCTGTGATCAAGCACTTTCAGTTTCAAGTCAATACCTTATACAGGTATTGAGCAAATTGACCGAAACCGAAAATTGTACGTTAAATTATACGTCAAAAAAGGGTAATAACTCCAACAAAATCTATTGACCGAGTTACATCCTCTTGTCTACAAAAAGATTTTAGCATCATAAACAAGTATCTTGACCTCGAATTTAATGTCTTCAATAGCTATTGAGAAATTTGATATTTAACAAAAAAATAACAAAATGTTCTACGCTGTTAGTCCAAACAAAGACAGATAACCCTGGAAATACAAATCATAGGATTGTCTACCTTGTTTTAATAGATTAGCCTGTTGGTCTTGAACAAGTATCGAGCGTTTCAAATGGATACCTGTGATAAATTTTGATAGAAATATACACAAAAAGTGACCAAAACAACTTTAGCCAGAATGTAGTTAAAATAGTCTTGTAATACTGAAAAAAATACCGTATGATCAAACCAGTAACAACTGGATAAATTTGGTCATTAATGAATATGTGTGTTTCACTTAAATCAATTCCACAAGTTTAAAGCACACCGTTATCATGATATACAACATTGAAAGCAAATACCAGGGACGCGTTTTTCAATCCAAATTTAAGTGCATGTCTGCGGACAATTCGGAAACAAAAATAACTTTGTATCCAACCTAACAATACTTAACAATTAGATAAGAACTAGATATGCCTGTGAATTACATGCGCAATGCTTTTTATGGCTTCGTTATGGGTTTTCTTGTTAACAGTTGCGCCAGTTATCGTACTGTGGTTTTTACAGGGACTCACCGATTCACTATCTCCAAATACCAATTTTAAGCAAACACACAAGTGATCTTGTCTGCTATTTTAAGTAACATATACATTGACCTTGACCCCACTAGAGCTGCCACGATTCTTTCAATGCATCGATCAATCTATTGTAAATGGCCCGATTCGAAATTCGATATTAAATTAGCCAATTTTGAATATATTCTCTTTATATGTGAATAGATGATTTGTCCTAAAACTATCAATTACAATTATAGCCTTGTGTAGATAAATCATGTAAATTGATCATAACTTAATGTCTGCTGTTATACTGAACTAGTTTAAACATTATCACCATTTTTTCACTGTTATTATTTATATTTATATTTATATATATTGAAGACACTTACGTTCTCATTAACCAATATAATGACGAATCGAAACATTCAACTAAATGATATTTGAAATTGAATTCGAATTGATTTGAGACATGTCTTAATATTTGCAGCTCTAGACCCCACCATCCCATATGCCATCCAAAGCGAGGTCTCGCTATAAAGTATCTATGTATGAAATTTCATTACAATAGCTCTCATCGTTCTCCAGTTAAAGAACGGACACACGCGTTGACACCGCCCATATCAAATACCCTACTCTATTAACTGAGGTATTTCTTTAGTAAATTTGCTTTACAACAACAACAAAACACGTTAACAAATCAAGTTATTAGTGTTTGACAGTATTTCACAAAAACTAACTATTTCGTTTAAATAATAAGATAATACTTTTGTCAACTGGATTCTACATTTCAAATTTCAAATTAACAAAGTTCATTGGCAAGTCGGCATATTGCCTTTGGCTATGTACATTAAATAAACAACACCAACACGAGGAATCATACAAGAAAGCGTTTACATACAACGATACATATGGAATTCATAGGAACAGATACATTGACAGCGTCATTGTATTTGTTTAATGCTAAGTAATAAAATATAGAAACATACTATTGAGATAAATCATTTTATCGCTCACAGTGCTGGTCTACTGTTTATACGCCTACTACCAGTAAGCAGGGCGGGGTGGGGGGCTATATAGAAATCATTTTGTCCCGTTGGTCGGTCACATGTTAACCTATATCGCGCAAGACCCGTAGCAAAATAAAGCGCATTGTTGTATTTCGTTTCCGCTCAAAAACGTCGAATTTTAAATATTACATCAGGGTAGTATTTCCCAAGACCAGACAATGTGTCGCGCACATGACCATGCTTGTACGATGTAGGTCAAAGGTCAAGGTCAAATATTCGTAATTCGTTTCTCTCGTTCATCTCCATAACTTCTAAATGTATAGTGGGATTTTAATACTATGAAAGATTATTATATCACATGATTAGACGATGTGTCGCGCACATGACTCATGCTAATCAGTCAAAGGTCAAGGTCAAAATTCAAGGTTACAAGTTAAATATGTGTGAATAATTTCCGCGTGTGCCCTTTTTTCATTTCAAACACATGTTTTCTCTTATACATGTCATTTTGCCAGTCAATACATTGTTCTGTGTCAAACCAATTCAACTGCAAGGAGCGTCATAAAAATAGAAAAATATTGGAGATTGGATATTCGAATCTCCAATATACATGTAGATCTGCATATTGGAGATTCGAATATCCGATAGACATGCCCAAAGGTAGGTTGGATATTCGGATTATAACATGCACAATAACCATTAGTAGAGGAAGTCAAGCCTATAGTGAACACCGGAGGCAGCATAATCGCTATGAATGATATAAGCATGCAAGTTCGAATCTCCAATGTACCTGCAAAAAGTTATATTCGATATTCGAATCTCCAATGTACACGTAGAAAGGTATATTGGATATTCAAATGATTAGATCTGAATTTACCACTCAATCAGACAAAACGAGTTTAACTACATATATGGCACAACAGAAAGCTGCAATGACTGACAATAAGTTCATCGCAAAAGACTCGCCTTGTTATGACCGCGGCTGCCGATGCCTACTGGCCTGTGCGTGGAACTAACTTGCTCGCGCAAAAAAATAATATTACGCTTTCAGTGAGTCTGCCATTGCAGTTTCTCAAGAAAGACAAATATCACAATTTTACGTCCTGTGGGTCGCTTTGGCATTTAGAAGGGTACATTCGAATCTCTAGTCTAAAATACCCCGAAATGAGTATTGGAGACTAATGATTGTATATTCGAATTTCCAATCTCCAATATCCAAAAAAATGTAATCGAACATAGCTAAGCACAGAGCAAAGTGTCGGCCGAAATCAACATTCAAAGTTGCAAGCCATTCCTTTGCTCGCGCCCAGGCTCGGGGAAGAACTTCTCGGGACCGTATTTCCGCCCGGGCTACGATCGTGCAGAACGAGGTGTCGTTTGAAAGATACGATGCCCAATGTTAGCTCGGTAGCCTCAGATATGTCCAACGGTTGCTTAATATATTTTGTATGTTATAATCCGAATATCCAATCTATCTCAGGAAAAGTATATTTTATATTCGAATATCCAACATACACGTAGAACTGTATATTGGAGAATCGAATATCCAATCTCCAAAATTTTTCTAACTTTTATGACACTACTGCAAAGCTCTACATCGGTGTCAAAGCGGTATGTGGGGGTATTATCATCTTTAGTATTAGCTCTAGATTAATTTGAGTTCAACGATATTTAAATTTATGTGTTGTCACCGTTTATCATACTGAATTTCCGAAAAGAAGAGTAGCACATATTATAAATAGTTCAAGTCAAGAATACCTCTCGCAGTTATATCCAATATATTGCGATTTAAATTGCTTACCTAATCCATGGCACATTTTATCGTTAGCCAACAAGGCGCAGGAATGACTACGTTTATCACTAAGTAAAAAATTACTATAAATTATAAAGAAAATAGTACGGATATAAAACTGAAAATATCGTGTTGAAAAATCCTCTCAATAATATAAATGTAAATAATACTCAGTAGTATAAAATAAATAAAATTTGTTTTCGGTGTGATATCAGGTTATATCTTCACCGGAAAGGGAGACGATTTACTTTTTTTTTAATTCGCGCAAGCGCTCATGAAAATATTATTTTCCGGCCTATCCATAAGTGAATAATAACAAAGCAGCTAAAAGGTTACTACTTTCAAATCTAAATTTAAAAGCTTCTAAGAAAATAGTTCGCAATATTTTTAGTGACATCATTGATATGTATTTATTTATGCTAATGCTAAGATGACCTTATATACTATTTTCTACGTAATTCATTCTATATTGGACAACACACTCATAAGTGGTACTCAGCCTCACATACATACTGGTTACATAGATTGCATTTGCGATCTTGTCAGCTTATTGTATCATATCTATTTCAAGACAATGGGAACTCAGTGTAAATTTGCCCATCATATTCTGGACTTTTCATGAGGAATGCTGTGAATGTATTTTATACCTTGGAAACTTCCTTTAAATGTTACATAATACTCCGTCTTGGACTGAGTTGCTTATTTATATGTCCATTGTTGTACAGACTGATCTTTTAGTCTTTGGGTTAATATGTGTAAATCGTTAATCACCTTTATCAAAAAGCGAAAGTAAAATATTAATACATCTTATTAACAAATCAGTTATATTTGCTGATCAATGTAAGTACGACACGAAAATGACGAAGTAAATTTGCTTTTGTTTTAAGCCAGATTATATTTGTTTTTAAAAGAGTTACATTACGTCACACCAACTACGTCATTAATTTTGTGATGTAAATTTACACAATGTAGTCAAACCAGAACGCGAGTGTTTTGCAGTTTAAAATACATGAAATCGGAATAAATATTTAGTGTTTCTGTGTTTTGGATGTATTATATTATGCAATAGCATTCAGGTAAAAAGTGTATGTATTATTTTCCTCGAGTGAAAACGGTGACATTAGTCGCTTTTCAATTTTCTACGATTTACTCGGATAGTTGTGGGTGGAGGACAGTGTAACTGAAAGTGAAATAAATAAAATTAATGTTTCGTTCTACGTTAAAATTACAGATGTAGCCATTGATGTCTTTTTCATTTCTTTTCATCGGAAATTTATATGAAGGGTTATTTCTTTGATGAATATGCTCTGTTGGTTGAACACAGATAGTCTATCCACAAAGAATAACCCGCTTGCGTCATATTCAAGTGTGTTGAAATGGAATGGAACTGGATGAAAAATGTTGCTAACCAGTTAAATGGAATGTGAGTACAAACAACTCATTTGTTGTTTAACTCTGTTAAACTAGACAACACAAAGTTTGTACTGATGAAAAACTTTGGTAAGTAGACTTTATGCTGTGTCATTCTCGACAATGTTGTTATCCGGCGCGTAGGAATACCCATTAACGGTATATCACAGTCACATGATATACTGCCGGATATTAACAAATTTATACGGTCACCGCTTTATTAGGTCACTGTTTGGGTTAGTAGCAGGATAAAACAACGTACAGCTTTAACTTTACAGACATAACTTGGCGGAAAATGGACACAATGTTTGAAGACGTTTCAGCACATGAAAATAATACAAATAACGTTGAGCAGACAACGAGCGATGATTGCAAAGACATTTCCACTGACGAACATATGGGCATCAGCAATGAGGATGCAGAAGCAACTATAGCGAATCTAAACCAAGTGTTACCTGATATGACAGAAGAAAACGGTGAACATTTGATTTCCGAACCTTTGAACGAAACGAACACACCAGTGTAAGTTATTTGTAAGCATATAACAGTCAATACTTCGTTAATATGTTGCAAGTTATTCAATATAAAAATTGGTACAAACTTATTTTATACATAGAAGGTAGTGGTAATAATGAAAACCTAACTTCAAACAGATGCCGTGTTTTGCTTATAATGAAACCTGTAAATAATTATTTATTGCAAGTTATAGGACCTGCCAAGTTGTTCAGTGTTGTAATAAGCCGCTATTGAAAAGTAATGTACGTACATTTTTGGGTGTTTGTACACAAATGATAAAGCACCCCTGTCAGAGTTCAGTGCGCTCGACTGTTCGAAATATTTTAGTTGGTGCATTGTTTTGAAAGTAGAAGGGGCATTAATCTGTTAAAATACAAAGCTGATGTATGGCAATTATTCCATGATTTTTTTTCCAAGTTTCATGTGAATTTCTTATGTGGTATAGAAATTATAAGGATGTTGAGAAAAAAAATCATCATCAAAAATTCAGGTTAAAAGGGGGCATACCAGTATCCAAAATACAAAACAGAGTTGTTTCTGGAATTGTTAGCAAACATGTATTCCAATTTTAAAATAAATACCTTATGCAGTTGAGAAATTATAATACTTTTGAATAAATGCTTTAAACCGGAAATGTATGTGAATAGGGCCATAAATGTGTCCAAATACAAAACATAATTATTGATATTGTTGCACCTTTAACTGGAGTGGATGATAAGGTATAGTACAGATTTCAAGATAAAACTTGAGACTTGTAGTTTTGAATTAATGAGACTTTTGAATACAAAATTTAAATTGAAAAAACTAAGTAAAAAGGGGACATAAATCTGTCAAAATACAACACAGGATTAAGTAGATTGTGGCACCTGATGTTGTAGTGACAAGTTTTAAATTAATAACTTATCAAGTTTTGAAGTTATAAAACTTTTGAAAATAAGTTTAACCTGAAAATCTATATGAAAAAGGGACATGACTATTTTAAAATACAAACCGAGTTATTGGGAATGTTGCATCTGATACTGGAGTTGATGGCAAAGGAATACTACAAGTTCAAATGAATAACATATGAAATGTTGAAGGCACAAGACATTTGCGTTAAAACTTTAACCCGAAAATCTATGTAAAAAGGCGCATAAGTCTGCCAAAATACAAAACAGAGGTATAAGATATATTGCACTTGATTTTGGAATTGATGACAAAGGTACATTCCAAGTTCAAGTTAATTTATGTAGTTTTTAAGTTGCAAGTCTTTTGAATATTAACTTTAACCAGAAAGTCTATGTGGAAAAGGGGTATTACTATGTCAAAATACAACACAGAGTTGTGGGGAATGTTGCACCCGATGTTGGAGTTGCTGAATAAGGTATATTTCAAATACAAAGACACAAGACTTTCGTATACAAACCCAAAAATGTATGAGCAAAAGGGTCATAACCCTGTCACATTACAAAACAGAGTTATGGTGCATGTTTCCCCTTATGCTGGAGTTGATGATAAAGGTATATTTCAAGTTCTAGAGTGAACAACTTATGTAGTTTACACGACTTTTGAACATAAAGTTTAACCAAGTTGTGACGCGGACGACGACTCCGGAGCGCGTAGGTAAGCTCACCTATTATTCGAAAAGTCGAGCTTAAAATGAAGTCAATATGGAATATGACCTCAAACGTTCCTAAAAATGAAGTGAATATTAAACTCTTTAAATGCTCAAATTAGTACTTCATCGTCGTCATATACAAGTACGTGTTTAACGTATTTATTTGAATAAGCAAATGCACGTCACATTTCTCTTGCAACAAGATCTCTATGTATTCAATTTTTGTCTAACATCAAATGTAATACTTTTAAAGGAATGACGCACCGGATACAGAACTAATTTATGAAAGACAAAAACATTGGAAGGAGATTGAAGAATTAAGAAGTGATTTGAATAATGCAACTCTGCACATGGAAGACATACAAAGCACATGGTCAGTAATTTGGTATCCTGTTATTAAAAACCAAACATTTTCCATAATATGTATCTAAGCAGTTTTGAAATTACTTAAACGAATACACAATTCCAGTTTAATATATTACAAAAACAAAGAACATTGTATCAAAATGCATAAGCTATTGGATTTTGTAGGGAAAGAAATATCAACGACAACATGGCAAAACTGGCACAAGAGCAGAATGACCTTGCACAAATTATAAAAGACAACAATGAACGATGGAGTTCTACAATGTGAGATCAAACTCCGCATACAAAATGATTTCGTTGTCAATGCAATATTATATACTCGGTTATCCTCGGTTGGGTCGGGTGTTAGCTTTTAGTTTTTTAAAATGACTAGAGATTATATTAAGTATCCTGATGAAAGACAATTATAATGAAAAGAACACAACCGATAGCGTTGTGAATAATAATTGTATCAAAGATTTTCAATGCCGTGAAGTTAACAAAACATTTTCCACAATTTATATATTGAATATTTAATGCAGGACTATGAAAACATTATTTGAATCTATGATACTATGTTTCAAGACAATGCTCTTATGAATTCATAATTTAAATTTAAAAATCAATATATGTATTGTAATTTTGAATACACGTTAGGGTCTCAAATGTTTAATTGAGGTTATATTTAATATGCGTATTATCGCTGATAAAACCTTTCATACAGGATTTTAACTGTTACATTGACATATGACGCAAGTAATATTTTGTTCTATAGTTTTTATAGAAAGAAGTACTATGGAAAATAGTTGTAGAAAACATTTAATTATTGTATATAACCAGCGTATTGTTATCTAGAACATAATAAACAAAATGCACATCAAGTTTGAGTAAAGTTTAAAACTGTTTGAAATGTTTGCATATAAAAAAGCATTTTTGGTTATGATGAAGGTAACACAACTAAATAAACATCCAGTTTGAGTTAAAATTCATAATTGTTAGAAATATAGATAATACGTTTCAGGAGTGATCAAGATCAGCAAAGAGCATTGAAAACATTACAACTACTAGAAGAAAAAATAGAGAAAATGGAGGACATGAAGGATGAGTATAAGTATAGAACTGATCACTTGCAAAGATCAAAGTAAGTATAACTACAACAACATGTATGCACAGTTAAATTTAATGTCAAAGGAACAGTAAATTGGCATTCCCCTCCCGCAATTGTTTATTGAAGATGAATTAAACATGCACTGGTCCATAAACAAATCACATTATAAGTACCATTAGAAATGCATAATATCAATATATGTATCTGTCAGCACTTCAGGGCAAAAACAATACTTAAACTTATGCTTAATGTCTGATTATATATATGCTAATTCTGTATACTATACTATACGCACTACAATTGTTACTGTTATATACGAGACACATTTCATTGACAAATGAAGCAGATATTTATATCAAGCTAGTGAGTAAAGTTGCTGAATTGTCAATATATTCATCCGAAGAGTTTGGTATCTATCTTACGCTAACTGTAGACTTCCTACGTACGTGTACTCTAATGAATATTTGTTTTTACAATAGTATATATTTCAAATACTAACTTAAGGGATGATTTTCAAAATTCAAAGGATGCTATCATTCGCGAAGCTGAGGAAAGAGGAAGACTGTAAGTTAAGTTCCATATTGCAAATAATCGAAATGTAATGCCATACAGGTTTCCTTTTCATGTACAAAAATATCACTTTATTTAATCATATTTTTGCCTTTACAAGTGACCTAATACAAGTGTGTTTGAATACTATTTTCTATCTCCTGTCAACAGAAAATGGCAATGCCATTATAATGCCCGTCACTACGCCATTTGTTTTAGACCTTTGTTTTCTTGCGGTACTAACTGTACCTTCACTATTTATTTTCTTTGCGAATGTTCATCATCTTTTCACAGAATTGCATATAAATAGTCAATATAAATTGATGACAGATAATATAATTTCTGAAAATCATTTTCTAGTCTACGAATAGAATTCCGAATTAGTATGAACTTTCCAGTTATTACTGTGTGCCATGCATACCATGGATACAATTCTATTCCGCTTTGGCTGGATCCAGATGCACATTTTACGGCTGCATTATCTGTCTTGTCATACCCATTATGAACGGTGTTGGGTCTATTAACTGTGTTGGGTCATGTGCTTAGTTAGGTGCAAGAGCAGATAATAGTTAGATCTTAAATAAAAAATCCAAATGTATAGAGGATATTTGTTGATTTCCTTGAATGATCGAATTTTATTTCACGAGTGATTATAGATAAAATATATGTTCACGAGTGGCGTAGCCAAAAGTGAAAAAAAAAGTTTTCTATGACCACGAGGGAAATAAATATTCGATCATTCACCGAAATCAACAATTGTCCTTGTTATTTTGTGCTTGATTTAACATGTCAATATTATATAATTTTACCTCATGCACCCAAGATTCATTGTGCAAAATGCTCTTGTTTTTTAACGAAATAATTAGATATATTCAAGAGGTTAAGTACATGCACGCACAATGTGAACACAACGATAGAACGCTTGTGGGCCATATTAAGGAAATAGAAAGCGAAAAGGAGGAACTTCAAAAGAAAATCGAGACATTAACGTTAGTAAAACAGACTCGTTGTCTTGTTTAAATGGTTGTTTTTAGTACTCGAACATAGACATGTTTTAAATCATAGAGGTGCAATAAAGAATGTGTTTGTAAAAGGTCGCGTAGGCGAAGTAAACATTTTACAAAAATCGTGTGTAATTTATATCAGATCATACATTCGATAAACAACATTTCTTATTAATACAGGTTGAAACTATTTAGATGTGTTCATTCTGCAAAGGGCAAGCACCAAGTTAGCGTCCGAAGCAGTTTATTTTATCTCTTGTATGACTGATCAACATACCTCCTGTATATGTTTTAGTTCTTAAATTCGCAAGCATATATTATTATTGTGCGCCCCGAAGAGGGGAGCATATAGTCGTCGCTTCGTCCGTCCGCGTTCTAATTTCACTGCCTGTCTGTGAGTGAAACAAATTTCCTTGACAATTTTATCCATCATACTCGAGGTCATTTCGTCCGTCCTTCCGCCCGTCCGGTATTTCGTTCCCTCGCGAGATCTCAGGAACTAATACTCAAACTCAATCAAACTTTATGTGCAGCATCCCTATAGGGTGGACAAGCGCATATTGTCAGATCGTTCCGGTCTGATGATGTTCAGAGTGTTATTGCTCTTTGATTATAAGTAGGACATTTCAATACGAAAGTTTTGTTTCTGCGTGAGATTTCAGGAACTAATAACCCAAATTCAATGAAAGTTTATATGCAGCATGCTTACCCAGGGGACATGGGCATATTGTTATGTTTTTCCAGGTCCGATGATTTTTATGAAGGTATAGCCTTTTGATTACAAATAGGACATTTTAATACGAATTTATCGTTTCTGTGCGAGATCTCAGGAACGTATGACCCGAATTCAATGAAACTTTAAATGCAGCATCCCTACCAAGGGGACATGCGCATATTGTCAGGTCGTTCCAGTTCCACTACGATGATTTTTCAGGGAGTTTTTGCCTCTTTTATATAAAAGCTAATACATTTTTATAATTTGTGTTCCCAGAAACTAAGACCTTAAATTCAATTAAACTTTATTTGCAGCACTAACAGCAAATGCGCATATGGTCAGGTCGTTGAGGTGTGATGTTTTCTTTATTGGGGATTTTGCCATTTTTATCATAAATATGTTATTTTAATAGGATATTTTTTTGATTCTGCACGTGATCTCAGAAACAAATCACTCAAGGAAACTTTATATTTAGTATCCATATCTATAGGACATGAGCATGTTGTTAGTTCATTCCAGTCTGATGATTTTTTTCTGGGAGTTATTGTCCTTTGAGAATGAATTGGCTGTTGTACTTTTCCACACTATAACGTGGCCATGAATGGGAGGATTTTCAATGTAATTAGTTCAAAGTTGTGCTGCCATGACTTGGTATGTACCACTCATGAATCAGGTATCTAGATCAAAAGTCAAGGTCACATCTAGAGGTTAAAGGTCAAAATTTGCATTTTGCTTGTGTGTGCTCTCACTTGTCAAGGATTTTAAAACTACCTGGCATAAATGTTTACATGGAAGAGACAGCATGAAGTTCACGTGTACCAGGTCCGTGGGTCACAGGTCAAGGTCACACTTAGAGGTCAAAGGTCAAAATCAGCTTTTGCTTATCCGGACTATGACTTGGCCATTGATTGAAAAATTTTGAAATAACTTGGTACAAATATTTGCCTTAATGATGGCACATCAGCCAGAACTTTAAGTCAAAGGTCCTATTTAAAGGTCAAACGTTTAAATTGGCTCTGTGCTTGTCTGCACATATAACACGATGAATGGATTGTGTTTCACTTTATACAATTTTATGATAGCCTGTCTGCGTATGAATCAAGCCCTTAAGTCACGGGCACAGTAAGAGGTCAAAGCGGCATCTGGCAGCATCCATGGCTTCTACCGATGTTCCTGTTATTATATATCTCCCTCTCTTTATATGTGTTGCTCGCTCATTAACGAACAAAAAAACATTTGCATCCTACCTTTCGTGAGCGCAGACAATAACAAACATATTTTGTTGACTTTAGAAATAAGGTTCAAAACTATGCATATTACATCAGTTCGACATAACATGTTGGAACCCATTGACACTAAGAAACGAGTGTGAATAGAATATGATGGACGTCGTGAAAATACGTTGTTTTCTTGTTTTCTTTACAGACGATCTAACATACAGTATAAGCGCCAGGATAACAAACTGCGCAGCAGGTATGGTGTTTGTATTATAAGCTATTGAATCTATTATCCGTAATAAAGGTTATAAATGTAATATATATGTAATAACATTTTTAACTTTCTATTCTATCTGGAATTTCAAAAGATCGAGTTGACCTCTCAGAACTTTTTTGATGTGAATAGTTGAATACAGAGAACAACTGTATAAAGTATATTGAAAGTTTGGGGCAGTGCAAAAGTAAACAGCAAACGATTTCTCTAATATCATGATTATGACTAAATAATGTATCCTACTTATGATGTTGTTTTTTGTAGGCTCGAGTTTTTAGAGGCAGAATTGAAAAAAAGGGAGAAGTACATTCAGTTGTTAGAGAAGAGGGTTCGGTAAACAAAGTTTTATATCTTAAGCACGCGTTGAAATGAACGTGTTAATATCAGGCATAATATGTATATATGTATGATCGGTTGTGTCAAACAAATGCACAATATTAAGATGCAGAACTAAAGGACATTATGTCTTAAATAAACCCTATATTACAGGCAATCAAGAGAGACAGCTGTGTATCTGTCCCGATTTGACGGAAGTAATTACGATGAATACAGGTATGTATTCCATAAAAATGACAAATATATAAGTATTACATGTATATGTATATGATTTTTACGAAGGAGGTATATGGAAATAAATACTGATTTATTAGTTCCTTTAATAAACAGTTATTTAGTAGCAGAGACAATAACCTAAATTGTTTAGTTTCTTAACGGCATAGGGTCAGATTTGAATTAATACTATTTTGAACATAATAAAAGGCAATCCAAGTATGTTCATTTGTATTATGTGTACACTACCATTATCTTTAAGCATAGTAACTCATTACATTTTATACTACATTTTAAATAAAATAACAAAATTAAAACAGGGTGCATAACTTTCTAGAATGTATGTCAGACACTGAATGGTTTACTGACGGGTATGAAGTCCTAGTAGAAAGTAAGGTTTGATAGCTAAAACATACTTTATAGAACGTTCATGGATTCAGATACGCAGTGCTGTTTGATTTCTGTGTAAATCATGCTATCATTGCACTCATTAAAGGGACATAGTCTTCTTGTATGGAACATACCATGAGGAATATTGATGCAGTTTGCGGATCGATCAAAACAAATATCTGATCTTTCTTAAAGTTAAGAGGAGAATGTAAGGGCGTTGTATTGCTCTTAATGGTATCGCCCTTATTATTTAATGAGTTTATTATGTTTCCAAGACTTTGAATATAATGCAAATAAAATTAAAATAAATATACTACAATTAGAAAGTTGTTGCACGTTGCAATAAAACGTGCATATAATAAGAAACAAGAGCTTATTTATACTTTTAAGTAGTGTGTAACATGTAGGTAAAGACATTTCTATATGCGTGCGTGTAAATTGCATTTTTTAACGATATTATTTTATCAATCATTATCGATTGATAAAGCAATATTCAAAAAGTTCGAACACTTTCAATGTGCACTTTTTAATATTGTTCAGAACATTAAAATATCAACCGTATTTTATAAGATGACTTATACATGAATAGCGGATAATACATTCGCCATGTTGCTGCGCTGCATTTGATGAAACTGCAAAATTAGCAAAAATAGGTTTGCGAAGTACACCGAAGATAAATGGTAATTAAGATATATGAAATATGCTAACAAACAAAAACAGCAGTTTGTAGGGCCTATTGCGTCATGAAAGAAATACAATACAATATAAGCCTACAGATCTATTGATTTATCTTTTTTTTAAGCTTGTGATTGACTGCGCTAACAAGGTACGCACTCGCAAAAATATAGACATATTCCACACGTTGTCACAAAATCAGCACTCGCATACATATAAATGAACAATATCTTAGGGAAAACTAAAAAGTAGCTAAATATGCGTTTTACAACAATGTTTATTATTTACTTATCTTACATTTTAAATAGTATATGGTGATTACCTTTATCGGGTTATTTTAATTTTTGTCACTAGCTATGTTGTAAAATTGAACGTACACTCTTTAAAGTCATCTGTTATCTTACAAATATACATTGATAACTGTCTATTGGCTATTTAACGTATCTACCAGATGTCGGTATTATGCATGAAGGATTCAGACATACCATATTTACCCTAAGAAGTGGGATACTTAAAAATAATAAGTTTTTCGTGCCCCAAATTATTTAGGGACATACAAAATAATTCCCGAAATATTTTCCCAAAATTTAAGGAAATACACGATACAATTTATTCTGCATCGATCTGAGTCTTGTACTGGTGAATGCATTTGTAGGTCATGACTTCTATGAAAATAAACGATTATATAAATAACACATGGCTGAGAGGGTGATATAAAATAATATCAACCCGAGACATGTTATATCAACCGAGGCTTCGTGATTTTGTTTCACCATTACTTTACTGTAAGGTATACACTACTGTAGTAATAAAAGCTACGTAAGCCGAGGCTTGACATTACCATTTCACAAGACCATAGTTATCTAGTTTAAACATTGCAAAATCAGCCTTCCGTACTTTCCAATACTTCGCAGACATGACATTAACCTGTTACCGGCATGACCATGGAGTGTGTACTGCTGTATTTAGACTTGTCAATTTTAAAGATGGCGTGATCGATACGAAGTTTCTCCAGCGCGTTAGATTAAATCGGTTATAAACAAGGAGAAATACGGGCGAACGTTATCGTGCGATTCAAAAAGGAATAATATACAGTTGATTGAAAGTGTTAAATGGATATTCAGATCACATAACAGATACATGTGTGACACATTCTGTAAACAAATTGTGCAGTGACGACACAAACCAGTTTTTAATGGACTGATGTTATTATATAGGGTTGTGTTGTGTCCTGTTTAAACAGAACTAAAGAAACCATTCTTCGGTGATGTATTAAATTATTTTGGACGCCAATAATGAAAATTGAAAATCGGATACACGTTTTGGAAACAAAATACGGAAACCCATCGCGTTTCTGGTTAGCAGGGTTCAGGTTCACATGAAACATTGTAATAAAAAATGTTATTAAAAGTTTTGTGGATACAAAAAGGAATTGTAAATGCTTGTAGCTGGATATTAATTGTAAAAAAATGCCGTAGATCGACGTCAGCACTTTGAAGGTAATACATGTAGTTACATAGTCGTTCAATTTAGTTTTGTTTTGAAAATAAAGTTCTAATTTTAGCTCCGCGCGAGGGTGATATGACAAAATATTACCCTAGGATATAACTTTTTGATCTATGGACAACATACACAGAGTGGTCACGTGAGGTGTAATAATAAAATATATTCATTATACGTAATTAAAAGGAATGTCTGTTAATAGACTGATTATATTATCAATTATTCTGTTGCTTGGGACTTGATTGCAATTAATTGAGAAGCTCAACTGAAAAGAAGATACTCCAGTAGAGTACACAGTTTGCACCGTGGGTCATTAAGACAGGTCCCTGATGGTATCAGTTATAGTGTACAGAGAAGCAATGGCAATATACCGTGTCACTGGCCGCTATGCAACCGGCGTATATGCAGGGTAAAAAATGTTTATACAGTAAAACATAAGTTGGTACGTTCGTGTTCCAATATTTAGGGAAACAAAAAAAAATCAATTTTCAAATTTATCCAAATATTCAGGGACACGAAAAATAATTATTTTTCCAAAAATAAGGAGTGTGCCAATATTTAGTGTGCCCCAACACTTAGGATAATTACGATAATTATGTACATAGACGTTAAATACACCTGTTTGCGTTTTGTTCGAGGTAATAAGATGCCTGATTTATTTTCAGGGTGATTTTTCGGGAATTAAAAAGGATATGGTATTCAAGGTTTTCCTTGCTTTATTCTAGTTGAATGTTCAATCGATATAAATAAGGGGGAGGGGATTTATACAATTACACAATATTAATATATTCATAATGCGTTGCTTGTCATTTACATTTTGAAAGGAAATTAAACTGTTATTAATAATATTAAAAAATCGTATATGCGTGGCTTAGTTTCAATTTAGTAAAAACTTTGGTATTCGAACAGTTTCTGTGTGTATGATATTATAATAAATTAGAGTAAGACTGCTTTATTGGACAAATTATACATAGATTCATCTTAATATATTTGAACCATAGATCATATTATAAACAGCATGTGTTATGCGTGTTCTTAAAACTCTTAACTGGACATATGAGTATATGTAATGTTATTTTGTTGACACACTCTAATGAATTGTAGTACGTATCAATTATCAGTCAATTCTCTATTGCTTGTTATAACATAGTCATATTCTTCAAAACCGTTAATGTAGTTTTAAAGAAGACGAACAGTTTCCTCATTTAAACATCACCATTTTGGTATTAATTTTCAGGGCGATCATGTAGTGAATCAATCACGGAATCAACCACAGCAGGTATTAAAATGTGTCATTTTAGAAGATGACAATATACATGCATATACAAACGTTAATAGCAAATTCTAGTTTAATGTGGCCTTTGTGTGTAAATTCGGAAACAAATAACGTTGATTAAAGTATTATTGTCATTTTAATCAAAATGCACAAAACAAAATATATTTTACACATTACGTTGAATGTGTTTTTTATATAAAATTAAAGTATTACTAGTATTACACTTTAATATACCTAGTTTTAACAACATACTGTGTTGTCTATTTGACACCTGTGTTGATTTGTGTCGCTGTATACTATTTTTGCATTGTAAAAATATCAAAGACATGCACACATTTGGTTATTTTATCCTATTTTGTTTTGTGTATTTTTTTTCATAGCAGAACAACGATAGCTGTACTTTGCAGTAACTACGATGAGTACTGTGGATCGACGACAGGCTAGACGATCCATTGACACACTGTGCCGATACAGTGCAATACTTTATATTTCAAGTATTTTAATCGTAATAGGTTTCGATTTCAAATTGACTAGATTTATGTTTGGTCACTGGTCCTGGTACGAACACAAGCGGATATAGTAGATGATTGTGATCAATATGTATGCCATGAAAGAGAGACATTTGACTCTTAATACTAGTGCACACTGCACAGTACTGGAACAAGTAGATCATGGATAAAATGTTATGAACAATTATACTACAACAGTTAAACATGTCGGTTTATTAATAGTTATATGTTTTATTAATAGTTATATTTCGGAAATAAACTAATAATTAACACAAAACGTGTGATATTTAGGCAAATGTTGATTTTTTGATTCTCGTTTCCTTAGAGTCCTTAGGTTATTTTTTTTTTAAATGCTAATAAAATTAGAACATTGCCGCAGTGAAAAATAAATGCATTCAATGCAAAAATGTTGACTATCTACAATAGCGCAGTTCCAAATGAGTATTTCACGGTACTTTTAGTTTACTTATGTAAACTACCCTTTCACTACAAAACGTTCAGTTGTATTATTAGTGTAAGTATTATGGTTATTGTGAAAATACTTGGTGTTAATAATACTAGTTGAGAAACTAAAGCAACACAAACTGTTCTTAACAATAGTGTAATACAAGTTTATATATCTTTAATTATATGCATGGTAACCTTAATGCGCTGTATACTGCTTGATTTCAAAAAGTACTTTTGTAATATATATAATAGTTTTTGCAAAGTATCACGTACATCTGTTTACTAAACATTTTGCAAATGTTTATTACTTTTGTCGAAATTAATAAGCACCTACGTTCAAAACGTATTTATCACAAAAGCGTATGAAATAAATGGTTACATTTTATTAAACAGATAAACACTCTTTTGACCTTCATTACATAGCAAAAAAAGATTTACAACGTGTACCAAGTTTGCTCCTATCCAGTTTATGTAACACACATATCTATTCTGGTTCACTGACTCTTCATGCGTTGTTTTAAAGTGATGTGTTTAAGCTAGACTACTGCTAATGTGTTTATGTATAATATTTGTAACTTTCTTAAAACTCCAAAGATATTAAAAGAAGATACAACCAATATTTGTTCATTATTTACTGTACAAAGTGATGAAAATCGGAATATTTATTATCATATTTCACATATCAGTATTATGATATGTATTTGCCTACCTGCAAAACAGTTTTGTTGGTTAGAAATACAAAACAACACACACACGCTTGCACGCACACATGCACACACACACATGCACGCTCACACACGCACACGCACTTAGAAACACACAAAAGCCATCAAACACATGCCTAATAAATCTGATACAATTATAAAGCATCGAAAGGAAGAAATTAGAATACGTCTATTCACTTGGTTAGAATTGTTGGACTACATGTTTCGTTTCATAACGTTCAAATAACAACACCAATTTCTCATCGGCTCAATAGATATGGTGTTAAATGTTTCACCAAGAGGTCGCGACGTTGAGTCCACTCCCACTCTGCTATCACATATCGGTATACTTAACATTGGGTAATCTCATACTATACTTTTTTGTAATGTTAATAAATACCTTTTTACATTTATAGGTGTGTATATATCTATGACATTCACGTTATGATATAGGCTTCCATCATAATTTACATTAGTTTTGTTATCGTTTCGACAATCTATGTTTCTATCTTTGCTTATTAAGCCACAAAGGTTCGATGCTTTGGGTCAGCAAGGAGAATACCTTTTATCTACACACTATGCACGGCTAGAAATTAGGTTGGTGTCATTTTTTTATTTTGGTTTAGGCTGTTTTATATTAAACAATCTTTGGGGACCCCAACTGCCACATTCACATCATGACGTCGCATGGTAAATACTGCTTGGTTCAGGAATGCTGTAGGGATATACAGAAGACACACACTGATCAAAATGAGATGTTTGACAGCACACATGCTATCATTATTATTTTGGTGTTTTAAGTTCACAATATTTATCGCTGAAGTTAAGGCTTTTTGCAAATTTTTTTATAAAAGCTTCGTTTCCTTATAAAGATGGGTATAAGAATCAGAATGAAAACAATGTCAGTTGAATGATCAACAACTGTGATACGTGGTACATTTGAAACAAGGTGTCGTTATAATCAAGAACAATTTTATTCTGGCCAAATCTATGACATAACAATCATTTTTACGACATTTTCTTCTGATTAAGCATACGCGTATATTTAGGTATGATTATTATAAAGTTGCTGTCAAATACATGCATATACAGTATTTATATTGTTTATACATGGCCGTGTTAGTTGTTGCTGTTTATGTTTATAATCTAATACAACAGAAATAAATTTCAATACATAATTAATTAACTTTGCAATTTATAATCTATGATACATTTACATTATTTTGTTCTTGCTGCGGCCGTTCAAGAGTGACTAAAAGAAAGTCGGAATAACGATTGTTTGCAACTAGCACAAACGAGAATAACGATTAAAGCTGTATATAGTATTCAAACTGATTGCAAATTAAACAGTCCGTACCTTTGTTTTAAAACAAATCAGTCTTCTGTAAATATGTGCACGAAGTTACAATAGTGCGCTAATTATAGGCCTTGAAATCAAACCGTCGTATCTGGTTTCTTCTACGTGCATTGATTAAAGTTGTCGTTGGCACCGTTTCACTTCCATTGATTAATAGTTGCACGAGTATCGATTAACATGTTTGCGTTTACCATTTGTTTGCCTTTTCCCAGACAGATACACCGTTTTCGACTCAACACATCGCTATTTGGATTTAGTCTTCATTTATAATAAATCGAAGCTCTTGATTGTGTAGAATAACTTCTTGGTGGGAAACACCTGACAGTATGATTACATTATTATATGTAGAACAGAAGTACATCTATTTACATCCAGGTTTAAGTGAGTACTTGGAGTGAGTTACTTATGTTTCAGTTCATGTTACTTTGTCACTTAGTATATAAATTGCCTATATACTTTATTTAGCTGGGCAACTTGATTTTTATAGAACATTAACAATATGACAATTCCTCATGCTGAACGTGGCTTGTTAAATAAATACAGTAAATCGGGGCTCTTTAAGCGAATTAAACATCCCGATCCATCGACCGACTTTTATAACTGAACATCTTACATTGATCAGGTCTGGTTCGTACTAACATAGTACGCCTGGCACAAACAAATTAATGTCGGTTTTGGAATGTTCGATGCTAAATGTAACATTATGATGCACATTTTGTATTCTAACATAGATGGAGATTATTTGACTTGAAAACAAAAAGCCATAATTTGATTCTTCAATTTGATATTTCCTTATGCACATAGCTCGTAAGAAAGGTGCATATTGCAATGTTGTTACACAAATACAGTCTCCATTTTCATAAATTTAATTTAGGTTCCTGTTAGAAGAAATAAATTACATATAATGTAAATAATAGCATTTCCATATAATAAACAAGAATATCGGTAGAACCAATGGATGCTCCCCTATGCCGCTTTGCCCTCTAGATGTAACATTGACCTGATATTTTTACCGTGTGATGTTTTGATATTTGGTGTTATTTTTTACTTCGCATTAAGAACCTGATTCATACGGAATTACTTTGTTATGCTAAGGCTAACATTCTTGTATCGTCTTAGAATCCATTCAACAAGTTAAAATTCCGGCCAAGCAAAATGCCAATTCGACTTTTGACTATAACGTATGACATAGACCTTCGACATACAGATCTAATTCATGCTTGTAACATGCGGTCTCATTTAGGCAAATATGTGTGCCATTTATTGTAAAATAGCTCAATCTATGACCGACCACGTTATAGTCAGGACAAGCAAAACACTGATGTTGACCTTTCACCTCTAAGTGTGACCGTGACCTTTGACATATGGATTTGGTTTAAATGCATTTTATGTTGCCTCATTAAAGTTTACATGTGTGCCATGTAGTTTTTAAAATCCACGGCAAGTTAAAGCACAGACAGTCTAAGTGACAATTTTGCCATTTGACCTCTAGATGTGACCTTGACCTTTGACCTAGGGACCTGATTAATGAGCGGTTCACACCAGCTTATAGCAGCAAACATCTGTGCCTATTAATTCAGAGATCACTCCATCCACGGTCGTTATAGTGTGGACAAGCACAATAAGCCAATTAATAATCAATACAGGAATAATGAAACTCCAGAGACATCATCAGGAGAGAAACCCTTATTACCATCTGTTGGTCCTTTATTTGAAGCAAGTGACCAATTGCCTATACAATACAGGACATTACATACAACACAACACACAACATAAAAATGATTAAAACTGAGGTCATCGCCTTGGAACGGTCAATGCAAAGCATTGGAGGTTAAAACCAGTTTAAAGGCATGCCAAACATCACACTTAGCCCAGAAATTATTACTTAAAAGGGAAGATACACAACTGACAACATAGAAATCACACAAAAGACACAAATGCACCAAAATAAGATTAAAGCGGGGTCACCGCCTTGGAACAGTCAATGCAAAAACGCATTGGGGACTTAAACCGGTTTTTAGGCACGCCGAACCTCACAATTAGCCCAGAATTATTCACAAAACATGCACTTGTAAATCAACTTTAACCTTATAGCATTGCAATTCAAATTAAATAGTAATACAAGTGAATATTAATTCAATTAAATGCCAATTTTATTACTCAATGGTTGAATGTACACTATAGCAGCAGCATTGCAACTTTCTGAGGCACGATGAAATGAAGTAAATACAATTATAAACTAAATTCCTTCTTGGTGACAAGATTTCAAGACCTAGCATCATATAGTACAAATTCAAGATCATCGTCGTGCATTTCAGGAAGAAGCCGTAATACGTGGTGTAAAAGGACAGATTACATAGCTTGGTTGTATATGTTTCATATTTATAATTAATATAATTGAACTAGTAGTTTAATATTAAACTAAAACGATAATTACAGCATGAACTCATGCAAACAGAAAAAGAAAATTTGTTAATTTTACAAAACGTGAATCAAATACCAAATATCATATTTAGGTGTTCATGTGCCGTAGACACTTACTTGTTAATCTGTTAAAACGCGTTTGCGAATAGGTTTTTAGGTAGTACAACTGTAATGGGCAATATTCCAAACATTATTTTAAATATTATTGCCATTATCTTTATTACATCACTGCAAAATTATTTTTTTTTTTAAATATTCAAGACAACCACTTTCTCCATTTTTCCATCAAAATTCATTTACCCTATGGATGAAAAAAAAGTCATAACTCAATTATAATTGCAAATATGTCCAAAATGTTAGGGTCTTTTATACAAGTAATGATTGAATTTATACAATAAGGCAACATAAGGCTTTAAAGAAGATATAAGTATTGTTATTTATCAATTTTTTATGGAAGCTCAGCATAAACTTGAAGCTAACAGAACAGATAAAATAATCTGTTGTCTTAAAGATTTTGGTTTTCCTGGAATGGTATGTTTTTTTACTTAAATACTTTTATTTATTTTTCATCTATGACATATATTTGACTAAAATAAAAGGTTAGAAACTAATTTACCGTGCACTTTTTGAAAAAGAGACGAAAAACGATCATACCCCTTAAATAATAGACAGCGATATTTAGGCAATTCCATAACAATAATTATCAAATGTGACATAAATTATGCATTTTAAGTTTAATACACCATTAATACCAGTTAAACTAAATATATTTATAATTAAGTTATTATTTCAGTTAAACAAACTTTTTTTTCACAATTAAGTTCTCTAGAGGTACAAAAAAATGCCACCCACACCCTGCAACGTTTTCAGGTCTGTGATAACACACCGCACATCAACAATAAGTGTCTTATTTATTATCTTCGTTTCCAATCATCTTCATGTCAACAATGTTTATGCTGGTAATTGAGGCTGTATATGCTGGTAATTTAGGCTGCATCTTCACCAACTGGCGCAGTCAGAAAAAGGTGTGTACTGTGTTGAGCACCAGGTTTGACCCCCAGGGAAGCATTCCAAGTAATTTATGGCAATTCTCTTCCTTCAGTTGCAAAAATATTTTAAAACAATCAAATAACATTGTTTTCCACTACATATTTAACAATATACATACAAAACTTTCCAGTATATGTGCAACCCAACCTAGTAAGCCATACTTTTCAGTGAAAGGTAGGGCCAAAATTAAAATTAACTTTGTTTGCCATTGAATACCTACCCGACGAAAAGGTCCCTACTCGAAAGTTTTTTTCTTTGTTAAATCAAACAAGTTTTTTTTTTTTAATTCCAAATATTCTATTTTTCTTTGGGTTAAATAAAAGCTTGCAGTTCTTTCATTTCGGTCGTTTTCCATTGGGTTAATACATTCACTGAATCCGCTAAACCCTTGCTTATAACAGGCCATATCAAAATGCAATTCTAATTATGTTTTATCAAACTCGTGAAAATAACAGGCAGTTTGTCAGCAATCATTGTCTAATTAAAGATGATTGCTAGCAAAGCTCTCGTTATATGAACAGACACTCGATTATATTATTAAAAGCAATGTCTGTGTTATATGTTATATATTGAAGCTAAATGGATCATTCGTAAATTTTTTTTTTTCAAAACAAAGCCTATCTACCTACCTGTTACCAGCAACCTTGGTTAGGCAACGGCAAACAAGCAAGGCTGGCCAAAAATTAATGTCAAAACTGTGTAATTACTGAAGGGATCCTTATTAGTATGCTGATCATGAAAAAACACGAGTGCAAACATTCATCAGCAAAATGGCACACATATTAAGTGTAAATACTCAACTATTTAAGTGTCTTGAGGGCTCAAAACTAACTGACTGACACATCATACATGTACTTCATGTCTTGTATGTTCATTTACTTACATGTATACTGTAAGTATATGTAGATATATGGACAAACACAAATAGATGTAAATAATATTACTAATATATCAATTATACATTTGAGCAATACAATTTCGTAGTTCAAGCATTGAAATGAAAAGCATCACATTATCATATAATGAATTAAGTTCTGATTTTATAGACAAATACTAATATATTCAGAAATTTCAGAATAAAAATACAATGCTTTCACTTTCTTGTTTTACTTACATGCGTTTCATCTCCTTATTATCAGGATTCAAGCTGGTAAATCATATGTACGATCTGGTGAGGGTTATTTATATGGCTCCGATTTTCTTTCAGTGATCATTCCCTTTTTGCTGGTATTTATAATTTTCGTTTGACAGTTGTTTGTATTTATACCACGAAACAAATGTGTCTTTCGGTTTCGATTTCTATCAATTTTTTATTATGTCAAAATATTTATCTTTTTGCATTTCGTCAGAAGTATATATATGATACTAACATGTATAAAATAATGTGATTATATAAAAGAATGTACTTAAATTTAAAATATCATGTGTTCGACAAGAATCGGAACCAAACGGGCTTATTACGAACTGGGTAACGAAACTGTCCGACAGTCACCGATATCGGCCGATCTTCGAAAAAACTGTTACTGTTTAAATTAAATCGATATATATTTAACGCTGTTTACTCAACGAGAAAAGATAATTATTTACAGTTAAACGAAATTCTCTATAAAAAACTAACAGGCAGGTGTTAACCAACACTTTTTAATCAATGAGACACAATGCCGTGCTTTATTCTTCACCTATTTTTCATGAACACTGCGCAATATTTCGATGTCCCGGGGAATCCCATAACGGAAGATATTCTTTATGGGATATTCCTTTCGGTCATTTGGAATGATTTTATGAACATAAATCAGAGCGACACCATTAAGGCCTCTTTCATGATCGTAACTGACAACGTCTTCGTAGTGCACTAAAGATACGTTTACATGAACACGAACCGAAGGGCAAGCTTAAATATTAACTCAAATATCGCATGAATGTTCTGGAAGTAATTTTTATCACATTATGATTCGAATCATTCTTTCAGCGACATAGGCTTTTAAAGTTTGTATTGGTATGTGACATCTTATAAGCTCTGTTTCAAATTGGCTTGCTATTAGAATAACATGTACACATGTTTGTTATATTGGGTTTTCAACACTATCCGTAAGATATTCGTGCTGACTTGGTAGCAGACAGACAGACAGACAGACAGACAGACAGACAGACAATTTATTCAGACTTATACAACAGTACATCGTCTTCATACATAAATATAAACATTTTATTTCTGTCACGTAAATAGGTATACAAAATAACATTATATACATAAAATATTCATTTCAGAATACAAATAAACACAATCGATGGCAACAACACTTAAGTTCTATCGAGGCGGTAATGAAATTTATCTAAACAGTATTATTTAGGATCGCACTTCTTATAACAAAAGCTTCTTTGATATATTTACATATATTAGAAATTACTGATTTGTCACATGAAACTAATAACTTGTGGTAATTATATACGGATGGGTTAATATAAAATATACGGTTAATATATTTTTCTCTTAAATCAGTGTAACAGCGGCATATACATATAAAATGGTATTCATCTTCTAAATCAAAGTCATTACAACATAAACAATAACGTTCATTTCGTGAGATGTTATTCTGAGCATATCTGCCGGTTTGGATTCTCAACGGGTGTGCAGAGACTCTTAATCTTACAAAAAATAAGCGCAGACGTCTAGGGAGTAAGTCTAAATATGCTTCATATTCCAAAGAGGTTTTAAAAACTTTATACATATCTAATACAGAACTGTTATTCATTTTACCATACCACTCTTGTTTAAAATTGTCAACAAGTCTACATTTGAACTCATTAATAAAACTATTTACTTGCACAACGCTTGGATTTTCAAATACATAACCAAATCCATACTTATTTAACATTTTTTTGACATTCGAGACCCAATTTGTATAACATTTATTACAATCATTTAAAGCTTGTTTATAAACAATTTGCATTATGATATTTTTATTATTTATAATTTTAAACCAATATTTTAGAATTTTAACAAACCTGTTTACATACAAAGGATATCTACCTAATTCTCCATAAACAGCAACATTACATGTATTTATTTTAACCTGTTGCAATCGTTTGCAAAATTTGAAATGTATGCGTTCAATATCATCTGACTTTTCGAAACCCCATACTTCTGAAGCCTAATTTAATATAGAACCCACGAAAGAGTCAAACAACTGACAGAATATTTTTGGTTTTATGTCAAATTCATTGCATTTAAACAATAATATATTCATGGCCTTAAGGGCTTTACCAACCAAATGTTCCTGGTAGCAAATAAGTTCCTTTAGAACGTCGCCCAGTTGTTAATAAAATCGGACAGTACTGATAGTGGCCTATTATTATAATTAATTGGTATAACATCTGGTATATCACTATGGTGCGAAACTAGTGCCTCAAATTGTCTCCATTGAATGAATTTGCAGCAACTGACACTATTCTGACATAATATGATTTGCTGGGTATTGTATTACTTTTTTTGGTCTGCAGATTTAGGCCGAGGCAGCTGCCGAGGCGTGCCTCACCGTCGCTACGACGCCGTCATATACTTTATTTACGTATAACAGTAAACGCCAATTAAGATGGTTGAATTAAGTAAAATATTTTGAAATTATAATTATAAACAACATTTATTTGAATACAATTGCATTTTTTAAATGGCGTTTCTTAAAATCAAAGTCAAAACATGTATAGATATTACATATATTAAATCGGCGTAACGCAACGCTTTCGAGAATTGTTCTTAACCTTTTTTAGTTTTTTCTTTGTTATGATTTATTATTGGATCTCAGAAATCATTTTCGATTTATGCTGGCCTTTTTTCTAAAACTGGACACATTTTTCACATTTTTAATATCAATATAATATAACCTTTCATGGAAAATTACTGAGCTTGAAAAGTAAAAAGAGAAATTGCAAATGATCAACAACAGTACAGCAGACGCATCAGTGTATGCATAAACAGGTAGTAACACAAGACATATTCTTCAAATGGTGTGTTTCAAGTAAAACACTTCAATTTATGAAATGCTTTTACTAGTAGTAAATATGTCTTTGTTTTAGTATTGTTGTATGGTATTATATCTGTCTAGACCTACCATAAATTATTAAATTGACATTGCAAATGTTCTCAAGGTATTTTCATAGACGTTCGTGTTAAGCAGTCTCTTCTCATGTACGCAGATGATGTGTTACTCACGCAGACTCGGCGGAAAAACTACATCGAACGCAGGATGTCAATGTTATTTCTCTGGAACAAGCTTATATAAATGGACGAAAATCGCATCAAGGAAATTGTGTTTAACATGGACTACGCAAAATGTAAGGATAATGGGTTTGCGAAGGTCAAGGATGTGATGGAACACATAAGACTATCAGACCATTTCACCAACAACACTGTTGTGGACCTAACTGCTAACAGGGCGGGAGTAACCCGATACTTCTCAGGCGTAAGTCAGCACAGTGCGCTCCGAAACTACGCATCTACAGGTTGTTTAAAGACACATTTAAGTTCAAACCATACGTGAAACTAAACGAGCTCTCACTGCTCTGTCAGTTTCGTACTGGTAATCTCTCCTGAAGAATGGTAACCGGAAAGTACACAGAAAACTAGCAAAATACATAGTGTGCGCTTAGCTTCATAGACAGAGTGTATTATACCACTAGGGAGCAAACCAATAGACAGTATTGGGAAGCCCCAGAGGTGGAAAGAATATAACCACATGAGCTAAGGGATACATTAAGGGTCAAACGAAAAGACCCGAGACGGACAGAGGGACTTCGATGAGAGATTAGACGAGAGCCAAACGTAGTGCACATTTTCGTATTAAACCCTTTCATATTCACTAGATCACTCTTGAGCGACGAGCGCTTAGGTACAATAGAGAGTTTTCTGGAGGAAGTCGAACTGCACCTGCTCAGAACACACAGTGAGTCTGATGAGGAAACACCTCTTGGAGACTGCTCGATGATAGAGGACGCTAAACTGCCTCACGTCCCCTTTGATCGTAGAAACAAATGGCAAACGAATGAGAAACACCATGGAAGGAGGTTCAGGAGATAGTCAGGAAAGCTGGTTCGGCACCTGGACCAAGTGGAAAAACATGTACATCGTTTATAAAAAATGCCAGGGGTTGTCAAGACGCTTGTCAAGGGGGTGAATGTCAATGATGCATGTGTAAAATTTAAGTTAGAACGCATTGTCTGTGTAATAAATATGGCCGCCTTTAGTTGAGGATTTTTTAAAATGTGTTACATTTTTATTAAGGTGAGTGCTCACGTGTTAAAAATATGTTTTTGACCGTTACCATTTTATTTACCGCATCCTTTCGTTGCACGTGGACACTTTTTGTTGAGAAAAGAAACGCTCTAATAAAAAGATTATTGAAGGAAAAGTGTGTCAGCATAAGGTTGAAATAAATAGTTTTACAAAGAAAATATTTTATTTTCTGTAAATAAATCCCTTCAATATCACGGAACAGGATCCAAATTATTGATATAAAAACTACATTTATTTTATACGTTGCTTGTGGGGGCTAATTAGAACTCTGTGGAAGAAGGGGTCAATCCATGATAGCTGGAAGAGAGTGGAGGGCTGTTTCGTCCCGAAAGAGAAAGATTCCAAGACTGTAGAACAGTTTAGGACCATATCCTTGCTCAGTGTGAAGTGTAAGATCTTCTCTATCGTGGCTAGGAGACTGGCGTAGTACTTTACCAGCAACTAATATATTGATACAGCGGCACAGAACGGAACTATTCTCTGTGTGTCATAAACACAACAGCATCCTGGGCCATTGATCAAAGAGGCAAAGGCTGAAAACGGGGAGCTCACAGTAGTATGGCTGGACCTGGCGAATGGAGAGAAAGTCAGGAAGTTAGTCAACTCCTACTTTAACGGTATGAAGATCCAATTCGACCGCCGTGAAATAAAAGGAAAACTTTGTTGATTCTGGTGACTGATCGAATTTTAATTTCACTCGTGGTAATAGAAAATTATATTCTATGTTTACTATTATTGAGTGACACTCTATAGTCATTGTACATGACAAAATGGACGACGTCTACAGCAACGACATAATGGCACCTTTACCGTGTCGTGAAAACGTAAACATATTATATATTTTGCACCTAAAGAACATGTTGAATGTATAAAACAATCAGATTGTTCACGCAGGTAAAATTCTATATCAATATTTCATCTGTATTGAAGTATTCCACATTTAATTTCTATAACATAGGCCTATGGAAAATCTCAATAGAATAATTTTATATGTATTTACAGCCTGTTTCATTTGTTTGTTAAAAAGTCACGTATGAAAAAAAAACACTATGAAGTCGAGATCCTTACACGACTACCGCACGTTGACCTTGTACATGATCTATATTGTGTTGTTCTGATTTAAGTTGTGTGTTAATTATTCAGTGAAAGCTTATTCAAATTTTCAAGAAATCGTGAACTTTGTGGTATTTTAAATTTCGTAAACACGCAGGTAAAGTTGCCCTGTTTATTAAGATATGATTACTTAATGTGTCATAATGTGTTCCATAAATAGATTTACTGTCATATACCGTTATATTTCTGAACCTTTGCGATCACTAGTTCAGGTTTGTTGAAAAAGTAGTCCGTAAAAATTTGTATTTGTAGGGGTCGGAAAAACGGCTAAAACAGTTTTTTTTATAAGTATCATTTCGTAGTAGGATAAAAACAAACAACTGAACAAAACAGAAGACAAAAACTAACTAAATAATTTTTTATCTCTAGCTATTTATCCGAGTATACATTTTACAACAAAACAATCATTTTCTTAGAAAACGTTCTGCATTTTCCTTGTATGTGTATCACATACATATGATCCAGGTATCCGTATTTGGAACTTGACATTTTATATATACACATATATATATAAACACTACGACCTATTAAAGTTGTCGGCTTATAAACATATGCTGTGATTGTCTTACTATTATTATCAGGCAAACATTTTGTTACTTACACTAGTATATATTCTATAACATGTCAAAACGTAAAACCAAACATAATAAAGGATATCAATCTTTTCCGGATAGTTTAATTAAATATATCTGAGCATTTTAATTATACAGGATACAATATTTTTTATAAAGATAAGAAATACTTTGAAAATACTCTTAAAAGCTTACTCTGACATTTAAATATATTTCTAACAGCACATGCACAATTGTGTTTTATAATTAGATTCGAAACACACGTCTTTCTAATTATTGTGGACATATTCGCTTATAGCGTCACCTACAATCCGAAGCAAGGAAGTAAAGACTTGGCCAAAATCCACACCTGGCTGGCTCCTTTTCTCAATGTCTTCACACTGTTCTTTAATTGTTTGCTCATTATTGTATAAGCGCTTGTAGAATCCCCTGAAAACGAAGAACACATTTATTAGTCAACGATTGAATCCTAAAATACGCCTATAAGTTTGTCGATTCAGTTTGTTTATGAAAGTATGCGCGTTTGTCTTATTTGTGCCTGATATTCCAAGTAAAATTGAATAAAATGTATTATATTATATTACCCATAATACCGGTAGTCATGTTGTGTTTTAATGCAAAAGCCTAAAAACTCTTTGCATTCTTCAACATTCCTGAAAAAAGAATGTTGCTTTCTATTTAACAAAAACATGTTGCAAATCAAATCGAACGTTGAAAAAATCATGACATACAATAATGAAAGAAGAACATTTTGTTAAACAGTAATGCCCCCCCCCCCCTCCAAATATCCAGAACAATTTCCAGACAAAAATTCTAGGGTTAAAAATGTAAAATGAAACACGCTTTTTGCAACTTGTACTCAATTTGACATTGACCTTTGACTCAAAGACCCATTAATTGATATGTTTCTACTTGCAGTCATAACCCACTTACGTACCAAATTCTACAAACCCAGGCCTCAGGGTATTGCCTAGAAAAGCGTTCACATCTATTTGTCAGTTTAATCTTTGACTAAAAGACTCAATTATCAATAGAGATTCTTTACTAGTCAAGACCAAACTACCAACGAAGTTTAAGGAATCTAGACATAAGGGTTCTGTAATTATAGCCCTGATAAGGTTGTGCATCAATCGGTCAGTTTGTACATCTTTGGTCAGTTTTCAATTGACCCTTGAGCCAATATTTAATTCGAATCGTTTGCTTTTTATTGTATTGTGGTCGGTTTGCACTGGACGTTTGACCCTATGACACATTCCTAATAGAGACCCTCTACTAGTCATGACGAACCTACCAATTATGTTTTAAGAACCTGGGCCCAAGCGTTTCGAAAATATTGCCCGGAAAATGTTTTACAATTACCGGGTGTTTTATTTTATTATATTTTGATCCAAGGACCTCAAAATCAATAGGTATCCACTATTAGTTATTAGCAACCAACCTTATAAATTTTAAGAACCTGTATACATTAGTTGCAAAGCTATTGCCCTAACAAGCTTTTACAATTATTGGGCAATGTGTCTTAAATCTCTCGGTCAGTAAGACACTGAGCTTTGAACCACTGAACCTAAAACAATAGGGATCCTTAACGTATCATAACCAACCCTATCACATGTACCATGCTTTAAGAAGGTTCTGTGGCTATCGTCCGGACATGGTTTGGACTACCGACATACCGACAGACGTATGGAACGACATTTTCAAAGCAATATATCCTCGCTACGTCGAAGAGTGGCATACGCATAGTTAACATTTACAAAATACCTTATTCAATTAACACCTGAACGGATGCGAGTAAATGAATTGCAAATGTACTAACTCATACCATAATTTAACAAGAATAATAATGAAACTGCTTGATGTTGCCCAAAACACACTTTGTAAATTAATGGGAATGAACTGATATATTTTAAAAAATAACGAGAACTGGAACTGCAAAACCACAATTATTGTCCGGAGTGACCAACGTATAACGCAAACATACCATACTAACATGTGTATAATGCAATTAAAATGTATATCAAAAGTCCGTGACTGTGAACAAAATCCCTGAGTTGGAATATCATTGTAATGCAGTCCGGCATACAATCGTATCACCAGTCTTTGAATTCCATACAGTTAATAGAATAAGACATGGCGAACGATACATTGAATACTATATATTTTAAACTATAATGCAGGACCCAATATATATATACTTGCAATGTAACCTTCAGAGAAATAACATTGGATTTCTGCTAACACATTTTCTGTGAAGCATGGACACGAATGGTGCATACTATACTTTATACAACAGTAATCGGAGGCCGATGACACCAAGAAAAAAACCACTCAAAAAACAGTTTCAGAACGTTTTGATATTATCCTCACCTAATGCTGATAATGAAGAGTCTTATTCATTATCATTGAAATCATCCAGTGGGCGGAAAATAGTCAGGGCAGGGCTTTTGGACTACTATCAACAAAGGTACATAGCTTAATGCAAAACAATTGCAGAGAAAGTCATGACACTTTAGTCTTGAGCTTCTTACTATTCGTGCAGATTGTTTTCTTAAAGCGCCAGTTATGTTTAGGAAATGGTTATTTAGAAAAAGCTCTAACAGGAATACGGAATGGACGGACGGACGGACAAGACGGATGCTATTGATGCTTACGACATTTTTCAGGAAGCATGAACTTTATGCGATTGATCACTAAATAATTAACTAAGCGCTTATAAAATATTAGTTACTTCTGCCTTTTGTTCATGACTGATGTGTATTCCCTTCTAACTCTCTCGTCCGATATGCGCTGATCACTGAAAACACAGTTTTTATGTTGGTCAACATTTTACAATCGCATGCAAATAAACATGTACTGTTTACTTAAAGTTGATACGCATTCGTCCAACGATAAAGAACGCATGTATCTCAATAAAAACCAACACACAGACATCTAACTTATACATATTACTAGCCATAATGTGTTTCTAAATTTGTAATTATGAATTAAAGTTTGTTGCTGTATCAATTTCCACATTAACATGAGATGAGCTAAGTTTCGATATATTCATATATGAATTGTTATCTATAACAAGAGTGCCATTGTCAAAGATATGCCCGTCAAAGGAGCATTTTAGGGGTAAAGATTCAACGACTTAAGCGACAAAATCCATCCATGCTTGACAAAGACATGCTTCGGACTAAGTAGTAAGTTTGATTTATTTCATTCTACCTTTACCTTAAATTGTGACCTTGAACATAGACCTAGGGACCTGGTTCTTGCACGCGACACTTCGTCTCACCACACTAATCAATTCTGCCAAGTTATTTGAAAATACATTGATGCTTGACAAAGATATGCTCCGGACTAAGTGGTATGGATTGATTTCTTACATTTGACCTTTGATCTTGAATTGTGACCTTGGCCTTGGACCTGGTTCTTGCGCTCGACACTTCGTCTCGCCATGCGAAATGCTTATCATTTCTGCCAAGTTATTTGAAAGTCCATTCATGCTGGACAAGGAGATGCTCCGGACAAAGTGATAGGGATTTAGCTCTTATATTTGACCATTGACATTGAATTCTGAGATTGAGTTGGACCTAGGGATCTATTTCTTGCGCGCGACGTTTTGTCTCATAATGCTTATCATTATGCTAGGTTATTTGAAAATCCGTCCATGCTGGACAAAGTTATGCTCTGGACAAAGTTTTAAGGATTGATTTTCTATATTTGATTTTGACCTTGAATTCTGACCTTGACCGTGGACATAGGGTATTGTTTCTTGCGCGCGAAACTCCGTCTTATCATGCTTACCACTTCTGCCAAGTTATTTGAAAATCCATCTATGCTAGACAAAGATATCCTCCGGACAAAATAGTAAGGATTGATTTCTTATATCGGACCTTTGACCTTAAATTCTGACCTTGAACTTGGATCGAGGGACCTGGTCTTGCGCGCGACACTCATGCTGACGTCTTCTGCCAAGCAATTGAAAATCCATCTATGCTGGACAAATATATTATCCCAACAAAGTGTTAAGGATTGATTTTCTGTATTTAACCGTTGACCTTGAATTGTGACCTTGACCTTAGACTAAGTGACCTCGTTCTTGCACGCGACACTCTGTCTCATCATGCAAATCACATCTGTTATTTGAAAATCCATTTATGTTGGATAACGTTATGCTCCGGACAAAGATCTCCCGTGACTCGAACGCACGCCCGCCAACTAGCCCGCCCTCTCGCTTGGGATTTCCAACAATACGACCATTTTTTATACGGGCGTTTACAAACCGAAACAAAAAAAAAAAGCTAAAATAAGCAAAAACGCAAGGTTACAAAACTCAAGAGGTGTAGAAATAGAAAAAAAAGACGCTAGTTACAACATCCGTAGTTGTTGGTTTCAGGTATTTGATCAAATTTATATTGTTAAATATACACGAGTGTTTACATCATTCTATGTTTTTCTTCTATTTCATCTCCGATGCGGGTCCATGTCTTCAGGCAGTCACCAGAAATTCGCTCATAGTCGTTGCTATGACTGAAACAAAGGTAATCAAGACTAAGATAATAACCAGTTCACTGTCATTTGAAGTATTGTATATCATCAAAATGCACAGTTCAACAGTAAAGCAGAAATGTTGATAATATATACTTTGCATTTTACCTTTGGTCAATATCTGATTCTGTAACGTTACCTGTCGTATTTCTATCCATGTCTGCCCTGCATTGTTCAATACGTTTTGCATGTTCGTTGATTGACTCAACAAGTTTGCATTGTGCTAACCTTCAAACAAAACAAACAATTCAAGGCGTGATATCAATAAATAGAAACTGTGGCAACCGATACAATTACCTCTTCCGGAAACACATAAAAGTGAATGACCAATTTTGTATTTTAGCTATAAAATGCATGCAAAGAATCAAAACGAAGGATATAAATTACCAATGCATGTTAAACTTACATTTTCACATCAATATTTAAATGCTATTGCCCTCTATACCTTATAGAAGTATATTATAATCACATAATTAAAGGCTTATAAATACCATGAAATCATTTTTTGCTAATTAATTTATAGGTAGAATGGCGAGAATTCGAATTGTAAGGTTGACTTTAATTCGTAAATTTACCATTGTTCTTCTTTCTGCGTGTATAGTTGAATATGTTTTTCTTGCTCGTTGACTAATACCATCAAACTGTCATTTTGTTCAGACCTAGAAACGCTGTATGAATTTTAATGTTCGCAGAATGGGTACATAATATGTTATTAAACCAGATTGTATAGATAATTCCCACTCCTGTTCCTATATGTCCTCCCTGACTTTGCCGGCTTTTTTTGGTGTTAAAGGGACTTGTTCACAGAATTTCGCATTTTTTGAAGTATGCAAATAAATGTCTTAACTTGGCAGATTTAAATTTGGAACTATAAAGCTCAAGTATAATAACAAGTATTTTTTTTTAAAGAAAAGAAAAAAGAAGGTACCACAGGGGTTTGAACGCGGAACCTCCGGATTTAAAGGTGATCGGCTTAACCACTCGGCCATTCCGACTTCTACAAATCGTCCTGCATTATTTACTTCATGTAAGTGTCCCACGTGTTGTCAACAATTTCAACGAAAACAGCATAAACACACTAAATTATTTTATTCCATCGTTTAGCTTTACAAACGCTTTATGATTTTATCATTTTTAACTGATAATTACTCATAAAGAACAACGGTTTTCACAGTATATTTCTAGGTCCGTAGTGTTATTTTGATCCCTTGTTTACAATGCTCTTTTATTTTTAGAATCGGTAACAAACAGTTAAAAACTTGTCAATTCGTCAATCTGTGAACAGGTCTCTTTATCTTTTATAATGAGAGTTAACACAAACAAAATTTGCTTGTTTCGACACGATAATAAACCCTTTGTCATAAGAATATTGATACAAGGAATATGTAGTTATGAGGTGTAAAAATGTATACAGTTAAACTGGGGGAAAAGGACAATGGGGAATACCTCCATAAAAATGCAGCTAGAGTTATAATTCGTGTGCCCTGCGCTCCACGTACCACTATTTATCCACGTATGAAGCTTGAGTTCAATTTGTCTATTAGTTTTTTTAGAAAATGGCCAGACAAGGACAAATGAAAAGAATAATAACTTCGTAAATGATGCAACTAGAGTTATAATTCTTTGCGCAGCACTCCTTCTAACAAAACTCCATTCATGAATAAAGTCTGAGGTGAATCCGTTCAGTAGTCTTTGAGAAAAACAGGCGAACAAGGAAAACTGACAAAGGGTAATAATGAAGCTAGAGATATAATTCTTGTGACATGCATTCCAACGATAAAAAAACATCTATTCATGTAATATTATGAAGATTGAGGTAAATCCCTTCAGAAGATTTTGGGAAAACGTGTGGACAAGCACAATTGACAAAGAGGAATAATCCCGTAAACATACAGCTAGAGTTAGAAATCTATCCAAGTTTGAAGTCTCAGATCAATTCATTTAGTTGTTAACAAAAAATGTCCAGACAAGGACAATGGATAAAGGAGAATAACTCCGTCAATACTGCACGTAGAATTATAAACAGCCATATATCCATGTATTAAATTTGAAGTTAATATCTAAAATGGTTTCGAAGTTTGTTCCTGAGAAAAAACAACAATCAGACAGACGGACAGACAAACAGACGGACAGACAAGCTGATTTTATTACACCCCCCTACAACTTAGTTGTTCGGGGGGGGGGGTGAATTATAACAACGGAGTACAGGCAAATAGTGCGTGACCACGCACACATAAACACAAATCAACTCGAGTTTGTTTAAACAGACACAAACCATAAAACATGCCACAAATGTCACATTTAAGTTGTTAAGATTAAAACACTACTTACAGCAATTCTATTTTTCGTTTAGCATCTGCCTTTAACTTGTTTGCCTCCTGTCTTATATTGTCCAATTCGTCTTCGTACACCATTTTTTCAGCTGTGGCTTTTTCTGTCATTATTGAAGTTCTAAATTAAAAACAAATGACTTCTTAACGTTATCAGAATTTATCGATATATGTTGTCATTTATCTGTTTGATTCATTTGAATAGTACTGCACTTAACGAAGTAATTAAATAATGAATATTTTGTTAGTATTCCAAATATTGGTAATGAGACCGTGTGTCTTTTATTCGAGCGACCGGGCTCTATACTATTATAAGAACGTATTCGGTGTGGAATTTAAGTTAAGCAGCCGAAACAAAAGAAAATACGAAGTATGTTAAAAATAATAGTCTTATTTTATGTTTAAACATTACGAGTCGCTGAACGTGTGAACGAGTTTGTACGAGCAACGAGTGCACCACAAAAACATAAACTGAGTTTTATGGACATGCTAGAAAACACGTGAGTAAACGTTAACATATGTTAACATAACTACCAGTAATTTTTTTTAAGCAGTTAGGAACCAACTGAGGACACTTTGTGTGGAAATATTGTAGATGACAATCTAGATAGATGTTTGAGAGGAGTTGTCATTTAAAGATATTTCTTAGGTCTTAGACTATCAGTCATCTTATGCAGTATACGGGAACTATTACTTGTATTATACGATTTGTAACAGGACCACCCACGGAACATTTTTTGTTCCATCTTCAAAGTTGGTTTATTTGAGTCAAAGATAGTGCTAATACGTTTTGGTGTCATAGTGCACGAAACAAATAAACGGTATGACGTGAGCAACATGGAGAGAACATCAAAGGAAGATTAATGTGCAAATAATTGAAAGTCTAATCAGAGGTTACGGAGACGTCATTCAACGTCTTTTCAATATAAGCTGAATCGGCCATCTAGAAACGTAGATTGGAACCTTTTGAGGCACTTAAAGCGGACGATCCGCCATGGCATATCAAAACTGGCTTTCGGCAAGAGGAGCTTTAAATACTGAACCACAACATGTTGATATCCACAGCTTATGTTTGCACTTATACATTGAAGTAATCATGACCATATTTCATTTAAATATGGCAACGCGTTTCTGAGATAAGACGCTGTCCGTAAGTTTCGCAAGAATCAATTTAACAAGCGAATCATCTATTACAACTAGGTTTGGTACTGTAAAATACATGGACGAACAGAAATACCGAAATGACAATGTAAATATGTATTAACTGCATACTTAAAGATAGAAGGTATCATTTTTATTATACGCCTGTTCGAAAAACGGCCGTATAATGGGAACGCCCGAGCTGGCGCCTGGCTGGCGGGTGGGATTTTTTGGCGGATAGTCGGCGGGAGATCTTCGTCCAGAGCATAACTTTGTCCAGCATGGATGGATTTTCAAATAACTTGGCAGAAGTTTTAAGTATGATGAGACAGAGTGTCGCGCACAAGAACAAGGTCAAGGACATAATTCAAGGTCAAATCTCAAATTTAAGAAATCAATCCTTAAAACATTGTCCGGATTATATCTTTGTCCAGCATAGACGGATTTTCAAATAACGTGGCAGAAGTGACGAGAATGGCAAGACGGAGTGTCGCGCGCAAGAACCAGGTCCCTAGGTTCAAGTTCAATGTCACAATTCAAGGTCAAAGTTCAAATTTAAGAAATCGATCCCAAACACTTTGTCCGGAGCAGTTCTTTGTCCAGCATAGATGGATTTTCAAATCTTGCAGAACTGGCAAGCGTGGTGAGACAGAGTGTCGCGAGTAATAACCAGGTCGTTAGGTTTAAGGTCAAGGTCACAATTCAAGGTCAATTTAAAGAAATCAATCCTAAACATATTTTCCGGAGCATATTTTTGTCCAGCGTGGATACATTTTCAAATAATTTGGTTTTAGTGACAAGCATGGTAAGGCGGAGTGTCGTGCGCAAGAATCCGGTCCCATTGTTCAAGGTAAAGGTGATAATTCAAGGTCAAATGTCAAATATAAGAAATCAATTCTAACACTTGATCCGGGGCAAATCTTCGTCAAGCATGGATGATTTTTTAAAAATAACTTAGCAGAAGCTACAAGCATGGTGATGTGTAGTGTCGCGCGCAAGAACTAGGTCAAGGTAATAATTCAAGGTCTAAGACGTAGTGGCGGCATCAACTTTTCATTTCCGCTCTCTAACTCGAGAACAACTTGAGCTATTGTAATGAAACTTCATGCGTAGATACCTTATTGCGAGATTTCGCAGTGTATTGCATATGGCGTGGGTGGGGTCAAGGTCACTGTTACTAAAAATAGAAAACAGTTTCGGCTCAATAACTTGAACATGCATTGAGATATTTTATTTAAAGTTAATACATAGATACTTTTTATTGAGCCACTTAATAAGGATTGCGTATGGGGTGGTTGGGGTCAAAGTTAGGGTCACTGTTACTCAAAATAGCAAAAATGGTTTCCTCTCAAAAACTTGAGAATCAATTGAGATATTTCAATGGAACTTCATAAGATACCTTATATGAAGTCCTTGCTTGGGATTGCGTATGGGGTAGGTGGAGTAAAGGTCAAGGTTACCATTACTAAAAATAAAAATGGTTTCCGCTCAATAGCTTGAGAATATATTGAGATATTTTAATGAAACGTCATACATATATATCCTATATCTAGACCTCGCTTGGGATTGCATATGGGGTGGGTGAGGTCAAGGGTAAGGTTACCGTTACTAAAATAGACTAACAGTTTTTGCACAGTAGCTTAATAAGACATTGAGAGATTGTAATAAATCTTTATATGTAGATACCTTATATCTAGACTTCACTTTGGATTGCATATTGAATGGGTAGGATCGAGGTCAAGATCACCATTACTAAAAATGTTATTTTTGTGCTGACTTTAATGCATTTCGTTCGAAAAAAATTGTCATCTCGATTATAGATTTAAGGGTATATGTGTAATAGTTTTGATACCTCAACTCACCACACAGAGGTAGGCCTTCGAGATCAATTAGATGCACATATACCATGACTCTACCTTATTAGTTAGTATAATCTTTACCCCAAAATAGCTTCTTTGACGGGCGTATCTTTGTGACAATTGCACTCTTGTTAATTGACTCATACATTTATCGAAGTAATAGTAAATTTATTCACTTTTCTTGTTGCGTGAAAAATGTATGTGCTCATGTTACGTAACAATTTAAATTAACCACAATTCTTACGCGCAACTATAGACAGATGAAAAATCAAACACTAATCGACTGTGTACCATCATTTAAACCTTAAGAACAGAGATCAAAACCGGATGGATAACTGTAAGAAATAAACTATCCATTTGTATATACTAGAGAGTTTCCCTACGAGCCATTAGTTTTTATAAATATATTATAACAATAGATGCTGCATTATATATTTGAAAGACAAAAAAATAAAATAATACTCATCTTATCCAATTCAAATTCCACATCAATATTATAACAACCTGCGCAAAAACGGAAGTTAACAATTATAGTACGCGCAGATAGTCTCTTAGCGACGTGCTACACATATTGGTATTGATTTTATATTTGAATACCGCGTGAAAGGTAGGAGGGAAGTCAAAATGATTCATGTCTGTTATACAAGAGAACGTACTTCAAAACAACAGGTATGTACTATTAATCATGTTTTGTAAACACAATTAACAGGTATTAAAATGAACATTTGAAGATTAAAATTTTGTAAATACGCAGTTCAATTGTTGACTGTTCAGGTGCGTTAGAAAAACATGTTAAGGCTAATTAAGTAATTATGGCTTATTATGCAAAGATAAAGTTTAGTTATCAGTGTAATAAACTAGTGAAATGTTTCATTGACGTGTAACTAACTATACAAATAAATCACAGCGACAGTATTGAAGGGAATTTTAAGAAAGAGTTAATGCTCTACTAGACTGGATTGGACGTGTACATGTAAAATATATGTATTTTAAACCAATAATGAAGGAGATTTAATCAACATCGATTATTTACTTATGTTTGGCATGTTTTTGGCATTTAACTTAATATAATTAAATTATTCAGAGATCGATATTTAATAATTTTACTATTTAAGCAGCTTCCAGATTATGTATATATTTTAATATATAAACTGTTTTTATTTTGATCTAACTAAAAAGCGAATTTTTGTATTATTATCAACATTTTTTTTTATTACATTCAATGTGTTTCTATTCCCCATGGCCATTTTCGTTGAATAGATTCTCACTTGTCCAAGTGAGTGTGCTCTTTTTTTTGGATTTGTTTTTCGAAATATCATTTTTCATTGTATATGCGTAGGTTTGCTTGGTTATTTTCAAGATGGCCATATATTGCTCACCCGAGTCACTTGTTAATTTGAGAAATACACATTCAAAGACTATCAAAATACAATTAACATTTATTCAAAGGATTGAGAATCCCAGTGTTGCCTTTACCAAACAGCGAATTCCAGACCGGTTTAAACAATTCAGTTGAGGGTAAACCAAGGAACGTTTCTGTCATATTATTTAATAATCACGCATGCGGACATGGAGGAGATGTTGCATAAAAGATGTTTCTTTTTATAGCTTTGGTGGCAATTGCGTTAAGCGGGGCGAAACGGCATTTGGGCAGAGGGTTGCGCAAAGAATATTTATGTTAAATTATTTTAAAATCCGGCAAGCGGTTAAGGATGAGATGTCATTTAAATATTGTATTTTTATATCTCAGGCGGCAATATTGTTGTGCTGTGCGAAATGATTTAAGCAATTTTGGCAGAGGGTCAACCAAGGAACATTTCTGTAAAATAGTTATAAAATTTTTCAATTGGTTAAGGATTTTGTGGGTTTAAAAAAAAAAAGATTTTTCTAATTATAGCTGTGGCGGCCATCTTGTCCAGCCGAGCGGAACGGTTTGAGCAATTTTCGTAGAAAGTTACCAAAGAAATATTCCTGTTAAGGTTTTCAAAATCCCGCAATCGGTTAAGGAGGAGATACGTTAAAATATTTTTATTTTTAAGTTTTAGCTCTGGCGGCCATCCTGTAAAGTTGAGCAGAACGGTTTGAGCATTTTTTTTTTAAGTGTAACCAAATGAACATTTCTGTTGATTTTGTTTCAAAATCCTCTCAACTGTTAAGGAGCAGAAATTGTTTAAGTGAATTGTTGACGACGCACGATGAACAGAACTGCAATACAAGAACATTCCGTGTCGCATAACTCCTGTTATATACTAGTAGGGCGGCATCAAAAGCCCTGAAATTATGCGTTACTTTTAATCATAGTAACTACAAATGGGGACGTCTTGGACCATATATATCTCGGACATAATAAGAAGACTTTTTGGACACAAAAGTGTATAATATGCAAATATATATAGTACGTATTGATGAATGTTGAACTACTGAAAATAGATTCTTATTGACATTCATTTTGAGCTACCCGCAGTAAATTGATTGAACGAGTTAATGTATAACTGATGGTGGTTGTCTTCAATTAGAGTATGGAAGTGCGAATTAATATATAGAGTTGATTTGTACATCAAACTTGACCGTCTTTGTGGTAAGTGGTTAGGGCGTTTGTCTACGGAGAGAGATGTCTCGGGTTCGAGCCCCAGCTGCGACATGCCAATGTCGTTAAAATGCTACCGGTAAAACTTTATCGCAAAGCGATTGGCATTTGAGGGTAGTACAGGACTGGTCGGCCCGGTGTCACAATAATGTGACATGGTGTGGTATCATATCAAATTGCCCACACTGTGATATCGTAGTGGAGGCAGCACTATAAAATGCTTCAAGTGGACACCGTCTCCGTGTGGTTGAAAAATTGTTGGTGTAAGGTAAAACAAACAAACAACAAACAAATCAACAGAAGTAATTTTCACTCTTTATTCGTGAATATTTTAATTGGCTGTTATTTAAAATTAATTAAAAGATTGAGACTCAACACAAGTATAAACATGTATTTAAATTAAGGCATCATACAAAATGTTATTTATAGTTTCTTCATTTAATAGTAGATATGGGACGTGACTATGTAACTAACTTTAGACTGAGGATGTATTGTTATTTTCAACATTTTATTTTGCTCTGGTATATAGTCATACACCAAATGCTTGATAAATATTCATAATAACTTGAAACGACATATAATAATCTAAAAATCTAAATCCCTTTAGGGATCCGGAAAGTATGGGCCTGAACAGTCTAGTAAAATTAGGAACCGATTTAATGTGTGGCCAGTTTATCTTGTATGCCTCACAGGTACGTCAGAACAGTAAGCTAAATAAAATAATTATGACATTCTGTGAATGAATATAACATTCTGTTCATGACAAAAAATGAGACAATTTGTTCATAATCATGCTCAGTTCAAGAGTGTATGTCGAATATATGTTTATAACTGAATTTTAATCGCTTATGTTAACAATTCAATCTGTAAATTTTAATCCCCAAAACTATGGAACTATTATTGGTAGCCATTAAACCATTGCTGTAAGTTTGCATTCCCTAATTGTCTCCCGCGCAAAACAATGTCTAATAGAATAATGGTAGTCAATTTTACCACTGGATAATTAACTAAGGAAGTGACTGGTTACTAAGGGAGTAAGGTATTGCCACGGAAGTCACCGGTTGCCAAGGAAGTCACTATTTGCTGAGGAAGTTATGCGTTAATTTGACCTAAATAAAAATTTCTATATTGAAAAAAAGGCAATTAATCCACCAAAATCATTGATTTAGTAACCTCATCTTGTCTGCTATATGGGTTCATAGCTGTGATTGAGTATTTTGAGTTTCATGTCAATACCTCTTATAGATATTGTAAACTTTGACCTAAAGCGAACATTCTAAGATGGAAAAAGGCATTTGTTTAACCGAAATCCTTGATAGAGTTACCTCTTCTTGTCTTCAAAAAAAGTTCATCTCTGTGATCTAGCACTTTCAGTTTCAAGTCAATACCTTATACATGTATTGAGAATATTGACCGAAACCGAAAATTGTACGTTAAATTGTACGTCAAAAAAGGGTAATAACTCCAACAAAATCTCTTGACCGATTTACCTCCTCTTGTCTTCAAAAAGGTTTTAGCATCATAAACAAGTATCTTGACTTCGAATTTAATGTCTTCAATATCTATTGAGAAATTTGATATTTAACTTTGTATTCAACCTAACAATACTTAACAATTAGATAAGAAATAGACAGGCCTGTGAATGACATGCGCAATGCTTTTTTATGGCTTCGTTATGCATAATTTTGTTATTAGTTGCGCCAGTTATCGTACTGTGGTTTTTACAGGGACTCATCGATTCACTATCTCCAAATACCAATTTACAAACAAAAACAACAACAACAACTTAGAACAAAACAGAGAAGCAAACACACAAGTGATCTTGTCTGCTAGTTTAAGTAACATAAACATTGACCTTGACCCCACTAGAGCTGCCACGATTTTGTCAATGCATCGATCAATCGATTGTAAATGGCCCGATTCGAAATTCGATATTAAATTAGCCAATTTTGAATAGATTCTCTTTTATATATGAATAGATGATTTGTCCTAAAACTATCAATTACAATTATAGCCTTGTGTAGATAAATCATGTAAATTGATCATAACTTAATGTCTGCTGTTATACTGAACTAGTTTAAACATTATCACCATTTTTTCACTGTTCTTAATTATATATATATATATTGAAGACACTTACGTTCTCATTAACCAATATAATGACGAATCGAAATATTGAACTAAATGATATTTGAAATTGAAATCGAATTGATTTGAGCCATATCTTAATATTTGCAACTCTAGACCCCATCATCCCATATGCCATCCAAAGCGAGGTCTCGCTATAAGGTATCTATGTATGAAATTTTATTACAATAGCCAGTTAAAGAACGGACACACACGTTGACGCCGACCATACAAAATACCCTACTCTATTAACTGAGGTATTTCTTTAGTAAATTTGATTTACAACAACAACAAAACACGTTAACAAATCAAGTTATTAGTGTTGATCTGTATTTCACAAAAACTAACTATTTCGTTTAAATAATAAGATAATACTTTTGTCAACTGGATTCTACATTTCAAATTTCAAATTAACAAACGTTTAATATAATTGTTTATGTCATTAACACATTATGTTAATGTTCGCCGAAAAGTTAATTGGCAAGTCGGCATATTGCCTTTGGCTATTTACATTAAATAAACAACACCAACACAAGGAATCATACAAGGAAGCGTTTACATACAACGATACATATGGAATTCATAGGAACAGATACATTGACAGCGTAATTGTATTTGTTTAATGCTAAGTAGTAAAATATAGAAACATACTATTGAGATAAATCATTGTATCGCTCACAGTGCTGGTCTACTGTTTATACGCCTACTACCAGTAAGCAGGGCGGGGTCGGGGGCTATATAAAAATCATTTTGTCCCGTTGGTCGGTCACATGTTAACCTATATGAGACGGTGTGTCGCGCGCAAGACACGTAGCAAAATAAAGCGTATTGTTGTATTTCGTTTCCGCTCAAAAACGTCAAATTTTAAATATTACTTCAGGGTAGTATTTCCCATGACCAGACAATGTGTCGCGCACATGACCCATGCTTGTACGATGTAGGTCAAAGGTCAAGGTCATAAATAAAGGTCAAAGGTTAAATATTTGTATTTCGTTTCTCTCGTTCCACTCCATGACTTCTAAATGTCTAGTGGGATTTTAATACTATGAAAGATTATTATTACACATGATTAGACGATATGTCGCGCATATGACCCATGCTTATCAGTCAAAGGTCAAGGTCAAAATTCAAGGTTACAAGTAAAATATGTGTGAATAATTTCCGCGTGTGCCCTTTTTTGCATTTCAAACACATGTTTCGTCTTATACATGTCAATACATTGTTCTGTGTCAAAGCAATTCAACTGCAAAGAGCGTCATAAAGTTAGAAAAATATTGGAGATTGGATATTCGAATCTCCAATATACATGTAGATCTGTATATTGGAGATTCGAATATCCGATATACATGCCCAAAGGTAGGTTGGATATTCGGATTATAACATACACAATAATCATTAGTAGAGGAAGTCAAGCCTATAGTGCAAACCGGAGACAGCATAATCACTAGGAATGATACAAGCATGCAAGTTCGAATCTCCAATGTACCTGAAAAAAGTTATATTGGATATTCGAAATCTCCAATGTACACGTAGAAAGGTATATTGGATATTCAAATTATTACATTTGAATTTACCACTCAATCAGACAAAACGAGTTTAACTACATATATGGCACAACAGAAAGCTGCAATGACTGACGATAAGTTCATCGCAAATGTCTCGCCTGGTTATGACCGCGGCTGCCGATGCCTACTGGCCTGTGCGTGGAACTAACTTGCTCGCGCAAAAAATAATATTAAGCTTTCAGTGAGTCTGCCATTGCTTTTTCTCAAGAATTTTCATTTGGCCGAGCCGACAAACATCACAGTTTCACGACCTGTGGGTCGCTTTGGCATTTGGAAGGGTACATTCGAATCTCCAGTCTAAAATACCCCCAAATGTATATTGGAGACTAATGATTGTATAATCGAATTTCCAATCTCCAATATCCAAAAAAATGTAATCGAACATAGCTAAGCAAAGAGAAAAGAAGCGGCCGAAATCAACATTCAAAGTTGCAAGCCATTACTTTGCTCGCGCCTAGGCTCGGGGAAGAACTTCTCGGGACCGTATCTCCGCCCGGGATACGATCGTGCCGAACGAGGTGTCGTTTGAAAGATACGATGCCCAATGTTAGCTCGGTATCGTCAGATATGTCCAACGGTTGCTTAATATATTTTGTATGTTATAACCCGAATATCCAATCTACCTCAGGGAAAGTATATTTTATATTCGATTATCCAATATACATGTAGAACTGTATATTGGATAATCGAATATCAAATCTCCAATATTTTTCTAACTTTATGACACTACTGCAAAGCTCTACATCGGTGTCAAAGCGGTATGTGGGAGTATTATCATCTTTAGTATTAGCTCTAGTTTAAAATATAATTTGAGTTCAACGATATTTAAATTTATGTGTTGTCACCGTTTATCATACTGAATTTCCGAAAAGAAGAGTAGCACATATTAAAAGTAGTTAAAGTTAAGAATACATCTCGTAATTATATCCAATATATTGCGATTTAAATTGCTTACCTAATCCATGGCACATTTTTATCGTTGGCCAACAAGGCGCAGGAATGACTATGTTTATCACTAAGTAAAAAATTATTATAAATTATAGAGAAAATAGTATGGATATAAAACTGAAAATATCGTGTTGAAAAATCCTCTCAATAATATAAATGTAAATAATACTCAGTAGTATAAAATAAATAAAATTAGTTTTTGGTGTGATATCACGTTATATCATCACCGGAAAGGGAGACGATTTACTTTCTTTTAAAAATCGCGCAAGCGCTCATGAAAATATTATTTTCCGGCCTATCCGTGATGATATACATCGTTATCATACCGAAAACAAACAAATATTTGCTTTATAATATATATTACAACATAAGCTTATAAGTGAATAATAATAAAGCAGCTAAAAGGTTACTACTTTCAAATCTAAAATTTTAAAGCTTCTAAGAAAATAGTTTGCTATTTTTTTGAGTGTTTTAACATTTTGCTTGACATCATTGATATGTATTTATTAATGCTAAGGCTAAGATGACCTTATATAATATTTTCTACGTAAGTCATTCTATATGGGACAACACACTTATAAGTGGTACTCAGCCTCACATACATATTGGTTACATAGTTTGCATTTGCGATCTTGTCAGCTTATTTTATCATATCTACCAACTTCTATTTCAAGACAATGGGAACTCAGTGTACATTTGCCCATCGGAGTCTGGACTTTTCATGAGGAATGCTGTGAATGTATTTTATATATTCGAAACTTCTTTTACATGTTGCATAATACTCCGTCTTCGACTGAGTCGCTTATTTATATGTCCATTGTTGTACAGACTGATCTTTTAGTCTTTGGGTTAATATGTGTAAAATGTCACATGTGATATCTGATTTGTTAAAATATAACCAAATCCTGGATTGTCTATGATGGATTTCAAAGACATTCACAATACATTTTTGTTCGCGCAATAAACAATAAAACTGAACACGATAATATACTGTTCAGTAAACACTTGGTATAATACTGTGTCATTTACAACTGTCTTCCTATAATTTAATGCCCTTTGTTTGCAAATAAGTGCTAAGGGGAATCTACCTATTTCAACTAGCACAACATAATTAGAAGTCGTGGGTTTTACACAAGACTATTTGTACATAATTTATTATGTAGTTTATGAATTCCAGGGGTATCATACATATATTGCCCATGCTTCAGAACTGTATACAGCATAAATGGTTTCACCAGAGCATCAAAAAGAGCTAGTTTGGTTTTCAAATTTAATTGGACACGGCTAACGAAAGATAAAAGATTGTGATATGGCCTTAAAACATGTCTATTTATTGTTTTTTAACAACCTTTGACATATTGCCCGCGTATTGGAATGTTATGCCCATATACACAAAACTATCGACAATTTCAATGTGGTCGTAATTCACTGCCCATGTTAAATTGCACCTTGTCTTTCGTATGTCAAAAATACACATTTTTGTCTTATTTACATTTATTTTCTGACTCCATTTAGAAGAGTAAAAAGAAGATATATATATCGTTAGGTTAATTTTGTAGACTAAGTGAATTAGTTGTAAATAAAACAATATCGTCCGCAAATAATAACATAAAACAGCAATTGTGAATTTGTTAAGTTATTAATAATGATATAAGTTTAATATCGTTTAAAGTTTATGAATAATATAAATAGTAGTGGGGGCAAGGGCTCCTTGACACCAAAAGAGACATAGAAAATCTCAGAAATAATCTTCAGTGCTTTTATACATGACTTGACATTGCATATATACTTTATATAATAGTTAGCCATTTACCCGATTTTTTGCAAAAGAACATTCGGTATAACAATGTGTAAGATAAATATAATATTTGTTGTACTACGTTTGACTCTAAAAGATAATCTTTTTCACAACAACCATTAATTCTGTTAAGAAAAAAGAGTAAAAATATTTTTGAAATAACATCATCTAGGGTAATTCCTCTATAATTCGAAAGATCTTTCTCACACTTTTTTTTAAAGATTGGTACAATTTGCTCATTCACACCAAGAATATGGATAGGTACCACAGTCACATATATATTTTAAGATTTTAGTTAAATATGGCGATATAAACTCTTTCGAATCAATAAGAAATCAGCTAAAAGATTGAAAAAATCACAACTTTTAAAACGCATAACGCTAGATACCGTTTCAATATCTTTATCTATAGTAAAATCACAATTCAGCTCTTTAATAGATAGTAATCTCATTGCTGTAAGACACATTATTTTTTATATTTGTTTATATATCGCCAACATTTTCTTGGTTCATTATTTGTTATAATATAGTTGTTACATATTTGTTATAATAATCGCGTTTTGTCTCTCCTTTAATACGACAATACTTATTTCTTGCACCTAAAAATCTATTATATTTAAAAAGTATTTTACACACATAGACTTATTTTTATTATGTCCACATGCACCATTAGAAGTTTCTACACATGTTGTTTACTTTGCCAGTGCTTGAGTGTATAGTCTTACCATTAACTTGAAAAGAAATATCATAAATAGTAGTCGATACTGCATCAATATAGCTATCCAGATTTACACGCTCTGTAAGAAAATTATTTGTAATTTCACAAAAAAACGCATCGTTCATTTTCTGCATTACTATGAAGCAATTCTTCATTATTTAGTTCCAATCTATCTCAACAATCCCCCACGTGTATATGTATTGCATATATCATTAAAAAACATATTACATATTATCAAACAACGATACAAAAATCATTGAAATACAATAAATTTAGAAAATGTATACATGGGTACATACTATAGTTTATTATCACATAATCAATCATGCTTGCACCTAAAGTATTTCTACATCAATTATAACGCGTGTTACAAAAGCCTGGCTCTTAACGTACATCAGCAATAAACAAACTGTTTTCTGTTCAAAGCGTAAGTAGTTGTTTATTACCAAAACCATTTTTTTGCCATAATCGTTGCGGTAAAATATCAATAGATTCTTCAGACATTGGCAAATTTACGGCAAATTTACGTACCGGATTTATGTTATCTATCACATCTGATCTTTCAACTATTCGACAGGTAAAATAACCTGATAATATAACAGCGCCGCACTGACTTTACAACCTTACATCGCTCGATAATTGTTAAAAAAAGTCAACATTATGGAGTGGAATATTTGTATTTGAGTAAGCATGGGAGTCGGCTGGCATTGGTATATAGCAACAACAAAAAGTACATCGTTTTAAAAACCGAACTAGACAGGGATGCCCCCACCTTTTTCGAATGTCACAAAATACCACTGATGTCGGATAAAATGTACCAAATATTTTAAAAGTTTCATTACTATAGCGGTTATACTTTTGGACTTACACTCGACACAAGTCCAAAAATGTCCATATTTTGCTGAAAAAGGCCTATAACTCAGCTGATGTCGAAAAATACTGCACCAAAATACCAACTTTGCTCAAGTTTACATGATGATTGATATGTTTATCAATGTTCATCACTCCAACAGTAATACGCGCGACACAAGTCCGAAAATGCCATTTGTTTTGCTAAATAGGGCCATAACTCCGCTGATGTCGGTAAAAATGCACCAAAATATCCAGGTGCACAAGTTCACATGCTGATTAAAATGTTTATAAAGTTTGGTAATTTGCACCAACATACCCAGCTGAACAAGCCCCGATGCCGATGAATATGCTATAAAGTTTCATCACTCCAACAGTTTTCTGAATTACGCGCGACACAAGAATCAGACGGACGAACAAGGGCAAATCTATATGCCACCCCGCTCTAAAGTGAAGGCATAAATAGGATTTTAGTCGTTTACACCAAATAATCCCCCTTTTGTTATTATTTAAAATTTCAACTACAACCGCTGCGCTGCAATCTGTAGTCGCGGCGGCCAAGTGGTCGTAGCTCTGGTACTGGCCCAGGGACCACCGGTTATATGTGTAGTTGACAGGATCGAAGTACCGTGTTTCATATGACATGGTCGCCTGCAAATATTGACTGCACCTGAACGCACATTACAACAAGCATATTTTTTATGGAATGAATTACAAATATAAGGTATTTAAAGTGTGGGAAATTACATGTTAAATAAAAAAACTTTGTTATGTTTGTGTTTGATAAGATAGTTGGATTTATATGCAAGCGTTGTAATAACGATGCCCTTTGCTTTAGTTAGTTTGACAAGTTATAAATGCTTGCGTGCATTATGTCCCGCGTTTTGGGGGTTTGCATTATCAATTCAAACTATTTTCTGGAATAACGTTAAACAAACTGGCAAAAAAGTCAGTTCGGAATATAGAAAATAAATGGTTGGTGCCGGGATGGAGAAAGTTTATCCGGTGAGGCTTAGAAAATTAAAATAGGGCGAGCTTTAGCGATTTTCCTGATTTCATTTAATTGAATTTAAAAACACCAAACACTAATATAAATTTAAAAAAAAATCCAGACCGACCTCGAACCTTCTAACTTGCTTGCATGTATGCGTACTACCCGGAAAAAAGTTCTCTTTTTCTTAATCACCTTTATCAAAAAGCGAAAGTAAAATATTCATACATCTTATTAATAGATCAGTTATATTGGCTGATCAATGTAAGTACGACACGAAAATGACGTAGTAACTTTGGTTTTGTTTTAATCCAGATTATATTTGTGTTTAAAAGAGTTACATTACGTCACACCAACTAAGTCATTAATTTTGTGTGATGTAAATTTACACAATGTTGCCAAACCAGAACGCGAGTGTTTTGCAGTTTAAAATGCATGAAATCGGAATAAATATTTAGTGTTCTGTGTTTTGGATGTATTATATTATGCAATAGCATTCAGGTAAAAAGTGTATGTATTATTTTCCTCGAGTGAAAACGGTGACATTAGTCGCTTTTCAATTTTCTACGATTTACTCGGATAGTTGTGGGTAGAGGGCAGTGTAACTGAAAGTGAAATAAATCAAATTAATGTTTCGTTCTACGTTAAAATTACAGATGTAGCCTTTGATGTCTTTTTCATTTCTTTTCATCGGAAATTTATATAAAGGGTTATTTCTTTGATGAATATGCTCTGTTGGTTGAACACAGATAGTCTATTCACCAAGAATAACCCGCTTGCGTCAGATTCAAGTGTGTTGAAATGGAATGGAACTGGATGAACAATGTTGTTAACCAGTTAAAAGGAATGTGAGTACAAACAACTCATTTGTTGTTTAACGCTGTTAAACTAGACAACACAAAGTTTATATTGATGCAAAACTTTGGTAAGTAGACTTTATGCTGTGTCATTCTCGACAATGTTGTTATCGGCACGTAGGAATACCTATTAACGGTATATCACAGCAGTCACGTGATCTACTGCCGGATATCAACAAGTTTAAACGGTTGGACCACTTCCGGTCAAAACAAGCGGTAGGAAAAAAAAATGTAGTGTTCTTTTTAATTTCATAGCATATACAGTCAGTAATCGCGTGTGAAAAACTTGTGAAATTGATGGAATATAAGGACTTAATTTGAAGAAGTATGTATGAAATCAGTTCTTTCAATTTATGAGAAATAACGCTATCTAATTTCTAACATTAAAGGGTGGGGTATAGTAAAAAGTGTGCTATTTAGTGGCAACACAAATCGGTCAATCGTCACGCATGACTTACAATAAAAACGTCACGCTTGAACTACTCGATTGAATGAAATGTATAATTACCCGCTCTAAGAAACATTCAATTGTATAGCTGTATAGCTGTAGTGATTGTTCGATCAGTGTACTGGCTTTGAATAATCAAGCCGCGAACGCGGTGCTCCGATTAAAGTACTGACATGAATAAACGCCAACACTCATCAACCGCCAGCGAAGCAACTAACGCTGACGCAAGCTTATTGGAAAACACTTTGTTTGAAAAAGAAGAAACAATTGTTCAAAGTAACATTAAAAATAGCAACAAAAAGAAAAAACCTAAACCCGATTCCAAAAAACAAAAAACAATGACAACCTTCGTAAAAAGCACACCATCTGTCACCAATGACTTACCTGTGCAACAAATTGAGACGAGGCTTGACGAAATAAACGATAAACTATCCAAAGTTCTAACAAAGGAAGATGCATGTTTCATAAAAGATATCGTCAAAGAAACAATTGAACAATTAAAAGAAAAACTGCTAGGAAATGTTCTCCGTCGCATTGAAATCTTAGAGGGAAACGCTTTCGAACATAAAAATTACATTGAGCTTTTAAAAAAGGAAATTACAGCGAAAAATAAACAAATTGAAGAACTCAAAAACCGAAACGCAATCTTACAAGCCGAAAAAAGTGGCATTTCTGATCACCACGAGGAATTTGCAAATAACACTGAGCAATACAGTCGACGCAATAACCTGAGAATGACCGGTGTTCAAGACGATCAAGAACGACAATCCTCAGAAATTGTAACACAGAAAATAGTCACGCTAGTGAACGAAAAGCTCGGCATACCAATTACACCCTGCGACATAGACATCGCCCACCGGCTGGGAAAATTTAAACCAACAGAAAACAGACCCGTCATTATTAAATTCGTCAGGCGACAAACAAAAATTGACATATTAAAAAAAGCAAAGCTGTTCAAGGGCTCCGGCGTCTTCGTCAATGAGGACCTAACAAAGCTTAACGCAAGTGTGTTGGCGTCAGTGCGACTGAAAGACCCCAAAAATGTAGAAAAATGCTGGTCCTTTGAGGGCAAAATTTACGCCGTTTTCAAAGGAAACCAGCATGCTACTCAAATAACATTTGAGGACTACAAAAACTGGATAGCAAAGCCGTGGCCACGAAAATCCTACTCTGAGTCTCTCGGGGCCTCGTCCCAGACGAACCGCAAACGTGTCACCAACAAAAATTAAGCCATATACGCTAAGATAGCTGTGCATAATATGTCAGCGCACCTAGATCTCATTTAGCCGTTAAAATTTCTTTGTAGTTAGTTTACATAAATAAACGTAATATAAATTATATACTAAATATATTAAATAATATTACATATTTGAGTAACTAAAAATTGTTGTACGTAAAATTTGCATACATAATGAGATGTCTTTGTAAAATAAAAATCTATTTTCGCTATTAAGACACCCAAGTGTTAAATGACATAGCTACGCCCGCGCAATACTTTTAATACTTATCGGCGAAGTTATTTCCCTTTCAAACAAACTTGCCACTGCGAGTAGTAAAAACATACATGTCAAAATAGTAAATAGAAGGTCAGCTAGTTGTGTTTAAACATTTATTACAACAAAATAGTCAGACTCAGGTATATTCATGACAGTTAATGCACTAATTTAACTTTACTGTGCACTTCCAGCTATTTATGTAAGAGGCTGTATGTAAATAGTGTACATTTTTTGTTGCTTATGACACTATAGAATAGACTTTTTGGCTCGATGTATTATTACCTTTTTGTGCATGGATAAGTCGCTTGTATTTTTGTTGCATACTTCTATATAGGACCACAATGCATCATCCTTAAAAAACTAATATAGCCACCGATCTTCTGTTGTTGTTTTTTCAGCCCCTAAACATGTCAAATGTTTATTTTAAGCATTATTTGTCATGTCAACAGACAGTGATAATGTAGTCTATATAGATGTTTTTATGTCGTCATCTTTCTTTATTTATTTGCACGCCTTCAGCCTTTTTGTTTAGTGCTTTATATGACTGTTAACACTACAAATGCCTTCTTTACAAAATATGTTGTTGTTTTTACACAGTGTTTGTTCATACTTAAGAAGGTATTAAATGTAGTGAAGTGAAAATAATATAATTCTCCACTTAACAAATACAAGCTGTTTTTCCAATAACATCTTCTCACCCAAATTGCTTCATTTTCGCTTTCATACGAAGCTCTTTAAAATGTTAAGTGAATGATTATGCTAAAAGCAATAAAATTTCAGATATTATTCAAAAAGTTGAAAAGGCGCATAAATCTTGTGTGATAGTTGACCTGCATTGAAAGTCTTATAATGCTAGTTCTTTTGGTCTTAGTCTTTATCCGTCCTGAGTCAAAATTATTGATCAACTCTAATTTTATAGCCATAATGTACTCATTATGTAACAAAACATGACACTCAAATTTTTGGTATTTTCTGTAAATATATAGCAACACATACACAATTATAAAACTCCTTTTCCCTTTTCAAACATAATGTTAATAAAATGATGGCATCTCGTAAGTGGATAACACTGTTAAGTGTAATAAATCATATGGTTGTGCATAATGTTCCAGTGTTTAAGGCTACTAAAGTGGTTGTGTGTTGATAATTGTTTGTTGTTTTAATTTTCAACAAAATATCTGATAATACATCATTGAAAAAAATGCAGTATCAGTATGAACTTTAACCGTGTTAAATGTATATAAATAATATGGTACTGCTACTACACTGCATCTTTCTGTATTTTCTTTTTCGTTTAAAAAATAAACATGGACTATTGTTGTTACCACTTTTTGCTATGGCCTCCTTCTGTTTCCACTTTTTGTTTATAAAATAAACATGGACAAATGTAATAATGTAAATTTGTTAATATATAGTATATAAAATATATATAAATATATATATATTGTATATACCCAGTATGTACTATAGAAAATTATATAACATTATTCTGTTTAAATATATATATAGATAAAATTTACACTTGTTGATATGTGGATGGTGTTCAATTTATGTCAGAAATTACTTGAATTACTATTTATATTGAGATACATATTAAACTTTGTAGTATTGACAATTTTATAAAATAATGCTGTTAAAATGTAAATTCAAATAAAACTCCACTTTTTGATCTATAGATAGTGTTCAATTTATATCAGAACTTAGTTAAATTACTTTTTTACATTAGATATATATTAAACTTTGTATTACTGAAAATTATATAAAATAATGCTGTTATATTGTAAAATTAGATAAAACTCCTCTTTTTGAAATGTAGATAGTGTTCAGCTGATATATGAACTTAGTTAAATTAATATTTACATTAGATATATATGTCACCTTGTATTAGTGAAAATTAAATAAATAATGCTGTTAAAATGTAAATTTAGATAAAACTCCACTTCTGAGATGTAGATATCTTTCAAGTTATCTCTGATTTTGGTTGAACTACTACTTACATTAGAATAAATACATATAGTAATTCAGTATGAAGTACCACTATGCTCCATTTTGTTTCCTCTTTTTATTTATTAAATAAACATGGACAAATACAACTATTTATACTTGTTAAAATTTATAGTATAAACATATATAATATTTTTAATATTGAAAATTATAGTAACCTATATTGTTAAAACGTAGATATAGATAAAACTTTTTTAGTAAATATTTTTCAATTTATCTCTGACTTTGAATGATTATTTAAACTAGTAAAAACACTTATAGTAAATCAGTATGAAAAAATGATGATTAAAGTCTAGCAGTTTCTGTAATAGACCACCATTGTGTTGCTACCACTCAGCTTTTTGCTTACTCCTTTTTTATATAAAATAAACGTAGACAAAAACAAACAATATACTTGTAAATATGTACATATTGGTAAAACTTTGTATCTATTCAGAGTAAATACATATAAAAATCCTGTATGTAAATATTGATATTGTTAAGGATCAATTTCTTGTAAAAATACAGCATTTGTTGCCTCAAGTCTGCTTCTTTTTTTTCTCCTCTTGTCTATAAAGTAAACAGGGACAAATACAACATTTTTACTAGTTAATATATAATATATAATGTTGATTTATTCTGTAAAATCCTGTATGTAAATATTGATGTTTTTAAGTATCAATCTCGTGTAAAAAAAATACAGCACCTGTTGACACAAGTCTGCATCTTTTTGTTTCCTCTTATTGTTTATAAAGTAAACAGGGACAAATACACACTGTTCTCTAGTTAATATACAATATATAATATAGATTATGTTCAATATATATTTTTAAGTATCAATCTCTTGTAAAAAAAATACAACACTTGTTACAAGTCTGCATCTTTTTGTTTCCTCTTATTGTTTATAAAGTAAACAGGGACAAATACACATTTTTTGTTTGTTTGTTTGTTTGTTTTTTTATTTTTTTATTTTTTTTTAATTTAATATACAATATATAATATAGATTATGTTCAATATATCTCTAAACTTAGACAAATTATAATTTACACTAGAGCAAATACATAGAGTTATTAAAGCTCTACATATTATTAAATACTGATAGCTATTTATTGATATCTTCAGATGTTGCCATTGTTCATTAATCCTAGTGATAAGCTTATTAATGAAAACATTTACTGATTTGTATATGCTATTTTGACTCGGTTCTAATTTTCCTAACAAAAAGATACCTTATTATGTTCACTTATTTTTTTTTCCTTTCATGTTAGTTTTTTTTTTTTTTCTATTATTATTTTGTACTTTTTCCGTTCTATACTACAAGGTATGTTGTGTTGTTACTATGCATGCAAGTGCTACATTTTATATGTTCCTTAGTTTTGCTTATCTATGAGCGAGCTTAAAATTTTATCTGTCAACTGCAGAGGCATTCAGGGGAAAAAGAAGCGAGTACAAATTTTTCAATACTTAAAAGAAACAAAATGTGATATTTACTGCCTTCAAGATACACACTTTATTAACGAACAGATTAAAACCATTTACTCAGAATGGGGATCAGAGTGTTTCCTAAGTTATGGCTCTTCTAATTCGCGTGGTGTAGCAATACTTTTGTCGAAAATACTTGAGTATAAAATACATAATGTACAATATGATGAATTTGGTAACTATATTATTTTGGATATAAATATTGGTGAAACTAGACTCACACTTGCCTCTATATACGGACCGAACTCTGACAGTCCCGAATTTTTCACCAATATTTTTGATATTATTGACAATATTGGGAATGACTCCTACTTAATTTGTGGCGACTTTAATTTGGTTCTAGACCCAAATATAGATTATCAAAACTACAAATCAATAAATAATAAAAATGCAAGAGAATTTATTTTAAAAAATATGGAAGATCGTGTTCTTACAGATCCTTTTAGGATATTATATCCTAACTCTAGACGATATACATGGAGAAGAACAAATCCAATACAACAAGCCCGGCTTGATTTTTATCTTTTATCGTCATTTTTGTCACCGTTTTTTCACGACATTAATATATTGCCCAGTTACCAATCTGATCATTCGAGTGTAACGTTGACATTAAAATTTACTGATTTTAAACACGGAAAAGGTCTGTGGAAACATAATAACATGCTTCTTAGCGACATCAACTACATTAACACAATAAATGATACAATTACCGAAATAAAGAAACAATATATGTTACCTGTATACAATAAAGATAACATTGATACAATACCTGACCAAGACATACAGTTTTTAATAAACGACCAACTGTTTTTAGATACAGTTTTAATGGAAATAAGAGGTAAAGCTATTTCATATAGTTCGTATAAAACAAAATCGCGTAACAAGCGCGAAAACCAATTAAAAGCTGAAATTGAACAACACGAGAAATTGTTGACCGAGAGTAACGTGCAAATTATACTTGAATTAAAAGATGAACTAATGAAAATACAAGAAGAGAAATTAAAAGGAGCCTTAATAAGATCGCGAGCCGAATGGATACAATTTGGAGAAAAACCATCAAAACTTTTTTGTAACCTCGAAAAATATAACTATACAACAAAAACTATCACTAGCCTAACAACTGATGACGGACTTGTTTTAGACAAGCAGGTTGATATCTTGAACGAAACCGCTTTGTTTTATAAAACATTGTATGAAAATAACGACAATACCAACATTGATGATGATTTTAATAGCTTTTTTTTTATAGCAAATATTGACATACCTAAACTGTCGTATGAAGAGTCAAAACTATTAGAAGGGCCAATAACACTAAGTGAGGCCTCTTTTGTCTTAAAAAACATGGTAAACAACAAAAGCCCTGGGTCGTCTGGTTTTAGTATTGATTTCTTCAAAGTCTTTTGGCCCAAATTAGGTAAGTTTGTTTGTAGAGCATTAAATCACGCATTCGATAGCGGCATTTTGTCTATAACACAACGACAGGGGATAATTACTTGCATACCCAAGGGTGATAAACCCAGACAATTTTTAAAAAACTGGCGTCCAATAACATTGTTAAACACTGTATATAAAATTGGTTCTGGAAGTATTGCTAATAGATTAAAAAAATACATTAACAAACTTATAAATAATGATCAAACTGGTTTTATCAAAGGCAGGTTCATAGGTGAAAACACTCGACTAATCTACGACATTTTGAAATACACTGAGGAAAATAATATTCCCGGACTTCTCCTGCTTATAGATTTTGAAAAGGCTTTTGATTCCTTGTCATGGAGGTTTGTAAACAAAACACTCTCCTTGTTTAATTTCGGTCCTGACATGAAAAAATGGTTTAACGTTTTATATAAGGATGGCATTTCAGCAGTAACGCAGTGTGGGTCGTTATCTGAGTTTTTTTCAAATACAACGTGGTTGTCGTCAAGGTGATCCCCTCAGTTGTTATATTTTTATTTTATGCGCTGAAATTTTGTCTCTTAAACTCAGGGCAAATCCCAAAATCAAAGGAATCAAAATCGATAATACTGAATATAAGTTATCGCAATTTGCTGATGATACGTCTATACTCCTGGATGGCTCTGCAGAATCCCTTAATGAAACCTTAGATGATTTGTCGCATTTCACATTGTGCTCTGGCTTAAAGGTAAATTTCGACAAAACCAAAGTAGTTTGGATAGGGAAGCATAAATTCAGTTCCGAAAGCATAAAAACTAGATGGAAGTTAAATGGAACCAGCATACTTTTGATATGCTTGGTTTAACATTTCATGTCGATCTTGATAAGATGATAGATCTTAATTATATGGATAAATTGTATAGAATTAGAACGCTGCTTAAAAACTGGTCCAGAAGGATATTAACTCCCATTGGAAGGATACAAGTAATAAAAACGATTGCTTTGCCAGTGCTTAACCATTTATTTGTTTCACTTCCCAATCAACCACATAGAATATTGGTTGAACTTAATGATCTCTTTTTAAACTTTGTGTGGAATGGGAGTTCAAAAATTAACAAAAATGTACTTATTAAAGAATATACTGAAGGAGGTCTTAATATGATCGACATCTTTTCATTTATAATTGCGTTGAAATGTTCTTGGATACGAAGGATCATCACAGGAAATGGTAAATGGATTAATATTGTAAAAATGATAATAGACACCCAAAAACTTTACAACTGTGGTGTTCACTATCCAGAAAACCTTATAAATAAAACAGGCAATGCTTTTTGGAAAGACACTTTAAAATCGTTTGTTGATTTCCGCAAAGCAGAATCATTAAATATAAAATACATATTACAAACCCCAATATTCTATAATCCTGATATAACGATCGGTAATAAAAGCGTATTCCTCAAAACATGGTTTGAAAATGGCGTGCATTTTATCTGCGATTTGATCAAAAACAACGATGGGTTAGAATTATATAGCTATGAAGAACTGTGTAACAGATATAATTTCTATCCAAACTACTTGCATTACATAGGTATTACTAATGTAGTTACTAAATACTTGAAGAAATATGGTTTGTTCGATAAAACATCTGCTCTGAATACGATTGCAGATTTTGACTTTGTTAAGCCTTTTGTTCCCCTTCAAGTGATATCCATTTTAAAATATCAAAAAGGTACCCAACCCATGTATAATATTGTTAAAACAAATGACACTTTACCAGTCTGTATGTCAAAATGGACGAGCATTTTTGAAAATATTGAATTAAAAGACTGGAACCATATCTTTAGTATGCCATTTTGTATAACCAAAGATTCTACGCTACAATGGTTCCAGTATAGAATTATACACCGAATTATTGGTACCAACTATTTTTTGTATAAAATCAATTATAAATCGTCAGCTGAATGCTCTTTCTGTCATGATATGTCGGAAACAATTGAGCACATTTTTTGGGAATGTAAATACGTTAAAAAATTTATTGCTGATTTGTTTGAAGGTTTTGAGGTATTCGCTGACTTCATAAATGCACCCTCTTTCATGTTAGGACAGAAAAACACAAGTAGTCCTCTTAATCTAACATTCCTTCTCACTAAAAGGTTTATTTATAATTGTAAAATGAATCAAACATTACCTACCGTTATCGCGGCAAGATCATTCTTTTCTATCCAGTATCATATTTTGAAGGAAATGAACTTCTTCTGCAATTTAGATTCTAACTTAATAACTACATGGGACATTTTGTTAAATCTGTATCGTTAAGAACATTGTGACTTGCATATTTTATCCGTATATCCAAAATTTCAATATGTGTATCAATTTGTATATTGCTGTGTAAGCAATTATGATATTATTGTTAATATGCAATTGTGAGCACTTGTCTTCATTGTAATATTATATATCATGCATGTTGAACTATTATCAATACTCATGATGTACGGTGTGGAGGGGGATGCCCTCGACCCTCACACACCTATTGACGAGGAAAATAAAATATATAGAACGGAAAAAAAAAAAACAAAAAAAAAAAAAAAAAAGTTTAAACGGTCACCGCTTTATAAGGTCACTGTTTGGGTTAGTAGCAGGATAAAACAATGTACAGCTTTAACTTTACAGATATAACTTGGCTGAAAATGGACACAATGTTTGAAGACGTTTCAGCACATGAAAATGATACAAATAACGTTGAGCAGACAACGAGCGATGATTGCAAAGACATTTGCACTGACGAACATATGGGCATGAGCAATGAGGATGCAGAAGCAACTATAGTGAATCTAAACCAAGTGTTACCTGATATGACAGAAGAAAATGGTGAACATTCGAATTCCGAACCTTTGAACGAAACGAACACACCAGTGTAAGTTATTTGTAAGCATATAACAGTCAATACTCCGTTAATATGTTGCAAGTTATTCAATATAAAAATTGGTACAAAATTATTTTATACATAGAAGGTAGTGGTAATAATGAAAACCTAACTTCAAACAGATGCAGTGTTTTGCTTATAATGAAACCTGTAAATAATTATTTATTGCAAGTTATAGGACCGGCCAAGTTGTTCAGTGTAGTAAATAAGCCGCTATTGAAAAGTCATGTACGTACATTTTTTGGTGTTTGTACACAAATGATAAAGCACCCCTGTCAGAGTACAGTGCGCTCGACTGTTCGAAGTATTTTAGTTGGTGCATTGTTTTGAAAGTAGAAGGGCAATAATCTGTTAAAATACAAAGCTGATGTATGGCAATTATTCCATGATTTTTTTTCCAAGTTTCAAGTGATTTCTTATGTGGTATAGAAATTATAAGGATGTTGAGATAAAAACTAATCAGAAAAAAATCAGGTTAAAAGGGGGCATACCAGTATCCAAAACACAAAACAGAGTTGTTTCTGGAATTGATAGCAAACATGTATTCCAATTTTTAAATAAATACCTTATGCAGTTGATAAATTATAATATTTTTGAATAAATGCTTTAATCCGGAAATGTATGTGAATAGGGCCATAAATGTGTCCAAATACAAAACAGAATTATTGATATTGTTGCACCTGTAACTGGAGTGGATGATAAGGTATAGTACAGATTTCAAGATAAAACTTGAGACTTGTAGTTTTGAATTAATGAGACTTTTGAATACAAACTTTAAATTGAAAAACCTAAGTGAAAAGGGGACATAAATATGTTAAAATACAACACAGGAGTATATTGTGGCACCTGATGTTGTAGTGACAATGGTATATTCCAAGTTTTAAATTAATTACTCATCAAGTTTTGAAGTTATAAAACTTTTGAAAATAAGTTTAACCTGAAGATCTATATAAAAAAGGGACATGACTATTTTAAAATACAAACCGAGTTATTGGGAATGTTGCATCTGAGACTGGAGTTAATGGCAAAGGAATACTCCAAGATGAAATGAATAACCTATAAAATGTTGAAGTAACAAGACTTTTGCGTTAAAACCCGAAAATCTATGTAAAAAGGCGCATAAGTCTGTCAAAATACAAAACAGAGGTATAAGATATATTGCACTTGATTTTGGAATTGATGACAAAGGTACATTCCAAGTTCAAGTTAATTTATGTAGTTTTTAAGTTGCGAGTCTTTTGAATGTTAACTTTAACCAGAAAGTCTATGTGGAAAAGGGGTATTACTGTCAAAATACGACACAGAGTTGTGGGGAATGTTGCACCCGATGTTGGAGTTGCTGAATAAGGTATATTTCAAATTACAAAGACACAAGACTTTCGTATACACACCCAAAAATGTATGTGCAAAAGGGGCATAACTCTGTCACATTACAAAACATAGTTATGGGGAATGTTTCCCCTTATGCTGGAGTTGATGATAAAGGTATATTTCAAGTTCTAAAGTGAACAACTTATGTAGTTTACACGACTTTTGAACATACAGTTTAACCAAGTTGTGACGCGGACGACGACTCCGGAGCGCGTAGGTTAAGCTCACCTATTCTTCGAATAGTCGAGCTTAAAATGAAGTCAATATGGAATATGACCTCAAACGTTCCTAAGAATGAAGTGAATATTAAACTCTTTAAATGCTCAAATTAGTACTTCATCGTCGTCATATACAAGTACGTATTTAACGTATTCACTTGAATAAGCAAATGCACGTGACATTTCTCTTGCAACAAGATCTCTATGTATTCAATTTTTGTCTAACATCAAATGTAATACGTTTAAAGTAATGACGCACCGGGTACATAACTAATTTATGAAAGACAAAAACATTGGAAGGAGATTGAAGAATTAAGAAGTGATTTGAATAATGCAACTGAGCACATGGAAGACATACAAAGCACATGGTCAGTAATTTGGTATCCTGTTATTTAAAACCAAACATTTTCCATAATATGTATCTACGCAGTTTTGAAATTACTTAAACGAAAACACAATTCCAATTTAATATATAACAAAAACAAAGAACATTGTATCAATACGCAAGGCTATTGGATTTTGCAGGGAAAGAAATATCAACGACAACATGGCAAAACTGGCACAAGAGCAGAATGACCTTGCACAAATTATAAAAGACAACAATGAACGATGGAGTTCTACAATGTGAGATCAAACTCCTTATACAAAATGATTTCGTTGTCAATGCAATATTATATACTCGGTTATCCTCGGTTTGGTCGGGTGTTAGCTTTTAGTTTTTAAAAATGACTAGAGATTATATTAAGTATCCTGATGAAAGATAATTATAATGAAAAACACAACCGATAGCGTTGTGAATAATCATTGCAGCAAAGATTTTCAAGGCCGTGAAGTTAACAAAACATTTTCCACAATTTATATATTGAATATTTAATGCAGGACTATGAAAACATTATTTGAATCTATGATACTATGTTTCAAGACAATGCTCTTATGAATTCATAATTTAAATTTAAAAATCAATATATGTATTGTAATTTTGTATGCACGTTAGGGTCTCAAATGTTTAATTGAGGTTATATTTAATATGCGTATTATCGCTGATAAAACTTTTCATACAGGATTTTAACTGTTACATTGACATATAACGCAAGTAATATTTTGTTCTATAGTTTTTATAGAAAGAAGTACTATGGAAAATAGTTGTAGAAAACATTTAATTATTGTATATAACCAGCGTATTGTTATCTAGAACGTAATAAAACAAAACGCACATCAAGTTTGAGTAAAGTTTAAAACTGTTTGAAATGTTTGCATATAAACAAGCTTTTTTGGTTATGATGAAGGTAACACAACTAAATAAACATCCAGTTTGAGTTAAATTCATAATTGTTAGAAATGTAGATAATACGTTTCAGGAGTGATCAAGATCAGCAAAGAGCATTGAAAACATTACAACTACTAGAAGAAAAAATAGAGAAAATGGAGGACATGAAGGATGAGTATAAGTATAGAACTGATCACTTTTGCAAAGATCAAAGTAAGTATAACTACAACAACATGTATGCACAGTTAAATTTAATGTCAAAGGAACAGTAAATTGGCATTCCCCTCCCGCAATTGTTTATTGAAGATGAATTAAAAATGCATTGGTCCATAAACAAATCACATAATAAGTACCATTAGAAATGCATAATATCAATATCAATGTATCTTTCAGCACTTCAGGGCAAAAACAATACTTAAACTTATGCTTAATGTCTGATTATATATATGCTAATTCTGTATACTATACTATACGCACTACAATTGTTACTGTTATATACGAGACACATTTCATTGACTAATGAAGCAGATATTTATATCAAGCTAGTGAGTAAAGTTGCTGAATTGTCAATATATTCCTCCGAAGAGTTTGGTATCTATCTTATGCTAACTGTAGACTTCCTACGTACGTGTACTCTAATGAATATTTGTTTTTACAATAGTATATTTTTCAAATACTAACTTCAGGGATGATTTTCAAAATTCAAAGGATGCTATCATTCGCGAAGCTGAGGAAAGAGGAAGACTGTAAGTTAAGTTCCATATTGCAAATAATCAAAATGTAATGCCATACAGGTATCCTTTTCATGTACAAAAATATCACTGTATTTAATCATATTGTTTGCCTTTAAAAGTGACCTAGTACAAGTGTGTTTGAATACTATTTTCTATCTCCTGTCAACAGAAAATGGCAATGCCATTATAATGCCTGTCACTACGCCATTTGTTTTAGACCTTTGTTTTCTTGCGGTACTAACTGTATCTTCACTTTTTATTTTCTTTGCGAATGTTCATCATCTTTTCACAGAATTGCGTATAAATAGTCAATATAAATTGATGACAGATAATATAATTGCTGAAAATCATGTTCTAGTCTACGAATAGAATTCCGAATTAGTATGAACTTTCCAGTTATTACTGTGTGCCATGCATACCATGGATACAATTCTATTCCGCTTTGGCTGGATCCAGATGCACATTTTACGGCTGCATTATCTGTCTTCTCATACCCATTATGAACGGTGTTGGGTCTATTAACTGTGTTGGATCATGTGCTTAGTTAGGTGCAAGAGCAGATAATAGTTAGATCTTAAATAAAAAATCCAAATGTATAGAGGATATTTGTTGATTTCCTTGAATGATCGAATTTTATTTCACGAGTGATTATAGATAAAATATATGTTCACGAATGGCGTAGTCTCAAGTGAAAATACAGTTTTTTATGACCACTAGAGAAATAAATATTCGATCATTCACCGAAATCAACAAATGCCCTTGTTATTTTGTGCTTGAGTTAACATGTTAATATTATATAATTTCACCTCATGCACCCAAGATTCATTATGCAAAATGCTCTTGTTTTTTAGCGAAATAATTCGATATATTCAAGAGGTTAAGGACATGCAAGCACGATGTGAACAAAACGAAAGAACGCTTGTGGGCCTTATTAAGGGAATAGAAAGCGAAAAGGAGGAACTTCAAAAGAAAATCGAGACATTAAAGTTAGTAAAACTGACTCGGTGTCTTGTTTAAATGGTTGTTTTTAGTACTCGAACATAGACATATTTTAAATCATAGATGTGCAATAAAGAATGTGTTTGTAAAAGGTTGCGTAGGCGAATTAAACATTTTACAAAAATCGTCTGTAATATTTATCAGGACATTTGATAAACAACATTTCTTATTAATACAGGTTGAAACAATTTAGATGTGTTCATTCAGCAAAGGGCAAGCACCAAGTTAGCGTCCGAAGCAGTTTATTTTATCTCTTGTATGACTGATCAACATACCTCCTGTAGATGTTTTAGTTCTTAAATTCGCATGCATATATTATTATTGTGCGCCTCGAATAGTCGTCGCTCCGTCCGTCCGAATTCTAATTTCACTGCCTGTCTGTGAGTGAAACAAATTTCCTTGACAACTGTATCCATCATACTCGAGGTCATTTCGTCCGTCCTTCCGTACGTCCGGTATTTCGTTCCCTCGCGAGATCTCAGGAACTTATAGTCAAACTCAATCAAACTTTATATGCAGCATCCCTATAGGGTGGACAAGCGCATATTGTCAGATCGTTCCGGTCTGATGATGTTCAGAGAGTTATTGATCTTTGATTATAAGTAGGACATTTTAATACGAAAGTTTTGTTTCTGCGTGAAATTTCAGGAACTAATAACCCAAATTCAATGAAAGTTTATATGCAGCATGCTTACCAAGGGGACATGGGCATATTGTTAAGTTTTTCCAGGTCCGATGATTTTTACGGAGTTGAAGCCTTTTGATTACAAATAGGACATTTTAATACGAAATTATCGTTTCTGTGCGAGATCTCAGGAACGTATGACCCGAATTCAATGAAACTTTAAATGCCGCATCCCTACCAAGGGGACATGCGCATATTGTCAGGTCGTTCCAGTTCCAGTACGATGATTTTTGCAGGGAGTTTTTGCCTCTTTTAATAAATAAATCTGTTATTTTAATAGGATATTTTTGTTTCTGCACGTGATCTTAGAAACAAATCACTCCAATTTAAGGAAACTTTATTTTTGTATCCATATCTATAGGACATGCGCATGTTGTTAGTTCATTCCAGTTTGATGATTTTTTCTGGGAGTTATTGTCCTTTGAGAATGAATTGGTGTTGTACTTTTCCACACTATAACGTGGCCATGAATGGAAGGATTTTTAATGTAATGGGTACAAAGTTGTGCTGCCATGACTTGGTAAGTACCACTCATGAATCAGGTATCTAGATCAAAAGTCAAAGTCACATCCAGAGGTCAAATGTCACAGTTTGCATTTTGCTGGTCTGTGCTCTCACTTGTCAAGGATTTTAAAACTACCTGGCATAAATGTTTACATGGAAGAGACAGCATGAAGTTCACGTGTACCAGGTCCGTGGGTCACAGGTCAATGTCACACTTAGAGGTCAAAGGTCAAAATCAGCTTTTGCTTATCCGGACTATGACTAGGCCATTGATTGAAAGATTTTGAAATACCTTGGTACAAATATTTGCCTTTAATGATGGCACATCAACCAGAACTTTAAGTCAAAGGTCATAATTAAAGGTCAAACGTTTAAATTGGCTTTTTGCTTGTCTGCACATATAACACGTTGAATGGATTGTGTTTCACTTTATACAATTGTATGACAGCCTGTCTGCGTATGAATCAAGCCCTTAGGTCACCGGCACAGTACGAGGTCAAAGCGGCATCTGGCAGCATCCATGGGTTCTACCGATATTCCTGTTATTATATATCTCCCTCTCTTTATATGTGTTGCTCGCTCATTAAGGAAAAAAAAATTGCATCTAACTTTCGTGAGCGCAGACAATAACAAACATATTTTGTTGACTTTAGAAATAAGGTTCAAAACTATGCATATTACATCAGTTCGACATAACATTTTGGAACGCATTGACACTAAGAAACGGGTGTGAATAGAATATGATGGACGTCGTGAAAATACGTTGTATTCTTGTTTTCTTTACAGACGATCTAACAGAGCGTATGAGCGCCAGGATAACAAACTGCGCAGAAGGTATGGTGTTTGTATTATAACCTATTGAATCTATTATCCGTAATAAAGGTTATAAATGTAATATATATGTAATAAATTTTTTAACTTTCTATTCTATCTGGAATTTCAAAAGATGTTGACGTCTCAGAACGTTTTTGATGTGAATAGTTGAATACAGAGAACAACTGTATAAAGTATATTGAAAGTTGGGGGCAGTGCAAAAATTAATAGTTAACGATTTCTCTAATATCATGATAATGACAAAATAATGTATCCTACTTATGATGTTGTTTTTCGTAGGCTCGAGTTTTTAGAGGCAGAATTGATAAAAAGGGAGAAGTACATTCAGTTGTTACAGGAGAGGGTTAGGTAAACAAAGTTTTATATCTTAAGCACGCGTTGTAATGAACGTGTTAATATCAGGCATAATATGTATATATGTATGATCGGTTGTGTCAAACAAATGCACAATATTAAGATGCAGAACTAAAGGACATTATGTGTTAAATAAACCCTATATTACAGGCAATCAAGAGAGACAGCTGAGTATCTGTCCCGATTTGACGGAAGTAATTACGATGAATACAGGTATGTATTCCATAAAAATTACAAATATATAAGTATTACATGTATATGTATATGATTTTTACGAAGGAGGTACATGGAAATATATCCTGATTTATTAGTTCCTTTAATAAACAGTTATTTAGTAGCAGAGACAATAACCTAAATTGTTTAGTTTCTTAACGACACAGGGTCAGATTTGAATTAATACTATTTTGAACAAAATATAAAAATATGTTTGTATTTAGAATTGAAATAAATTTACAAAGAAAAAGTATCCTATGGTTTACACTACTGTAAAATAATGTGTATACATAGTTTACATTTTCGCAACATGTATATTTTATAATAATGTAAATGCAAGTGACACGAAATTTTAGTAGAAACTATCCGTTAATAAAGGGTTTGTAGCGCAAAAGAACAGTACTTATAAATCATTTAGGTTACAATATACTAATTCCAATCATTATGTAGTTAATGCAAAAGCGATAACTTTAACCACAAATGAATGCAATGTTTTGCACATTGGATCCCTCATAAACATAATTTTTCTTAAAAAGCATTCTAAGCTGAATTGAATTAAGCAATACAAATGGTATGCCATGTTATATGGAAGAAAGAACTCGACACTAAACAAAGTTGACTTTGTATCACCTCTTTTTAACGGCTAATTTCTAGTTGAATCTAACCCACCTTAGCGCAAGTGTCCTATTGTAGTCTCCAATAATAAAACTTATCAGTGATTTATTAGTGCAACACCTATGCTTACCAACATCTCCAAAAAAAAGAATATCAAAGCAATTGTATAAACCTAAAAGAACTCGACACTAAACAAAGTTGACTTTGTACCACCTCTTTTTACCGGCTACTTTCTAGTTGAATCTAACCCACATTAGCGCAAGTGTCCTATTGTAGTCTTCAATAATAAAACATATCAGTGATTTATTAATGCAACACCTATGCTTACCAAAATCTCCAAAAAAAGAATATCAAAGCAAGTGTATAAACCTAAAACATGTATATGAGTTAAACACGTCGATTTACTTACTGAGTAGAGAGTACTGCTACATGACTTCTTTATTTAGTGTAATGTGACCTTTAGCGTTAAATTATACGATTACAACACGTAAAGGCGTATTTTCCGATTTGCACAGTGCAGAAGGATTTAACGCTATCAAAACATGTAAACAGATGCTGCGTTGATTAATAGTTTAGGAGGTTGACACTATTTTTTTCGGATAATGAAAACTTTATTAAATTTATGATGTATGTTAAAGCGTTATAATGCTCATTATTGATTTTATAAACTTGATTTCCATGTTAAAACATATGTTCTGATTATTGCAGTTTTGGACGTTATAAATATACTTTCCATGTGAATTCAGTTAAATAACTTTTCAAACTGTTATCTCTGTGACTGTCACGAGTAAACGTGTACCTGCATGTACTTAATACAGTTAATTTAAAGTGTCATATTGTTTATTTGATCTACAATATTTGGATATCTAGCTATTCTTACAGAATTAATCAGGTAACAAGGATGTTAGATAGAAATTTCATACAAAAGGGGGCTGTACGTGTGGGTATCGTTGTCAGGCAGAACACGCTGTAACTTTTAAGTAATGTTTTGCTTGCACATATTCTAGTCAAATGATCAGTGACTGGCAGATGAAGGATGACGTTTTGAATTCACAAAGTGAGGAAATCAAAAGACAATTCCTACTGAGGAATGGCCAGTCATTTATAGAGACCTTGATATGGGCCCAAAAAGCTGTAGATGCTATTCCAACCGATTGCAAATATACAGATAAATACGAAGGCATAGACACGTACCTGGCTGAGAAGACTGATGCTATTAAACAAGACGTTATACACGGAAGTGATCACGCACTAACCGAAACCATTGCTTGGATCAAAACAATGGTTTCCCAACTGCCAGAAGACTGCATTCACAAAAATGATTTCAGACGCATGAGTGAAACCTTACAAAAGGCAATCCAAGTATGTTCATATTTATTATGTGTGCACTACCAATATCTTTAAGCATAGTAACTCATTACATTTTATACTACATTTTAAATAAAATAACAAAATTAAAACAGGGTGCATAACTTTCTAGAATGTATGTCAGACACTGAATGGTTTACTAACGGGTATGAAGTCCTAGAAAGTAAGGTTTGATAGCTAAAACAGACTTTATAGAACGTTCATGGATTCAGATACGCAGTGCTGCGTTTGATTTCTGTGTAAATCATGCTATCATTGTCATTAAAGGGACATAGTCTTCTGATATGGAACATACCATGAGGAATATTGATGTAGTTTGCAGATCGATCAAAACAAATATCTGATCTTTCTTAAAGTTAAGAGGAGAATGTAAGGGCGTTGTATTGCTCGTAATGTTATCGCCCTTATTATTTAATGAGTTTATTATGTTTCCAAGACTTTGAATAGAATGCAAATAAAATTAAAATAAATATACTACAATTACAAAGTTGTTGCACGTTGCAATAAAACGTGCATATAATAAGAAACAAGAGCTTATTTATACTTTTATGTAGTGTGTGACATGCAGGTAAAGACATTTCTATATGCGTGCGTGTAAATTGCATTTTTGAACAATATTATTTTATCAATCATTATCGATTGATAAAGCAATATTCAAAAAGTTCGAACACTTTCAATGTGCACTTTTTAATATTGTTCAGAACATTAAAAATATCAACCGTATTTTATAAGATGACTTATACATGAATAGCGGATAATACATTCGCCATGTTGCTGCGCTGCATTTGTTGAAAATGCAAAATTAGCAAAAATAGGTTTGCGAAGTACACCGAAGATAAATGGTAATTAAGCTATATGAAATATGCTAACAAACAAAAACAGCAGTTTGTACGGCCTATTGCGTCATGAAAGAAATACAATATACCTATTAGCCTACAGATCTATCGATTTATCTTTTTTTAAGCTTGTGATTGAATGCGCTAACAGTGTACGCACTCGCAAAAATATAGACATATTCCACACGTTGTCACAAAATCAGCAATCACATACATATAAATGAACAATATCTTAGGGAAAACTAAAAAGTAGCTAAATATGCGTTTTACCACAATGTTTATTATTTACTTATCTTACATTTTAAACAGTATATGGTGATTACCTTTATCGGGTTATTTTAATTTTTGTCACTATCTATGTTGTAAAATTGTACGTACACTCTTTTAAGTCATCTGTTATCTTAGAAATATAGATTGTTAACTGTCTATTGGCTATTCAACGTATCTACCAAGTCTCGGTATTATGCATGAAGGATTCAGACATAGCATATTTACCCAAAGTAGTTGGATACTTAAAAATAATAAGTTTTTCGTGCCCCAAAATAGTTAGGGACATACAAAATAATTCCCGAAATCTTTTCCCAAAATTAATACATGATACAATTTATTCTGCATCGATCTAAGTCTTGTACTGGTGAATGCATTTGTAGGTCATGACTTCTATGATAATAAACTATTATATAAATAACACATGGCTGAGAGGGTGATATAAAATAATATCAACCCGAGACATGTTATATCAACCGAGGGTTCGTGATTTTGTTAAACCATTACTTTACTGTAATGTAGACACTACTGTAGTAAAAAAAGCTACGTAAGCCGAGGCTTGACATTACCATTTCACAAGACCATAGTTATCTAGTTTAAACATTGCAAAATCAGCCTTCCGTACTTTCCAATACTTCGCAGACATGACATTAACCTTTTACCGGCATGACCATTGAGTGTGTACTGCTGTATTTAGACGTGTATTTAAACATGGCGTGATCGATACGAAGTTTCTCCAGCGCGTTAGATTAAACCGGTTATAAACAAGGAGAAATACGGGCGAACGTTATCGTGCAATTCAAAAAGGAATAATATACAGTTGATTGAAAGTGTTAAATGGATATTTAGATCACATAACAGATACATGTGTGACACATTCTGTAAACACATTGTGCAGTGACGACACAAACCAGTTTTTAATGGACTGATGTTATTACATAGGGTTGTGTTGTGTCGTGTTTAAACACAGAACTAAAGAACCCATTTTTCGGTGATGTATTACATTATTTTGGACGCCAATAATGAAAATTGAAAATTGGATACACGTTTTGGAAACAAAATACGGAAACCCATCGCGTTTCTGGTTAGCACGGTTCACACGAAACATTGTAATAAAAAATGTTATTAAAAGTTTTGTGGATACAAAAAGGAATTGCAAATGCTTGTAGCTGGATATTAAATGTAAAAAAATGCAGTAGATCGACGTCAGCACTTTGAAGGTAATACATGTAGTTACATAGTCGTTCAATTTAGTTTTGTTTTGAAAAAAAATCGCTGTTCTAATTTTAGATCCGCGCGAGGGTGATATGACAAAATATTACCCTAGGATATAACTTTTTGATCTATGGACAAAATACACAGAGTGGTCACGTGAGGTGTAATAATAAAATATATTCATTATACGTAATTAAAAGGAATGTCTGTTAATAGACTGATTATATTATCAATTATTCTGTTGCTGGGACCTGCTTGCAATTAATTGAGAAGCTCAACTGAGAAGACCATACTCCAGTAGAGTACACAGTTTGCACCGTGGGTCATTAATACAGGTCCCTGATGGTATAAGTTATAGTGTACAGAGAAGCAATCGCAATATACCGTGTCACTGGCCGCTGTGCAACCGGCGTATATGCAGGGTAAAAAATGTTTATACAGTAAAACATAAGTTGGTACGTTCGTGTTCCAATATTTAGGGAAACAAAAAAACAATTTTCAAATTTATCAAAATATTCAGGGACACGAAAAATAATTATTTTTCCCAAATTAAGGAGTGTGCCAATATTTAGTGTGCCCCAATACTTAGGGTAATTACGATAATTATGTACATAGACGTTAAATACAACTGTTTGCGTTTTGTTCGAGGTAATAAGATGCCTGATTTATTTTCAGGGTGATTTTTCGGGAATTAAAAAGGATATGGTATTCAAGGTATTCCTTGCTTTATTCTAGTTGAATGTGCAATCGATAGAAATAAGGGGGAGGGGATTTATACAATTACACAATATTAATATATTCATAATGCGTTGCTTCTCATTTACATTTTGAAAGGAAATTAAACTGTTATTAATAATATTAAAAAATCGTATATGCGTGGCTTAGTTTCATTTTAGTAAAAACTTTGGCATTCGAACAGTTTCTGTGTGTATGATATTATAATAAATTAGAGTAAGACTGCTTTATTGGACAAATTATACATAGATTCATCTTAATATATTTGAAACATAGATCATATTATAAACAGCATGTGTTATGCGCGTTCTTAAAACTCTTAACTGGACATATGAGTATATGTAATGTTATTTTGTTGACACACTTTGATGAATTGTATTACGTATCAATTATCAGTCAGTTCTCTATTGCTTGTTATAACATAGTCATATTCTTCAAAACCGTCAATGTAGTTTTAAAGAAGACGAACAGTTTCCTCATTTAAACATCCCCATTTTGGTATTAATTTTCAGGGCGATCATGTAGTGAATCAATCACGGAATCAACCACAGCAGGTATTAAAATGTGTCATGCTAGTATATGGGTAGAAGATGACATACATGCATATACAAACGTTAATAGCAAATTCTAGTTTAATGTGGCCTTTGTGTGTAAATTCGGAAACAAATAACGTTGATTAAAGTATGATTGTCATTTTAATCAAAATGCACAAAACAAAATATATTTTAAACATTACGTTGAATGTGTTTATTATATAAAATTAAAGTATTACTAGTATTACACTTTAATATATCTAGTTTTAACAACATACTGTGTTGTCTATTTGACACCTGTGTTGATTTGTGTCACTGTATACTATTTTTGCATTGTAAAAATATCACAGACATGCACACATTTGGTTATTTTATCTTATTTTTTTTGTCTTGCTTTTCATGGCAGAACAACGATAGCTGTACTTTGCAGTAACTACGATGAGTACTGTGGATTGACGACAAGCTAGACGATCCATTGACACATTGTTCCCATACAGTGCAACACTTTATTATGTTTGCTCACTGGTCCTGGTACGAACACAAACGGATATAGTAGATAATTGTGATCAATATGTATGTCACGAAGGAGAGACGTATGACTCTTAATACTAGTGCACACTGCACAGTACCGGAACAAGTAGATCATGGATAAAAATGTTATCAACAATAATACTACAAAAGTTAAACATTTATGTTTATTAATAGTTATATGGTTTATTAATAGTTATAATTTGGAAATAAGCTAATAATTAACACAAAACGTGTGATATTTAGGCAAATGTTGATTTTTTGATTCTCGTTTCTTTAGAGTCATTAGGTTTTTTGTTTAATGCTAATAAAATTATAACACTGCCGCAGTGAAAAATATATGCATTTAATGCAAAAAAGTTGACTATCTACAACAACGCAATTCCAAATGAGTATTTCATGGTACTTTTAGTTTACTTATGTTAACTACTCATTCACTACAAAACGTTCAGTTGTATTATTAGTGTAAGTATTATGGTTATTGTGAAAATACTTGGTGTTAATAATACTATTTGAGAATCTAAAGCAACACAAAGTGGTCTTAACCATAGTGTAATACAATTTTATATATCGTTAATTAAATGCATTGTAACCTTACTGCGCTGTATACTGCTTGATTTCAAAATGTACTTTTGTAATATATATGATAGTTTTTGCAAAGTATCACGTACATGTGGCTACTAATTTTTTTTGAAAATGTTTATTACTTTTGTCGAGAGTAATAAGCACCTACGTTCAAAACGTATTTATCACAAAAGCATATGCAATAACTGGTTACATTTATTAAACAGATAAACATTATTTTGACCTTTATTACATAGCAAAAAAAGATTTACAATGTGTACCAAGTTCGCTCCTATCCAGTTAATGTAACACACATATCTATTCTGCTTCACTGACACTTCATGCATTGTTATGAAAGTGATGTGTTTAAGCTAGACTACTGCTAATGTGTTTATGTACACTATTTGTAACGTTCTTATAACTCCAAAGCTATTAAAAGAAGATACAACCGATATTTGTTCATTATTTACTGTACAAAGTGATGTAAATCGGAATATTTATTATCATATTTCTCATATAAGTATTATGATATGTATTTGCCTACCTGCAAAACAGTTTTGTTGGTAAGAAATACAAAACAACACACACACACGCTCGCACGCACACATGCACACACACATGCATGCTCACACACGCACACGCACTTAGAAACACACAAAAGCCATCAAACGCATGCGTAATAAATTTGATACAATTATAAAGCATCGAAAGGAAGAAATTAGGATACGTCTCTTCAATTGGTTAGAATTGTTGGACTACGTGTTTCGTTTTATAACGTTCAAATGACAACACCAAATTCTCATCGGCTCAATAGATATGGTGTAAAATGTTTCACCAAGAGGTCGCGACGTTGAGTCCACCCCCACTCTGATATCACATATCGGTATACTTAACATTGGGTAATATCATACTATACTTTTCTGCAATGTTAATAAATACCTTTTTACATTTATAGGTGTTTATATATCTATGACATTCACGTTGTGATATAGGCTTCCATCAAAATTTACATTATTTTTGTTCTCGTTTCGACAATCTATGTTTCTATCTTCGCTTATTAAGCCACAACGGTTCGATGCTTTGGTTCAGCAACGAGAAGACCTTTTATCTACACACTATGCACGGCTAGAAATTAGGTTGGTGTCAATTTTTTTATTTTGGTTTAGGCTGTTTTATATTAAACAATCTTTGGGGACCCCAACTGCCACATTCATATCATGACATCGCATGGTGAATACTGCTTGGTTCAGGAATACTGTAGGGATACACACAAGACACACACTGATCAAAATGAGATGTTTGACAGCAAACATGCTATCATTATTATTTTGGTGTTTTAAGTTCACAATATTTATCGCTGAAGTTAAGGCTTTTTGCAAAAAATATATAAAAAAAGCTTTGTTTCCTTATAAAGATGGGTTTAAGAATCAGAATGAAAACAATGTCAGTTGAATGATCAACAACTGTGATACGTGGTACATTTGAAACAAAGTGTCGTTATAATCAAGAACAATTTTATTATGGCCAAAACTATGACATAATCATTTTCACGACATTTTCTTCTGATTAAGCATACGCGTATATTTAGATACGATTATTATAAAGTTGCTGTCAAATACATGCATATACATTATTAATATTGTTTATACATGGCCGTGTTAATTGTTGCTGTTTATGTTTATAATCTAATACAACAGAAATAATCTAATAAATTTCAATACATAATTAATTAACTTTGCAATTTATAATCTATGATACAGTTACATTATTTTGTTCTTGCTTCGGCCGTTCAAGAGTGACTTAAAGAAAGTCGGAATAACGATTGTTTGCAACTAGCACAAACGAGAATAACGATTAAATCTGTATATGGTATTCAAACTGATTGCAAATTAAACAGTCCGTACCTTTGTTTTATAACAAATCAGTCTTCTGTAAATATGTGCACGAAGTTACAATAGTGCGCTAATTATAGGCCTTGAAATCAAACCGTCGTATTTGGTTTCTTCTACTTGACTTGATAAAAGTTGTCGTTGGCACCGTTTCACTTCCTTTGTTTAATAGTTGAACGGGTATCGATTAACATGTTTGCGTTTACCATTTGTTTGCCTTTTCCCAGACAGACAAACAGTTTTTAACTCAACACATTGCTTTTTGGATTTAGTTTTCATTTATAATAATTCGAAGCTCTTGATTGTGTGGAATAACTACTTGGTGGGAAACACCCGAAAGTATGATTACATTATTATATGTAGAACAGAAGTACATTTATTTACCTCCAGGTTTAAGTACTTGGAGTGTGTTACTTATGTTTCAGTTCATGTTACTTTGTCACTTAGTATACAAATTGCCCATATACTGTATTTAGCTGGGCAACTTGATTTTTATAGAACATTAACAATATGACAATTCCTCATGCTGTACGTGGCTTGTTAAATGAATACAGTAAATCGGGGCTCTTTAAGCGAATTTCGTAAATGAAACATCCCGATCCATCGACCGACTTTTATAAATGAACATCTTACATTAATCAGGTCTGGTTCGTACTAACATAGTACGCCTGGCACAAACCAATTAATGTCGGTTTTGGAATTTTCGATGCTAAATGTAACATTATGATGCACATTTTGTTTTCTCACATAGATAGAGATTATTTGACTTGAACACAAAAAACGATAATTTGATTCTTCAATTTGATATTTCCTTATGCACATAGCTCTTAAGAAGAGTGCATATTGCAATGGTGTTACACATATACAGTCTCCATTTTCATAAATTGAAATCAGATTGCTGTTAGAAGACATAAATTACATAACGTAAATAATAGCATTGCCATATAATAGAACAAGAATATCGGTAGAACCAATGGATGCTCCCCGATGCCGCTTTGCCCTCTAGATGTGACATTGACCTGAAACCTAAGAACCTGATTCATACGGAATTACTTTGTTATGTTAAGGCTAACATTCTTGTATCGTCTTAGAATCCATTCAACAAGTTAAAAGTCCGGCCAAGCAAAAGGCCAATTTCGACTTTTGACCTTTAACGTATGACATAGACCTTTGACCTACAGATCTAATTCATGCTTGTAACATGCCGTCTCATTTAGGCAAACATCTGTGCCATTTTTTGTAAAATAGCTCAATCTATGACCACGTTATAGTCAGGACAAGCAAAACACTGATGTTGACCTTTGACATATAAGTGTGACCGTGACCTTTGACATATGGATCTTGTTTAAATGCATTTTATGTTGTCTCAATGAGGTTAACATTTGTGCCAAGCAGTTTTTAAAATCCACAGCAAGCTAAAGCACAGACAGTCTAAGTGAAAATTTTGCCATTTGACCTCTAGATGTGACCTTGACCTTTGACCTAGGGACCTGATTAATGAGCGGTACCCACGAGCGCATAGCAGCAAACATCTGTGCCTAGTAATTCCGAGATCTCTCCATCCACGGTCAAGTTATAGTGTGGACAAGCACAGTAAGCCAAATAATAATCAATATAGGAATAATGAAACTCCAGAGACATCATCAGGGGTGAAACCCTTATTACCATCTGTTGGTCCTTTATTTGAGGCAAGTGACCAATTATTATACAATACAGGACATTACATACAACACAACACACAACATAAAAATGATTAAAACTGGGGTCACCGCCTTGGAACGGTCAATGCAAAGCATTGGGGGTTAAAACCAGTTTAAAGGCATGCCAAACATCACACTTAGCCCAGAAATTATCACTTAAAAGGGAACATACACAACTGACAACATAGAAATCACACAAAAGACACAAATGCCCCAAAATAAAATTAAAGCTGGGGTCACCGCCTTGGAACGGTCAATGCAAAAACGCATTGGGGGCTTAAACCGGTTTAAAGGCATGCCGAACCTCACACTTAGCCCAGAATTACACAAAACATGCACTTGTAAATCAACTTTAACCTCATAGCATTGCAATTCAAATGAAATAGTAATACAAGTGAATATTAATTCAATTGAATTACAATTTAATTACTCAATGGTTGAATGTACACTAGAGCAACAGAATTGCAACTTTATGAGGCACGATGAAATGAAGTAAATACAATTATAAACTAAATTCCTTCTTGATGACAAGATTTCAAGACCTAGCATCATATAGTACAAATCAAAGATCATCGTCGTGCATCTCAGGACGAAGCCGTAATACGTGGTGTAAAGGACAGATTACATAGCTTGGTTGTATATGTTTAATATTTATAATTAATATAATTGAACTAGTAGTTTAATATTAAACTAAAACGATAATTACTGCATGTACTCATGCAAACAGAAAATGAAAATTTGTTAATTCTACAAAACGTGAATCAAATACCAAATATCATATTTAGGTGTTCATGTGCCGTATACACTTATTTGTTAATCTGTTAAAACGCGTTTGGGGATAGGTTTTAAGGTAGTACAAATGTAATGGGCAATATTCCAAACCTTATTTTAAATATTATTGCCATTATCTCTATTACATCACTGATCTTATTACAAATTTTGAAGGCGGCTTGCCATGCAAATGTTTTTTGTTGTTGAAAATGTTCAGGAACCCCTTTTTCCATTTTTCCATCAAAATTCATTTACCCTATGGATGAAAAAAATTCATAACTCAATTATAGTTGCAAATATATCCGAAATGTTAGTGTCTTTTATACAAGTAATGATTGAATATTATACAATAAGGCAACATAAGGCGTTAAAGAAGATACAAGTATTGATATTTATCAATTTTAGATGGAAGCTCAGCATTAACTTGAAGCTGACAGAACAGATAAAATAATATGTTGTCTTAAAAGATTTTGGTTTTCCTGGAATGGTATGTTTTTTTCACTTAAATCTTTTTATTTATTTTTCATCTATGACATATATTTGACTAAAATAAAAGGTTAGAAACAAATTTACCGTGTACTTTTTGAAAAAGTGAAGAAAAACGATCATACCCTTAAAAAAATAGACAGCTATATTTAGGCAATTCCATAACAATAATTATCAAATGTGACATAAATTATGCATTTTAAGTTTAATACACCATTTATACCAGTTAAACTAAATATATTAATAATTAAGTTATTATTTCAGTTAAACAATTTTTTTTTTCAAAATTCAGTTCCCTAGAGGTACAAAAAAATGCCACCCACACCCTGCAACGTTTTCAGGTCTGTGATAACACACCGCACATCAACAATAAGTGTCTTATGTATTATCTTCGTTTCCAATCATCTTCAGGTCAACAATGTTTATGCTGGTAATTGAGGCTGTATATGCTGGTAATTTAGGCTGCATCTTCCCCAACTGGCGCAGTCAGAAAAACGTGTGTGCTGTGTTGAGCACAAGGTTTGACCCCCAGGGAAGCATTCGGAGTGATTTATGGCAATTCTCTTCCTTCAGCTGCAAAAATATTTTAAAACAATCAAATAACTGATTGCTTTCCACTACATATTTAACAATATACATGCACAACTTTCCAGTATATGTGCAACCCAACCTAGTAAGCCATACTTGTCAGCGAAAGGTAGGGCCAAAATTAAAAATAACTTTGTTTGCCATTGCCTACCTACCCGACGAAAAGGTCCCTACTCTTTTTTTAATTCCAAATATTATATTTTTTCTTTGGGTTAAATAAAAGCTTGCTGTTCTTTCATTTCGGTCGTGTTCCATTGGGTGAATACATTCACTAAATCCGCTAAACCCTTGCTTATAATAGGCCATATCAAAATGCAATTCTAATTATGTTTTATCAAACTTGTGAAAACAACAGGCAGTTTGTCAGCATTCATTGTCTAATCAAAGGTGATTGCTAGCAAAGCTCTCGTTATATGAACAGACACTCGATTATATTATTAAAAGCAATGATGTGTTATATGTTATATTTTGACGCTAAATGGATCATTCATAAATTAGTTATTTTTTCAAAAAAAAACCTATCTATCTACCGGTTACCAGCAACCTTGGTTAGGCAACGGCAAACAAACAATGTTTTAAGGCTGGCCTAAAATTAATGTCAAAACTGTGTAATTACTGAATGGATCCTTATTAGTATGCTGATCATGAAGAAACACTTGTGCACACATTCATAAGCAAAATGGCACACATATTAAGTATAAATACTCAGCTATTTTAAGTGTCTTGAAGCTTCAAAACTAAGGGACAGACACATCATACATGTACTTCATGACTTGTATGTTCATTTACTTACATGTATACTGTAAGTATATGTAGAAATATGGACAAACACAAATAGATGTAAATAATATTACTAATATATTAATTGTACATTTAAGCAATACACTTTCGTAGTTTAAAGATTGAAATGAAAAGCATCACATTATCCTATAATGAATTAAGTTCTGATCTTATAGACAAATATTAATATATTCAGAAATTTCAGAATAAAAATACAATGCTATCACTTTCTTGTTTTACTTACATGTGTTTCATCTCCTTATTATCAGGATTCAAGCTGGTAAATCATATGTACGATCTGGTGAGGGTTATTTATATGGCTCCGATTTTCTTTCAGTGAGCATTCCCTTTTTGCTGGCATTTATAAGTTTCGTTTGACAGTTGTTTTTGTTTATACCGCGAAAAATATGTGACTTTCGGTTTCGATTTCTATCAATTTTTCATTATGTCAAAATATATATATTTTTGCATTTCGTCAGAAGTTTCTATATGATACTAACATGTTTTTTATATAATGTGATTATATAAAAGAATGTACTTAAATTAAAAATATCATGTGTTCGACAACAATCGGAACCAAACGGGCTTATTACGAACAGGGTAACGAAACTGTCCGACAGTCACCGGTATCGGCTGATCTTAGAAAAATAAACGCGGGAAATGATAACAGTTGTACAAACCTTAAAGTGTCTACTTGATAGGAATGCTGCATATAAAGTGTCAATGAATTAGAAATGTTTGTTCCTAAGATCTAAAGCGGCAAAAAAAAATTCATTAAAATTTATTATTTTTAATATAAAAAGGGCAATAACTCCCTGAAAAATCATCAGACCGGAACAAGCTGACAATACGCGCATTTCCCCTTAGTAGGACAGCTGCAAATAAAGTTTTATTTATTTCGGGTCATTAGTTCCTAAGATCTCGCGCGGAAACTAAAATTTCCTTAGAAAATGTCCTGTTTCTAATCAAAGGACAATAACTCTCTGAAAACTCATCGGACCGGAACGACCTGACAATAGGCGCATATCCACCCTACATGGATGCTGCATATAACGTTTCATTCAAACCGAATAATTAGTTCCTGAGATATCGCGCGGAAATTACGTACCGAACGGACGGAAGGACGGAAAGACAGACGGACGGACAGACGGACGGTTCAGTTTTAATATGCCATCCTTCGGGGGCATAAACACGTCATAATATTTTGATTTACAATCCAGATTATACAAATATTGATACCGATATGTTTTCGTACAAAAAGGAATGTTTAGCAATTTGGGTATGAACATGCCATGCTATACTGAATACTGTTATTGAACCTTTTATTATCCTTAGTCCAAATACATATCCAACTCAGGACAAATAGTACGGACATGAACAATTATTTACTGTCCATCGTTTCTAGAAACAATGACAGTTCAAATAAGCCAAGGGGGAACAGTTTTGTTACAAAACTAAAATGTATTGCGTGTTATATAACAACAAAATGCACAATAATATACAAGAACAACTACGCAATTAATATATTTTAAATGTTTCTAAAATGTTGGCTGCCAAATTCTGGTCTAAAACGTCCTAAATGACGTTTGACAATGCAGATCTCAAGCAACAACACTTGTACTCAATAATTATTATTGACAATTGTTATGGTTGTGTTCTTATCAGACAACTTAATTAACTATTGAATTATTACATTAAGCATTGAAAACAAACTAAACAATAATGAAATTAGAGTGCTACCTCGGAATAGCTAACGACTGAATACCAACATATAGGTTTAGTATGTACATATTAAATTACTTTCTGAAAGATTAGTTATTCAGCAAAAGCGTATGACATAACTTGTAAAACGACGTTCACAATGCAATGCACGTTGAACAATCTTCTCTACTTGGAGAAAGGCATGTAAGGTCAGGTTAACTAGCAATCAAACGAGAGCTGGTAGGAAAGTTTTGAGATATAAGTGTACAGCTGAATTTTATTAACTTGAACTTATTTCACTTTTCCATGAAGTGAAAAATTCTTCCAACCTTCGTCTTATGTATATAAAATATAATTTACCGATTAACTCGAACTTTACTTCCGAATTTTCAAGTAGGTTGAATTGGTTTTCTATCCATAGGAGTATATTCACATTTATTTTCTACTTGCTTCTCTCTGTTGCCTACGATGGCATGACTCTGTGTATAATCTTTTTCAATTGAATAACTGATTTACAGTTCATTGCATGTATGCAGCTATTTATACACTATACACTTCTAACATCAACTTTGAAAACTTCAAAATGTCAAAACCTTATTAAAATATATAAATATCCCTTCTTATATGTACCAAGACGTATCAAATGGTCCAAAGTTATATACATACATGTAGCAAACAGACATCATATGTTATTAGGATTCTGGGATTAACAGGATGTAGTATTTGATGTTATTATACCTCACATGACTAGCGATGTTAAATTTCCATATACATATCATGAAACAATTCGTAATGTCGCCATTATATACTGTCACCCTCGCGTGGAGCTATAAACAGAACAAAAATTATTTAATAAAAAACAACTAAATTGAACGAATATGCAACCTTTACCACAAAAGTGCTAACATAGATCCACTGCTTTTTACAATTAATATCCAGCATCAAGTATTTGTAATTCCTTTCAAGTATCCACAATGGCGTCAAAGCTTAACCTTTTTATTTCAAGTTTTCGTGTGAAACTTGCTTAAAAGAAACACAAATTGTTTTCGAAATCGCTATGACAGTCTAAACTAATCTTTAATTCGTATTTTGTATCCAAATCTGCATCCGATTATCAATACTGGCGTCCAAAATAATTTAAGATATCGCTGATGCAATGTTTCTTTAATTGTTTGTTATGTTAGTACTTATGGTTATGTGATCGGAATATCCATTAAACACTTTTCCATCAACTGTGTACTATTCCGTTTAGTGTCGAGCGATAATTTTCGTCCTTTTCATACTGATTTACACTAACGCGCTGTAAAAACGTCATATCGATCACGCCATCTTTAAACGGTTAAAAGGACTGTGTAAACTTAAAGGACCCCAATGGAGCAACTGAGGTAGAAAATCTGAAATTCAAAATTATTATCGTCATATAAAAAATGTTTAAAAATGTACATTAATAGAACAAGAGGGTCCTGAGGGCCCTAGGACGCTGACCTGAGACATTGTAACCCAATTGGAATTTGCATCCCCGAGGCGTGGTTTATTTTTATCCCTGGGGCATAATTTGAACAATCTTGAACAAACCTCTGGACCTTGCGGTTTGAGGTAAAGATTTTTAAAGTCATAAGTCTATATAAACCATGTGACCCCTCGGGTGCGGCCAGATTTGACCCCAGACGCATAATTTGAACAATTTTTGGATAGGACCACAATGCAATGTTACGCACCAAATATAGTAAAGCTGTGGGCCTTGCCGTATCAGAGGAGATTTTTAAAGTCATTTTGCTATTTAAGTCTTTATAAACCATGTTACCCCCGGGGTGTGACCAGTTTTGACCCCAGTGTCCTAATTCGAAGAATATTTGTAGAGGACCATCATGCAATGTTACATACCAAATTTGAAACCTCTAGGCCTTGCGGGTTCAGAGGGGAAGAATTTTAAAGTCATTTTGCTATTTAAGTCTATATAAACCATATGACCCCTGGGGTGTGGTCAGTTTTGACCCATGGGGCATAACTGGAACAATCTTTGTAGAGGACTACTATAGGATGTTACATACCAAATACGAAACCTCTGGGCCTAGCGGTTTCAGAGGAGAAGATTTTTTAAAACATTTTGCTATTTAAGTTTATATAAAAATGTGACCCCCGGGGCATGGCCAGTTTTGACTCCAAGGGTATCATTTGAACAATCTTTGTAGAGGACCACTATATGATGTTACATACCAAATAAGAAACCTCTGGACCTTGAGGTTTCTGAGAAGAAGATTTTAAGACATTTTGCAATCTCAGTCTATATAAATCATGTGATCCCCGGGGCGTGGCCAGTTTGTAACCCAGGGGAATAAATTGAACAATATTTGTAGAGGACCACTATATGATGCTACATACCAAATATGAAACCTCTGGGCCCTGCGGTTTCAGAGAAGATTTTTAAAGACATATTACTATTTAAGTTTATATAAACCATGTAACCCATAGGGCGTGGACTGTTTTGACCCCAGGGGCATAATATGAACAATCTTTATAGAGGATGTTACATACCAAATATAAAGCCTCTGGGCCTTGTGGTTTGAGAGGAGAAGGTTTTTAAGGTCATTGTGCTATACATTATATATATATATATATATATATATTGTTTGTTTTAGATAATTTTAGATAATATAATGCCACAGAAGATCTAACCTTAAATTCAATAGGCTACAGAATTGATACATAAGCCACATATTGCATTTGACGGAATATTGTTGATTTTGATGATTATTAAACTAGAGAGCTGCCATCCAAACGAGGTATGATCTAATAACCTAATTTGTTTAGAAAAGCGGAAAAATGTGAGTATAGACTGAATATTGTAGAGTATATTAAATTTTAAAGCGCGCTTCAAAGATAGATAAAATTACTATTAAAATTAGAGTTGCGGTAAATCTGAAAGTACATTTAATTCTAAAAGAAATTTGTATGATTTACCCAAGAGCACAGTTGATAAACATTTGAGAAAAGATATAGCCATTACTGATCAATCATTTTATTTCGCGTTGTCGAAATTTTGTCTTAAATTCGTGCTTAGTTTGTTCATGTTTATCTTTAATGTTTACTCGTATGTACAAATACAATTTACATAGGGTCATGCTATTTTTGCTATTTGCGCTATGTTCGAACCAGGAAATACGCAGAGAAATGTAATAATTTTACATTATATTATGTCGTAAGTGGTTATTTAAATATTTAAATATCACCGTGTGTTGGGGACACATGTGCTCGTAAGGGCAATCACGTGAACATGGTTTATGGGAAAGTGGGAGAAATAAACAAGAAATGAAAACTCACGTTTAGAATATTTTAAATATCCACCATTTAGCTGGAGGCTGGGCGTTACGTTAGTGGGAACCTTTTCGTAAAATAGGAGGTCCGTCGTTTTTTCTACCAGTGTGGACTGTGTCATAGCATATTATATATTGCCAAGTACAATGACACGATAAATGTACTTTGTGGAGCTGGTATGTAGTAATTTTTAATTATTTATGAGCATAGACGGACGAGTGTAGTCAAACAGGCGATGCAACTTGGCTAGCTGTGTATTTAATAACAATTAACAATTAACAGCAAATAAACATTTAATCATTCTAAAATACGATGACCTTGTTTCTATAAACAGTAGCTTCTTTTAAATGTTATCTCAAAATGTTTTTATCTGCGTACATACATATTTTTCTTAACGGTTACATCAACAAATTGTTACTGCTCCAAAAATGTGTTCGAGAAAAATAGGAACTTTACTTGTTTCAATATGCGATGTCCCTTTGAAGGCTACATTCATTTGATATTATAGCTCCAATAGGTCGGCCCTTAAAAAGAAGTATTACTGACTGTTGATATACGGATGTCATTAGCCATACTTTATACCGCAACGTATGTTTCGATGCCTTAAGGCCAGTTCCATTTCCGGAAGGTTTATCAGTTGTGGAATACAGCCAATATCCCCATTAAATAGCATTCATCATCTTGTTCTCTCTTTACACCATAGATAGTTATGTCGGCTATAATAGCAAATAGTTGGGTTTGGCAGCCTTTTGACTTGGAAAGGGCTGACCCTAGGTTTCACAATGAAAAGTGTTGATGCTAGACTGCATTGCGTTTCTCATCTCCCTAATTATTAAGGTTGTTGTTTACATTTTCACAAATACGTACATAATATTTTCTTGGTCTCATGTTAAATTATTAAATACAATTATCAAGACTGTTTGGTTTACATCACAATGGCGTGATGTCTCCACCTGATATTAGAGAGCCATGAATACTTATTATTTGTGCTTGGCAACATCATTTTCAATAAATTGTATTTTCCCTCTTATCCGGAAGGACCTTGGGATGTTTAGTTATGTGCTGCGATACATTGGACATGAGGGGAACAAACTATATTTTACTTTTGACATTCAGAGCCGCAAGTTAATAATTGAGTTTGTACTATCCTTCTGGACAGGTTCTATCATCGCTTTAATTTGTAATGTGAACTGCTACATAACAAAAATAAAATAAAAATACTACTACTACTACTTACAACAAAAACAACAACAACAACAGCAACACAACAACAGCAACTACTACTACTGCTACTACTACTTCTACTACCACCACTACCACCACCACCACTACTACTATCATCGCTTTAATTTGTAATGTGAACTGCTACATAACAACAACAACGATAAAAACTAAAAATACTACTACTAAAAACAACAACAACAACAATTACTACTACTTCTGCTACTAATGTTACTACTACTACCACCACTACCACCACCACCACTACTACTACTACTACTACTACTACTACTACTACTACTACTACTACTACTACTTCTACTTTTTCTACTATTACTACTACTACTCGTATTACTACTACTACTACTACTAAACATTTGAAACATATTTCGTTGAGATTGTTAGACAAACGTGTTTCGTCTTTATAGCATTTCATAATATTTTATGGATAATATTATTTACCAAGAATCGCGATACCTGATAGCGCAAAATTCCATTTCTTGCTATGGATCTGAAAGTACGAAATTAAATATATATTTTTTAAATTAATGACTTTGAAACACCTCTATTCGGTTTCTTAACTTGACGTATTGTTATATTGTTATGAAGTACGTCTTAAATAAAATGCTTATTTTTATTGAAGAGACGGAATTACGCAAGACATGAGTACAACTCGATACCTAACAGGACAGGTGCCTCAAGCAGATATCAAGTATCCAAACCTGGTGCACGAAATGAAAATGCAATTGTAAGTTACTGGTTTAATCATGCATAATTACAACGGTTTTTGCAGAACCTTATCAGCGTTTTAATCCTTCATAACTATATTCGATGTTTTAAAAAAATAAATAAATAATCGTTGTTAATATATGGCAAACATTGACAGATCTCATTAAATAAGGGAGTGCAATGCACGGCAACTGTAACTCAACCTGTACCAAGTTTTCGTTGTTATTGTTGTGTTTTTTCGAATACAAAGAATATGTCTAGAGCTAGACTTGATGGTCACTTCAATAAACAAAGATTAAAAGAAATAACATAATTCTGACATGTTTTTGTTAAAATACCCCTTTGTTGAATTGTAACATTCTTCCTGACGTTACCGCCAACATATTGATAACACAATATCGTATAGTGGTTTACTCTTTCTACGATGTCTACGCGACAGAGGCTGAATAAGAACTCCCTATCGTCAAACGCTACTTCTGGATATAATGACCACATGTACTTCATATACAAGTGATCTATATCACCCAATCATGTGTTACCTGTGGGACTCCTATCACCTGTTATATATAAGACCTCATTTGTATTGGACTGCAGTTTTCATCAACTATTATTGTGTCGTGTTACATGCTAAACGCAATACGTTAAGGGATTGACAGTCATGCACACCTAATGAATATCATTTGCTAAGATTGTACGCGTAACAGTCAGTTTGATGTCGATAGTAGTTGAAAAACAGATCTCATAGATATCACATTTTAAAACACGTTTGAAATACAAGTTACATCACAGATTTGGAACCCAAATAATCAAAACAGTCTAGTATTTTACAAACGATTTGCTACTTAATATAAACGTCAATATAAACGTAAAACGTACATGGAAAGACAAATAAACAAATACACAACTCATTTTGCGCTTTAAACTGTTTTACTTATACGCTAATTGATCAATAAAGTTGTGATAACATAAGAACATGACTTATTTGTGAGGCATCAAATTCACTTTGATAATTATTATTTTCAACCGCATGGGTGTTCTATGTTTAAACAAAAGAAATCAACACACAAATGCAGTTTACCGCTTCATTAAGAAGTTTAACATATGTCAGTTGCACATTCATAACAGATCACACAATTGCATCGTAAAATAAGATTAAGTCTAACAATCATGATTTTAAGACATACGTTGCAGTGGCATAGTTTATAAAACTATCGAATCAAATAAATCTTATTTTTGTTCCTTGAAAATGTAAGAACATAAATCTCGAGAGGCATTATGTCAATAAACAATATTGAAATACATGTATGTCACAGAAACAACTATGTAAAGAAATTTAATAAATATGTCTTTAAATCAATTCAATATGAGGTTAAGTTTAATATAAGGATTTTAGTGAACGTGGGTAGTAACCTAGGATGCATTAACTGTTACTGAACATTATTGATGCAAACAAATGTCCGATATAGTTTTATTGCACATATATTGTCCGATGAAACTTATTTATGAAATCGATTCGCCTAAATTACTTATAAACATTGACCTTTAGAAGAACGGCATGCTAATTTCTTAACAAATTTGATTGTCGTTTCCTACACAGTATTTAATAAAGTATACTATATTTCACAAATAAGATAAAAATGCCATGGAATTGTGATTGTAGATAAAGAGCAAAATCAAATCCGTTTAGTAAATAGCGAGATATCCAAGAGATAAAACTGTCATTCCTGCATTTCAAACTCTGTGTCTCATATCTATTATTAAAACATTTATAAGATGATCGTTGTGAGATGTCACTATTAATAGAATCAGACGATAAGCGAACAGAAAGTATATTAAACTATCTGTACTGCGTCATTATATTGCATTTTTGTTTATTTTGTTCGTTGTTATTTGTTCTTTTTATCAATATATATGACACGGGTTAAGGGCATCCTGTTCATACCATACATGTGGTGTTAGCACAAAATCGTAAATGCTGGTTAGATAAATATAATGAGAATAATTTGAATGATTCATATTATGTCAACAAAAAAAATATTAAATTCAATGAAGCCAAAGAAACAAAACTATTAAAAAGAGGTGGGTTGGGAACCATTCTTTTAACTAAAAAAGTTCGCATTAGCAACATAAACAAGCAATTCATAATTTTTCTTAAAATGGTGAAACGTCATACAATTTAATGTGTAAATATGTCCCACAATAATTGTAGCTTTTAACTTTAACCAGAAATAAGCGATAGTAATAGATCTGGGTCCGTATTCTGAAACTTTCTAAGAATTTCTGCTAAGAATGTTCTATACCTTAATTTTTAGCTAAGATATGTATTTTCTTAGTTTTTATATAAGAAATGTCTTATGACATAATAAACATTCTATTTATAATGGAATTAGTGAGTTGAAAATGAAAACAAAGACGTTGGATCTAATAAATGGATATTCAGCTTATGAATTTTAACATAAAACTGGCAATAAATCATTGAAGTTTATACATTTTCTAAGTTATTTTCATCATACTTTAAAAATTAAAGATTTTCTTAGTTTTTCTCAATGTATCATAAAAGTATCTCAGAAATTATCTAAGAATAGCTGTTTTGTCTTTAAGTATTAGAAAGCTTTGCACCAGTCTTAAGAGTTTAGATTTTTCTTAGACAATAATTAAATGATGTTTGTGTCACTCTTACTGGAAAAACTTCGAACATGTTACATCAATTGGTGAACATACCCGTGCATGTTATTACAATAATTTGTATCTATTATTGTAATAATAATAATTATCGCACAAACACGTTTGTTTATTTAATTTTAATACACTAAATGTTTCGGCATGACGCCTTCATCAGTAGTAATAAAAATAATAAACATAAACAAAGGAAGTGACGTCGACGTCATACAGTGACGTTACGTCGTTTGGCGGAAAAATGATGACTTGTAAGAAATGTAAAATAGCTTTATGCTGACATATATAGAACACATAATCATGATAGTATAAAATGATGGATCACAGTTGATTCATCAGCTTATTAATTATAATATAATAAAAAACATAGTAATAGGCAAACATCGAATATATGTCAAGTATGTGAACGTATTATATATCGTACAGCACTTTGTTATGTAGACCGTTAGGAAGCATAGTCTTTAATTTATGTATCCAAAACGTTTCTTTACATAAACGGTCTAGATTATTATGAACAACATCTATTGGAACAAAAGAGAAATCTGACAATGTACAATTATTGTCTAGAGACCCAAAATGGGTTGCAACATGTGATACAGGATTTATTGAACAGTTTCTTATATCAAATCTATGGTTGATTGGTTTGTCCGACATATTGTTTACATGTGATAAGATCGATAACATCACGTGAAGTACAATCTACATCATTGTGCAAATCATATGTTAAACCAGTAACGCTACTATTGAATTGTGAACATATGTTGATATTATCACAATGAGTACATCTTCGTCGTTTACATTTACCCGATGAATGTAATTTGGTACTTTTATACACTGAACATTTAACAAGACTGTTTTGTATATTCTTAGGTCGTTTATAGGCCAAACTAGGCTTAAAAGAATGTAAAGACTTTATACTCTCTTTGTCAGATAACCGTAATAGATCCCAGTATTTGTGTATAATATCAGCAATATTAGGCAGTGATGTGTTGAAACATACAGTAAATGGTATAACTGAATTAGTACTTTTCTGCGTAACACGCAATGCGCTATCCTGCGACATATTTTTCTCTTTTGCAAATCCATCTGCTATTACATATCTAGGATAATTTCTATTTTCGAAATATTTTTGTAGACTTGCTAAAGACTGATTAAATACACCATCATCGGAGATAATACGTCTGTAGCGTTTAGCCTGACTATATGGTATACCCCGTTTACAAGACATGGGGTGAGATGATGTAAAATCTAAGTATAAATGCATATTAGTAGGTTTACCAAATATATCAGTAACAACAGTTTCAGATTCACTTTTAGATATAGATACATCGAGGAAAGACGCCGACTGTTGAGATATACAATAGGTAAATTTTATAGTAGGATGGAATTTATTTAAAACATCTATAAAAGTATTAAGGTCTTCTAAAGAACTATTCCATGTCATAAAAATGTCATCTAAAAATCAAGCCAAATATCGGGTTTTAGAGGCACATTACTAATAAAATCTTCTTCTAATTTTCCCATAAAAAAGTGAGGCATAAGAAGGCGCCATAGGGCTACCCATGGCTGTATCCATTGTTTGTAAATAACTCGGGTTGTTAAAATCAAAGTAGTTGTTTTCAAGAACAACTTTAAGCAATTGCTAATGTCTTCTGCGTTAATATTATTGTTAACATCATATTTTCTAAGAAAATATGAACAAGCTTCTATTCCCTCACTATGTGGAATATTAGTGTATAATGATGACACATCCAGAGTTACTAAGTAAGAGTCTTTTTTTAATTGAATATTCGCAATCTTGTTAATAAAGTCTGTGGTATCTTTAACGTACGATGGTAAAGTCTGCATAACTGAATTTAATACAAAGTCTAAGAACTTGTAGATATTTTCCGAGCTGGAATTAAACGCAGATACGATGGGCCGACCGGGGTATCCAAGAGGAAGACTGTCATCTAATGGCTTGTGAGTCTTCGGTAATATGTAAAATTGTGGTATCCGAGTATCTGTGGGAAACAAGTCAAACTGCTTACCGATACCGGGGTTGTGGTGCTTTATTTCTTCAACACAGTTTTCAATATTTTCTTTCGTTGTCTGGTGTTGGTTTTCGTTCACTTGTATATAGAAACGTTCATCGTTTAATTGACGGGTTACTTCTTCGATGTATTTATTTTTATTCATCACTACAATAGTATTAGACTTGTCCGCTTTTTTAATAACACTGTTATCATCACGAGATAAACTATTCAGAGCTTGTATTTCTTCTTTAGAAATGTTAGGGCGAAAACGTTTTTCATTAACATTATGAAGAATTTCATTAGTAACAGCTTCTATATAAAAGTCAAGATAAATGTCTCTTTCGCCAGGAGGTGTAAATGGAGATGATGTCTTGTTAAAGAATGGTAAGTGTTTATATTCATCATTATCAGATGTTCCATTCTTGTCATGTGTATACAAGTCAGCAAAATATTCCTTTAAAAGTAATCTTCTTGTGTAAAGATACACTTCTTCAGCTAATTTTACTTTATCATGTGATTTGATACGGGGACAGAATCCTAATCCCTTTCCAAGTAAAATGTATTCAGTATATGTTAAGTTACGGTCTGATAAGTTTAGAACTGTTTTCTTACCCTGCTGAATTTGCTTCTTTCGTTTCTGAAACCTTTTGTATTCCCGTCTGTTTTTGAATCTGGTAAAACGACGCGCTTTTGGTTTGATGTTGTCATCAGATCCTTCACTGTTTTTATTAAAACCTCCATGGTCTGAATTAGCGATGTTTCGATAGGATTCTTTGTCGTCGTCGATGCCCCGTCGATTACGGCCGCCCTGTAAGATTTCTTGGTGCCCGGGGTCTGCTCGTTTTTTGAATTATTTGCAGTGATATCTGAAGTAGAGGGGGTTTCTCTTGGATTATTCGCTGTGGTGGAGCGCCTTTCATCTGGAGTGTTCACTGTTTTATGTACCTGGTTCGTTTTTTTCATTTGAAATTGTCACTGTTTTCTGTACCTGGTTTGCTTTTTTAGCAGTTTGCTGTTTTGGTGATTTTTGTTTTCTTGTTACTTTGTGCCAATCTCCATCACGCGTCTTAGATGGATGAGTTTTGTCTTGTTTTTTGCTGTTAGAGTTATGATTGGTCGACGTTTTCTCTCTGTTGTCAGTTTCCGTCATGTTTATTTGTTGATTTTTAATGTGTTTATTTCTCAATAAGTTTAATTTTTGTTCATGTTTTCTCACTAACAGATTCTTTTTTTCTTCTGTTTCCTTGAAAATATCATTTTCCATTGAATAGAAATCTGCTTTTGATAGGTTTTTTTTCTAAGGTTTTTCTGAAATCTTCAATAGATTGTTCAAGGTTATGTGCACGCCGCAAATGGTCGGCCCGGATTCTCTCGCAAATTTCAAAACTAACCTTCTGTATTAGAGTGTCAATGTCCTTCTGGAGTTCGGTGGAGTCGTTTCCTACACTGACCTTGAGCGAAAGTCATAGACCCTTAGGAACAATGTCATAATTCACACAATCTTGCAGAAAACGGGCGTGTAAACTGCTTTTCATGTGGCTGACCGCTAACTTCCTGAGATGTAAACGTGGATCTTCAGCAGATGCCATAGTGCGATTAGTCCAATATCATAATAACGATGATATTTTGCATTTTGCATTTTGCAGTTAAGACATTAAACGACTATGTTTTTTTTTTGTTTTTTTTATTCATTATTGTGTAAATCTTCATTAGTGTGTTACTTTGTGGCCTCTAAAGTCGACAACTAATTGTAACTTAATAAACTCAAAATATAAAATCTAATATCAAGTTAAAACTACTTTTTGTCAATCTGCTAATCTGTGCATAAATCCCATTAAATGGTTTCATTGTAATATTTTTCATAATTTAAATATCCATATAATTATTAGATTCAATGTTTGTGTTATATTTGTTTACCAATTTAATGATTCATCACCCTTTTTCTTAAATAAGTATTTGATATTCTTAGACAAGTGTTCTCTACGAATTCTTTGTAGAACTATCTAAGATAAAATCTAAGAAAATAATTTTCTTAGCTTAAGTTAAGAAAACTCTTAGAAAATATCTGAATACAGACCAACTACACATAACAAACACACTATTTTTGTCGAAGAAAAATTTATTTTTAGGACAAAACCTGTTATTCTTAGATTTTTCTAAGATTGTTTACAATAATTAGAGAAATACAACAAAGAAATGCTCTTATTTTTAGAAAATAATGAATAAATCTTAGAAAAATTATGAAATGTAAATGAACAATTTGGCTTAGAAAAGTTTAGAATACCAGCCGTAGATATTAGAAATTAGAATGTCTAATATTTTACTCACCTCGCGAATTGAACAACGCCGTGTGTTAATTAACCCATTCATCAATGAAACTCATGACACTACTTTATTAATTGTGCTAAAACAACGTTAAGCGTTTTAAAGTAAATTCACGAAACAGGAAAAAACAACAATAACAACAACAAAACAAAAACATCAACGACAAGAAGGAAAAACCCTAAAACAAACAACACAATAAAGAAACAACAATACTGAACGGAAGGCTTAAATACTTATTACACTAATTTCAAAACACATATCTGCAATGTTGCATATGATATTTAAACAGATTAAGTAGCGGTTCTAAAGGCAGCTTAAGGCAGATGGACAAATGTGCACAACTGAAAGCTGAATGTCGTTACATACTACTTTAGTTTCTTCTCATTATAAATGTGTTAAAAAGACAAAACCAAAGGTGTAAATTGTCATAGAGAATACAAGGTGGTGTGTAATATAAAAGATGAGGCTTTGCATATAATACAGGCCAGTATTTACATATATCATACCCAACTGTCATTGGACGGTCATGGTTCATTTTACATTAAAAGTGGAATTTCTCAAAAACAATATACATAATATATTTAACATGTAAGAATATATTTATATTTTCTTCTGTCTTTTTAAATGTTGGCTTTATATGAACACTTTATTAGAATACGTGATCAGTTTAATATGACTTTACATATTGAAACATAGGGTAGAGTAATGACTATAGTTAAACATTTTCAATTTGTATACCAATTTTTTTTATACCCGTGTCATGTACATGTTATGCAATATTCCTATGTTTTGGCCTGACTATTAATGTCGAAGTTAACACAAGCTACATTTTAGACATTTATAAAATACCGTCATAAGTTGGTGAATGTTTATTGGTTGACCAAAGAAATATACACGAATAGGCTACATGAAAGGACATATTCACAGATCTGCAAATTAACAAATTTCACCAAAAAAATGTCATAGATTCCAAAAAAGTACATTAAATAAGGTATACAAAGAAGCCCAAAACACTACTGACGCAGAAATAAATTGGGAATAATGTGTCGGTTATGAATAATCATTGATTTGAAATTATAAATCGTTGCAACGCTTTCTTATAAATAATGGGTATAAAAAAGGAAAGTGTTCAATTATAATTATCACGTGTTCCACTGCAGGTAAATACATGTACGTCCGGCTGATATAATGGTTAGCGGGAAATACCTTTGAAGCGGATTTAGAAAGGTCGAGCCCAGGCGGGGGCAACACATTTATATTTTAGTGGTTTTCTTTATTAATATTTAGATTTGGGAAGTCCATGTTTTGCATTTTGCAATTAAGACATTAAACGACTATGTTTCAAAAAAACGAAAATCTGCTTACAAGTCACTTTCATTGTTTGTTTGTTTATCCTATAATTTGACAAAACTTATCTACTTATTGGTTTCAAATTGAAGTTTATATATTCAAAACGTAAACAAGTATACTTATTCGGATGTAGCTGTTTTTACTCCACATAAAATTGCAATTATATCGTTCAGGTGAAAGTTTAACAATTGTAATCAAATTAAATTAATATTATTTTGTTACCGTTTTATTTCAGTTGCAATGCTATGAGGTTACATTGTATTTACAAGTGTGTGAATTGCGATTAATAATGGGCTTAGTGTGAAGTTCGCCATGCCTTTTAACCGGTTTAAACACCACTGCTTTGAATTTACCGTTCCAATGTGGTGATCCTAGTTTTAAGCGTTTGAATGCTTTGTGTTGTGTTGGGCGTATTGTACTGTGTTGGCGTCTGGTCACTTGCCTCAAATGACAGACCATCGATGTTAATACGATTTTCTCTCCTGTTGATGTTTCTGAAGTTTCATTTATAATATAATCAAAGGATACATCTATGTGACCAAGTAGAGTATGTAAAGAAACAGTACCAAACGGTGTCGGACGATACAGCACAGTTTATGTATGATCAACGCCTGAAAGATATACAAATGAAATGGTATGTAAATAATCGGGTTTTATAACAGAATATAATAGTATGCAACAAACCAATTTCAGAAATATCTTTCTATACGTTTTTTTTAATTATGGTTGTAACCTTCGAAATATATATAAGTACATGTACAAAAAGTGCCTATTCAAAGTATTCATATGTGCAAAATGAAACTGCAGTATGTATTAAATAAAGTTTATATAAAACAAAACATTAAGACGTATTTGAAATACATAACATATTTTCGGTATCTCCCTATGGAATAAACTGCCTGTTAGCATAGCACATACTGATACATTTACCTGTTGTTAGATCATTATTTTAAGATTATTTTTTAAATGGTCAAACATAACCTTTTAATGTTTTTGTTTCTTCTTTTATACTATTTATTAAAATTATTATCAGTTAGGAATGATTTCACCTTAGCTCACATTCGTTGAGTATTACACATTGATGATTCTGTGATATTTATATTGGCATGATTTTACCTTCCCTCACATTCTTTTAGTGATGCATACTATTGATTATGTGATATTCATATTGTCATGTGTTTAATATTTATATTGCTTCACTTAACTATTATTGATGAATGTAACTGTGATGTAAATTCTTTAACATGTTATGGGTTATGCAATAAGAATACGTTAAATGTAGTTGTGCACTGAGTAACTTTTTTATTTATTTATTACACTGAGTAATCTAAAGTTTTAATTATGATATGCCTGTCTCTCTATGTCATACCTCCAACACAAACGACCACAATTGAAATAAGAGTTATATTTTTGTGTTATCCTTGGTATTGGTGTGACTGTCATGGTTAGTTGTACGTTCATGTATGTAACATGTTTTATTTACTATACATCTTGTTTTTAAATATCCATGTATGTGCAATCCTTACCGAAGAAATATATCTATATTTCGACCTTTTATAGGGCGCCTATACAGAACGACTTGGCGAATATGATAAAGCAACATGATGTGCTTGAACGACTCTTCAACGATCACGTGGACTCTATAATGTGAGTAAACTATAACACTAACGCGTTGTGCCGTTTATTATAGAGGTTTATGTGAAATAGAAGAACAGAAGAACAACAAATAACTCATCAGAATTATCGAGGTGAACTGAATTGACAACTGAAAGTAAACGAAACGAAACGTTTAAAGCATAATTAGAAACCAATTATTTTGATTAAACATATTTGTCAGCACTGCTGTACTTTGATCGGACAGTGTTATGCCGTCATTTTAAACTTTCATATTGAATACTTTATAGGAATTTAGCATTTCTTGTTAGATCTTAGGCTATGCTTGCCTAACATTCTTCAAAGGGAATACTTACCGCAATTTAGCCTTTCATACAATTAACACTAAAATTCTTGCATGGTTTAGTTATTAGACGAAATTAGCAAGTATGGTTAAACACACTCCTATTGATTATTATAAACAGAACGTGTTCGAAAATATAAAATAAGTCGATGTTTGCACTACAAAAAAATAAAACATTGTTAAATGTTGAAGGGTACTCGTTTTGTGACTAAAGAACAATAAAGCATGTATCGCTGTAACCATAAATAAAACATTTGAACTGGTAGATATCAAAAGGTTCCTAGGGCACAATGTTTAGGTACAGCTAGTAATAGTGTAATATTACTTGTGAATATTACGATTTCCCTATTTGTACATCAGTATGAAACCATTCGAAACAATAACATATTTATAATTATAATTGGCATTCTTTTGGTTCAGAAATGTATGAAATTTAAGATTACGCGAAATGCTGATGTGTTAATTAAACTTATACTCTATGAAAGTAATTTACTTCAAATGAACAAAAATTAATATATTCCGCTGTAAAATGATAACGACAACACATATTTAACATGCAAAGTTATGTTGTTATGTATGCTTTATAGTTGAGGCCGGTGCCTCTAGATTTTACGTGAAGGGCATTGACTTTTTTAATTAAGACAAATGGAATACTGATGGCGTCTTACGAGTAATTTAATAGAAATATTTTGTTGTCCTGGCAAACGTTCCAACGTTGAAATGAGTAATTCCATTGAATGAAATTCACGTAGTATCTTACTCAACGCTTTGCATTGATCGTACGAACATATCGAACTTCCTCTTCTAACCCATAATTGTTCATGTGTATTGTGCCATTTAATCGTAATATATTATAATTATATCAAATTATTTATTATTTAATAGGAATGAAGCTGAAAGGAAAAAGAGGGTTGAAATTGATGAAGCTGTAGAGCGAGTAAGGCTGTAAGTTTAGTTAGTTTGTAACAATAATAACAAAGAAATGTTATTAAATAGTAATATAAAATAAATTATCATTATGACATATATATCAATTAATTATGTTTTCAAATAATTTTGATTTACAACTGTTCCATTAATCAGATTCCTATTTCATTAAACAGACTAGAGCTAATTTACATGCCTTCAATGCTAATACATATAAGAGCTGCAGACATTTAATCTTTTGTTCAGTCTGTATAAGAAGTTGTAGAGCAATTCTTAGCTTTCATTAAACTGCTAGAATAAAATATATAACTTCACACTTGTGTTGTTATTAAGTCATTTGACTATATACATTTGTATACCAGAAACCTACAACATTACAACATTGGTAATCTAACAACAATTTTATTTAGTTTCAATTAAAAGCAATTTACATGTACTGCCGCATTTCATCGTTTTATCTGTTAAACATAATATTTACTTTTTTTTCCAAATAACCGATGAAGATCTTTCCTTTAATTTTACTCTACACTATTGATACGATTTTCGTCTTATTATTAATGTAAAATTTTTGCTATTTTCAAAATACTAATAAATACAGAATTATTTTTCAGCGAAATTATTAAACAGGTTAAACATGTTAAAGACATGAAAGAACGATGTAGATCTGTATCCAACGAACACACGTTGGTAGTTGAGATTGACCAATTAACAAGCCAGAATGAACAATGTCAAAAGCAGATCAACACATTAAAGTATGGAAGAGTTAATTTCGTGTATTTGCTGTATTCGTTGTTTTATAACATTTTTTGTACATGTATGTATATTCGGTAAATATGCAAGTGAGAATCGTTATTAACATGGACGAATCGATACAGGTAGACCAGATGATTTTCATACCGACGATTTCCACTTATTTACAAATGGAATAGCACGATTCCCACCATTTTCTGTTTATGGTTTATGCATTATTAGAACAGACACATATGCTGAGAGTTGAAATTAAATAAACAAGTGATAACAAAAAAACAACAACAAGTAAACATAAAATGGCGAGCGGTTTATGGTGTCTACGTTGTTTTCTTCTGCTTGTCCAATGTCCACGAATTTAATTCGCGCCAAGTAATTTAACAATGGTCACTTGGAAGTAAGTGCTGCCAGGGATTTGATAAGAGCTATGCTCGAAACCATCCGAATCTCGTGTGGAGGTTTACGAACAATGACAGTTAAAATAATACAATGTAAATATGTGTAACAAATTAGACAACAGTATTGCGGGCCACTTCATGTCATTATGGATAACTTCGTGTCATTATGGATAAAACATAAACATTGCTTCACGGCTTTGAGTCTAATACAAGTAAGATCCTTGTATTTGATGTTGTGATAATTATTCGTTTAGGGTTGTGTGCATTTCCTATTCCTTATATTTCATAAAAAGACATATAGCAAATTAATCATCGCCTCCACTATCTCTGTAGCTCTAAAATCCCAAGCAGTGTCTTTTTCGCTGTTGTCTTCTGAGTCTGTACAATCCTTACGTTAGTTCATGGTGACTAGTTCTTATTCCTGCTTACGTCGGAAGCGTACATTGTTTAAGAAAGGCGTTTATGAATAAATTAGGCGTACTTTCCAGACAGTTCATACACCGATGAAATGAAGAAAAATATTATTCAGTCCTTATAATGACAACAAAAAGTGGATATTAACTTAACTTATAACTGTATAAGAACCACAAATGACGTGTAGCCTCCGGCGTAGGAATCCCCGTTTCAGTTTCGGTTTCATTTGCTTCGAACGGCATTTCTAATATCTCGTCAGACATTTCACATCGCTGTGGATCATTTTGGAGTTGACTTTCTGGTGAACACAATTGAAATTTTCTAATGTGCGTTAACAAATATTCGCAAATAGAGAATGAAAAGTAGTACGGTTATGAATAATAACGAGGTAATTTGCATACCCGGGGTATGAATGATATGTCACGTTGGCTGATTATCTAATCAGAATGCAGCGTTTACGTGAAAATGCTAAATGTTGTAATTGTCTGCTGGTTAACAGAACATTTAGATTGTTCCTTGATATTGCTGACCACGTAAGCAAACAGAAACTTCCTCTTTCGATGAAAGAGCTTGTTGGATGTTTCATGCAACGAGATGTTGCACAGTTAAAATAAGCATGCGAGATGCATGCCCCAGATTCTTCTCTTATCGTACGCACCTTTATATACATGCCAGCTCTACATAGTGTAAACTTAATGCAAACCAATTATTTTAACATTATAAACCACAATATAATCATGTCTATTGACCTGACCATAAACAGTAACGCGATTGGAACCTACCTCCATAGGGCTTGTTACATGGCGATCTGACCATTGGGCTATAAAATTCGTATCGCTATGTCTGTGAATATCGCATGCAAAACAGGTACATTGTATCTTATATTATTTAGATTTATGATCTACATTTACACTCGTTACGGACGATTCGAAAGGTGTCAAACATAACGCACAATATTGTAACAACACACGGCATAATAACGCTAACAAGCGCTGTATTTTGTAGAATGTACACTAATATCGTCTAAGCAAACAAGGCCAATAAGTAGACATTATCTTAACTATTATGCAAACATTTATTCTGTCGCCTAGCTTCATACGCGCCAGTCTTAACTACTGTGCATTCGGTAACACGAATCATCAACTGGTACATCGAACAACATCAAATATGAGATTATTTAAATACACAAAACAGAAACTGTTTAGACGGATGGTTATTCTATTCATTTGGTAAATGGCTATGTGGAAACACGTTGACATGACTGATTAATATATTGTTTTGCACACAGGAATATGAACGCGTTTTCAAACCTAAGCTATGATACATTAACAGGCTGTATGTCTTATTTATACAGGTGTAGTCGTATGCATACCTCAACTCGACTTCTGGTATTTTGAAAATAATAAATGAATGGAAACAAAACAACATAAACATACGCATTGTACAAATACTTAATTACTATGTTTCCTGTTGTGTTCACAGATGGTCCAATACGCTTCAGAATAGACAACTGAGCTACAGGTACTGCTGTCGAAAATACATGTGTACATATAAATGAAATATATGTCTATATTATATATATCTCATTTTAAATAACTGTGCTACTAGCTGATTATTTTGTCAGGACCTTAATTCGATATTTGCATTATTATTTTATATTGTACAGGGTTGAACTTTTTGAAACAGAGCTGAAGAAAAGAGAGAAATACATAGATGTGCTGAATGAGAGGCTACGGTAAATATTATGTTCTCAGTGTTGTAATTATGAAGTGGCCGGATTAGTTTTAATGCTTATGCATGCACTCGGCAAAATATATAACGCACCACTGACTAAATGTTGTAACTTTTATATATTTATAAACTATTTTATTGCAAGTTCGCATGGTGATAGGACAATCTCTCACCTACACGACTTTGTACTTTTTATAATATATTACTGACCATAACTTTGAATTGTTTGGTTTTAATCATAGTTGACATTTTAAACTGAAATTCTTATAAATAAATAAAATACAACAATTTCCATTTGGTGCGTTATAAATTTTGTTGAAATTAGTTCGAACTACGATATGCTGTTTCAATAATTAATTAATAACTCAATCCAATATTCTGAATCCTTCGTAATCCCAAAAAGGTGGTTATATTTATTTGCATACTATTGTTTAGAGAAACCGACATATACTATGTGTTAATTTGTAGAATTTCAAAATGCATTAACAATGCATGCAATAAACTGAATTGGATAAAACACAAAACAATAGCCCCCAAAACAGCACAATTTAATTTCATTTTGTTTGAAAAATAAACATTAAGCAGTGTTTATTTATTATCGTTTATAGGAAGGCGAAAGAGGCAGCCGAGTACTTAGATCGGTTTGACGGAAGTAATTACGATAAATACAGGTATGAATTTCAATTACAAAAAGATAATATGAATTATGAGATGCAAATATGTATAAGCTATATCAAAATGAATATATTAAATCATTATTTATACAAAAAGTGTATCAGTTACAAGTAGAAATGAAACAAAGTAGTATCAAATACAATGTTATCTGAAAAAGTCACTGTAATCATGGGATAATGCATGTTGGGATAAAACGTTACTTTTTTTTTCATTCACACGGAACGGATATAGAATAATAATGTGACACAAAAAGAGCAAAACCCTTTGCACATGTGTCAATGGATTACAAATGACTGTTTATAAAGAGCACTTAAATGATTTTACGCGCTTATAATTGATCATTTCATTAATAACTTTATCCTCGGCAAAATTATATGATATATATTTATTTTACCAGAAGAAAGAAATAGTCATTGCCTGTATCATTTAAAGATATATACCAAAACCATACTAGAACACAAATATATAAAATAATACGCGCCAAACAATGGGCGAAAATTCAGACTTAACATAGGTAGAGCATGGCAAAGAAACGTAAATCAAACAAAATGAAATTCATGAAATGTCAAATGCCAGGTCAGCTAGTTAAGTGCATGTTGAAAAGTCTATAGTTGGTTCTGGAAGGACTTAAAAAAACAACATGCTCCCAGTCAATAGGACGTCATCACATTACATCATTACAACTCGTGTTCTTATTATAGTCAAGTAATGCATAAATGGGAGGAGGAAGATGACAAATTGCGCATCGAAAGCGAGCAAATAAAACAAGAATTCTTATCGAAGAATGGTAATTCGCTGATCGAGACCCTGATGTGGGCCCAGAAAGCTATTGCTACCCTGCCAAACAATTGCAAACACAAAGAAATCTCCAATCGCGTAGATTATGACTTGGCTACGAAGGCTGAGGACATCAGACGTGACGTGTTGCGTGGAAATGATCAGTCGCTAATCGACACCATTCTACTGATCCAAACAAACATTTCTCAACTTCCAGGAGACTGCGTTCATGACAATGAGTTCAGACGCATGGCTAATACCTTACAAGAGGCAATCCAAGTATGTTATTACATAAAACATATTTTTCCCATTTTATTGTGAGCAATATAAAAATATTATTTTGTTCAACAAGATAGAAACCAGTAAGTATTCACAATTGTCTGGTGAATAGAATGATAAAATGATGCCATAATTATCGAGAAGATAGATCTAGAAGATAAATCTAAAAGACAATGAATGAGAACGAAAAGTTAACCTTGTTACAAATCCTTGAACACATTTCATATTGTTAATTGATATATTTTAGTTTATGTAAGTTAATTGTTTGCCTTATTTATATGTATGTTATGTTGCTGTTGCTGAAAATGACGAAGTATTGATTATATCTAGAACTTGAAGGATTTAGACATGGCTCGAATTGATTTCAATTTCAAATATCATTTAGTTGAATATTTCGAATCGATTTATTTTTCCTTTATACCGGATTGTATTGCGGATTTCTAAGTTTGCAATACAGGATATATTCATATTTATTATTATTAATATCATTGTATTGGTCAATGTGAACGTATGTGCCTTCAATATATATTAATATAAATAAGAACAGTGGAAAATGATGTTAATGTTTAAGAAAACTAGTTCAGTATAACACCAAACATAATGGCATGATCAATTTACATGGTTAATCTACACAAAACCAGTATTGTAATTGATAGCTTTATGACAAATCATCTATACATATATATAAAAGAGAATTGATTCAAAATTGGCTGATTTAGTATCCCTGCACATACGTGTACATTAAATACTGCTAATCATATAATTTAGCACAATAAGATACTGGTTAAACAGAAGTATAAAACTTCAACAAAAACGACTACAACAACAACAAAATAAAACAAAACAAAACCCAACTAACAACAAACAGTAGTTTAAAAACTGAAATATTAGTATGTGACATAAATTGGAAAACATTATGAATAGGAAACACATTTAGAAAGCTTTGAAAGATCTCATTAAACTAGTACTTCACTTTCAGGGCGATTATACAGGCGTTACAGCGGACATGGAATTCTCGCCAGGAGAGGTACTTCTATAATAAGATATAGATAATTATAATCCAATTAAAATATCTAACAAACATGTAACATGATTATTTTCATAAAATGACGAATCCACCACTAACTTGCGTTAAACAAATGTCATTACATAAAACCTTGTATAAATAACATATATTATATCAGTAAAAAAACTATACTAGATTACTATTTTGAATACAGATAATAAATATTTATAAAAAACGTATGAAAGTCGTATGAATTATTGTGTTTGTGGGTTACGCGTTTGTGCTAGCGGCTATGTTTATTATTCTACTGCTATCTAACAACTGACAGTGACCAGTGGCGAGCATGCAACAATTTCCAATAGGCGGGGCTTATCATGCACATATAGCGCTTAATATATTATAAATACACAAAATTCACCTTTTTGTTTGAATAGTTGAGCTAAAAACTTGAAAAGGAAACAAACACATAAACGTAAGTAAAACAAAAATCAAAAACAAGTTATTTGAACAAATATGATAGGTGATATCCTGGATGCGTGCTGACCTTCGATATATAATTTGGAATTGTTTGTTATATAAACATATACTAGGACATAAATTATAAAAATAAACGTATATAGATTTCTTACCGTTTATTGGTAGTCATAATAAAAATATGGTAACGATGTTTTTATTAATGTTCTTTACTTGCAGGGTGAGGAGCCTTCAGCTGTAACAACACCTCCATATATGGTATTACATTATTTCATGCTACATTATACGTATATTAAATTATATGTTTATGTATATATTAAACTAAGAATATTATTCAGATTTGCGATTGGTATCACCTTTTGAAATTTAAGCCTACCTTGACACAGTCAATAGCTTTTAACTTCACGAAAGTACTTCTATTCAAATTTAATTAACATGGCTATTTCACAACCTGCAAACAAATTTACACACATATTTGCATGTATTATATATCTGCTACAATTTGTGTATATAATTATGTTTTTTTTAGCAATAATGTCATTAGTAATTTCGGACTCTTTTACGGAATAAACAAATAAGGGTTGACCAATTTTACATGCATTATAGTCCTAGTAGTTTGTGGAATTTATAAAATATCTGAATATAAAAGCTTTTCAGTGGCCACATACACACACATTACTAACTGATATGACACACACGTCAAGCGAGCTTCTATTATAATGTTAAGACTTCGTTTATATTTTTCTTAGCTCTGTTAATCCTTAGAAGAATCGGATTATTTAACGTACGGACTAAATTAAGTCTATTTTTAAAATAGTAGAATTAGATAATAATAATTGATATATACAGGAAATAACAAATCATAACCAATATAATATAATAATACTTACATGTTCACAGACGATATTATATCAAAGTCAAAGTCACATTTTAAACATTAGGAAATTACCGTAGATGTGTAAGATGTACGAGGGCTGTTTTTCGTGGACAAATATATTTTTGCAATAGGTCATCATTTCAACCAAATATATGTATATAAAATTAAAAGATGAACATCGTGGGAAAATCAAGCACACACTTTAAAATATGGAAACTAACCTATATGGAAACAACTTGTTTAAAAGTAAACACCACACATGAAATATGGAGCACTTTGAGTCCAATAACTATCGCTAATGAATTGTACTAATTCACAACTATGAATGATCCATACGTTTGGGATGTTTGATAATATAATATAATATGCTGTTATTTTAGTTTGGACACTATCATGCACTGTTTATTAAGAATAACTATAAAAATAAAATACCTTGATACAGAATGTGCCCAACAAAAAGAGATTTGCAGTAACACTCATTTCAAAACAAGGCTGTTATATCTACAATAGCTGTATATGAAATATGAATGTTAACAAAACATGGTTGTGCACACCACTAAACGTATAAAACCTGAGTGAGATTAATTAGCCATTTTTTGAAGAATTGATCCATTTTGACATCATTGAGACGTCTGTCTGCTTCGTATGTTTGACAGTGTATATTGCAAATAAGCTGTGAAGCTGTATACGTTCTATATATTTTGTTAAAGTTGGTTGTTATATGTAGAAAATTTAATGTTCTTTGTAATGGTGTTATTCGATGTACACTTGTATTAGAAAAAATAATGATTTCAGCATTGTCCACGAACTTTGAGCACATATCTCGTAATGATTTAAAACAAAACAGTGCGATAAACGAGTCTGGCCGTTTGGAGGTTGAATAGTACGATTATTTGTGCGTGTGCATGACAAAGCTGAAATGTTTAAATGGAACGTTTGCGTAGAAGTTCCGTTCGTTCATATTTTACCAATATAATATTGATTTTTTTCTGACCGTTAATAGGTAATTATAACATCTACCAACAATATACCGCTTCATAATTGCTACTGTCTGGAGTATACCTAGTTAAACACATGCATACTAATTCAATTTCAAAGTTTTGACATAATGATGTAGATTTATATATTTCAGTACTAAAAACTGAACTCAATTCAAAGCTATCCACACGATTCAATTGTTTTGTTTTTATACATATTTTTGTTTTGTTTTAATTTCAGAAAAGTCGGATATGTACTTTGCTGTAAAGTAAGATGGATACAGTGGAAAAATTCGATTATAAACAATTAATGATTCAAACGTTCGCTATAATATGGGGTGAATGTTTATGTGTAAAGTATATATAACTCACGTGGATACAAATATAAAGGGTTCAAAGAACGTATTCAAGACATGTCCAGGACTCTACAGGATTAAATAGCAAAATAGTTTGCGTGTTTTAACATACGTGATGCAATACCGTTATGTTAAGATTGTATTGTCGATTTTATTAATACCTTAATATCGTACTAATTTTTTAAGAACGTATAATTTTACCATTCTGTATTGAAAAAGTCAGACCCACTAAACAACAGACAGATATATTACATCAGAATGAATTTATATCTTTCAACAACAACCATCGTCACTTGATGCACTATAACATTTGGTTTGTTTGTAATTAATGTATTTACCAAGACCATACATTATTCTGGACAACCCCATGACCACGATGCTCATTCCAAATGTGTTGTCTTTGTCGAATTAGTATTTGATCAATTGCAATATACGCATATATAGTATGTTTAGTATTAGTCATATATATCTTCCACAGCGACAAGTTAAGATCATAAGTTATAGTTTTGGAACTTTTTACATTGTTTCTACTAATATGAGAGATATTAACTTTATTTATATTACATCGTTCAGTTCAGATAAAACGGAATACAATAACAAAAATTGTTGACATATCAGCAAAAGTTCAAAACACACTGGTTTAATAATTTTAGCGCATTGTTTTTACTCGATTTCGTTTGTTTGTTTGTTTGTTTGGATTTTTAACCGCATTCAACAGTATTTCAGTCATATAACGGCGGTCAGTTAACATACTCACACTTTTCCTGGGTAAGCTGGTTTACCAGTACAAAGTGCACATGCTTATGCCAGTAACTGACAAATGCCCTACTTGAATCAGAGGTAGGGGGAGAAATGCCGTAGAAATAATTTCATGACCAATCCCCACACAAGTTATGTGGCCGGGCTGGGAATCGAACCCGCGATACTCGGATTTGTAGTCCAGCGCTCTACCAACTGAGCTAGGCTGCCCGGCTTTACTCGATTTCATAAGCGTCAAGAGACTATTTATAAATTATAGGTTGTTGTGAAAATACCACGTGGTTCATAAAGCCAAGCGATTTCACTTCCGTATTTACAAAAACATACATAAGAAAATACATGTAGCGCAAAGAAATGTTTAATTGCGAACGACTTCAGCGATGCGCTTAGAGTGTCCGCTTCTTACTCCGAGAACCCGGGTTCAATGCCCCGTAGGTAATATTTGTATTTAGTAAACTATTTGAAAAGCACCTGGCATGTTTATAAAAGACCCGAAAGTACATTAACTATGTGCAGCAGAATGAACATAGTATCTGCAGTATCACACACCATACAGTGATTTTACAGTCTATTTTTAGAAGCGCTTTCCAAAACGAGTCGTAAAGTCCGCTATTTTTTTAATTGTTTTTATACTATGAAGTAATGCTCAACTGACTGCATTTGATGAATATCGTAATTTTACATTACAACCTTTTTGGCCTCTGTTATATATGTATTATTATTACATCCCTTACTATAAATAGTAACAAATTTACCTTAATTTCGAACGGATACGGTTTTCTAAGTGCTGGGCATGCACAGGTGGTGTGAAATATGCGGGTTTTCTACTTCCAGTGTGCCAAAATACGGGTATTATGGCATACGATCGATTTTTTGTGCCGTCGTTGACGTAATAATTGCAGTTTGCTTCGTGAAAATGGCCACTGCAGAGCGTACGCTAAACGTTTGTGCAGATCGTTTGTTGGAATTAGACGGCCATATTCAAGACAATGAGTGAGAAATTGATATCCATGAACTTGTTGATTTCATGAAAAATGAAAATACCAAAACAAAAACGAAATCGGATGTAAATCGGGTAAAAAAACTGGCATAAAAGTAAGGATGAAGAGAGTGAATTGTTTGAAATTCCGGCAGAGTATTTTAATGTATTTGTTGTCTTAAATTAATGATGTAACTTATTAAAATGTTGCTAATTTGACTTGCTTTGAAGGTATGTAATAAAAAGATTAAAAGCCCTCGGGCTAAAACTGCCGAAGGTTCGCCGATACTGCTTAAAGGCGCACCATAGCTGTGTATTAACCTATAATTATCTGTAAAGTAGCAGCTTTAAACTCTGAACATATGAAAATACATCAAGTCATATGTTAGGTAGACGTGTTTGCCTCTTTATGTTATTTCAATATAACATAATTAATTTTATCCCTACATATTTTAGTCAATAAAATAATAAACATTAACATATATGCTACAGGATTCAAAAATACACTTCCTATATCAAAACGATGGTTAATAGATCTAACACTCAGCTAATGCTTACACCGCTTGTTAGTTAACTACGTACTATAAATATTGAAGATATTGATTTTAACCACATATTGCATTGGAGAGAATGAAATAGATTGTGTTGTGTCAGTTTGATAAACTCAATTAAACACGAGATTTTATGTCTAATGAGGTATGTTTTTTTTTAAATCTAATCTATAAAAAGAACATATTATTGTATTAACTCCATGTGATAGAATAAATCTTAAGATAATGAACAATAAAGATTGGTTTACAATTAATGACTTCATCCGTGTACGTTGATATCTTTTATAGCGGCCCTTCTAAATAGTTTAAATATTATTAAGCATTCATGAATTTGAAATATTTGTTTCATGACTGTGAGCACATGTAATGCTTATAAATTACTATGAGTTAAATTAAGGCTATGTAAACAAACAAATACGCTACATACAGTATACAAAATACAAACATTTACAAGAAACACGTTTGTAATCTGTTTAAACGGTCACATATTACATTACGAAATTATCAACACACAACCTAAATGTGTTGACAGGTAATATAGCATTTCAAAGTGTCGTTTATTTCTATAATTCTTTCTTCTTTTTTTAATAAATTTAGCCAGTCAAATATACTTATTAAAATATAAATTTTGATTTTGTTTGAAAATGGTTTGTGCATAGAATTGTATGCATACTGGGATCAACTTTGATTTGCTACCAAAAAAAGTACAAACAAGTTGGAACATATTTTGAAAAAAATAAGAATGTTGTATTTCAATATTTGTTGAAAAACAAAGCTGAGTTATGGCAATTAATTCATCAATTTATTCCAAATTTCAAGTGAATATATTAGATTAGATATATTATATTAGAAAATATTATTTTAGTAATTATAACACATGCAACTAAAATTTTAACCCTAAAATCTATGTAAAAAGTGGCCATACCTCTGTCAAAATACAAAATAGGGTTATGGGGATTTTGCACCTGTTTACAAAGATGTATTACAAGTTTCAAGTAAGTACCTTGTGTAATTTAGAAATTATAAGACTTTCGAATAAAAACTTTACTTTGAAAATCTCTGCGAAAAGGGGGCACAACTCTGTCAAAATATAAAACAGAGTTATAGGGAATGTTGCACCTGATGCATGAGTTGATGGCAAACGTATATTCTAAGTTTTAAGTGAATAACCTATATATTTATAAGAAGTTATGAAGTTGAAAGACATTTGAATACAACTTTAACCAGAAATTCTAAGTGATAAAGGGGCATAACTCTGTCAAAATACAAAACAGAGTTATGGGAAACATTTTACTTGATGTTGGAATTGGTGACAAAGGTACATTTCTAGCTTTAAGTGAATAGCTTGTGTAGTTTTGAAGTTGTAAGGCTTTAAAATACAAACTTTAACCAGAAAAAAATCTATATGAAAAAGGGGCACAACTTTGCCAATATAAAACCAGAGTTATGAAGAATATTGCACTTGATGTTGGAATGGATGACAAAGATACATTTCAAGTTTCAAGTGAATAACTTAGGTAGTGTTCAAGTTATAAGACTTTTGAAAATAAACTATAACCAGAAAATCTATTAAAACATAACGGTGCATACATGTAACTCTGTCATTATTACTAGTGTTAACACTGCCTTGATTAGATCGACGGGATTGATAGTTTTAGTGGCAGCGCGGTTAGACGGAATGTACGGTGTACCCAAAGTGACGGCACAGACTTGAATTGTCTTAATAACGAACGGTATTTTGTAAAAACGAATGAATATTTTGTATTCTATCATGACACGCGCATATGGACAAAGAAAACCAATTTCCGTTGTTAAATTGCCAATAAACAACTACAAAAAGTAGTCCCGTTACTGTAAAATTATATAGTTCGCATTTTAATTGCAGAATATGTTGGCAGGTGATCTTAGAATCGAAATACGTGTTGCTTTATCGTTGTTTATCTGTAAATAAACGACGATTTGTCGTTCTAATGAGCGTATATTAAATTAATCGGGACGACGCCCTCGTGGTTTAATGCCTATGCATCAGAACTCAAACTCGTTGTTTATTTACACATAAACAACTCGAAATCGAAAATAATTGTTTACATTTATAATAATTATTACGTTTTAAAGAAATACTATTGTGCTGTTGTTTGTTTCGAAATACATTTCGTTTTTACAAAACAAACTCAATTACTCAATTAACGGTGTATTCGAAACAAATTTGTATTACCTCACTTGTGGGGCTACGTGGGTTAGTAGTCTATAGGATGTTAAATGAATTGCAGTCGTTAACACTAGTGTACATGTACAGACAAACCTGTCAAAAACGACACTCAGTGGTTCCGACTGAAAATGTCGGACATGGCAGGTTGCCGGATAAAAAGGTTTTGATATAAAGCGTGTTAAGAAGTATAATAACGGCGTGACAATAACATAATAGGTATTACATGTATTTTCATTAAATAACGTTTTAAACATGTTTGTTCAATGGTGTGTTATCAACGGAAAAGGCGGATCTATAACCCTAGGAAATTGTAATAACATGGACATTGTATGGTCTGATTGATATCATAAAATGCCTTTCGTAAATAAGAAACACTTTTAAGTCGAATAAACGCCATAAACGTTCATTAGAATTAATGCCATTTTTAGATGTATTGAACTATATTCTATGGACTGTGGCTTTAAAGTATTAGTGTGATTATATTTGCTTTCAAGACTGTACGTGCAATATATAACTGAAATGAATCAATATCGTTATATATATGTGACCTTTAACAATGATGAGCGACACTAACCTTTAAGCTACAGATCTGGTGCACATGACACACCGTCTTATAACGATCGACACTCAGCTAAGTCATTTTAAAATCCTTTGATGTCTTACAAAAATTTGCTTCATTCAAAAAGTGCATCGTGCATTCTCACAGTTGACCTATAGGTGTGACCTTGACCTTGGACCTGCGAAACTGGTTTTTGCGTGGGGTTACATTCTCTCAAAATGATGAACACTTTTTGCCTACTTTATATCCGAAGCCATCTTTACATGTAGGATATATGGACCAGACACACATATTCATACTTATATTTGACCTTTGAACTCTCTAGTGTAATCTTGCCTGTAAAGTACATGCATGTTTCTTGTGCGTGACATACATATCACACATTCAGAAGTTCTTGAGCGGAAGCAAAATATAGACTGACGTAAGAATGGACGTAGTGGCGGACGTACGGACCAATACGAATGATATATCGACCACACTTCGTCAAAAAGTGGCAATAAAATACGTATGGGCAATTAAGTAACCGGTTGTAATCATAGGGTAAACACTTATGCGGTGAGATGATTGACATGGCATTTAATATATTTAACATGCCGTTTCAATACATCCAGAAAGTCGCGTTTTACCACTTACGTATAGTGTGTTAAAGCTTATCTTTGTACTGATTTATTACTAACAGCACAGTGTCATAAATTTTACCATTCATATCATGTATCCAGTAATGATGCACTAAATAACTTAAATCTTAAAATTGAACACTCTAAACGCTTAGCCTAGTAAATGAAAGAAGTATTTTGTATAAGATAGCTGCTCTGTTTCTTTATTGCTTACAACATAATGCATAAACAGGTACATTTAAATATAGACTAATATGACGTATGTTTTTCTTCGACTAAAAACAAAGTCTGCAGTAATCGTGTTCACTTAAAATCGGAAAATGAACTGGGTCCGTATTGTGAAACTGTTTAAGAATTTTATATAAAGAATTTTCTTTATCTTATTTTGTAAATTTTAGTTTAAGAGAAAAGCATACAAGAAAATTATATTCATTCAAAAATTAATAAAAAATATCATGGTGTTTTTAAATGGACAAATAAAATTGATATGGATATAAAGTTATAACAATTGTCATAAAACAATACTTCAGTATTAGCTCTGTAATTGATGTAACTATTTTCGAAGTTTACGACAAAATTTCAAATGGTCATAGGCATGTACAGCTTGCAAAAGTAAATATCAATATTTCTTTCAGACTTCAGAGACAACAAATTAACTAACAAATGGGTGAAAGGATACACAATAATAAATACAAAAATATTTATGTGCATGTATTCTCCACAATATAGCATGTAGACTTTACCTGTAACATAAGGTACTTAGTACTCTTATTGTCTTAATAAATTCAAAACTTCAAGACTGGTTTAAATGTGTCCTACATGTTAAGACAAAAGCCGTTATTCTGAGATTTCTTTAAATTTAATAATACTTTTCTAAATTTTTAAGGCACTGTTGATTGAATCTTAGCAATTGTATTTAATCTTAGCAGAAATGTGTCTTACACAGTTTCAGAAAAGGGACTCTGTATAAGGCATCATACATAATCCTGAAAGCAAAGGTTTTAAAGAAATCGTTGGATAAACAATCGAATAATCATTCAATTTAAATTAAAGACAATGTATGTATATGATCCTAATTGATCCCGACGTACAGATTGGCAACTTCCGTTCTAGCTTACTGTAATGGACGGCAAACCATGTGGTTAAGAGGAATATTGCTCTCGAAAGTACTTCATTTTGATAAATGTGCGCGTTACACGAGAGAGATAAAATATATGCATAGATGTAAGAAATAGGTTTTTGATACAATCTGGTATTGAAACTTGGTTGTTTATGTATGTTATTTTACAATAGTTTTACTAATAAACGATCATTACATGTACGAATCATAATCAAATTCCTACGCATCTTAACTTCTGTCCGTCGATTATTTCGACAACAAACTATGGTCAATACTTGTAGATACTAGGGCAGGGGACTATCTTTAAATACACATAACGCTGGAGTAAACTGTATTGGCGTCTTTGCCTAAACTGAATTTGTATTAGCGCTTGCAAACACGAGTAAAACAAGGAACTCTTGACGATGTAATAATTGACTGCAGCGGATGAAAGTTGATAAGGAATGAAAACAAGTAATGTTGGGACATCGGCTGACACGGATAAGTGTTTGCAACCATCAAATTTTAGCCCATTTATATTTGATCGAACGTGAGTGAACGAGAAAAGAGTTACATGTAGAAGATGAACCTAAAGATACCATGGAAAGTGAAATAGCTATTCGAAGAATTTTCGCGATGAGAAAAAAAATCTTCAACTACTCAGACAGACCTAATTGAGACACAACAAAAGCCCCATGCCAAGAATACGAGTAAAAGAGCGAATAAAAGAATGACCATTATCTACCTTCGGAGAACATTTCATCTTTAGGAAATACAATTGGATTAAATGCATTGGATATTACCGTAGAACAAATAAGGAGGATGACAGAAGGCTACAGAGAAGTCAAATACGGAAAGACATGTTTGCAGGAAACACAGGAACTCTTATAGATATGATTTTGTTCGAAGGAAGGGACCTCATTATTCAAAAGTCAATCTATCTACTATATATCTGCAATGTTTTTGCCAGAAGATCCACTTCTGACATCGCCATCTTTAGATAATACAATTGGATCAAATGCATTGGATATTACCGTAGAACAAATAAGGAGGATGACAGAAGGCTACAGAGAAGTCAAATAAGGAACGATATGTTTGCATGAAACACAGGAACTCTTATAGATATGATTTTGTTCGAACGAGGGGACCTCATTATTCAAAAGTCAATATATTTACTATATACCTGCAATGTTCTTGCCAGAAGATCCACTTCTGACATCGCCATATATTTTATTATTTGATTTTGGATGTGTTGCTCAGTTTGGCTTTCTTATCATTCAAACAAAATAATATTGTCAACAAGTCCACGTCAAGCTTACATTTTTGTATCTTAGATTTATAGTATAAGTATAAAAACATGTACAATTCAATAACATTAGCTTCCATATACATCTCAGATATTATCATGAATTTTATTAATCATGCAACACACATTAGTAATTTCAGAGACGCAGTTAGGAAACAAGTGGCTTCGTTTATCGACGAGAAAGACTTGAAATAGCTACAAAATATGTGGATATGACTACGAGCAAAAATTGTGAAGGCTTTGCCACTAGAGTGTATTCAAATGAACACTCCCTCACTACCACCTATACACACGATGACATAGAAGATGAAACGATATTGGATCACGAGATAACACATCAAGTAAATGAACAACTGGGCGAAAAAGTAGGACGATTCTTCATTGATTTGCCAGATGAAAAAAGGGGCTATTCAATTTTTGATCAGGTGACCGAAATGCAAATCCAGTTGTAAGTTGATGATAATTTAATCAAGATAATAACGTCTCTTATCCTCAGCATCTATTATTTTTTATTTAGAACACAACGCTAAAATGACCTACATTTAATGCTCTTAGACAATGTATGTTCTTTTAATTAGTCCCCTACCTGTGAAACCGGTTGGGGACTATAGGCTTGTCTTTCCGTCCGCCCGTGCGTCATTCCGTCCGTCATATTTCGTGTCCGCCCTATAACTTTATCATTTATGGATGGAATTGTAATAACTAAGCAGAAATGTCCATCATCATGAGACGATGTGTCAACAAAATTCAACAAAATTATAAATTTAGCGACAACAACTCACAAAATATGGCGCTTTTTTCCCACCATACTAACGAGTGACAGTTTTGGAATCATTTATGACGTCATTTTTACGACGTCAGAATACACGAACTTGTGACGTTTAAGCTTATCTGGCGCAATTTTATTTATTCTCCAAAAGCATAAAAAGCTGCGCCACTCGTGAAAATATCATTTTCTATTAACAATCGTGAAATAAAATACGATCATACACCGAAATCAACAAATATAACAAATATTGCCTATTCATTGAATTGAGACGCTAAAACAAGTTTAATAATTTGAAGGATAAAATAGCTAATAGATGTATACATTTCGTTTTGTAAGCGACATATTTGGACACCTGTGCAAGTTGATGATATTCCAATATACATGTACATACAGGCAGGCAGGCGGAATGTTAATTCGTGTATCATAGTATCAAAAAGTTTATTGTTTCAAAGGAGTCACTCAAGGAAACAGGTACTGGATGAAGCGGAAAGATACAAACAAGTGTTTGAAGATCTCAAAAAAGAAACCAGAGTTGATTTGAAATATGTGGAACGAATGGAAGACAAACAACGGAAATGGTATGTAAAATACCATATTTTTTGTATTGAAATATATTATGACAAGAACCAATTTAAGTTAATTATATTAAATCTTTGTCGCCATCTTTAAATTATATTTGTGTCATAACCTACAGTTTATACCTAATATGATGAAATTCTTGACAAGAATTAAAGAAACGTTTATATAAAACAAAAGAACACGCATTTATTCATATAATTAAAAAACAACAATAAATACCAAGCACAAGGGATCAACGACATTTTTGTATTGTAGGGATCGTATGAATAAAAACTTGACGAGCCTGGACCAACAACAGAATTTGCTTGAAGACTTCACAAACAATTGCAAGGAAAAATGGGATTCTATAATGTAAGTTAAGCTCCATATCGTTAGACATTCGCAATGATGATATTAATACAAACATTTCTTGGATATAGAAATGTTGTTACGACCGTTAGTTATATCACGAGTGAAACACCAATGAAATTAGTGTAATTAAATGAAACCCAATATATCTTGATCATTTAAGATTCTAAAAACGTAAAAGTTTTCAAAATAGATGTGTTAATATAATTGTGAAAACATAATTTTGTTTAACATTATTATTACAGAAACTGAAACAAATGATATGGTTAAATGAACAATACTTAAAATGAGATAATGCTATCGATTCCAAATTATTGACCTTGCTATTAATGGATTGTTTTCATTGGAATATGTCAACAAATAATAACATTGAATTCTTGTGAGAAAGAACAAAATATATTCTAGTAATTCCCTATGGGACACAAAACAATGTTTACTGTAAATTATGCACCTATCAATATTTTCCCGCGGGGGGGGGGGGGGGGTGCGGCGGGCAATACCAGGGGAATTAGACTAATTTTATTTTTGGGGTCTAATTCCCCACCCTAGAGCCAAGCATTTTCGTCTAAATCCCCACAGTGCGAGATGCCATATTTAAGTTTAAATGAAAAAGCCGACGTCTTACTTTTAACACTTGCTAAAACACTGTTTAGGCCTCTACATACGTACACGGTTATGGTTTCATACCTGAGTCACCTACATTTCTTCTTTCATGCAGGTCTGTGGAACTGGGCATATTAATCTGCACTTAGCAAACGGTGCCTTATCATTGCACATTACAACAGACAAAACAAAATAGGTCATTATGTGCTTCAATATACTTAGTACAACATGCAAACTGTGTCTCCAAATATATGTTCAACGGTTGGAACAATATCATTGCCGCATGAGCGCGGCTATATGTAATGGGTATGCATCATTCATTCTAAAATTATCGCGTGTATTCTCAGACGCTGATACAGCTGCGTATAGCTGCGTAGCCGGTAGCATGCGTATGATGGGTTTGTGTATAGAGTCATCGTGCGCATAGCGGTTTTGGCGCTGAAATATTTGTTATAAACATTCATATTATATTAATAATATCGGTATTTTAAATAAAATTTAAATAGAAGATAGTTGTATTTAATTCCTGTCTTATACAAGTTCATTGCTAATACGTGATCAACAGGACCCTTGTGTCAAAGATTATCAAAGCTCTGACTGAACTTGGTCGCCTTTTGTTACAGACCACTGAACACTTATTTGTAAAATGATCTAGAATCATTTGTTTTCTTCAAAGATATATTACGGCGCCCTTTGATCCTTTCATCAATGTGTTTTCTTGTATACACTTGTAGTATAACATACATTACATATCTCATTGGTGGTTAAACATTCCCATCTAAGGGTCAGTCATGTCATTTCTTCTTGCTGAAACATTTTATGAAACTGTCAGATTACTGTTAGCACTCATATGACTAAGTTCGTGTTTAACCTTATGCTTGTATTCCAATTATAATTATCAACTACTAAAACGGGAAAGCAATTTTCCTTTGATGTTTTGTTCAATATACAAATTATCAGATTTATTTCTTGTAGACAGGATCACTATGTGGATATCTTACAACTGGGATTTTTGCAAAAAAGTCTATCAGGGTTCCCCTTTTTGTATCTCCTTACTTTCTTTATAGAAAAGTTGAACTACTTACATTTTCATTGGTGGAGTCAATTTAATGTCAATTGTGTTTAAATCCATTTTTATATAAGATATTGGTATGCTGATAAAACATATAGGAACTTTAAACATACATCAATATGTTGTTTCAGTCAAAGTAAAAACAGAAGAAACCTGTTACTACGAGTATATTTGCATTTAATGTTTTTAAGTACGTTTAAAATATCAGACTTCCATTTTTAACCCAGTATTACTATCAACGTGTACTGTAGTTAATTAATTATTAAACCAATCATTATCTTAGGAATGAAGTTCAATTGACAAAGAAGGCTGAAGTTGGTGAAGCTGAAGATCGAGGTAAACGGTAAGTGTAGAAAGTTATATAAAATATTATACATGCATATTGTAAGATATGTGCTTTTCGCAAACTAGAATTTGAGAACAACTACATATAGTGAAACATACAATAATTATTTCCGTTAAAAATACTGAGTATTATTACTATTTCTTTAAAGAAACTGAACTCCAGATGGGCATACAAAATTCGTTTTTTTGGTGGTTATGCCTAAACGGTAAAAACATGCGTAAAACAATCACTATTTGTATAGAAAACGATTAAATACTGTCAAAGACCGTACATTTAATTGAAAAACCTAAGCTGAGTTAGCTCGCACATTCCTTGAACCCGGTATTCCCGATTTACAAATACAACGGTTTTCCCAATGCACGCACCTGATTCCAGTGGTCGCATGAGCGACTCGACAAAACTAAACTGTCACGTGATTATCCCGAATATAAACGGCGCTACTTTTCAATTACTCGATGGGTTATAGTGTCTGACGCTATTGATTTTAGAACGATAAAAAGGACGACAACTACATAAAACTATTGTTTTTTATCGAAAATAAAAACATACATGTAATTTTTTTTAATGAGTTCTATACGATTTTGAACGAAAATCTCGTATTTGTGACAATTTTCTTTAGTTTTTACGATTGGACCATCTGGAGTTTAGTCTCTTTAAAGTATTTATTGTATAATTTAGCATGGATTACAGTGTGTATAATGGCTCGCTAATTATATTTACAAGTGAGAATCTTTGAATAAGTAAAACGTATCCATGTTAAGGAAAACATGTTTCCGCCACATATACACTTTGTTAAAAGCAATCTTTAAACGTATAACTGTGTCAATATTAACAGAAAATGTTTGCAGTATATTTGTAACATTCTTCAAATGCCATGCAAACCGTTACTATTTCATCGCTTATACGACACATTTTAACCAGCAAACAATCGGTAAGTATTTCTAGAGCAAACAATGTTTATAATGTATGGTCGTCGCAGATTTGCGGTAAAATAAAGATTGTACATGTCCATTACGTGCTAATCGTTGAAATACAGAAGACATAAAAGTTTCAGGGCACAAAAACTGATCTGATTGGATTCATGTAATCGTATTGGCATTCATTTAAATAAAAACAACGTAATTATCGGAGCTACCCCACTTATCTTTTCCAAGTAAAATTTCCTGGTTTTAAGCAATCTATTTCGTAAGTGATAAAAATGAAATTTTGAGTTAACTTTAAAGTATTGTTATATTTGGTCTTTAAAGCGGCCTTGCCTTAACATTTGATGACACTGCTATTATTTCATTACCATTATATATTAACATTTTAACTATTCTGTATTTTTCAGCGAAATTATCGAACAGGTTAAACAGGTTAAGGACATGAAAGAACGATGTAGATCTATATATAACGAACATACGTTTGTAGTTGAGATTGACGAATTAACACGCCAGAATGAAGAATTTCAAAAGCAAATCAGAACTTTAAAGTATGTGAGAACCAACTCTTCTGTTCGTTTTTGTTATATTGGTTATTCTATAAATCAGTCCTGACACCAGTACAGAAGGCACAGAGACAAACTATATAAGCCCGTGTGCATGAGAAATATAAAGATAAACTATATTTTAATATTTCTTACATGTACAAGATAATATTTATTTGAGATATCAGTGCTACGTGCATTTTTGTTGTATTTATATGCATGGTTTGTTTGTTTCTTAATGCACGTATACGACTCATACGTTATCGGTTAAAACATTTAAGAACTTTCTTTAGCGGGGTCCTTCAGCCAACAGTTGACTTTCTCAGGTTAATGTCACGAATACTTGAATCATATTATTGTATTGTTCACGAATAAGTAAATCATATTATTGTATTGGTTTAACAAAGCAAACAAAACAAGCATTATGTAGAATGTATTATAATATCACCTATGGGAACGAAGACACATGCAGACGCTATGTTAACAATATTATGCGAACATTTATTCAGTCGGGCATTAGGGCATTACATTTGGCTCTGTGCCAGGTGTGTATGAATCAATATGTGAATTAAAATCAATTGAAATGTGATTTTTTGTAATACGTTTCGTCGATAGTTTCAGAACATGGGTATTACTTCAAATGCTTATGTGTATAAAACTATTGTAGACCCGTTCTGTAATACAAAAATCAATGCATTATATTATATGCTTGATGTTTATTGACCGCCAGAAGATGACACATCACGGTAGCGACTAAGGATACTTTCTATAATACGATCTATTCTCCTATATCGTCGATAACTATTTATATACGTTTAAATTTCGATGTATTATTTAAAATATATTTAATATTTAATTGATTATATACCCCTGAAGGAGGACAAATTCAAATCGAACCGTCCGTCCGGCCAAGGTACATGTACACGTTGTGTATAATGTCAAATATCTCTAAATACTATTTAACGTATTGACTTGAAATACTTCTTTACTATCAATGTCTCCACCAGGGAAAGCACGCCCACTAACTCTATTCTTTATTTTGACAGATTTATGACCCTTTTTAACTTAGAAATGTTGGTTGAAGTTGTTCATAAAGTTCGGTATTTACTTGAAACTTATAATACTTCTTTGCTATCAACGTCTCCACCAGGGAAAGCAACCCCCATAACTCTGTTTTGTTTTTTGACTGATTTATGCCCCTTTTTGAACTTATAAATTTTGGTTACAGTTTTTCATCAAGTCCAATATATAGAATACTAACAAAGGTATTTACTTGAAACTTAAAATACTTCTTAACTGTCAATGTCTCCAGCAGGAAAAGCGACTCCCATAGCTCTGTTTTGTTTTTTGACAGATATATGCCCCTTTTTGAAGTTTTGATTAAGGTTTTTCATAAGATTTTGCAGAGCAGCCATTTTAAATGAAGTAATCAAGTTTACATGTTTCATTCACTTTTATATATAGAGATTCATTTTGGTGTCAAAGCTCTCACTTACTGACAGAGCATTCGGGGGCATATGTCACCTTATAGTGACAGCAATTGTTTTTGTTATGCAAATGGCAAATCCGTTAGGTCTGTTAATTTAGAACACATTTTAATAACACAATGTGCCTTTAATTGGACACACCTTTGACCGGAGGTCGTTGATATGAACCTCAGCGGAAACATACCTTTTCATTTGTATGCTTATCCTGACAGTGAATATTTTGGTTTTTAGTTCAGATACTTCGAGTGTTTGCAGTTAATGAAATGTTTTAAACATACACAGTTCTGTGAAGTCCCTTTTAATACTGCTCATTTGGTAACACAGCAGTCAACTGGTGTATTTGGCCATTCTCCAACATCAAATATTAGATTTTTTAAATACAAAACAGAAACAATTTGGACTAATCGTATTATATTCATTTGGTAAATAAAGCTTTGGCAACACTTTAAAAATATGTATCGCTTTGTACACAGCAACGCATGAAAAATATGCATATTTGTTTGTCATCCATGACATGATAAACCCCATACGAACAATATAACTTGTAATGAAACAGATGACACATACTCTTTCAAAAGCATTAATAAAGATACATGAGGAGGATGCATATATATTTTATAGGTTTAATGCCATATATATCTCAGATCGACTTAATGTATTTTGAAAATAAAAACACCGTAAAATGGAAAATAAAACAATATAAATATCGCGCAAAACTATGTTTCATTTTGTCTTTACAGACAGCCCGCGAGCAAGTGTCAGAATAAAAAGCTGAGATACAGGTACTTTTGACCGGTATTAATACAAATACTGCCATATAAACAGTATTAATATCTTTTTATGATTCTCAGTTTAGCTACTTGGTTATGTTTTATTTTATAGAAATTACTTTAAATTTAATGCTATTATTTAATATTTTATAGCGTTGACGCTTTGATAACAGAATTGAGAAAAAGAGAGAAGTACATAGAAATCCTAGAAGAGAGGCAACGGTAAACATATAATGTCCTAACAGCTATGTTTGTTAAGCAACCGTCTCAATCAGTATGTACATTGCACAGTTCGAACAGACGATGTTCTGCTTCAATAACAATAAGTTTTTTTGGATACAACCTACAATTAAAGGCCTAGTTTAAGGAATGTCTGGCCTCTCCACAGGGTATTCCACTCTGTGTATTGGTCCGCCATAAAATCTCTTATTCTTATCTGCAATATTTTCTTTCAGCTGACTGAACAATGGCTGAGTGTAATGGTTCAATTACAGAAGTGTATTGATCTCAGCTGATAAGGGTCGCAACACTGTGACCACAGCAGGGTGCCAATACACAGGAATACAATACCCCGAATTCGGGGGGGGGGGGGGGAATGTCAAATAAAGAAGGATTGAACTAGGCCTGGTATTTAATCTGTATTATTGTTTATAGGATTGCGAGAAAGACAGCCAAGTATCTAGATCAGTTTGACGGAAGTAATTATGAGGAATACAGGTATGCATTTCAATATTTATTACAAAAACAGTCTTATTCATTTGCAGATGTGTATCAGCTATATAAATTAACATACATGTATTTAATTTATACGAACAACGTGTCACTTACAAGGAAACCACATTATAATGTTTTCTGTAGTTGTGAATGCAATCAAGAGATATAGTATTTTGAGATAAACATATTAAATGGTTCACTCAAAATAAACAGAAAAACAGGCTAACACCGTTATACAAAATAAGCAAAATATTTGCTTATGTACCCATACATTGCATACATACATTAACTAAACGCACATGTATGTATTTATGCGCTCAAAATATTAAAGCTCATTTATGTTCTAATGTTTTCGTTTATGACAATATTTTTATTAAAAGTATAAACTTGATTAAAAAACAACAACAACAAATATTAATATCCAGTATCATAGGCGTCAGTTAGAGAAATCATAGGAAACGTAAGTAAAACTATGATGCTGAGAATATGCACATGTTTGTTTGATGCTAGGTCTGCTGGCTTAGTGAATGTAAACCTGTAGTTGGTTCTGACAGGACTTGAAAAGCACCAACTTCAAGTATATGTGACGTCCTTAACAGGCATTCTTGTCATTGTTATCATTCTTGTCATTGTAGAGAAGTTATGCATAAATGGCTCGAGGACGATAACACACTGTGCGTCGAAAGCGATAAAATCAAAAGAGAATTCTTATCGAAGAATGTTCAATCTCTGATAGAGACCCTGATATGGGCCCAGAAAGCTATTGACAGTCTGCCAAATGACTGTTGTCACAAAGCAGATTTTAATCGCATAGATAGTTTCTTGGAAACAAAGGCTGAAGCTATTAAAAACGACGTGCTACATGGGAATGATCACTCTCTTATGGAAACCATCCGTCAGATCCAAACAGATATCTCCCGGCTTTGTGGAAACTGCGTTCATGACAACGAGTTCAGGCGCATCGCTGATACCCTCCAAACGGCAATCCAGGTATGTTTTTAAATAAAACACTTTCATTTTTCTTGTGAGTAATATTGTAAAAGTGTCATATTGTTGTAGAAGATAGAAAACAACAAGTATTCACATATGTCCAGTGACTAAAAGCCTAAATTTTTCATATTGACCCAGAAGATTGATCCAGAAGATAGACTTTAAAGAAAGTTAACGTGAACAATTAAACAAGTTAACCGTAGCTTTGTTAAAAATGCTTAAACAAGCTGACACTGCATTGTATTAATTGATTTATTTTTAGTTCATGTTATTAAAACTATGTTTTGCGCTATTGGTAAGTTTGTACTTTAAATTATAATTAAATTTCACTTTCAGGGCGATTATACAGGTATTACTACGGACATGGAATTCACGCCAGGAGAGGTACTACTGCCATGTTAAACGATAACTATACTCAACAACAAAAAACGAAAATATCCACTAATATATTTTATTGTTTTTCGATAGCTGTATGTAATAATTAAACAAACAATAAAGTCAATGTAACTTGAATAATCTTTTAATAAAATGCTTGCATTTTTTTTCTGAATCCATTCCACATTTATGGTCAAACACAAAAGACAAACGTAACAGGTGTAAAATAAATAACAAATACAGAGAAGATAGTCAAATCACAAAACAAAAAGTATCCACTTTTTAACCTCTATATCTTAAAAAACATGAATAGATTATCATATTTTATTTGACGATTATAAAGGTAAAGAGCATATTCTTACTCTTGCGATTCCATGTGCCTGCTTACTTAACTTTATCTTTTACTACTGAATAACCCGCAAAAACTTTAATATTATCGCAAGCAATGCAAATGTTTTCATTGCCATCGATAGATCAACATCCTGTGAAATTGCCACGGCATGTTTAAATATGGACGACCGAACCAGGTTGTTGGTACATGTAAGCTGCGGGCAGGACGGAGTGTAACTGAGGTAAATCGAACGTTTATTGCACGAGGGCGACGATGTATTTTCTTTTCACAAGTTATGTGATTTTCAGTTTTACACCTGTTAAGTTTTTGTTTTGTTAAGTAACAATAAATCTGAAGTTCATTTAAAAAAAAACAGCATTTTATTGAAAGATAATTTCAGTTAGACTGACTTTGTGTTTTGTTTAAATATTGCATACAGGTATAGAAAAACAATAACAAATATTAGTGGATACATTCTTTTTGACGAGTACATAATCAAATTGAAATATCCTACAAAAGTAAGTTACTTGATTATTTTTGCCAATTGACGGAGCAAACACGAACTTTCGATAAACAAAGGTATCAAGTAAAACTGTTAGTAGACAACATATAAACTACAGGTAAAATATAAGTATAGTACTATAGTATTATTAATTTGAATAACGATAGTATATCTTCATAAGTAAAGAGTATGAAAGCTCACCTTTTATTTGAATAGTTGAGCTGAAACTTAATAAGGAAAGACACATAAAGTGAAGTCACGAGTTAACAACAACATAGTTATTTCAACACGTTTGATAGGTGATATCCTGGTTGCATTTTGACCATCAATATGTTATGGTATTTTTTGTGTATATAGACATATAATATGCATATATTATTAGATTATACATGTATAGATTTCTTACCTCTTGTTCACAGTCATGAAAAAATATGGTAGCGATGTTTACCAATGTTCTTTACTTGCAGGGTGGGCATTCAGCTGAAACAACAATGCCGCCAAAGCAGGTGCTACATTGTTCCATGCTGAAATATTATAATGATATTAATGTTTGTTTTATGTATTGCGTTAACAAAGTACAATGTTCAAATTTAGGGCGTATCTAGCCAAGGTCAATAGCAGTTAACTTCACGAAATAATAAACAAGAACTTTTATTAAAATATATAAAAACATGGCAACTACACAACATGTGCAAAATTTACGCATATAGTTGCATGGGTAATGTATTAGCTACATTTTCTTCTATGTATATTGTGTTGTTGTTTTTTTTCAACCGGAATATCATTGATCATTTTGGCCTCTTTAACGAATAAACAAATAGCAGTGGACAAATTTAACATGCATGGTAGTTCTAGTAGTTGGTAGGGTCTATATAATTATATGAATATAAAAACTGTTCAGTGCTAACACACACACGCACGCACGCACGCACGCACGCACGCACGCACGCACGCACGCACGCACGCACGCACGCACGCACGCACGCACGCACGCACGCACGCACGCACGCACGCACGCACGCACGCACGCACGCACGCACGCACGCACGCACGCACGCACGCACGCACGCACGCACGCACACACACACACACACACACACACACACACACACACACACACACAGACACACGCACGCACGCACGCACGCACGCACGCACGCACGCACGCACGCACGCACGCACGCACGCACGCACGCACGCACGCACGCACGCACGCACGCACGCACGCACGCACGCACGCACGCACGCACGCACGCACGCACGCACACACACACACACACACACACACACACACACACACACACACACACACACACACACACACACACACACACACACACACACACACACACACACACACACGAATTTCTGACTGATATAACTATTATAATGATTAGCCTTCCTATATATTTTGGTAGCCCTGTTAACCCTGAGAGGAATCGGTTTATATAACTTACTGACTAAATTAATTGTATTTATGAAACCGTACAATTGTATAATTATAGTTTTTGTATACTGACAATTATAAACGATAACCAATATGGTTCCTAAAAGTATAGACAACTGTATATCTACATATATGTATACTGGTTTACCCCACACTGGTTTTAAAGCGCTAATTTAAGATATTGCCGTAGGTTGTATTTATCTGAACACATCAGTGTGGTACGTGAGTCTGGCCATTAGGTGGTTGAATAGTACGAATATGTGTGCTTGTTGACCTATGACCAATGTGAACATTTAAAATGTGCATAGAAGTTCCGTTCGTTTACATTTTACCAATATAATTTTGATTTTTTCTGACCGTTTATGAGGTCTATCAATCACATATGACTTCATAATCTTTACTGTCTAAAGTATACTTAGTTAAACACAGATACTAATTCAATTTTAAGATTGTAACATATTAATGTAGATTACCATTCTCCAATACACAAAAATGGACTAATTACAATGCTTTCCACACGATTCAATTGTTTTATAATATTATCATACTGATTTTGGGTTGTTTTAATTTCAGGAAAGTTGGATGTGTACTTTGCTGTAAAGTAAGATAGATCCAGTGGATAAATTCAATGATAAACATTTTTCTGCGATCAAATCAATGATTCAGACGTTCACTATTATATTTAGTCACCGCATGTGTTACGTATATATAACAAACTTGGATACACATATAAACATTCAAAGCACGTGGAAGACAGGCCCAATACTTTACAGACGTAAACAACACATTTGGTTTACGTTTGATTAACATTTGTGATGCAATACTGCCATGTAAAGACTGTGTTGTCGATATTTTTAATACTCATATCCTACCATTTTTTAAGAACAATTTTCATCACTTAGTATTAAAATAGTCTGATTAATCTGCCAACGAAAACATATTTGGCCTCAAAAAGAACACATAATATTATTTAACAACATCTTTGTTATTGTGTGCAAAAATAGAATAGTTTTTATTTATAATAAATGAATTTATTACAAACAGTATATATATTTGTTTGAAATTTCGCAAATAATTATAACATTAATTACAATGCGTTTGTCCAAAGCGCTAACCTCTACACCATTTCGACTTATATTATTGAACGTGTAATTTTCACTTTATGTGGTTGATTAGCGTGTTTTCAATAATTTCAACGAAAACAACTGAAATACGCTATCGTTTCGCGTTACAAACTGTTTATAATTTTGTCCATTGCAACTGTCCACATATTACCTAACAGACAATTTGTAATATTTTGTCACACATTACAACTTCAAAAGAGGTTCATATATATGAAGCAGACAACCAACACTCCTGGTACAGAAGTATACTGTGATTATTGCGTAATCAATAATGTATATTGCCACAAGGGAATCGACACCGCCGTCATTTTTGCTGATTTCAGTTTTGATTTAGTCATTCAAATCGTTAATGATTTTTGATTAAGATATTACACTTTTGATATTATACATACATTTCAAAGAAAATTGAATATGTCCATGTAAGCATTTGGGACAAAAAACAACAACAACAAAACAAAACAGACAAAAGTCCAATATAGAAGAGTCACATCCTACCGATACTTATTTTAAAGGCACATACAAGGTATTGTAAGTGAAGACAAATATTAAAGGTTTAATGTACATTTTTATCATGACATTAAACAGTGCATTATGGTCAAAGAACTTAAACACTTTCCCTGAAAATATTTTTTTTTTCAAATTTTAATTATGTTTATTGTTTAAATTTTCAACGCGACGAAACTATCGGAGGTTCCTCGTGTCTCGCGCAGCTCGACCACATGTTTTGTCAACGGTTTTAACGATGACTATTCGGATCTAATCAGCGTCGCGACAAAAATCAGCAAATTAATACAGCTTGTGTTTACTTGAGGATCAGTGTTTTATATTAAACGGTTTCAAACAACTCACATGTTTCCTGAAGTACTAATATATACTTACGTTCATTTTGACTGCATTTAAGAGGCTTCCTTTGAAATTATTTAGTATACACCAGTTTGCGTATGTTTAAAATAATCTAATTGAAACGTTCAGTTGTCGTTGTTTTAAGAGATTACGAGCGCCATTTTTGCATTCTAATTCTTTAATTTGAATGGACTTTGTTGGAGTTCCTATAAATTTGCGAAAATGTTTGCTTATTTATTTCGCTGCTGTAGCTGTATGTTGGATTTCCTTATGCGTATTTGTTTTCAAAAATATTTAATCATTTGCAAGTCATATGGTGACTGCTTCTACACTTGTTGGTGATTGTAGATATTTTGATAAGATATCGAAACAATGTATTGCATCCTGACTGTAGATTGATGTTTTTAATACCATCATTTTAGAGATATCATTCTGTTTTATACATTGTTTTATTTTGTGTGCTTACCGATGGCTCGGACCTGTCTGTTTGAACAAAAATCAAAAACCATCTGGCTATACAGGTTAACTGTAGATTCATCTTGTCTAATGTCAACAGATGTCTCAAATAGCCATTAGGGATTGTATTTAGAATTGCATGATATTTTATACAATCCTCCCCAATATACCGTACTTGCGTACTGAAATTGATAAATTACAATATTACACATTACATAAATATATTTCTTCGTTGCGTATATAACAGTAAACGGTCCGTTATTTAGGTTAATTTCAAAGTGCCAGTTGAGCGGGCCGATAAAATAGTATAGTGCCCGGAGCCAGCGGGCACTATTTCGTGTGGGTGCCCACTCAGCTCTAGTTGTGTGTAACCGAAGTTCTGGGAGGCGTTTCATGGATATTTACGATTTTTCTAGATCGTAATTTACGTATTTATGTATCGAGATTTATGCAGTTGTTTAACATTGTTTATAAATTCAACTTCATCAACGAAAGTTTGTCAATGCACTATAAATATGCAACTACATAAATTATGGAGGTTGTTTACCAAAATCTCGTGACACAGTCTAAATTTTGGAATTGACGTCATTGTCGCGCGCTGTTCGAAATAAACAAGTTAGGGAAATGGGTTAAAACAAAGACGTGTACTTAAAATTCATTAAAATTGATGACATTTACTACAACTAAAACAGGATTAAAGAGAAAGATTCTTGCAATTCACCGTTGTAATTTCACACAAGGCAAATTTGTTGGCAAGCTCAGCTGTTGTCAGAATGTCAGTTTGTAGTTAAACAAAAAGCTGAAGGCCCTATATTTCAGTCTGTTCAACGTTTTTGGGCTGACTGGTCGGTCATTATAATGCGAGGAGGCCCTCAGTTGACTGTAATATTTCTTAATTATGCTTTTAATTGATTCTGCATCGCTGTGGTTAAATAGGGCCAGAGGCATATGCCCCCCCCCCCTGGACAATTTGTTGTTACATCGAAAGTCTCTTGTGCGTTTTTGGAGGCCACTTAAACCAGGTTAAACACAAAATAACCCGACTAATTGACGATATATAAAGTATTTTAGCAACAATAAAGTTATAATTTTACCATACATGTATGTGCATTTTTAGCTGATATATAGCATTTAACAGCAAGTAATTGAGATGTATAGGGATCGAGAAACCTGATTCTCCGAGTATAGTAACACAGGGTTACACACCTTTTTAATTCGTTGTATTCGTTATAACGCATGTTTGTAAGATGAAATTTATTTAACCAACACTATTTAATAAATGAGACACAATGCCATGCTTTATTCTTCACTTATCCTTGCTGAACACTGCGCAATATTTCGATGTCCTGGGAAATCCCATATGGGAAGAATATCCTTTCGGTCATTTGGAATGTTTTTATGAACATACATCTGAGCGACACCATTAAGGCGTCTCATGATCGAAACTGATCCACGTGTTCGTAGTGCACTAAAACTACGTTTACATGAACACGAACCGATGGCCAAGCTTAAAATAAACTCAAATATTGCATTTATGTTCGGAAAGTAATTTTTATCAAACTGCTCAAATCCTTCTTGCAGCGCATAGGTTTTTAAAGTTTTTATTGGCATGTTGACATCTTATAAGTTCTGTTTCAAATTGGCTTGCTATGAAAATAACATTTACAAATGTTTGTTTTATTTGGTTTTCAACACTGTCCGTAACATGTGCGTGCTGACTTGGTAGCAAATAAGTTCCCTTTAGAACGTCGCCCAGTTGTTTATGAAATCGGACAGCACTGACGTATTTTCTCCAGCATGTGTGCTATTGTTTTGTCTGCCATCAACCATTGTCTTTCCATACTCTATGTCTATTGTAACTGACCTGGTATATATGTTTTTCAAAAGATTACAACTTAGATCTGGTTGTTTTAAGTATGTTGACTATATTGTTTGCCTCAGTGTGTGCTCGTAACAAATCACAATCTTTAGCTTGCACATTTGCCGAAAGTGGCCTATTATTATTAAACCGTAAACAATTGGTATAACAGCGGGTATATCACTATGGTGCGAAAATAGTGAATCAAATTGTCTCAATTTCTGTGAATATGCAGTAACTGACACTATTTTAACATATGATTTGCAAAGTATTGTATTACTTGTTTTGGGCGGCAAATTTTAGCCGAGACAGCTGCCTTAGCGTGGCGACGACGCTGTCATATACTTTATAAATTGACATTGCAAATGTTTCAAATGCATTTTCATAGACGCTCGTGTTAAGCAGTCTCTACTCATGTACACAGACGATGTTGTGCTCACACAGACTCGGCGGAAAAACTACATCGAACGCTGGATGTCTCTGGAACAGGCTTGTATTCATGGGCGAAAATCGCATCTAGAAAATTGTGTTTAACATGGAATACTCAAAATGTACGGATAATGGCTATGCGAAAGTCAAGGATGTGATGAAACTCATAAGACTATCAGACCATTTTACCAACAACACTGTTGTGGTCCTAACTGCTGCCAGGGCCGGTGTAACCGAATACTACTCAGTAGTAAGTCAGCTCAGCGCGTTCCGAAACTACGGATATACAGGTTGTTTAAAGACATATTTATGTTCGAACAATACGTTAAACTAAATCTGGCGATGCACGAGCGATCACTGCTCTGTCAGTTTCGTACCGGTAATATCTCACGAAGAAATGTAACCGTAAATACACAGGCGAACAACCGGAAGCTTGTTTGTCCAGATTGTGTGACTCAGGAAGCGTTGAAGATGAAAAAAACACTTTCTGTTCGACTTTACACTATGTAACACACTTAGGACTGTGGGTTTAAAGGATATACTCCATCAGCACGATGTCGATATTAATAACAAACTAATCAATGTAATATATTATATATATATGACTTGTATTACTCTTTTGTCTATCAATTTGTATATATTTTTTTTATAATTTACAGAATTATAACTAAGATATTCATTTCATTTCCACATGCTTGATTTTTATTACGATATAGAAGCCCTTCATATTTCTTTAAACATGTGACTTCACAATTTAGAGAACTTGATTTTTTTTAAATCACGTTGTAATACCGGTTAGGTATTTTTAAGCCTTCCCCTTCCTAATTGTAAAACATTTCTTTCAACCCTAGGCAACAATTGCATTTATACTATGATTGTATTTAAAGTAAACAAATCGTACTTCAAGTCTTATTTACTAACAATTCTTAATTAATAAATGAATTAATTAAATAAATTATTTAATATATAAATAATATCCTTGATTCTTTCGTATTAAAAGTCCAGGATGTGCTTGAGGCATGCATGAACACATAGAGTTGTCAATTAAATGCATTTATTACCTTGAAAATCATGAAAAAAACATAAAGAAGAGCTGGCATTGATGCACGAGAGAGGAGCCAGGCTGGGATTTTAACAATAGCGGGCATTGACTTTTTAGGACACTGCTGACCTCGCCAACCTGGGGACGTAGTGGACATAGGGGTCGAAACGTCTGATTACGGTTGGAGTCCAACTGATGACGCTCATATCCAGGTCTCTCATTTTATCATGAAAACTGAAGAAGCAGTCTGATGTTGATCAACAGCAGTACTTCCACTGTATTTCTACACTATAAAATCTGGACTACCAATGACTTCCAGGTAAGGCTGGATGGCAACAGGGGATGACCTGTGAAGCTGGAAAGGCAGATAGCAGCCAGGAACAGACTGGAACCCGGGCATTATGGGCCAGCACCCTTCAATCTGTCCTATTGAGGGGCCACCTTCAATTGCTACAGAACGAACAGATGAACAACACCACCAGAGTCTCCCGAGAGGGGGAGGATGAGAGGTTCACCAGGACGGATACACCGGACGCGAATGAGACAGGAATACGGAAAAGATATCGGGCAGTACTGTTCAGAGGACTGACAGAAGTGGCAACAACTGTATGCCCTTGCGAAAAGGTTTGCAAGAATGTCAGAGGACTTCGAATTAATCAGGAGAGGACGAAGTGCTGTTATGCTGTTACTCGAACGCCACGCACATACGTTATTTCTGATGAGACGGAATGGGTTGCCAGTCAGGAGTCACTCCACAGCACTGAGGACCTCTATGTCGACGAGTCACAGCAGATCAGCGCTCCGACCAGGACTGAGGAGAGAAAAAATCAGCATGATGCAGACTAAACGCAGGGATAAGACAGAGTGAAATGGACCGAGGCAGACGAGAAAGGAAAACGGCGGACGTTTGGAAAAGATCTAGACAACATCTTGAGTGCAGTTCTACAAGGACCTGCAGAGAGAAAGATAAAGACTATATCAACTGTGGCTTACAGTTTGGGGAAGGAACGTTTCGAAATAAGAGAGACCAGAGTAAGATCTACACATCCCAATTAGAAAAGAGGTGAGAGACAGATAGCAAGTATCAGAAATAAATTAAACATCTTGAAAAGACAGTATAGCGAAGGCCCAGAGGTGGAGAGAATATGACTATATGAGCTAAGGGATACATTAAAGGTCAAACTGAAAGATCTGAGACGGGCGGAGAGGCTTCGATGAGAGATGAGATGAGAGCCAAACGTAGGGCACAGTTTGTACTAGACCCTTTCATGTTCACTAGATAACTCTTGAACGACGAGCGCTCAGGTGTAATGGGGAGTTTTTATTAAGAAGTCGACCTACACCTGCTCAGAACACACAGTGACCCTGATCGGGAAACACCTTTTGTAGACTGCTCGATGATAGAGGACGCTAAACAGCCTAACGTCCCCTTTGAACGCCAAGAACAAAAGGCAAACGAATGAGAAACACCATGGAAGGAGGTTCAGGAGATAGTCAGGAAAGCTGGTTCGGCACCTGGACCAAGTGGGAAAACATACATGTACATCGTTTGTAAAAAAATGCCAGCGGTTGTCAAGACTCTTGTCAAAGGGGTGAACGTAAATGATGCATGTGTAAAATTTAAGCTAGAACGCATTGTCTGTGTAATATATATATATATGGCCGTCGTTTGTTGACGATTCTAATAAATTTGTTACATTTTAATTCAGGTCAGTGTTTAGTTCAGCAATAGATTGAAATAAATGGTTACACAAAGAAAATATGTTATTTTCTGTAAATAAATACCTTCAGTATCAAGGAACAGGATTTAAATTATGTATATATATATATATATATATATATATATATATATATATATATATATATATGTATATATATGTATATATATATATATATATATATATATATATATATATATATATATATATATATATATATATATATATATATATATATATATATATATATATATATATATATATATATATATATATATATATATATATATATATATATATATATATATATATATATATATATGTATGTATAACGTTGCGTGTTGGGGCTAATTAGAGCTCTGTGTAATATCTTCTTCTCTATTGTGGCCAGAAGACTGGCTTCATACCTTACCAGCAACCAGTACATTGATACAGCGGCACAGAACGGAGCTATTCCTGGATTCTCTGGGTGTCTTGAACACATCAGCATCCTCAGCCAGATGATCAAATAGTCAAAGGCTGATAAGAGGGACCTCACATTTGTATGGTTGGACCTGACGAATGCTTATGGAGAGATTCCACACAAGCTGATAGACAAGGCACTCCACCACTAACACGTCCCAGAGAAAGTCTGGAAGTTAGTCAACTCCTACTTCAACGGTATGAAGATCCGATTCAACCGCCGTGAAATAAAAAGAAAAAAATGTTGATTTTGGTGAATGATCGAATTTAATTTCACTTGTGGTAAGAGAAAAAAATATATATTTACTATTATTGAGTGACACTCTATAGTCATTGCACATAAAAAAATTGACGACGTCTACAGCATCGACATAATAGCAACTTTACCGTGTCGTGAAAACGTAAAAATATGTCGTATTTTGCACCTGAATAACATTTTGTATATACTAGTACAAAACAATCACGCTGGTAAAATTCTATAATCAAAAATCTAAAATCAATAATTCATCTCTATTGTTGTATTAAAAATTTGATTTTCATAACATAGGCCTATGGAAAATCTCAATAGCATAATTGTTATATGTATTTACAGCCATTCCCATGTGTAGGTTCAAATAGTCACATATGAAAAAAAAAGAAGTTGAGATCCTTTCATGAATACCCCACGTTGATCTTGTACATGGTCCATATTGTGTTGTTCTGCATTAAATTGTATGTTAATTATTCAGTGAAAGTATATTTATATGTTCAAGCAATCGTGAGCTTTGTTGTATTTTAAATTATGGAAATATATGCACTCGTTCACACAGGTAAAGTTGCCTTGTTTATTAAAATATGATTACTATAAGCTACGTGTCATAATGTGTTCCATAAATAGATTTACTGTAATATACCGTTCTATTTCTGAACCTTTGCGATAACTAGTTTAGGTTTGTTGAACAAGTAGTCCATAAATAATTGTACATGTAGGGGTCGGAAAAAGATTGAGGGTCGTTTACGGCTTAAACCGAGTTTTGTTATAAATATCATTATGTGGTAGGAAAAAAAACAACAACTCAGCACAAAAGAGGACAAAAAAGTAACTAAATAATGTATATATATATATATATTCTCTAGCTATTTATCAAAGTAGATATTTTATAACAATACAACCATTTTGTTAGCAAACGTTCTGCATTTTCCTTCTATGTGTATCACATACATATGAACCAGGTATCCGTTTTTAGACCTTGAAATTATTAGCTCACCTAAGCACAACGTGCTTATGGTGAGATTTTAGGATCGCCTGTTGTTCATCGTCCGTCGTGCGTCGTCCGTCGTGCGTCGTGTGTCAACATTTTCATTCAAAGAACATCTCCTAAACCGCTGGGCAGGATTTTCACCAAACTTCACAGGAATTATCCTTGGGTGACCATCTTTCAAAATTGTTCAAATCGTTTCGGTCCGCTGCGTATGTAGGTCACCATAGCTAAAAAAAGATTTAAAAACTGAAATCTTTAAAAAAAATCTTCTACTCTGAAACCACTAGGCTTGGAGCTTTCATATTTGACATGTGACATCCTCTAGTAGTCATCTACATAGTTGTTCAAATTATTGCCCTGGGGTCAAAACTGGCCACGCCCTGGAGGTCACATGGTTTATATAGACTTAAATAGCAAAATGACTTTAAAACTCGTCTTCTCTGAGACCGCAAGGCCCAGAGGTTTCGTATATGGTATATAACATTGTATAGTGGTCCTTAACAAAAATTGTTCAAATGATGCCCCCTGTGATCAAATCTGGCCACGCCCCGGGGAGTCACATGGTTTATATAGATTTAAATAGCAAAATGACTTTAAATTTTCTCTTCTGAAACCGCAAGGCCCATTGTTTTTTTATTTGGTATGTTATGTTGTATAGTGGTCCTCTACAAAGATTTTTTAAATGATGCCCCTGGGGTCAAAACTGGCCACGCCCCGGGAGGATCACATTGTTTATATAGACTTAAATATCAAAATGACTAAAAATCTTCTCATCTCAAACCACAAGGCCCAGTGGTTTCATATTTGGTTTGTAACATTTTATAGTGGTCCTCTACAAAGATTGTTCAAATGATGCCCCTGGGGTCAAAACTGTCCACGCCCCGGGGGTCACATTGTTTTTATAGACTTATATGGCAAGTGGGCCTTAAAATTATTTTCCACCGAAAAACTGTAATGCGCAGAGGTTTCATATTTAGCATGAAACATTGTGTAGTGATTCTCTACAAAGAGTGTTCAAATGATACCCCTGGGGTACAAAATGGCCACACACCCGGGGGTCACATGGTTTATATAGACTTAAATAGCAAAATCTTCTCCTCTGGAACCGCAAGGCCCAGTGGTTTCATATTTAGTTAGTAACATTGTATAGTGGTCCTCTAAAAAGATTGTTCAAATGATGCCCCTGGGATGAAAACTGGCCACGCCCCGGGGATCACAGTGTTTATTAACCAAATTTTAGAAGAAAAAATTCGGTTATTAGTTTAGGGTATATAGTTGGGCGGACTGGGTGGCGGCGTCAACTTTTCGTTTCCGCTCTTTTACTCGAGAACGGATTGAGATATTTTAATTACACTTCATACATAGATACCTTCTATCAAGACCTCGCTTGGGTTTGCATATGGGGTGGGTGGGATCAAGGTCAAGGTCACCGTTACTAAAAATAGAAAAACGTTTTCCGCTCAATAACTTGAGAGCACATCAAGATATTTAATGAAACTTCATATATATATACTTGATATCGAGACCTTGCATGGGATTGCATATGCTGTTGGTGGGTCAAGGTCAAGGTCACCGTTACTAAAAATAGAAAAACGGTTTTCACTTAATAACTTTACAATCCATACAGATATTTTAATGAAACGTCATACATAGATACCATATATCGAGACCTCGCTTGGCATTGCATATGATGTTGGTGGGGTTAAGGTGAAGGTCACCGTTACTTAAAATAGAAACAAACGGTTTCTGCTTAATAACATGATAACGCATCGAGATATTTAATGAAACTTGATACATATATACCTTATATCAAGCCTTGCTTGAGATTGCATATGGGGTGGGTGTGGTCAAGTTCAAGGTGACAGTTTCTAAAAATAAAAAATGGTTTCGCTTAAACACTTGAGCACGCATCAAGATATTGTAATGAAAATTCATACCTAGATACCTTATATTGAGACCTCTCTTGGGATTGCATATGTGGTGGGTGAGGTCAAGGTCAAGGTCGCCGTTACTTAGAATAGAAAAACGGTTTTCGCTCAATACATTGACAATGCATCGATATATTTTAATGCAACTTCATATATAGATACCTTAATTCGAGACCTCGCTTGGGACTGCATATAGGGTGAGTGGGGTCAAGGTCTCCATTACTAAAAATAGAAAAATGGTTTCCGCTCAATAACTTTAGATAATTTGCATGAAACTTCATACATAGATACCACGTATCTAGACCACGCTTGGGTTTGCATATGGGGTGGGTGAGATCAAGGTCAAGGTCAAGGTCAATTTTACTAAAAGCACACAAACGGTTTCTGCTCGATAATTTGTGAACGCATTGCGATATTGTAATGAAACTTCATTCATAGATACCTTATAACCAGACCTCGCTGCACCCAGATCTTTCTTTCATTATTGTGCTGACTTTTATGCATTTCGTTCGAAACATTTGGTTTTCGTGGAATTTCCACGTTTCTTGTTTAGACTTAAATAGCAAATTCTTCTTCTCTCAAACCACAGGGTCCAGTGGTTTTATATTTGGTATGTAATATTGTATAGTGGTCCTTTACAAAGATTGTTCAAATTATGCCACTGGGGTAAAAACTGGCCACGCACCGGGGGTCACATTGTTTATATAGACCTAAATAGCAAAATGACTTTAAAAATCTTCTCCTCTGAAACCACAAGCCCCAGTGGTTTCATATTTAGTATTTGACATTGAATACTGGTCCCTTACGAAAATTGTTCAAATAATGCCCCTGGGATTAAAACTGGTCACGCCCCGGGGGTCACATTGTTTATACAGATTTGCATGATAAGTGGGTCTTAAAAATCTTCTCCTTTGAAGCCGTAATGCGCAGAGGTTTCATATTTATCCTGAAACAATGTGTAGTGGTCCTGTACAAAAATGCCCCTGGGGTTCCAACTGGCCACGCCCCGGGGGTCGCATTGTTTATATTGACATAAATAGCAAAATGACTTGTAAAATCTTCTTCTCTGAAACCGCAAGGCCCAGAGATTTCATATTTAGTTTGAAACATTGTATAGTCGTCCTCTACAAAGATTGTTTAAATGATATCCCTGGGGTCAAATCTGACTACGCCCCTGGGGTCACATTGTTTATATAGACTTAAATAGCAAAATGTCTTTAAAAATCTTCTCTGAAACATCAAGGCCCTGAGGTTTCATATTTGGTATGTAACATTATATAGTGGTACTCTACAAAGATTGTTCAAATTATGCCCCTGTGGTCAAAACTGGCCACGCTCCAAGGGTCGCATGTTTTATTTATGCGTTAATAGCAAAATAACTTTAAAATTTTCTCCTCTGAAACCGCAAGGTCCTCTACAAAGATTGTTCAAATATTCCCCAAGTGTAGAAAGTTGCCACGGCCTGGGGGTCACATGGTTTAGACTTTCAAAATCTTCTCGTGAAACTACAAGGCCAAGATCTTTATACTCAGGTAAGTGTTTTAAGGTCATTTGGCCATCTTCATTGTTATATGCCTTTCTGATGCCCTAAACTCAGGTGAGCGACCTAGGGCCATCTTAGCCCTCTTGTTTTACCTTTTTTTAACAAACGAGTAAAAATATTATTGCATATATATACATATATATATATATATATATATACACTACGACCTATTAAAGTGATCGGCGTATAAACATATGCTGTGATTACCTCATTATTACTGAAAGATAAACATTTTGTAACTTCCACTAATAAATATTCTATAACATGTAAAATGTAAAAACAAACATAAGAAATGGTATCAATCTTTTCCGGATAGTTTAATTTAATTAAATATATCTGAGCATTTTAATTATACAGGATACAATAATTTTACAAAGATAAACAATAATTTAAAAATAATCTTAAAAGCTTACTCTGACACTTAAAACATATTTCTAACAGCACTTGCACAATTCTGTTTTATATTTAGATTCGAAACACACGTCTGTCTAGCGCGACCTATATTCCGAATCACGGACACAAAGACTTGGTCCCAATCCACACCTGGCTGGCTCCTTTCCTCAATTTCTTCACACTGCTCATACATTGTTTGCTCATTATTGTATAAGCGCTTGTAGAATCCTCTAAAAACGAATAACACATTGATTAGTTAAGTATTTATCCTAAAATACGCCTATAAGTGTTGTCGAAACAATTCTTCTTTAATAAAAGTATGCGCGTTTGTTTTATTTATGCCTGACATTCCAAGTAAAATTGAATAATATTAAAATGCATAATATGATATTACCCATAATACCGGTAGTCATGTCTTGTTTTTATGCAAAAACCTAAAAATACTTTGCATTCTTCAACATTCCTGAAAAAAATTGTTGTTTTCTATTGAACAAAAAACCTGTTGCAAATCAAATCGAATGTCAAAAAACAATGATATACAATAATGAAAGAAGAACTGTTTGATAAACAGGAGTGCCCCCACCCCCAATGTCCAGAGCAATCTCCATACAAAAATGCTATGGTAAAAAGTAAAATGAAACACGCTTTATGCAACTTGTTATTAATTTTACATTTACTCAAAGACCCATTAATTAATAGGTATCTACTTGTAGTCATAACCCACTTGCGTGCCAAATTCTACAAACCCAGGCCTAAGGGTATTGCCTAGACAATTTTTACAACTATTGGTCAGTTAAACACCTTTGACTCAAGGACTCAATTATCAACAGAGAGCCTTGACTGGTCAAGACCAAACTACCAACCAAGTTTGAGGAATCTAGACTTATTGTGTAGTTGTTGCCCGGATAAGGTTTCGCATATATCGGTCAGTTTGTACATCTTTGGTCAGTTTTGCATTGACCTTTGTCCCAATAGTCAATTGGGATCCTATGCTTTTTTTGATGTGGTCGGTATGACCTTGACGTTTGAAATGATGACCCATACTCGATAGAGACTAGTCATGACACAGCTACCTATCGAGTTTTAAGAACCTGGACCCAAGCGTTTCGAAAATATTGTCCGGAAAATGTTTTACAATTATCGGGTGTTTTGTTTTATCATATTTTGATCCAAGGACCTCAAAATCAATTGGTATTCTTACTAGTCACTAGCAACCTTCTTAATTTTAAGAACCTATTGCCCTGAGAAGCTTTTACAATTATTTGCTTAAATCTTTCGGTCAGTTTGACCTTGAGCTTTGACCTACTGACCATAAAGTATATACGGATGCTCAACTAATCATAACCAACCCTATTACATGTACCAAGCTTCACGAAGGTTCTGTAGCTATCGCCCGGACAAAGTTTGGACTACCGACACACCGACAGACGTACGGAACGACATTTGCAAAACAATATATCACCGCAAATTCGAAGAGCGGCATACTTATAATTAGCATTTGCAAAATACCTTATTCAATTCATTTGAACGGATGCAAGGAAATGAATTAAATATGTACTAAATCATACCATATTTAACAAGAATACTAATGACATTGCTGGGGAATGAACTGAGCTATTTTCAAAAATAACGAGCACTGGAACTGCAATACCAAAATTATTGTCCAAACTGACCAAAGTATAATGCAAATATACCATACTAACATGTGTATAATGCGATTAAAATGTATACCAAATGTCCGTGAGTGTAAACAAAATCCACGAGATGCAACATTATTGTAATACAGTCTGGCATAACATCTTATCACCAGTCTATGAATTTCAGACAGTAAATAGAATTAGACATGACGAACGATACATTAAATACTATTTTTAAATTAGATTGGATTTCTGCTTATATTTGTTGTGAATCATGGACAAGAATGGTGCATACTATACTTTATACAACAGTAATCGGAGGCCAATGACACAAAGAAAAAACACAAAGAAAAAACACACAAAAAACACAGTTACAGAACGTCCTGATATTATCATCACCATTGATGGTAATGAAGAATCTTATTCAGTATCATTGAAATCATCCATTGGGCGGAAAATAGTCAGGACAGGGCTTTTAGACTACCAAGGTACATAGCTTAATGCAAAACAATTTCAGTGGAAAGTCATGACACTTTAGTATTGAACTGCTTACTATTCGTGCAGAAGGTTTACTTAAAACGCCAGGTATGTTCAGGAAATGGTTATTGAGAAAAAGCTCTGACAGGAATACGGATTGGACAGACAGACGATTAAGACATTTTTTCATGAAAATTGAAAATTATGTCATTGATCACTAAATAATTAACTAAGCGCTTATTAAATATTAGTTACTTCTGCCTTTTGTTCATGACTGATGTGTATACATCGCTAACCCTCACGTCCGATATGCACCGATCACTGAAAGCACAGTTTTAATGTTTGTCAACATTCTACCATCACATGCTGGTAAACATGTACTATTTACTGAAAGTTGATACCAATTCATCAAACGATAAATAGCGCATGTATCTCAATAATAACCAATACACAAACATCTAATTTACATATATTACTAGCCATAACGTGTGTCTAAATATGTTATTTTGAATAAATTATGATGCTTTATCAATTTCTACAATAACATGAGATGAGCTAGGTTTTTATACATTCATATATGAATTTTAATCTATAAAAAAAAAAAAACACAAACGCTAAAAAAGGCAAAACAACAAAAGGTAATAAAGCTCAAGAGGCGTAGAAATAAAATAAAATCGCTAGTTACAATATCCATAGTTCTTGGTTTAAGATATTTGATCAAATTTATAGTATGTTACATATTCGTTACTAAAACAGATATAATAAACATTTACGATAATAACCAGTTCACGTTCATTTGAAGTAATGTATATCATCAAATTGCGCAATTCAACAGTATAGTAGTAAGGTAGACAAATATACTTTGCATTTTACCTTTGGTCAATATCTGATTCTGTAACGTTATCTGTCATATTTCTATCCATGTCAGCCCTGCATTGTTCAATACGCTTTGCATGTTCGTTGGTTGAATCAATAAGTTTGCATTGTGCTAACCTTCAATCAAAGCAAACAATGCAAGGGGTGATATCAATAAACAGAAACTGTGTCAACCGATGCTATTACCTGTTCCGGAAACACGTAAAAGTGAATAACCAATTTTGTGTTTTAGCTATAAAATGCATGCAAACAATCAAAACGAAGGATATAGATTTCAAATACATTTTCACACAAAGATTCAAATGCGATTGCCCTCTATACTTAAAAGAATTACATTATAATAACATAATAAAAGGCTTATAAATACCATGAATTCATTTTTTGTTACTTAAATTATTGGTAGAATGGCGAGAATTCGAATTGTAAGGTTGACTTTAATTCGTATATTTACCATTGTTTTTCTTTATGCGTGTATTTTTTAATATGTTTGTCATGCTCTTTGATTGATATCATCAGTATGTCACTTTCTTCAGACCTACAAACACTGTATGTATTTTAATGTTTGCAGACTAACAAACATCTAGTCATGTATGAAGTTTGAGGTTAATCCCTTCAGTAGTCTTTGAGAAAAAAATGGCGAACAAGGAACACTGACAAAGGCTAATAACTCCGTAAATAATGGAGCTACAGTTATAATTCTTGTGAAATGCATTCCAGATAACAAACACCTATTCATGTCATATTATGAAGTTTGAGGTCATCCCCTTCAGTAGATTTTGAGAAAAAGTGCGGACAAGGAAAATTGACAAAAAGGAATAATCCCGTAATCATACAGCTGGAGTTGAAAATCTTCAGCACTTCACTCTGCCTAAAATCATCTATCCATGTATGAAGTTTGGGTTCAATCCCTTCAATAGTTTTTAAGGAAATGACTGTACAAGACAAATAACTCCGTAAATAATGTAGATAGAGTAATAATTATTATGCACTACACTCCACCTGACAAACGTTTATCCATGTATGAAGTTTCAGATCAATTCATTTAGTAGTTTTTTAGAAAATTTCCGGACAAGGAAAATGGACAAAGGGGAATAACTCCGTAAATAATACACCTAGAGTTTTAAATCTTGTGCAAAGTACTCCACCTACCAGCCATATATACAGGTATTAAGTTTAAAGTTAATATCTAAAATGGTTTGAAAGTTTGTTCCGGACAAACAAACGACAATCAAACAGACGGACAGACATACAGACAGACAGGCAGACAGAAAGAGAGACAGACAGACAAGCTGATTTTATTACACCTGCCTACAGCTTTATTGTGCGTGGGGTATAACAACGCAGTACATGCAAATACTGCGTGCCTCGCACACATAAAAACAAATAAACTCGAGTTTGTTTAAACAGACACAAACCATAAAACATGCGATAAATATCACCTTTAAGTTGTTAAGATTTAACACTACTTACAGCCGTTCCATTTTTCGTTTAGCATCTGCCTTTAACTTGTTTGTCTCTTGTCTTATATTGTCCAATTCTTCTTCGTACACTAATTTTTAAGCTGTAGCTTTTTCTGTCATTATTGTAGTTCTAAATTAAAAACAAATGATTTCTTAACGTTATCAGAATCCATCGATATATTGTGTCATTTGATCTGTGTGGCCCATTTGAATAGCACTGCACTTAACTAAGTAATTAAGTAATGAATATTTTGTTAGTATTCAAAATACTGGTAAAGAGACCGTAGAGCGTATACTATAAGAACGTATTTGGTGTCGAATTTAAGTTAAGCAGCCGAAAAAACACGAACATACGAAGTATGTTAAAAATAATAGTCTTATTTTATGTTTAAAAATAACGAATCGCTGAACGTGTGAACGAGTTTGTACGAGCAACGAGTGCACCACGAAACAATTTACTGAGTTTTATGGACATGCTATAAACCTGTGAGTAAACGTTAAAACATGTTTACATAACTACCAGTTAAACAACATTAAGGCAGAAAGATCCTAATGACTTCGGAAATACTCGCGAAATATCGGTTAACTTCGGCCCATTCGCCACTAACCGTAAATCTAATCGATTTGATCCTAAGCATAAATTATTTTCACGAAATAAACACTACTTTTCGAATGTTGAGTTATTTTCAATTAAATGTGTGAAATAAATGTTTATTTGTCTTTAACGATGAAAGTAAAAATGTAGTTTGAAGAAAAACAAGGTACTCTGACATGGGGAATACCTTCAAATGACGTCATTGTTGGGAATTTCTGTTTACATTTAATCATGACATTTTTGCGATATTTCTGGTGAATTTCCTTACACTTAAGTTAAAATAGTTATAAATAAACATCCAAGGATTATTAGTATTATTGAACAAAAGTATTCGTATATAAAAACATATCTGCGTAAAGGAGATACGTGCTCCTTGCTGTGAAATAACATTCATTCACACCAAAAACTTTGAAAAATAGTCAGTCAAGATGGGTGGAGAGCGGGACGTCGGGTGATCGAGTTTGGTGTTGTTGGATAATTAAAAATACTGTTCATTGTGTAAACTTGGGCCTGTTCCACTGAGGAATTTTGACGAGATCTACCGCTGTAAAAAACATCTGAAAATTATGTATCGGCGAAATGATGAGAATGGTCTAAGAGACACCTTTTTATCCAGAAACAGTGACATTTTACCAATAGTCACAAGCGTCAAGAAGAGTCTTGATAAAGTTATCACACAGATTTGCCAGTTTTTTTTAAACTCTTGTTAACCCAATGTAATGAAAATGCCCATTGAATTTTTTGAAACACACACTTTGAATTTGGTAACCAAGGATATGTGAACATCAGCTAGTTACATTTGTATTTAAAATGTTTACACAAAACACTATTTCTTTAACATGAATGCAAACATAAATCATTTAATATCGATACTGCTTATAGATTATAATTATAAGAGAAAAACAATATTTTAACATAAAAGGAAAATATTTGCTTTTTTACTTGTCTTATTTTTCTTATTTTTTTTATAACATAGGGTTGCTTCAGTCCAAATGTTATACCGTGAGATTTTTGTGGTGAACCTATGTCAATTTATACCTTTTTCCTCTCAGATAAGGTTATATTATATTTTGCTATTACTGATTTTGACTTACTATGAAACAAAAGTAAAAAAAATTACAATAATTGGTGTTTGGCGTATTTTTACTGTAATGAAATATGTTGTTTTATACCATATGCTTAGCCAAATTTAATGTAATAAGTATTGTTGGTCAACTTTAGTACTTATGTTTGTTTTACTTTTTCATAAGATACACCTTTAAAGTATAAATTAAAGCTATTCGGGAATAAATAAAATACATTTTGACAATATGGCAGTCATTTTTGTAAGTGTACCCCATCAGAATTTTAGGTTGAAGTAGAAAAATGAGGTGTTATGAGAAAAATCGCATTTTTGTCCAAACGTGTGGTAAGATTTTGTTTATATTTCACAGTTTAGTCTCATAATAGATTTAATTATCAAAGATAAGAAGAAAATCAAGGTCTGAAAAAAGTCCCATTAGGGTCTTTCTACCTTAAGCAGTTTGAGTTGGGAACCAACTGAGGAAACTCTGTGTGGAAATATTGTAGATAAAAATCTAGATAGATGTTTAAGAAGAGTTGTCCTTTAAAGATATGTGTTAGGTCTTAGACTATCAGTCATCATATGCAGTATACGGGAACTATTACTAGTATTATACGATATGTAACAAGACCACCCAAGGAACATTTTTTGTAAAGTTCCATCATCAATGTTGGTTTCTTAGATTCAAATATAGTAATAATACGTTTTTCGCTGGTGTCATTGTGCACAAATAAACGGAATCACGTGGGCAACATGGATAGAAAAACACAGGAACATTTATATGGACATATTTGAAAGTCTAATCAGAGGTTAAGGAGACGTCATTCAACGATTATTCAATCTTAAGCTAAAACGGCCATCTAGAAAAGTAGATTGGAACCATTGGCACTTGAAAACGGACGATCCGCCAACGCATCAAAACTGGCTTTCGGCAAGAGGAGCTTTAAATACTGAACCACAACATGTTGATATCCACAGCTTATGTTTGAATGTAAACATTGGATTAATCATGACCATATTTAATTTAAATATGGCAACTCGCTTCGGAGATAAGACGCTGACCGTAAGTTTCACAAGAATCATTGCAACAAGCGAATCATATTTACAACTAGGTTTGGTACTGATGAATAAATACATGGACGAACAGAAATACAGAAATGACAATGTGAATAAGTATTCACTGCATACTTAAAGATAGAAGGTATCTTTTTATTATACGTCCGTTTGAACAACGGGCCGTATAATGGGAACGCCTGAGCTGGCGCCTGGCGGGCGGGTGGGTGTTTTGGGCGGATGGGCGGCGGGAGATCTTTGTCCAGAGCATATCTTTGTCCAGCATGGATGGATTTTCAAATAACTTGGCATAAGTTTTAAGCATGATGAGACGGAGTGTCGCGCGCACGAACAAGGTCAAGGTCACAATTCAAGGTCGAAGCTCAAACAACGTGGCAGAAGTGACGAGCATGGTAAGACGGAGTGTCGCGCGCAAGAACCAGGTCGCTAGGTTCAAGGTCAAGGTCACAATTCAAGGTTAATTTTAAGAAATCAATCCTAAACACATTTCCCGGAGCATATTTTTGTCCAGCATGGATGGATTTTCAAATAATTTGTGACAAGCATGGTAAGGCGGATAGTCGTGCGCAAGAACCAGGTCCCTATGTCCAAGGTCAAGGTCACAATTCAAGTTCAAATGTCAAATATAAGAAATCAATCATAACACTTGATCCGGAGTAAATCGTCATCCAGCATGGATGAATTTTCAAATAACTTGGCAGAAGTTACAAGCATGGGGAGGTGTAGTGTCGCGCGCAAGAACTAGGTCCCTAGGTCCTTCTAGGTCCAGGTCATAATTCAATGACCTTAATGTCATAAATACAGTTAAACTGAGTAATAAACAAGCTCAATCATTAGAGGGCTTAATAACAATAGAAGAAATCTCCATTACATTACAAAATATGAAAAGTGATAAAAGCCCAGGATCAGATGGTTTTACAGTTGAATTTTTAAAAGTATTTTGGAAAGATTTAGGCCACTTTATTGTAAGAAGCCTTAACTATGGTTTTACCTCTGGATCCATGTGAATAACTCAAAAACAAGGAATAATTACCTAAAGTTAATAAACCCAGAAATTTTCTAAAATATTTAAGACCATTAACATTGTTAAATGTTGTCCACAAGCTTGCATCTGGCACAATTGCTAACATATTAAAAACTGTCCTTGATACTTTGATTTCCAAAGACCAGACAGGATTTATTAAAGGCAGTTATATTGGTGAGAATACCAGACTTTTATTTGATATTATGAAATACACAGAAGATAACAATATCCCAGGACTTTATATGACCATTGATTTTGAAACGGCGTTCGATACCCTTGAATTTAATTTTATAGAAAAAACATTAGACTATTTTAATTTTGGAATATCATTCAAGAAATGGATTTCCCTTTTCCTATATAACACCATGACTTCAATTCAAATCAACGGGTTCTTATCAGAGTTTATTACAATAGAACGAGGCTGTCGACAAGGGGACCCTTGAAGTTCCTATATTTTTATTCTTTGTGCTGAAATTTTGGCAATTAAAATACGGAATTCCAATACAATTAAAGGAATAGAGATTGATAATATTGAATATAAAATTTCTCAATTTGCTGATGATACATCTCTCTTATTAGATGGCACAGATGTTTCCCTCAATGCTACCATTGATTTTTTTAATGACTTTGCATTATGTTCTGGTTTAAAAATTGCTTATGACAAAACAAATCTAATATGGATTGGCTCCAAAAAGTACAGCACACAATCAATAAAAACTAAGTACAAACTAGTCTGGGGCACAACAAATTTTAAAGTTTTAGGAATTTTATTTGATGTTGATTTAACCCAAATGATAGACATTTACTTCTCCAGTAAACTTACAAAACTACAGAATGTTAGAAATTTTTGGAATAGAAGAAATTTAACTCCCTTAGGAAAGATAACTGTTATTAAAACATTATTGCTTCCTCTATTTACACACCTATTCATTGCCCTTCCTAGCCCAGGAGAAAAAGTATTAAAACAGATAAACAGCATGTTTATAATTTTGTCTGGGATGGACCTGCTAAAATTTAACATACAATTGCTATGAAATCACATGAGGACGGAGGCATTTCTATGATTGATGAATATGCTTTTGAAAAATCTATGAAAATGACATGGTTAAAGAAAATTGTATTGTGTACTGGAAAATGTTTCCAACTAGTAAATTCTATGTTTGATGTTAAGAAATTGTTGAATGTATGGAAAGACTTTGCTAAAAAAAAGTGTGAACTCACAGAAAAATTGTTTCTGAAAAAGATGTACTTATATGATATATTGAGTATATTAATAAGCAAGTTGTAAGTAAGTGTGAAGATACACTTGATATGGCCTTATTTTATAATCACAATTTTAAAATAGGTTTGAACAGCTTATATAATAGAAAATGTATGACAGAGGAATTAGATATGTAAGAGATATTGTATGCACCTCTGGACAGTTAAAAAAATCTGTTTTAGAAAATTATATTGGTGTTCAAATTAACTTCTTATTTTATGAAGGTTTAATTAGAACTGTGAAGACATTTATCAGTATATCAGGCTTTCAGCTTATAAAAAAGCCAAATATAGAATGTGCACATTTATCATTTTACTTGAATAACATACTTTTGATGCAAAACCAAAACAAAATTGTTTATAAATCTTTTATTTACAAAACAGACATACCAATTTCACAATCAAAATCGAAAACACTTTTCAATAACATTGAATGGAAAAAAGAACACAACCTTGTTTGTAATATATCCAGAGATACATACACACAGTGGTTCCAGACAAGAATAGTGCACAGAATCCTAGGAACCAAATCTTTGTTATATAAAATGAATATCGTCCCGGATAACTTATGCACTTTTTGTAATGAAAATAAGGAAACTATTGAACATTTATTCTGGAATTGCAATTTTACACAGAGAATTGTTAATTATGTTATTGAATTTTTATGTTCACATAATGTGCAAACATATTTGAAATATCTTTTCAAACTATGTTATTTGGAAGTACACACAGAAACATGATTGAAATCAATATTCTAATCCTAGAAATGAAAAAAAAAAATTCTTATGTAAGAGAAAGGGGCTAATACTATCACTAATAGGGCTGAAGAATTATCTGCGCTTAGCATGGGGAATTCAAAACAATGGCAAATGTCAAGAAAAGGAACTGCAGAACTGAGCAATTGTAGGACTGTTCACAAACCACAATTAAATACACAACTTGTAATTTTTGTTCTGCCTTTCAACTACCCAATACCATAGTAATGTAATTTGTCGATGATTGATTTTAAGTAAATATTTGTTGACAGTCCAAACTGTTGTTTCTTTCTTTTTCTTTTCATTTTTTCCCCTGTTGTATGTGTCTGTATGTGTGTGAACCGTGCGTCTTTGTGTGTTTGCACTGTATTGTTTTTACATTCATCATGCACTTACTTCATATACTGGAAAACCAGTAATAATTGTGGGGCACAACATTTCGTGGATTTCGAGGACGGAACGATCCACGAATTTTAGTTTCCAACGAATACTTATTCAGTTAGCTATTTATTTCGGCCGAATTTGCGCTATTAGATGTTGTTTTCTAGTACGTATACCTACATGAAGACAATGTAAATATAATGTTTATAGTAGTTAAATGAAGTATAGGAGTTTGTTTATGATGAATACATTACCTGAAACATGATGTGCATTTATATCATAAAAGAATCAGTTTAATATCCAGTTTATTTTTGTGTGACAAGTAGCCTCTATCTAATCTGCATACACACCAAACGAGGCTCGGGTATAATATACTGTGTACCTTATCGACACTTGACATATCCGATTTATCTGCCTATACAGTAACGCTGTAAATGCGTTGCTATCTTCTTTCAGATAGACTAGTAAAGACATGTGCGTAGTAAACACTTTCCATGCAAAAAGCATGGACCACGTTTTACGACTTCGGTTTTTGGCAGGCGACGGGCCCATTGTTTAATTCACACAGTTTTAGTAGGACCATACATCCCACAGTGACGTGCCGTGTTTATTTAATAACAATGCTTTATTGACAGGTCGATAATAAGGCCCACTTACCGCGGGGACGCTCCGTTTATGACCGTAAGGTGTTACAAACAGAAACCAGCGATACGATTGACGCATTTATAGATGTTTTTTATTATTAAAATTGTAAATCCACGAATTTAAGTGCCCACGAAATTGTCATTTTTCAACAAACCACGAAATTTCATGCCGACGAATATAAATGGTTTTACGGTATCTCTACATTAGCAGTAATTTGTCAGGTTGTTTAAATTCATGTTAAAAATATTAAAAATATTATTCTATACTAGCATATAAATCTATTATGTTAACTAACAATAATCATTGTAAGGTATGGAGCAGGATGACCTCGACCTGCACAAACCGTTGGATTAGGTGAATAAAATTTATATCAGCAAAAAAAAATAAAAAAAATAAAAATAACATTCAAGGTCAAAGGCGTAGTGGCGGCGTCAACTTTTTATTTCCGCTCTCTAACGCGAGAACGGTTGAGCTTTTGTAATGAAACTTCATGCTTAAATAACTTATTGCAAGACCTCGCCTGGGCTTGCATATGGAGTGGGTGTGGTCAAGGTCAAGGTCACTCTTACTAAAAATAGAAAAAACAGTTTCCGCTCAAAATCTTGAGAACGTATTGAGATATTTTAATGAAACGTAATACATAGATACCTCTTATCGAGTCCTTGCTTGGGATTGCACTTTGGGTGGGCGGGGTCAAGTTCAAGGTCACTGTTTCTAAAATGTAAAACGGTTTCCGCTTAATAACTTGAGAACGCATTGAGATATTTTTATTAAACTTGAAACATAGACACCTTAAATCGAGACCTCGCTTGGTATTGCATATGGCGTGGGTGAGGTCAAGGTCACTGTTACTAAAAACAGTTTCGGCTCAATAACTTGAGCATGCATTGAGATATTTTATTGAAACTTAATACATAGATACTTTTTAATGAAACCTCACTTAGGGTTGCGCATGGGGTGGGCGGGGTCAAAGTTAAGGTCACTGTTACTGAAAACATAGAAAATGTTTTCCTCTCAAAAACTTGAGAACCACTTGAGATTTTTCAATGAAACTTAATACATAGATACCTCATATCAAGACCTTGCTCGGGAGTGCGTATGAGATGGGTGGGGTCAAGGTTAAGGTCACCATTACTAAAAGTATAAAAAACTTTTTCCGCTCAATAGCTTGCGAACACATTGAAAATTTGTTAATGAATCTTCATACATAGATATCTTATATCTAGACCTCACTTGGGATTGCATATGGGGTGGGTGGGGTCAAGGTCACCGTTACTAAAAATAGACTTACAGTTTCCGCTCAATAGCTTAAGAAGACATTGTGATATTGTAATGAAACTTCATATGTAGATACCTTATATCTAGACTTCACTTGGGATTGCATATTGGGTGGGTAGGATCCAGGTTAAGATCACCATTACTAAAAACATGCTATTTTTGTGCTGACTTTAATGCATTTCGTTCGAAAAAGGTTTTCATGGGTATTTTCACATTTCTAGTATATTTTGTCATCTTGATTAAAGATTTAATCATATATATGGAATAGTTTTGATACCTCAACTCACCACACAGAGGGAGGCTTTAGAGATAAATTAGATGCACATATACCATGACTCTACCTTATTAGTTTTTTTAATGTTTCTCTTTAGTCGTTGAATCTTTACCCCGAAATAGCTTCTTTGACGGGCGTATCTTTGTGACAATTGCATTCTTGTTAATTTACTCATACATGTGAAGAAGTAATAGTAAATTGATTAGCTTTTTATGTTGAAAAATTATGTGTTCATGTTACGTAATAATTTAAATTAACCACCATTCTTACGCGTAACTATAGAAAATGAAGAAACTGTAAAATCAAACACTATCCGAGTGTGTACCATCATTAAAACCCTAAGGACGGAGATCAAAATTGGATGGATAACTCTAAGAAATAACTATCCATTTATATATACCAGAGAGTTTCCGTACGAGCCATTAGTTCTTATAAATATATTATAACAATAGACTCTGCATTATATTTTTGAAAGCCAAACTAAGTAATACTCACCTTATCCCATTTAAATTCCGTATCAATATTATAACCACCTGCTCAAAAACGGAAGTTAACAACCATATTACGCGCAGATAGTGTCTAAGCGACGTAGTACAAATATTGGTGTTGATTTTAATCGGGTGTATACTTGAGTACCGCGTAAAAGGGAGAAGGGAAGTGCAAAATAATTCATGTCTGTTATCCAAGAGAACTTACTTCCAAACAACAGGTATGTACTATTAATCATGTCTTGTAAACACAATTAAAAGGTATTAGAATAAACATTTCAAGATTAATCTTTTGTAAATACGCAGTCCAATTGTTGACTGTTAAGGTGCGTTAGAAAAACATGTTAAGGTTATTGCGGCAAATTATATCAAGATAAAGTTTAGTTATCAGTGTAATAAAGTAGTGAAATGTTTCATTGACGTGTAATTATACAAGTAAATCACAGCAACTGTATTGAAGAGATTTAAGAAACAGTTAATGCTCTACCAGACTGGATTGGACGTGTACATGTATTATAAACCTATAATAAAGAAGATTAAATCAACATCGATTATTCACTTATAGTTGGCATGTCTTTGTCATTTAACTTAATATTATTAAATTATTCAGTGATAACAATTTAATAATTTTGCTATTTAAGCAGCTTCAAGATTATGTATATACTATAATATATAAACAGTTTTTATTTTGATCTAACTGGAAAGCACATTTTTGTTTTTATTATCAACAGTTTTATAACATTCAATGTTTTCCTATTCCCCATGGCCATTGTCGTTGAATAGATTCATACTGTCCAAAGCAAGTTGTGTGTTCTTTTGTGTTGTTTTTTTTGATGTTTTTTCGAAATATGCTTTTTCATTGTATATGCGTAGGTTTGCATCGTTATTTCAAGATCGCCATAGATTGCTCACCTGAGGCACTTGTTAATTTGAGAAATACACATTCAAAGACTATCAAAATACAATGAACATTTATTCAACGGATTCAGAATCCCTGTGTTGCGTTTTCCACACAGCGAATTCCAGACCGGTTTAAGCAATTTGGTAGAGGGTCAACCAAGGAACGTTTCTGTCATATTATTTTATTACCCGCAAGCGGACATGGAGGAGATGTTGTATAAAATATTTTTTATAGCTTTGGTGGCAATTTCGTTCAGCGGAGCAAAACGGCATTTTGGCAGAGGGTCACGCAAGGAATATTTATGTTGAATTATTTTAAAATCCGGCAAGCGGTTTAGGAGGAGATGTCATTTAAAGATTTTATTTTTTATATATCTGGCGGCCATATTGTTCTGCTGTGCGAAAGGATTTAAGCAATTTGGGCAGAGGATCACCCAAGGAACATATCAGTAAAATTGTTATAAAATCTGGCAAGCGGTTAAGGATTTTGTTTGGGTTTCTTTTTTAAAGATTTTTCTAATTATAGCTGTGGCGGCCATCTTGTTCAGCCGAGCGAAACGGTTGAGCAATTTTGGTAGAAAGTTACCAAATAAATAGTTAAGATATTACAAAATCCCGCAATCGGTTAAGCAGGACATTCCTAAAAATATTTTTATTTTAAAGTTTTAGCTCTGGCGGCCATCTGTTCAGTTGAGCAGAACGGTTTGAGCATTTCTTTCAAAGTGTAACCCAAGGAACATTTCTGTTGACTTTTTTTTCAAAATCATCTCAGAGGTTAAGGAGGAGAAGTAGTTTCAATCAAGTGTTGACGACGCACGATGAACAAAACTGCAATACAAAAACATTCCGAGTTGCATAACTCCTGTAATATACTAGTAGGGCGGCATTAAAAGTCCTGAAATTATGCGTCAACTTCTAATCATAGTTACCTAAAAATGGAGACTTCTTGGACCATGGATTTCTCGGACATATTAAGAAGACTTTTCGGACACCAAAAGTATATAATGTGCAAATATATAAGTATTGATGAATGTTGAACTATTGAAAATATATTCTTATTGACATTCATTTTGAGCTACCCGCAGTAAATTGATTGAACGAGTTAATGTATAGCTGATTGTGGTTGTCTTCAATTAGAGTATGGAAGTGCGAATTAATATATAGAGTTGATTTGTACATCAAACTTGACCGTCTTCGTGGTACGTTTGTCTACGGAGAGAGATGTCTCGGGTTCGAGCCCCAGCTGCGACATGCCAATGTCGTTAAAATGCTACCGGTAAAACTTTCTCGCAAAGCGCTTGGCATTTAAGGGTAGTACAGGACTGGTCGGCCCGGTGTCACAATAATGTGACATGGTGTGGTATCATATCAAATTGTCCACCCTGTGATATCGTAGTGGAGGCAGCACTATAAAATGCTTCAAGTGCACACCGTCTCCGTGTGGTTGAAATATTTTTGGTGTAACGTAAAACAAACAAATCAACAGAAGTAATTTTCACACTTTATTCGTGATTATTTTAATTGGCTGTTATTTAGAATTAATTAAAAGAATGAGACACAACACAAGTATAAACTTGTTTTTAAATTTAGGCATCATACAAAGATGTTATTTATAGTTTCTTCATTTAATAGTAGATATGGGACGTGACTATGTAACTAACTTTAGACTGAGGATGTATTGTTATTGTCAACATTTTATTTTTCTCTGGTAAATAGCCATACTCATATGCTTGATTAATATTCATAATAACTTGAAACGACATATAATAATCTAAAAATCTAAATCCCTTTATGTATACAAGGGATCCGGAAAGTATGGGCCTGAGCAGTCTAGTAAAATTAGGAACCGATTTAATGTGTGGCCAGTTCAGTTTATCTTGTATGCCTCACAAGTATGTCAGAACAGTAAGCTAAATAAAATAATTATTACATTCTGTGAATGAATATAACATTCTGCTCATGACAAAAAATGAGATAATTTGTTCACAATCTCGCTCAGTTCAAGAGTGTATGTAGAATATATGTTTATAACTGTATTTTAATCGCTTATGTTAACAATTCAATCTGTAAATTGTAATCCCCAAAATTATGGAACCATTATTGGTAGCCATTAAACCATTGCCGTAAGTTTGCATTCCCTAATTGTCTCCCGCGCAGAAAAATGTCTAATAGAATAATGGTAATCAATTTTACCACTGCATAATTAACTAAGGAAGTGTCTGGTTACTAAGGAAAGTAAGTTATTGCCACGGAAGTCAATGGTTGCCAAGGAAGTCACTATTAGCTGAGGAAGTTATGAGTTGCTAAGGAAATAAAGTGTTACTAGGGGAAGCAACTTGTTGCTAAGGTTAGTAAGTTGTTGCCAATAAACTTAAAAGTCATTGGTTTCCAAGGTAGTCAACTGTTGTTATGAAAGTCATGGGTTGCAAAGGATATGAACTGTTGCTAGGGGAGGTCACTGTTTGCTATGTAAGTCTCTAGTTACGTTTTGTTTAAAGAATGAATTGTGATGAAGTATTTTGAGTTTCATGTCAATATCTCATATAGATATTAAGAAATTTGACCTAAATCAAAAATTCTATATTGAAAAAAGGGCAATTACTCCACCAAAATCATTGATTTAGTAACCTCATCTTGTCCACTTTATGGGTTCATAGCTGTGATTAAGTATTTTGAGTTTCATTTCAATACCTCTTATAGATATTGCGAGTTTTGACCTAAAGCGAACATTCTAAGTTGAAAAAAGGTAATTGCTTAACCGAAATCCTTGATAGAGTTACCTCTTCTTGTCTACAAAAAAAGTTCATCTCTGTGATCAAGAACTTTCAGTTACAAGTCAATACCTTATACAGGTATTGAGAAAATTGACAGAAACCGAAAATTTTACGTTAAATTATACGTTAGAAAAGGTTAATAACTCCAACAAAATCCATTGACCGAGTTACCTCCTCTTGTCTTCAAAAAGATTTTAGCATCATAAACAAGTATCTTGAGTTTGAATTTAATTAAATTTAACCAAAAAAAAAGACAAAATGTTCTACGCTGTTAGTCCAAACAAAGACAGATAACCCTGGAAATACAAATCATATAAGGTTGCCTACCTTTTGTAATAGGTTAGCCTGTTGGTCGTGAACAAGTATCGAGCGTTTCAAATGGATACTTGTGATAATTTTTGATAGAAATATACAATAACAAAATGACAAAAAAACCTTAGCCAGAAAGTAGTTAAAATATTATTGTCATATGGAAAATAGTACCATATGATCAGACCAGTAACAACTGGCTAAATTGGGTCATTAATGAATATGTGTATTTCACTAAAATCAATTCCAAAAGTGTCATAGCACACCGTCATCATGATTTAACACATTGAAAGCAAATAAATCTCGTCAAACTTTAACCAGGGACGCGTTTTTTCAATCCAAATGATAAACAGCGATGTTTATCTAACGTGTTTAAATTTAAGTGCATGTCCGCGGACAATTCGGAAACAAAAATAACTTTGTAACCAACTTAAAAATACATAACAATTAGATAAGAAATTGACATGCCTGTGAATTACATGCCCAAGGCTTTTTTATGGTTTCGTTATGGGTATTTTTGTTATTAGTTTTGCCAGTTATCGTGCTGTGGTTTTTACACAGGGATTCATCGATTCACTCACTATCTCCAATACCAATTTACAAAACAAAAACAACAACAACAACTCAGAACAAAACAGAGAAGCAAACACACAAGAGATCTTTTCTGCTATTTTAAGTAACATAAACATTGACCTTGACCCCAATAGAGCTGCAACGATTCTTCCAATGCATCGATCAATCAATTGTAAATAGCCCGATTCGAATGTCGATATTAAATTAGCCAATTTTGATTCGATTCTCTTTTATATATGGAAAGATGATTTGTCCTAAAACTAGCAATTACAATTATAGCCTTGTATAGATTAATCATGTAAATTGATCATTACTTCATGTCTGCTGTTATAATGAACTAGTTTAAACATTATCACCATTTTTTCACTGTTCTTATTTATATTTATATATATTGAAGACACTTACGTTCACATTAACCAATATAATGACATCAATAATAATAAATATGAATCTGTATTCCTATACTGCAAACTCAGGAATCGGCCAAAACCATATGCTATAAAGGAAAAATGAATCGAATCGAAATATTCAACTAAATGATATTTGAAATTGAAATCGAATTGATTTGAGCCATATCTTAATCCTTGCAGCTCTAGACCCCACCATCCCATATGGCATCTTAAGCGATTTCTCGCTATAAGGTATCTATGTATGAAGTTTCACATCGTCTTCTAGTTAAAGAGCGGACACACACGTTGACGCCGCGTATTCAAAATACCCCAATCTAATAACTGAAGTATTTGTTTTTAAAATTTGGTTAACAACAACAACAACAAAACACGTTAACAAATCGAGGTTTAAGTGTTGATCAGTATTTTACAAAAACAAACGTTTTCTTTTAGTAATGAAATAATACTTTTGTCAAATGGGTTCTATATTTCCAATTAACAAACGTTTATTCTAATTGTTTATGTTATTAACACATTATGTTAATGTTCGCCGACAATAAAGCAAATACAAAGTTCATTGGCAAGTCGGCATATTGCCATTGGCCATTTACATTACTATTTTTCTATAATAAAATGTGATGACTGATCAAAAAAGTATCGGAATACTTCGAAATGTTTTGCATGTTACTTGTACTTCATTTGCGTAGCATAAATACATTATTTGAAATAATAATTATACACAGAAACAATTGATATATCATATTCCTACCGAATATAAATTTAAATCGCCATAGTCTAATGAAATTGTATGTTTGTGTTATCACAAATGAATTTATCATTATTTCAATACCTAAAAACTAAATATTGTCATAAAAGAATGGCTTAAATGCAAATTTTTTTTAAAGAAATTTCGTAATTAATATAGCGACCTATATAATTAATGGAGCGTTGGGAATTAACTACATCATCAATAAAATGGCGGCGGAAATTAACGAGCGGCGTGCGGAAATTGCCGATGAACAAAATCAGCGTTTTTAAGCATAACACTTGTAATTTTAAAATTTTACATAAGCAACATTGTAATCTACTCACCTTTATCTACAAAATATCAAAAGTATGTCGAAACTTGGCCGTTCACCTTGAAGATTGCTCTCAGTATAAATGTTTATTGTAGTTCGAAATGTAGTGTGTTTAAGATAACATATATGACGAACGAGTGGTATGTTGCATAACTATAACTACAATCGTCTGATATATAATACTTTCCGTTCATTCTCGCAATTTATTTTCTTACATTCTTAATTTGTTGAGACTATTATGAATAACAGCCCTAATTTGGATATGCATTTGGTTTATAGAGTCTATAACTTAAAATTACAATACAATTCAGAAATGAAGATATACTATAAGTATATTATTATATAAGTACAGTATAAACTGTTATGATGACTTATATAAGCTTTAAATAAACAATAATGTTTAGCTATAACTTAAAAATATTAAAGCAATTTACCTTTACAATATACAAAAAAATATTTGTTTTAAATGTTCATTACAATTATTTATTTCGCAATTTACATGTAGTTAGAATATTAACGTTTTATTTTTCTCCTAACTATTTAAATAATGCATGAAATCTTTAATAATTATAAATAATTGTTATATAGATCTACTTTGCTCTGCATATACGTATTCCCTGTATGGGCTGCGTTTACATATTGGCTGCGTTTTCCGACGATATCTATTTAAGCCTCACGTACGGTTGCGTTTTATACCCCTATCTCTCAATTATATGATAAATGCTTAAATTGGGAACAGTATATCTGAACGCAATTGAAACAGTCTCGGTGAAAACATCTCATTGTGGCGATTTATGACATTAGTTCATTAAAGGTAAATTATGCACATTGGCCAATACATTATAAGTTTTAATATTTCTATATTGTGATACTTCAAGGTAACGTACAGTACATGTGTAATTGTGTATGCATCACTTTCCGCGGTCACATGGTTCATGTTTATTTATCGGCGTAGCCGTTTAACGCAACGTTCAAATTCGAATAGGTCAAATTACACCAAAACAGAAGTCACATCCTCAGGGTTACATGCTGTCAGTTAGATAATACACACATAGGGTTCAGTGTATAATGCATATGATTTTTAAAATAAAGTTTAAATGATATGTTTTGGTATCAATTTAAAGGTATATATGTAAGAAATAAGAAAAAAACAACAGTTTTAAGCACTACTTTATCTTAAATGGTTCCCAGCTTCATAACTTTTGGCCAATGTATTCATGCACAAAATGGCAGCCCCTATGCCTGTCAAAACCGGTGTGTTTATTCTAAGGTAAATATTTTGAGTTACAACGTATAGAAATATTTGACATGCTGTTTTTTTCAAAAGGTTATGGCCTTTTCTTTCCAACAATGTATGGTGATATATTGGTAAGTCGCTTGGTCATGGTGAAAACTGAGATCAAACATTGAATATTTTATATGTAACAATGAAGGAATTTATTTGCGCATGCGTAACCATTAGGCCTTTCCTTTGACTAGGTTTCTTCCCTTGCGTAATCACAAGTGATGTCCCCTGTTCACTTCCGGCGACTTTTATTGACTATAAGGCGGGATAAGCGTATTGATATTTACCAAAAAACATACAATATATTTCATGTTCAATCTTAAAATGGTGTTGATGACGTAAAAATTAATTTACAAATATCAACATTCGTATATAATATACATCATGTACTTTAGTTATCAATTTAGTACTTTAAACCGGTTATTATGCAATAAAACACAAAAATAGCGATTTCAGTATCCAAACAACCTATGCCTTCATCCTGTATTATATTTGCATTATTAAATAAAATAAATAAATAAAGCTGTTTTTAGTAAAATGATTTGGCTAAGTAACTTTTAGCTAACATTTTTCTGGCGACTAAAATTAGGAAAATAGGGTATCATCACAGAAAGTTTGAGCGTCATTCCGATGTTTTTGACAGCAACTTCTTATTTGAATTCCATACACATTTGTGTTTAATTTGAAAACCGTTTTCGTTGCAGATATTCTTGTTGTGTGCTAAATATTATACGGTGCTTGAACATGCTTCGCTTTAATCTTGAAATATAATGTAACAAAACAACTATCTTTTTAATTACTGTTAACACAATATTACAATAAATAAAGATGATGTCACTCCTCATTAAATGTTATAATTGATATTGTATTAAAGAGATTAAGTAAGTAATTTGTTTATTATTGTGTGATGTGTTTAAAGAATGTTCATGATTATCAACGAAACAAATAACACCCGACCCAATGGGTCTATATGTCACCAGGCAATAGATATGTCGTGATAATTATGTACATAATAGGGTGAGTATCTATAATAAAACACACATAGATATATACATTTTGATAAAAGTTTACACAATTCAGAGTAAGTAATTAACTAAGCCAACAGAAGGGTCTAATAAACGTTTGAAAAATATTTTATACTTGTTTGATCAAGTATTTAGTTTTCCTTCATGTATATAACTCTAACTGAGAATATTTCTTCATTTCTGTCGGAATCGTGGTAAACAAACAACATTTTATTCACGCAGCAGCTAATTCCCGTATGTTTTAGAAAAAGAAAATACAATGACCTCTTAAATGTTCACCACCTTTCAATTCTTCAGAATTGAAAATTAAATGCTGTGCTATATTATTTCACTCTTCAATTTAAACCAATTTATCAATTCGAAAAAGTGTTAAATGCTTTTTATTTTGTTTTGTTATGTACAATAAGGTGGCGAAATCTCATAGTGTGATAGGCAAAGAACAACAATGGAGACAACAACATGTTAAAGTGTGAGATAAACTTTAATTTGAGACGCAAAAAAAGGAGACGAAGTGTGACATGTTAGTTGTCTCTGCATGTAGATCGTTAACATCACTGCATTACGCTATTGCACGGATTAGCGGTATTGTTCTAAGGGCAATTTGATAAGTTCCCCTCGGTTGGTGGCTTTGGTATTTTTATGACCCCCTCTTCAGAAATATAACTAAGTATACATTGAGAGAACATGTGTTAATTCATGGTTTTTATGTATGGAAAACAACCGTAGAGACTTTTTTTTCCGGATACCTGTCATACGGATATGTGGCCATAGTAATGAGTTTAAAACGATACTACATTTAAATCTAATACCTTATTTTTGTAACATATATCATCTATTAGTTTTTTTAAATAATATTTAATCAAAAACATATGGTTTTTAAAATTTCCATTACAAGTTTTGAAAGACGCTTGTTCTTAGATCTATAATACTTTATATGGCAAGGTAGGGAAAAGGTCGCAGGGAGTCAGGTTTCAAAGATGGCGGATGTGAATTCGCAATAACGGGAGGTAATTTCCAAGGGAGATCACCTATTTTTGGGAAAGGCCTATACACTCGCTGACTAACCTGCGCCTATTAATAGTGTACACGTCAACAACACAGGCTGAATAGTTATAACAAGCATCCAGATAACCATAAACGAACAGATTAATAATGAAGGGAAAATTGCTTATACGAATTCATTTGAATAACGGTTGGTAGATCAATTTATTAAGAATTATTTAGAATAGCATTTTCTCTTATCTTCTCCTTTAGAGGCTATTCAATGTATACATAGAATTTGCATCTTCCTATAATTAGACACTGGCGGAAGCTTCGGACATCGTAATTTACTTAGATTTAAATTTGATATTTTTACTTTACGTGCGTTGTATGGATGCATGAAATAGTTATACACAAAAATGCTCCCAAAGGAATATAAATCTCATTTGCCACTCTAAAAGATAACTTTACTTTATTGTTATCACAAAATGAAGTCAAATAATTATAATTTTTAATTGCGATGAATGTTTCCTGACGTGTGTTTTCGTTTGGCACACATAGTATAAATGCTCAACACATTACAAATACGACAAACGCTCATATTCATTCTTGTCAATATTTTCTTGGGCACAATGTAATTTCTCGTCAATTTTGATTTGCCTGACAAATACTGCATACATTATTTATATTAAAAATCTCTGAAGAAAAATGTGAAGTGGTAAGATCAGTAAATTGTACGCACATTACATAATTAAGATATCTTAAACAGATCTACTTTTCATAGTTTCACGGCGCCTTATGATGCACTGCGCAATTGTTTTTCTTGCGAAATACTAATGTTTCTAACAAATTCTCGAGTAGAGACTATTCAATCAAATATAAATTGTTTGTATGAAGACTATGATTTTTGTTCATTATATCAGGGAAATATATATATCGGACAAATTGACCTGACATTAATTAACCCATTAGGGCAGTAGTTCAGGCTTGAAGTATTAAGTATTCTTGATTTTATTCGCACACCTGTGTTCGAATTTTTAGCTCACCGCAGCACGAAGTGCTCGGTGGGCTATTGGTATAGGTCACCTCTACTGCGTCGTCCGTCGTCCGTGTGCCGTCAACAATTGGGTTTGTTCTTGCGTTGGAGACTTCACTTTTTATCCAATCTTAACCAAACTTGCACAGTTTGTGTATGACTATAAAATCTTGGATGGGATTGTTATTAGGCCAGATCACACGAGTAACACTAGAGTTATTGCCCCTTTGTCACAAATGCCTTTTTGCAACATACAGACTTTATTGTCCATCCAATCTTAACAAGACTTTCACAGTTTGTGTATGACCATCAGATCTCAGCAGACGCCAAAAATGGGCCAGATCGTGTTTATACATTATTGGTCTTTGTTTATGTAAAATATACAAAAATGGACATTATTCAGGATAGAGACTTCATTTTTCATCCAATCTTCACTAATCTTGCGCAGTTTGTCTTTTACCATGCAATTACAGTTGAAGTCGAATATAAGCAAAATCGGACCAGAAACACCGGAGTTATTGCCCTTTTTTGTAAGTGTAAAAAATATCAACGAGTTATCAATGATTGGCTTGCACACCCAATTTTTTATTCAATCTTGACCAAATTTACACAGTTTGCGTATGACCATAAACATATATGAATAAAATTTCCAACAGTTGCAAACCTTGCATGCAGTTATTTGTACATGCTGGCTTCAGAGTCTGCATTAACATTATTTATTATCATTGGACAGAAAATTATCAAACTTTACTTTATAGCACGGCCATTGCAATTAGCGCATTGCAAAACTAGTTATTAAAAACTGTATGCGAAAAAGACATCAACATCTACTGTTTCTGCATTTTTCATAATGTTCAGTGACTTAATGAAACAGGATCAGGTAAGAATATGGAGAACTATGATTTAGGAACCATTAGAAAAACATCGCACATCCACTACCCAACTTATACTTTAGTTAGCCCATTGCACTAACCGATGTTTTAAAATAAATCGATCCTATCCCCCTTTGCGTGTTGTTCAGATACATTAATTTCAAACCTGTCACAACAGTATGGTCTTCATCTGTACCAGTTCTCAGTTAAGCGCTTTGGGCCCTCATGGCCCTCTTGTCATTGAAATCATATGGCTAAATATTTATTATTTATAGTTTATCAGATATTTTGGGGGTAAAAACTATCTAGTTTGACGGGAAACAAAATTAAAATTACACGTTTAAAATAAATGTATTGTTTTCGCAAAAAAACAAGGCCATAAGCATCATTGGAATTATATGATGTTTATCAATCGTTTTTGGTTTATTATTGTTAAAATATGTGCTTTAATCCATTGTTGTATTTTTTAACAATTATTGGGTCGGTGCATCCAAGAAACTAAAAATCAACAAACTCTGGAATTTATGTAATTAAAAGTCTAAATCATGTTTTTATGTTGACCAATAACTGCATACTTTTGAGGATTTAAATGTGCATAATTGTTTACATAAGCGGTTAAAATTAAGTTATACACATATCTTCGACATACACTCTAGAACTGAACATACTTATGAACAATTTTACTCATTGTATGTCATGATCAGAATATTATATTCATTCACATACTGAAATAACTATTTTGTTTAGCCTACATAATCGGCGCGCTCTATAAATAGCAATTACTATGCTACAATTCACGGGCACGACAGTCGGTCACAACGAACAATGTTGACTGCTGAGCTTTGCCTGTCAATAGTGTTAAGGTTTCGTGTGACAAGCACATAATATAAAATGGTATATTTGTGGTATTATGCTGATAAATAAGCAAATTATTAGCAAACTTAATGGAGCTTATATTTCCTATATTTTATCATTGTGTAAAAATATTATTGTGACCGACTGTCGTGTCCGTGAATTAATTCTAGCGAGTACAACACACTCCAGCGAGAGAGTGAATAATTCTGAAAATATCGCCGGTAAAGCTGTGTTAATACATTGTATTAGTTAGCGTGCGGAGAATGCTTCACCCGAGAATTTCAATAAATGTGGAATTTATATGTATAAACGTACTGGGCATGTTAATTTATATTTGAATTGTTGTTGCGTTTTATTAAAAACTGATTTATTATTGCCCTTTACTATCAACCTCTCCAGTAGATGATAATGATCAACATCTTTATATAAGTAAAATGTGGTAAAAGAAGTATCGTAAATACGACGACATGTTATTCATGTTACTTTAACCCTATTTGCGTAGCATGAATAAACTATGTGCAATACTAATGATACATACTATACTGTAGATTTTGATTTAGTACACACCACAAATATTAAAAAAATCGAACGTGGAAGGGGGTGACACTCTCCCACCCCCACCCCCAACCACGAGTATGTGCCCATGTGCCTTAGCCAAATCCTGAGGAAAGGCCTGATATAGTATATTATTTTATCATAACTATGTACACTTGTCTGACATATATAATAATTTTCATTCGTTCCCGCTATTATTTCTGTTATGTTACTGTTAATGACAATGTTAATTTGTTAAATTTGCCTGACAAATTCATTTTCAATTATGTTTACTACCATTAAGGTTATTAATGTATCACTGGTGAAAACATGGGGCGGTATATGATCGGTTTATTCGCGGTATAGAAACTAATAATGATTGAGTTTATCTCAATTTAATTTTGGGGCCGATACGTTTTCATATGGTGTCCGAAAAGTCTAGTGTCCTGAAGTCTCCTTAGTAGCGACCGAAACATCTGGGGTCCGATAAGTCTCCTTAGTAGAGACCGAAAAATATGGGGTTCGAGAAGTCACGTTACCGCTAAACTTGGTCCTCTTGTATTATATTTAGGGCAACAGATGAAATCTCAATTTCAATTTCACAGCCGATTGTCTTTTTTAAAGACATGTCATGTTTATTGTATCGTTTTTTTTAATTGTCCCATATATGTATTACCACATGTAAAATTATTGTGGAAACTTTAACTAACTTAAATTTGTAACAATGAAGTAATGCATTTGAAATTAATAAGCAAATTTCACGCTGTGCAAATATTTATTAAATAATATATGTATTGATACGTCTCTGCGGGATTTAACTTGAGTGAAGGAAATCTTTATTTCAACTCAAGAACCCTCGATATTGTCCAGTATTAGGGCTATCTAAACTCTCCATGCTATAAGTGATTAGAAACCTCTCATACATATAGGCTATTTACAGATTATCGACCGCAAAGAAATAAATTGTCATCCAGCAGGGGTTGGGCGACTTACTGTAATCAGATATATAATAAGGGGCTGCGAGTTCAGCCAACCGTGCTATCTTCGTTTAAGGGTCCGGTTGTGCGAGTTATCTCCCTTAGAGACCGGAATGAAAGTTGGACTTGGAAAAAAAAAGCAATATATTGTGAGAAAAATGATGACAAAGTATAAAGGATAATTAAAACAAGCATATACATTAGCATAAAACATGTGGTCATGTATAACTCAACACAATTCTGAATGCTTACTATATCCAAATTCATGCTAGCTCATTTTAAGTATCGTTTGATATTAGTACAGGTGTATGTTCGTTTACTTTTCTAGTAATTTTAAAATGAATTTAATAGAATTGAACACACGAGATGCAATAAATTTGACTTGTATGGATCCTTATAAGATACAAAATAGACAACAGAGATTACAATATAATGCAATACATTGTTGCAGCTCTAGAAAATTTAATCGCCTTTAAATATATATGCAATTGTTTCCAATCGAATACATTTATGTAAAATTGCACAGTAGTCTGAAACTTGAGAATGATAGTCGAGCTATGCCCTTTCCAAAAATTATAAATTGTTGATAGTACAATAAATTTGTTCTTGTGGTCATTGTCATACCGCTCGTCAATAACAAAGAGCTTAATAACGCTCTAAAGCAATTGTATACAAGCGTTTTGCACTCAACATGTAACCTATCCATATTACATAATCAAGTACCATATCATGTACATCAAAGTGAAAGTATTAAAGTTCTTGAAAGTCGAAAACAATTTACAGCGTTCCTATATGTTTTCTTAAATTTCAGCAATAAAAGAACACATTAATATGGAGAAGGAAGTGGAAGAAGTGGGTCTTCGTAACTGGGTCAAGGCTTGTATTGCTATAAACTATTTCAAGGAAGGTATTTTGCCTTATATACAGAAGAAATGCGAAGACTACCACATAAATAAAACAAGTGTCGTCGAAGCTTCCTGTAAGCTTCCACAATATAAATGTACAAGCTGTGAAATTGAAAATCTTAAACCAAACCATGCTAACAAAAATAATCCATGCACGGCCGGAAGGTGCAACTGCCAACACAAAAACGCAGTCCAATGCAAAGACAGCGGTGGATGTGGAGTAATGTATGACCTTATTAAGGCTGACCATGTCAAACGAGAACCAAACTGGTCCAACACACAGTGTAAAATGTAGTCAGACAAAATGGTTGGTCCTTGGGAAGTGATGAAGTGCTTCATTCACACATCCGGGTACCAAGTTAAGCATCAAATTGCACAAGCGGATACAACAGCACTTGTACAGATATGTTCAAACAACCAATATATACTTCATGAGTTTGGCAGTGATTTTGATCAACTTGAAACGGCAAGTAAATTGTATATGATAGTAAAGTGCGCATGTTTGTGCGTGTGTGTGGGTGCGTTTGTTAATATGCGGGCGTGTGTGCGAATGTTCATATAACACGATTACAAATAATGATATTGATGAAAACATGTGCGTTTGTGCTTGTTTCTTATGGACAATGTTTTGAACTTTGATCTGGCTCTTTCTTTAGCTGATGTCCAGAAATACACATGCTTCATAGAAAGTAGATAGTCGTTTGTAAATTATATAAATAACACATGACTGAGAGAGTGATATGAAATAATATCAACCCGAGAAATGTTATATCAACCGAGGCGGGTTGAAATTATTTATATCATCCTCTCAGGGATGTGTTATTTATTGTACTATACCGAAAAATCACTTTAAAATGATAAGCTTCATGATTATTTTCACCATTACTTTAGTTGTTGTTGTTTCTGGGTTTATAGTCCTTCCGCGCATGAGGCTGCATTATGTGAGGGCTTCCATCTGTGTCTCGTCAGACGATAAATTTAGTCGAAAGTTAATGGAGCCAATTGATAAACGAAATTTACTGTGTTATTTATGTACATGTATTACGTTTTAATAAGTTTTGTGTATTTTTTATTTGACAAATTTGTCACCACTACTTTAATAATAGTAGTATTAATAATAGTAGCCCAAGTAATAAATAATAATAATAATAATAATAGCCCTAGTAATAAATGCTACTTAAGCCGAAGCTTAACATTGCCATTTCACAATACAATATTTATCTAGTAAAAAAATGCAGAATCAGCCTTCCGTACATTCCAATCGTTCGCAGACATGACCTTAACCTTTCACCGGCATGACCATCGAGTGTGTACAGTTATATTTAGACGTGTCAATCGATATGAAGTTTATAGAGCGCGTTAGTTGACATAGATTATTAACTTGGCGAAATACGGGCGAACGTTATCGTGTGATTCAAACAGAAATAATATAGAGTTGATGGAAAGTGTTTAATTGTTAAGATCACATAACGCATAAATGTGTGGGATAATCTGTAAACAAAATGTGCACTGACGATGCAAACCAGTTTTCAATGGACTGATATTATTACATATGATTGTGTTGTGTCGTGTTTAATCACTGAACTAAAGAAACCATGCATCGGTGATGTCTAAAATTATTGTTAACGCCAATATTGATAATAGAATACAGGTTTGGAGACAAAATACGAATTAAAAGATACGTTCTGACCAGTCATGGAGATTTCGAAAACACATCGCGTTAGCACGTACTGTTCACATCAATAATTGAAATAAAAAAAAGGTAAAACTTTGTGGATCTATACAAAAAAAGATTGCAAATGCTTGTGGCTGGATATTAATTGTAAAATGCCTTGGAACGACGTGAGCGCTTTTGAGGTAAAAGTTGCATAGTCGTCCAATTTTGTTTTGTTTTTAAAAAAAAATGCTGTTCTAGTTTTAGCTCCGCGCGAGGGTAATATGAAAAAAATATTACCCGGTAATATTACTTGGTCTATGGACAAAATACACAGAGTGGTCAAGTGAGGTATAGTAATATTTGATATCATTCTCTCAGCCGGGTGTTATTTATTTTACTATACCAACAAACTGTTGAACATAAATTAAAATGATTTGCGTCATGATTTATTGCAACAATAATGGATTTTTAATACAAATACGAGCAGTCTATTGACGAAATTTTGTTTATTTTAATAACGTCTTTTCATTTATTTCTTAATATTACGTAGTTATTTCTTTCCTTTATTATCAAAACAATATTATTATGGGATAAATAGGATGCAAGATCAGTAACTGTTTTAAACAATGATAAGCTTATCTGCTAAGTAACTTTGCTAACTTCTAATCGCGCAATGACCATGCCAACTCAGAATTCGACATTTTAATTCTACTCGCCATCTATATTTAGCAGGGTGATATAAAAAAATATCACCCTGTGACATAACTTTTGGTCTATGGACATAATACACACAGTGATCACATGAGGTATAATAATTATATAAATAACACATGGCTGAGAGGGTGATATGAAATAATTTCAACCCGAGAAATGTTATATCGATCGAGGCGGTAGCCGAGGTTGATATGACTATTCAAGCGTTGATGCTATTTTAGATCTATATCATTATCTCAGCCACGTGTTATTTATTTTATTATAATTTCAGCAAAAGGGAGAACTGCACAAGTTTAACATTGATAAATTCCATTCTGAACACTTAATTTACATAACACATGATTTTGCTAAATTTTCAATTGGTGCAAAACTCGACATTCTAATGACAACGCGTAATTTATTTTTAGCAGGGTGATAATTTATTTCATGCTATGCGGTGAATGAGTGGAGAATGCCAGTGAATGATAACCCGATCATTTCACTCTAGGTCGAGTGAAATGATAACGTTTGATCATTTTACTGGTGGTTATATGGAACTACTTGTAACTTTGTTTTTATGTTTATGTTTCGAAAGTATGTGAATACCCTAAAGTGTAAAAATCCGCCTCTTTAAATTTCAATACAAAAATATTAAACGACGCAGTAAGAGTAGCACTGTTTTCCCACCACAACAGTGATTGACCATTTTGGAATCGTAATGACGTCATATTTATGACGTCATAATACACAAAACTTGTTTCGCTTCAGCATATCTCGCGCAATTTTTTATTTATCGTTGTCTTATGAACATTGAATGTTTTTATATCTTACACATATCTATATAATATCTTACTTTGTGTTTGACCCTTGCATTTTTAAAGTTGATTACAACAACAACAACAATAACAACAACAACAACAACAACACAACAATAATAACAAAACAACGTTGAAAACCTTTTACCATTAATGGTCAAAACGCTGAGGTAATGGAGTTTATGCTGTTTGGATTTATAAACATTATCCTTAGTTTTCCACTTTCCAACAATGTAACTAAACGTGGAATTGTTGACGTGAAATATTTGTTGAACGTAAATAACACAGTGAATGAGATTTATTAGGGACTAGCTTCAACTTGAACACGAGCTATCAGAGGACAGCAGGCTGGACTATTCGAAGTATTTCAGTTGGTGTTATTTTGGTTTGAAAGTGAACATGACAAAGATACAATCTGAATACAAATACATAGAAAATAGACTTGCTTATTAATTTGCATCGTCGAAACCCACGTTCGCTCAATTACGCTATGCTTTTTCAACGACCGTGGGGGATTAGGATAGCAAAACTTCGTATTCATCAATAATTAATGAGATTTCTCATTGGTTCCGTGTCCAAGTTGGCACGGAAAATTTAACCAATCAAAACGATGCGGTATTAAAATAGTCGCATGTAGGCGGGTTCGCTTTTTCATATTAACCGTTATCCTGCACGTGATCTGTTTTTGAGCGGTGTGTTCTCAATTACTTAGTAACCGGTCGACTGATAATTGTTTTCAAGACTTCACTCGAAGAGTATTCAACCTTACTTAAAATTTCATTGGTCAGCAGGTGCCTCATTCTCCCGCTGTATATAGCGTAGTGGTAACGTGTGTTTCGACGATGATTAATTTATTTATTAATGAAAGTAGAAGATGATATGGACACCTCAATGATTATTAAATATAATCTTTACCATAAGTAAAATAGCCATAGGTATATTTATCATCTGGTAGCTTTTTAGGGTTAACAGTAAAATATAAATGTTTCAAGTGAATGCATTTTAGATTTGTTGAAGTTTAAGTTATTGAATCACTGATTTAAAATTCTAAATCAAAAAGGGGCATACATCTCTCAAAATATAACACAATGTTATGGGAATTATAGCAACTGATGCGGACGTTGACGACATAGAGGATATTTGTTGGTTTCAGTAGAATATCGATTTTAATTCACGAGTGATCATAGAAATTTATAGTTTAACCAGAGGTGAAGTCACGAGTGAATTTTTTTTTTTTAATGATAATGAGTGAATAAAAAAATGATATTCTGCCGAAACCAACACATTTTATTTTTATTTTATTTTTTTACGCATTTTGTTACATTTTAAGGGCGATCTAAATGCGTTTAATTTGACAAATTAGCGGGAGTTATAACGTCATGACGTCAAAAACGACATCATTTCACAATATTGACGATCCGTTTCATTTACTTATTAAATCGGGAACCAGTGTGAAACAGTGAAAATTACCAGAGTGGTAATTTCCACTGTTTTTAAACAGTGAATTACGAATTGTATTTCACTGATATTTCCATATCACTCACTGGAATGCACACAATAAAATGGTATAGCTCTCTATTTCAAGTTGCATGTGAAACAAAGCTTATGTAGTTTGAAGTTATAGGACTATCCAGACTAAACATTACTCTGAATATATAAGTTTTGTGAAGTTATAAGACTTTATGGAACTTTAACCTGAGTTCAGACGCGGACACCAATATCGACACCTGGGAGAAAATAAAAACTCACCTATTCTGCGAATAGTCGAGCTTAAATTAAATGTCAAACATAAAAAATGGCATGATATGTCACCTGTCCTGATGTAGATAATCTGTTTAAAAATAACCGTTAATGGTCATTTAATGATATCATGTTATGTAAAATTACATATAACGTTTACACCAAATACATAATGCACTTAACAAGGTAGTCTGTAATATTAATACCTAACAGAACCAAATAAACTGATACAAGTTATCCGAACACAATATTTACTAGTTATATTTGAAAGCCGCACGAAAACATTTCTATATACCATTATATGCTACTTTTAATTATAATATACTCTGATATAATAAATAACTTGATTGATTCGGTAAGACCGCAACGAGATTAGCCATTCTGCGGATATGAAGGTGTCTGACAATAATCTCCGTGATTACATCCGTCACTTGAAGGATACTTTGCGGTTACAAATATTTGCTCAGTTTGCCACCACCAAGGACCAGTTGAAAAAATTGGCCAAAGTAGGTAGCCTATAGATGTGTTTATTTCAATTTTCCATTGTATCGTAAGACACAGTTGCTGCAAAACTAATAATAATGTCGGTTTTATTCTTGTTTTAGTTGGAGACAGATGAATTAAGAATAACAGCAAAAGAAGAAATTGAGTCAAGAAAAGAAGTGTTGGAAGCGCTTAGGGATTCCAAAAGGGACATAGAAAAGTATGTTATGCAACGAAAGAACATAGATAGACGAAATAAAAGAATTAACGATCATAGAAAATAGGCACATTAAAACAATTGAAAAGAGGTTTGACCAAATGGTAGAACATATAAAGCAATTATACGACGAAATAAATCGAACTAAACAACACGTTTTGGATAATACCGATATAATGAAGGAATATAAAATCGACTTAACTGCTGAACTAAAGAAAATTACTTTGGTAAGTGATAACGGAATTTAAATATGTTTCAACAGTAACTTTTATACTCATTTCTTATCCTAAACAGCTATGTTAATAAAATAAAGTTTATTGCGTAGACTGTAAATAAGAAATTGAGTAGGCGGTGTACTATTTACGCCCCAGTAAATTATGACGAAGTAGGTATTCTATTAACGTGCGGTTCTTGACGTGAAAAATATGAGAAAATGTTTTCGCAAACAGTATAAGTAGTTCATGATCTGTTACCGTGTTATTGATTAAAGTGATTTGATAATGTTAAACATGTGCGTTAAAGTTTTAATATCACATGCATAATTCATTACATTATACTATGAGTATTGCATGTTTCGTAACTTATTTACACTTTCATTCGCTTAAAAAAAATTGGTCATTCGACATTTGCAATAACTCTTGTATATGCATATATTCATGTACATGTAAGTGCACTGAAACGCTTTATTAGTTTGACGAATTTGACTCTGAAATTAACTATTTAATAGTGCACGTATTATGCGTTATTCAAATATTACAAAATAAGTACATTTTCTAAAAATTAAGTTCAGAAATATAATTGTATTGAGTTGAATACATTATGTGATGTCTAGAAAGTTTTCTATCTAATACAGCTTACTATAAAGGTTCAACATTTTGTTCTAACGTGATGTTTAACATTTGATGGAATATAATAATACGCAATATGCAACGGTGAACAATATTAGTATACATTGCAGATGCAGCAAGAACATGGCGTTTTTCTTGCAGAAAATAGTAAAGGTATATTTTCAAAGACTTGTATCAAAAGTTTATGTATGATATATCTTTATTTAGATTACATATATAAGTGCGTCTTTTTGTTAATAATTTGGAAAGATAAGACAAAATGAGATTGGCAGATAGGTTGGCATATTTTTAACACATACTTGAGACATTGACAACTTATTTAAGCAAACAAACACATAAACAAAAGAACGAATAGCTGATCCAACGAAATGCAATATAACAATACAACATACTTATAAGAAAAACCAACAAATATACACCATTTATCTTGCAAAAATTTAAGGTATACACATGATACTAGAGCGATTGGATGGACTTTCATCGTACATCAGAGGGAACATAGAAACAGGTACGTCAACTTTTCAACGCAGTTTGCTTACTTTTATATTTGATTTTTTCTAGTTATGTATCAAACAAGAGAAATAAATAATATTTAAATAAATATTTGTAATTTATACAATATTCCTACAAACTTAGTATTACTATTGTATGATATATTGAAGTTGTACGGGTCGTTCTGAATGTATTGCACACTCCGGAACATGCAAGTATTTCCGAGAAGATCAAAATAAATAATTAACAGTATTGTGTACTATATCAGAACAGCGTAAAAATAACTAAATGACAATTAAATGCTCTTGTAAAAAGCTTCGATTGGTAAAAAAAGCATTGATCTAATAATATCTGAGAGCTATTATGTCATTCAAACCGACATTCAAACAAAGGCTTGTATCGCACTCATCTTCCTGTATGTTCGTGATATGAAAACACTGTTAATTTTGTTTCATTTACAGACGGCATCAAAGTAAAGGACGTACAAAACGAATGCGTGGCGATGTATATTAGCTGCCTTACTCTAGACAGTTGGATACAACTATGCAAAGATTGTCTGAATAGAGGGCTTGCTGAGAAATTCAAGCCACTTGAAGACTATCTGAGAAAACTGCCTAAATGCGAGAACCTTGAATTAACAATCGGTTTATGTGAATCTGACTTTCTAATGTCCGTGGATGAATTACGTAAGTAAAATTGTTTGCTACACAGAAGTGTGTAACAATGTTTTTTAAATGAACACGAGTGCATTAGAGCGACACAAGTATTAATTCATAGAGGAAATCGTGGATATTAAAACAAAACAAAACGTTAACTTTGTTTGTAGCATTTGCTTTTATTACGCATATATAAATCCAATTTGAAATGCAACAGCTACAGTGCTTGTCGACTTGATATCTCGATGGTAATCAATACAAATATCAATGTTTATTTCAGTGAACCAAATAACACATAATTTACGAAGTAAACATTCTACTGATGCACTGGAAAGTAAACCAAACCCGAATCAATACAATGACAAACAGTGTACACCTCCTGCCAACACCTTCACAGCATCTGAAAGACCTTGCAAATCTGACATCGACACTAATCGTCTATTTCCCTTAAATCAATTGATAAAGATCCCCAACCAAAAAGTAGAAACTGACAAAGAAGATAAGCCATTCGTATTTTATGTGAACTTCATTTTCTGAATTAGATCAAGTAGGCCTAATAATTTGATTTCATTTAGTGATTAAGGGTTTTAATTACAAACGTATAGCGTATACAACCAAGATATGTAATCTGGCCTTTAACACCACGCATTATTGCTTCTTCCTGAAATGCATGTCGATAATCTGCAATATGTACTATTATTATGATTCTAGAACTTGAAATATTATGAATAAGCAGGGATTGAGCTGATACTTGTATTAACTTCATTTCATCGTTCCGCAGAAAGTTGCAAAATTCTGTTGCTTTGGTGAACAGTAAATCATTGAGTAATTAAATTGTTATTATCATGACTTAATATTCTCTTTTATAAGTATGTATTTGAATCGCAATTCCATGATATTAAATTATATTTACAAGTGCGTGTATTGTGATTAATTAAGGGCTAAGTGTGAGGTTCGGCATGCCTTTAAACCGTTTTAGTATTTTGCCTTTCAATGCTTTGCATTGACCGTTCCAAGGCGGTGATCCTTAATCACTTTAATCACTTTTAGTTTTTTTTTAATGTTTTGCGTTGTGTAGTGCGTATTGTTCAATAATGTATAGGCATTTGGTCACTTGCCTTAAATAAAGGACCTCCGGATGTTAATAAGGGTTTCTATCTTGGTGATGTCTTTTTAGTTTTATTATTCTTATATTTAATATTTAATACAAATTTATTGTATGTGCGTGTATGTTTATGCGCGCGCGTGTGTGTGCGCGTTTTGATTCTATTTTTAACACAGAATGATGTGTTTACAACGTAAATGTATAACTAGCATAATAAATTGTAACATATACCGGTACATGGTTTCGTTAAAATATATAATATCAGTTCGTAAAATACCTTTATATACCCTCTCGTAAAAAACTGTATTTTGCTCGATATTTCAGTAAATGCAAAAAAACTACAATTAAATACGAATGTAAAAAAATATATTCCTGCAAAAGTCGCATGTTATAATCGACATAAAATAAACCAAAACGATGTTCGCCTACGATTAATATGGGTGGGTAGGTAAATAGGACACATATATTTTTATTATTTAACCCATTACATTTTCTGTTGTTTTTTTCACAAAAGAAACATATTTTGTAGTGAGTGCGTGTTCGTTGATAATAACTCATTGGAAACTCTCTGTAACAAACTAGATAAAAAACCATTTTGAAAGTCTAAATAAAACCATAATTTTCATTACTCTCAACATCTTCTGAAACGAAAATTTGTGTTTATGACGAACTTGTCGGTATCGTCGTCTTAAATTTTAGTTTTACCATAGCGGCCATAACCATTCACGAATGTTCAGGATATTTGCATATGAAATGTTTGTGTCGGCTGTCCATTTTTTAAATACTGGTTGTGTTACACAACTGGGAAGCAGGTGCGCAGTTTGCATTAATTTTAAACATCGAATAGGTTTAACCATCATAGTAACCGTCGCAGACACGTAGTAAAAACAAACAAACAACACTGACATATCTTGACGGAAAAACGAGGCGTCATAAAGTTACCAAAATATTGGAGATTAAACATTGGATATTCGAATCTCCAAAATACACGTAGAACTGTATACTGGAGATGAGAATATCCAATTTACATGCCCAAGGTAGATTGGATATTCGGATAATAACATACAAAATACCCATTAGTAGAGGATGTCAAGCCCAAAGCGCAAACTTGAAACAGCACAGTCGCTAGCAATAACAGTGACATGTAATTTTGACTGTCCAATAAACATGAAAAATGGCCATTTGAATATCCAATGTACATGCAGAAAGGTAGATTAGATATTCAAATTTTGACATTTAAATTGACCACAAACAGACAAAACGAGTGTAACCAGTGTAAGTATGGCACGACAGAGAGCTTCAATGAATAACATTTCATTTATGTTCGAGTAAAAGTCAATGGTATATTCCAATCTCTAATCTCCATTATCCCAAAAAATGTAGATTGGAAGTTCAGAAAGGTAAATTCAAATGTCCAATCTCCAACCTCCAAAAAATGTATATTGGAGATTCAAAATTGTTTATTAAAAATCGAATATTTAGGGTAGCAAATGCAATGTCTAATCTAAAGCCCTGTCTCTGCAACCGTAAGACTGATCAGTGGCTACCGAGCGAACATGCATGGGAAAAATGCATGGTGATTTCGGCCGGCACTTTGCTTGGCAATGTTCGAGTAAATGACAATGGTATATTCGAATCTCCAATCTCCAATATCTAAAAAGTATGTAGATTTGAGATTCAGATTTGTATATTCGAACGTACAATCTCCAATATAAAAAAATAATGTAGATTGGAAATTCACAATTGTACATTCGAAAGTCCCATTTCCAATATTCCAAATAAATGTATATTGGAGATTTAAAATTGTTTATTCAAAATAGTATATTTAGAGTAGTAAATTCAATGTATGATCCACGGCGGTGTCTCTTTAACCGTCGGACTGATCGCTACCGAGCGCACACTGGGGATCGGACATGCTGACCATTCAAATGACACCTCGTTCCGCCCGATCGTAGAACGGGCGGCGCAGATACGGGTTCGTGAAATTCATTTCCGGGCCTATACGCGAGCAAACTATTGGCTTGCATAAATGCATGGTGATTTCGGTAATTTTAGCATTGTTCGGGTAAATGACAATGGTATATTCGAATCTCAAATCTCCAATATCAAACAAAATTGGTAGATTGGAGATTGCGAATGTCCAATCTCCAATATCCAAAATTAATGTAGATTGGAGATTCAGAATTGTATATTGGAATGTCCAATCTCCAAAATCCCAAATAAATGTAGATTGGAAAATCAAATTGTTTATGTAAAATCGTTTATTTAAGGTTTCAAATTTAATATATGAGTCACGTTCGTGTGTCTGCAACCGTCGGACTGATATGAGGCTAACGAGCGCACACTGGGGATCGGACTTGCGGTGACCTTCAAATGACCCCTCGTTCCCCCCGATCACGGCCGTTGCGGCTGAGATACGGACCCGTACAGTTATTCCCCGGGCCTGTACGCAAGCAAACTATTGACTTTCAAAAATGGATGGTGACTTCGGCCGAAACTTTGCTGAGCAATGTTCAAGTAAATTACAATGGTATATTCGAATCTCTAATACACCAAAAATATGTAGATCGGAGATTCGGATTTGTATATTCCAATCTCTAAGAAATAATGTAGACAGGTGGTTTAGAATTGTATATTCGAATGTCCAATCTCCAATATCCAACAAAAATGTAGATTGCAGATTCAAATTGTTTATTCAAAATTCTAACGAGACACTCGCCGATTTTTTTATATACAAAGAACAAAATTATCGTTGGAAAACTACACAATAAACATTGCAAAGAGTAGTCCCCATTCTGAGTCCCCATTCTGAGTCCCCATTCTGAGTCCCCATTCTGAGCGCAGCATATTTATATGTAGTGCTCAATACAATTGCAAAAATATTCGTTAGATCATGTTAGAATCGAAATAATTTTCGCAAATTATTTAATGCTAATTAGTGAAATATAAAAAAATATCAGTGAGATATATCCCTATATCACTCACAGTGATGGACTACTTTTTAAATTTTATTTGATTAGAACAATATTTAATTGTAGGTGTTGTCACCATTTATCATACATAATTACCAAAAAAAAGTAGTGAAGATTAATAACACTTAATGTTAAGAATACCTCTCTGATATATTGAAGTGAATTTCCTCTTATTTTCTCTTGGATTTTCCTCAGTCGTATAGAGCCAAGGAGACTAGAACAGACAATGCCTTGCGGGTACATGTTTTACTCACAAGGCATTGGAGCTCGTCATCTTGGTCCAAATTTAATTTAAGCATCCAAAGTATTTATTTTATTCTTTGCACTTTATTCATCCCAGCATATTACACTTGCACTTATTGTTTACTGTTGCTATGAACAGTAGTCTCCCTTTGTTTACATAATTGTTTTATTGCCCGTTCTCCAATTTCAAAATATAACAAGAATCCAGAGTACCCTTAAGTAATAACTTGTGTTCATTAAGCACATAATTATATTGTTTTGTGTGTATTAAGTTTTTATATCCAGTAACCGCTCTTAAGTATTTAAGTATCCAATGTGTGTTCTTCTAAGTAGTGTTCAGCGTTTAATTCTCCGCCATCTTGTTTTCTTCAAATTCTTGACCGACTTTAATCCAGTTGTGTTGTTAAGTCCGAATTATTAATATAGAAAACACTGTATACGTATAAGTATTCAATTTCAGAACACTCCTAACAGTACATCTTTTGTTGTTTTACATTTTAACCCGCATCTACGAGTTTAATCAGCTTAAATTGCTTGCGAAAACACATGTGCGTTTGAATATCGTGACTGTGTTAACTATTGTTTACATCATAACACCTATGCATACAAACTGAATTTCTGCAACCGTCGGACTGATCTGAGGCTACCGAGCGAATAAAGGGGATCGGACTTGCGGAGGAGATACTGGCCCGAACAGTTCTTCCCCAGGCATGGACGCGAGCGAAGTGGCTTGCAAAAGTGCATGTTGATTTAAGCTGACACTTTGCTTAACAGTTTTCGAGTAAATGACAATGGTATATGCAAATCTCCAATCTCCAATAGCCATGAAAAATGTAGATTGAAGATTCAAATTTGTATATGCGAATGCCCAATGTCAAATATCCAAAATGTATATTGGTGATTCAAAATTGTTTATTCACAGACGTATATTTAGGGTAGTAAATTCAATGTCTGATCCACGGCCGTGTCTTTGCAACCGTCGGAATAATATGAGGCTACTGAGCGAACTATGGGGCTCTGACCTTCCAAACGGCACCTCGTTCCACCCGATCGTAGCCCGGGCGGCAGAGATACGGGCCCGAGAAGTATTTCCCCGGGGCCTGTACGCGAGCAAAGTAATGGCTTTCAAGAATGCCAGGTTACACCACCCGGCATTTGCATCTGCATTTCAATATCCAGAAAAGCCTCTTTTAAATACACAATTCTGACTATCGAATTTCCATTTTTAAAAAGGAAACGGATAGTCAGAATTGTGTATTCAAATATCCCATCACTATTTCAATAAAAGTATATTGAAGATTTTACATTGTATAATCAAAATCTGGTATTTAGGCAATCGAATTCAATGTCTGATCAATGGCCGTTCCTTTCTGAAAGTCTCCCGAGTATTTAAGGAATTGCCGCCTACGTGTGCACATGATCTGGAGCTTGTTATAATTGCTTCGGGTGAGTAGAACTTGCATGGCACCGACTCCTGAAATCTACAAGTCAGTCTGAAATTTTAGCAGACCGGTTTAAATAGCTAGAGGCCAGTTATCTGTTTGTATGGTTCGTATGACTTATTTGGCACTGCATCCGGAGAGTCTGCGAGTATGTCCGAGAGTGTCGCAGACCGAAATCAGCATGCATTTTTGCTAGCCATAACTTTGCTCGCGTACAGGCCAGGGAAATAAATTCTCGGTTGCAGACACGGCCTTGGATCAGACATTGGATTTCCTACCCTAAACATACCATTTTAAATTAACAATTTGGAATCTCCAATATACATTTTTTGAATATTTGAGATTGAACGCTCGAATATACAATTGTGAAACTACGACCTACATTATTTTGGATATTGGAAATTGGACATTCGTATATACACATTTGAATCTCAAATCTACATTTTATCATACCACTATGCTGATATCGGCTTGATACAAACGTGTCTGATATATTTTTTATATCAGGTCACTAGCGTTTATATCAGTCATGTTTGGAGGTACGTCATATTATTCGGAATCAACTATAAAGTCAACAGTTTCAGTAAAAATGAATCAGATTCAACAAAACAAACATTTTGATACCAAGAACGTATACAGTTTGTTTTTATTAATAGTCATAAATAAATAAAACGTTAATTTTTAAATATTTATATAAACCCGCACTTTGGTAGTGATATGACGTCATCTATGGAACACAATAACTCATCCATACAAATTAATTTCAATACACTCATAATAAATGCACTAAAAGTCACTACACAGCATCAGTTTATGTTGAACCAAAAACATTTTTACCAAAAATTGAACACACATACTGTCAATATTGACACGATCTTGGAAATGTCAATTTCAATACACAACTCCAAAATGGCGTCTCCAAATAACTCGGCGTTGTGTTCTCCGATGAAATTGATCATTGCAATCAATTTCATTTCGCATTTTCAGTATTTTATGAATGAGCAAGCGTGTAATCTATGTATTCGTAGTGAAAACAGTTCACTTATCATTACGAAATGTTAATACTAAGGTATTATTCAGTCAACTTTTAGAAATCCATAACTACATGTATATGAACTTGTAAAAGCTGGCTCAGCAAATTCAGTGCTGCTCTTAGTTTGAAAATGTGAAAAAAAAAATCAGCTCGTTTGGTGTAATGTTTAGAAAACCGTGGTATGATAAATAAACAAACTGGTAACTGTCTGGTCTTGTGTGATACATCAGGTTTGGCACAAATTAAATAACGGCAAGCCTCGCCGTTATATTATTCAAAGCCTTACCTGATATATTACACAAGACCAGGCAGTAACCTGTTTTTCTCTATTTAACAACGTTATTGCCGGTGTAATAGAATGTTATGCCCAGTTACACAAAACTATCGACAATTTCAATATGCTCGTAATTCACTGCCCGTGTAAAATTGCACCTGAGACATTTTTGTCTTATTTACATTGATTTTCTGACCCCATTTAGAAGAGTAAAGAGAATATATCTATCGTTAGGTTGATTCTGTAGACTTAGTGAATTAGTCGTTGATAAAACAATATCGTCCGCAAATAATAACATAAAACAGCAAGTGTAAATTTGATAAGTTATTAATAACTATAGAAGTAGATAGAATATTGTTCAAAGTTTATGAACAATATAAATAGTAGTAGGGACAGGGGCTCCCCTTGTTTGACACCAAAAGAAACATCATCAAATTCAGAAATCGTCTTATTATATAAGTGCTTTTATACATGACTTGACATTTGCATATATACTTTATTTCATAGCTAGCCTTTTACAGCTAAGACCCGATTCCATAAGTTGTATCTATTAGGCTTTATGAATAACTGTATCAAATCAAAAGCAAATTATTTGTATTTTCATAAAAAATGTATCTTTTATTTTCTAAATTACTATGAAGCAATTCTTTATTATTTGGTTCCAATCTATCTTAACTATCCTCCCAAGTGTATCTGTATTGCATATATCATAAAAAACATAGTCTATGTTATCAGACAATGATAAAAAAATTCATTCAAATAAAATACATTCAGAGAATTTAGACATGTGTACATACAATAGTTTACTATACATAATCAACCATGGTTGCACCTAAAGGGTTTCCCCATAAATTATAACACGTGTTACAAAAGCCTGGCTCTAGACGCCCATCAGCAATGAACACACTATTTTCTGTTCAAAGCGTAAGTAGTTGTTTATTACCAAAACTATTTAATTGCCAATAATCGTTGCGGTAAAATATCAATAGATTCATCGGACATTGGCAATTTAACGTACCGGTCAAGATTTATCTTACCTATCACATCTGATCTTTTACCTATTTGACAGGTGAAATAACCTGATAATATAACAGCTCCGCACTGACTATACAACCTAACATCACTCGATAATTGTTGAAAAAAGTCAAAATTATTGAGTAGAATATTTGTATTTGTGTAACAACGGGAGTCGGCTGGCAGTGGCATATAGCAACAACAAAAATATACATCATTTTCAAAACCGAACTAGACAGGGATGCCCCACATTCATTAGTTGTCACAAAACACCACTGCTGTCGGAAAAAATGCACCAAAATACCCAGGTGCACAATGCTGATGAATATGTTTATAAAGTTTCATTACTATAGCGGTTATACTTTTCGACTAACACCCGACACCAGTTCGAAAATGTCCTCTTTTTGCTGAAAAAAAGGCTCATCACTCAGCTGATGTCGAAAAATACTGCACCAAAATACCCAGGTGCACAAGCGCACATGGTGATTAATATGTTTGTAAATTTCATCACACAAACTGTAACACTTTTTGAGTAACGCGCGACACAAGTCCAAAAATGTCATTTTTTGCTAAACAAAGGGCCATAACTCCTCTGATGTGGGAAAAAACTGCACCAAAATACCAATGTGCACAAGTTTACATGCTGATTAATGTGTTTATAAAGTTTCGTCACTCTAGCAGCAATACGTTTTGAGGTATGTGCGACACAAGTCCAAAACTGTCATTTTTTGCTTAAAAATGGCCATAACTCCGCTGATGTCGGAAAAAACTGCAACGAAATACCCAGGTGAACAAGCCCCGATGCCATGAATATGTTTCTAAAGTTTCATAACTCAAGCAGTTATACTTTTTGAGTTACGCGCGACACAAACATCCGACAGACGTATGGACGGGACGGACAATGGCAAATCTATATGCCAACCCCCTCTAAAGTGGGGGCATGCAAAGGATTTCAGTCGCTTGCACCAAATAATCCCCCTTTCATTGATATTTAAAACTTCAAGTACATATATTTTCTTATAGTAAAATATAACACCTCCGCTGTGTCTTTTTGCCTTTTTGTTATATTCGGACGTTTGCATGAAAAGCACTCATACTTGTCAATTTGAATATAAGACAAATTTGCATTTCCGGTTTCTTTAAAAAAAATTATATGTCCTGTTTATTTATCAAGTTAAAATAATAAAACTAAGTTTAAGTTAAGAAACACGACCCAGCACATTTCATGCTTAGAAAGTGATCTACTTCCGGGCGTCTCCCTACCTGCCGGTTTGAAGTTCGCGTTCCTGGCTACTAACGGTAGAAGCGCTGCGCTGCACACCGTAATCGCGGCGGCCAAGTTGGCGTAGCTCTGGCACAAGCCAGGGACCACCGGTTATGTATATTTGACACGATCGATGTACAGTGTTATATGACATGTTCGCCTGCACGCATATATTTTATGGAATAAATGACATTTATAATATATTCAAAGTGTGTGTAAATAAATTTAAAATAAAAAAAACTTGGTTATGTTTGTGTCTGATAGGATAGTTGGATTTATATTAAAGAGTTATACTAACGAGGCCCTTTGACTTAGTTTGTTTGACAATTTTAAATGCTTGCCTGAAATATGTCCTGCTTTTGGGGGGTTTGCATCATCAATTCAAACTATTTTCTGAAATAATTTCAACACAATTTGCAAACAAGTCAGTTCTGAATAACATATGGCGCATATTGTATTTATTGTATAATATCATTGACTTTTAAAGTAGTATATGCTCATACTCGTTAATAAAATAAATGAAATGAATATTACATTGTGTATAAAACATAATGCTAAGAATGTAACGTGTATTAAAATGAACAGCTTTAATTTTACAGACACAACTTGGGGGAAAATGGACACAATGTTTGAAGACGATTCAGCACATTAAACCAATAGAAATAACGCGGAGCTGACAACGAACGATGATTGCAAAGACATTTGCACTGACGACAATATGGACATGAGCAATGAGGATGCAGAAGAAACTACAGCGAAGCTAGGTCAATTGGTCCCTGATATGACGAAGAAAATGGTGAACATTCGATTTCCGAACCGTTGAACGAAACGAACACACCAGTGTAAGTTATTTGTAAACATACACTACTTTGTTAATCTGTTGCAGGAAGTTATTGAATATAAAAATTGGTACAAACTTATTTTATACACAGAAGGTAGTGGTAATAATGTAAACCTAACATCAAACTGAGGCAGTGTTTTGTTTTTCCTGAAACCTGTAAAATAATTATTTATTGCACGTTATAGGACCTGCCAAGTTGTTCAGTGCAGTAATTTAGCCGTTATTGTAAAGTAGTGTATGTACAATATTGGGTGGATGTACACAAATGATGAAACACCCCTGCCAGAGTACAGCGCGCTCGACTGCTCAAAGTATTTTAGTTGGTGCATTGTTTTGAAAGTGGAAGGGGCATTAATCTGTTGAAATACAAAGCTGATTTATGGCAATCATTCCATGAATGTATTCCAAGTTTCTAGTGAATACCTTATGTAATATAGAAATTATAAGAATGTTGAGAACAAAATTCACCCGAAAATCCAGGTTAAAAGGGGACATAACCTCTTTCCAGAATACAAAACAGTGTTGTTTCTGGAGTTGATGGCAAATATGGATTCTAATTTTAAGTGAATACGTTATGTAGGTTAGTTAAGGAATTATAAGACTGTTGAATAAGAACTTTAAACTGGACATTTATGTGAAAAGGGCCATAAATGTGCCAAAATAAATAAAAGGGTTATGGACATTGTTGCACCTGTTGCTGGAGTAGATGATAATTCTATTGTACAGATTTCAAGTGAAAAACTTGTGTAGTTTTGAAAAACTAAGTAAAAAGGGGACATAACTTTGTCAAAATACAAAACAGGGTTAAGTAGATTGTGGCACCTGATGTTGTAGTGACAATGGTATATTCCAAGTTTCAAATGAATAAGTTATCAAGTTTTGAAGTTATAAAACTTTTGAAAAAAAGTTTAACCTAAAAAACGTATTTGAAAAAGGGACATGACTATATCAAAATACAAAACCGAGTTATTGGAAATGTTGCACCTGATACTGGAGTTGGTGGCAAAGGAATACTCCAAGTTTCAAGTGATAAGTCTATGAAATTTTGAAGTTACAAGACTTTTGCATTAAAACTTTAACCCGAAAATCAATGTAAAAAGGCATAAGTCTGTCAAAATACAAAACAGAGGTATCAGAAATATTGCAATTGATTTTGGAATTGATGACAAAGGTACATTCTAAGTTCAAGTTAATTTATGTAGTTTTGAAGTTGCAAGTCTTTTGAATGTTATCTTTCACCGGAAAGTCTTTGTAGAAAAGGGGTATTACTATGTCAAAATACAACAAAGAGTTGTGGAAAATGTTGGACCCGATGTAGGAGTTGCTTAATAAGGTATATTCAAAGTTACAAAGTCACAAGACTTTCGTATATAAACCCAAACATTTATGTGTAAATGGGGCATAACTCTTTCACATTACAAAACAGAGTTATAGGGAATGTTGCCCCTGATGCTGGAGTTGATGATAAAGGTATATTTCAAGTTCTAAAGTGAACAACTAATGTAGGTTACACGACCTTTGAACATAAAGTTTAACCAATTTGTGACGCGGACGCCGACTCCGTGGCAAGCTCACCTATTTTTAGAATAGTCGAGCTAAAAATGAAGTAAATGTGGAATAAGACCTCAACCGTTCCTAAGAATGAAGTGAATAATAAACTCTTTAAATGCTCAAACTAGTACTTCATCGTCATCATATACAAGTACGTACTAAACGTATTTATTTGAATAAGCAAATGCACGCCATATTACTCCCGTAACAAGATCTCTGTGTGTATTCAATTTTTGTCTAACATCAAATGTTATAGTTTTAAAGGAATGACGCACCGGGTAAAGAACTACTTAATGAAAGACAAATACAAAGGAAGGATATTGAAGAAATAAGAAGTCATTGGAATAATGCAACTCAGCACAGGGAAGACATACACAGCACACGGTCAGTAATTTGTTATACTATTATTAAAAAACCAAACGTTTTCAATAATATGTATCTACGCAGTTTTGAAATTACTTAAAAGAATACACAATTCCGGTTTCATATATTAAAAAACAAAGAACATGTATCCATGTGCATTAGCGATTGGATTTTATAGGGAAATAAATATCAACGACAGAATGGCAAAACTGGCACAAGAGCAGAAAGCACTTGCACAATTTACAAAAGACAACAATGAACGATGGAGTTCTACAATGTTAGATCAACCTTCTTATACAAAATGATTTCGTTGTCAATTCAATATTATATACTCGGTTATCCTCGGTTGGGTCGGATGCTAGCCTTTAGGTTTTACAAATGACTAAGATAATATTAAGTATCCTGATGAAAGATAATTATAATAAAAAGAACACAACTGATAGCTTTGTGAAGAATCATTGTATCAAAGATTTTCAATGACGTGAAGTTAACAAAACATTTTCCACAATTTATATATTGAATATTTTATGCAGAACTATGCTAGTTCTATGTTTCAAGACAATGCTCTTATGAATTCATGATTTAAATTTAAAAAACAATATATGTATTGTAATTTTGTATACACGTTAGGATTTCAAATGTTTAACTGAGGTTATATTTAATATAAGTATTATCGCTGAATAAAACTTTTCATACAGGATTTTAACTGTTACTTTGACATATAACGAAAGTAATATTTTGTTCTATAGTTTTTATAGAAAGAAGTACTATGGAAAATAGTTGTTGAAAACATTTAATTATTGTATATAACAAGCGCTTTATTGTTATCTAGAAAATAAAAACAAAAACAAAAAGTACATCAACTTGGAGTAAAGTTTAAAACTGTTTGAAATATTTGCATAATTAACAAGTTTTTTTTTGTTATGGAGAAGGTAACACAACTAAATAAACATCCAGTTTGAGTAAAATTTATAACTGTTAGAAATGTAGATAATACGTTTCAGGAGTGATCAAGATCAACAAAGAGCACTGAAAACATTGCAATTACAAGAAGAAAGAATAGAGGAAATGAAGGATGAGTATAAGTATAGAACTGATCACTTGCAAAGATCCATGTAAGTATAACTACTACAACATATATTTACAGTTAAATTTCGTTTCAAAGGAAGAGTAAATTGGCATTCCTCTCCCGCAATTGTTTCTTGAAGATGAATTAAAAATGCATTGGTCCATAAACAAATCACATTATTAGTATCATTAGAAATTCATAATATCAATATCAATTTATCTGTCAGCATTAAAGATCAAAACACTACTACTTAAACTTACGCTTACTTTCTGATTATAAATATGATATCTCCGTATACTATACAATACGCACTACAATTGTTACTGTTATATATGAGACACATTGCATTGACACATGAAGCAGATATTTCTCTCAAGCTAGTTAGTAAAGTTGCTGAATTGTCTACATATTCTTCCGAAGAGTTTGTCTTATGCTAACTGTAGACTTCCTACATGTACGTGTACTCTAATGATTATGTTTTTTTACAATAGTATATTTTTCAAATACTAACTTCAGGGATGATTTTCAAAAGTCACAAGATGATATCATTCGCGAAGCTGAGAATAGAGGAAGATTGTAAGTTAAGTTCCATATTACAATTATCAAAATTTTATGCAATACACGTTTCCTTTTCATGTACAAAAATATGATACAATTTTATCATATTGTTTGCCTTTAACAGTGACCTAATACAGGTGTGTTTGAATACTATTTTCTATCTCCTGTCAACAGAAAATGGCAATGCCATTATAATGCCCGTCAATACGCCATTGTTTTAGACCTTTGTTTTCTTGTGGTACCAACACTCTACCTGCACCATTTATTTTCTTTGCGAACGTTTATAATCTTTTCATAGAATTGCATATAAAAAGTCAATCTTAACTGAAGACAGATAATATAATTTCTGAAAATCATGTTCTAGTCCACGAATAGAATTCCGAATTTGTATGAAATTTCCAGTTATTACTGTGTGCCATGCATACCATGGGTAAAATTCTATTTCGCTTTGGTTTGATCCAAATACACATTTTACGTCTGCATTACCTGACTTACCATACCCATTATGAACGGTGTTGGGTCTATGAACTGTGTTGGGTCATGTGCTTAGTTAGGTTCAAGAGCAAATATAGTTAGATCTAAAATAAACAAAATGCAAAAATATAGTGGATATTTGTCGATTTCCTTGATTGATCGAATTTTATTTCACGAGTGATTAGAGATAAACTATCTGTTCACGAGTGGCGTAGCCACAAGTGAAAATACAGTTTTCTATGACCACGAGGAAAATAAATATTCGATCATTCACCAAAACAAATGTTCTTGTTATTTTGTGCTTTTGGACAATAAAAAAATCAAAGGGAGGTAAAGCTTGATAACAAAAAGCGTTTTATGTCATTAAATATAAAAATCTGATATTTTCATTGCTCCAACAGTGAAAATATCCAATTTTATTTCACCAATAAATTTCTATATTTCACTGAAAAGCACATAATAAAAATGATTTAACATGTCATTATTATATCATTTTACCTCATGCACCCAAGATTCATTGTGCTAAATGCTCTTGTTTTTTTGCAAATGTATTAGACATATTCAAGAGGTGGTGGACATGCAAACACATTGGGCACGAAACGAAAGCATGC